>OY978218.1:15477381-16677381 GCA_963854785.1 Vaccinium vitis-idaea | reverse complement strand
CAGCTCACTTCTTACCAGTCCGTATGAATGATACGATGGAATCCTACAGTCGACTCTACATCAACGAAATCATCAGATTTCACGGAGTGCCAGTAACGATTGTGTCTGACAGAGACCCTCGCTTCACTTCGATCTTCTGGCAGAGCCTGCAGAAAGCTTTAGGAACAAATGTGCACTTGAGTACGGCTTTTCATCCTCAGACAGATGGACAGTCGGAAAGGACCATTCAGACCTTAGAGGATATGCTCAGAGTGTGCGCTCTAGATTTCAAGGAAAATTGGGAGCGGCACCTGCCACTTGTGGAATTCGCCTACAACAACAGTTACCAAGCAAGTATTGAAATGGCGCCATATGAGGCATTGTACGGGAGACCGTGCCGATCACCTGTCTGCTGGACTGACGTGGGAGAATGTAGCTTACTCGGTCCAGATTTAGTAAGGGAAACGACAGAGAAGGTCAAGATCATTCGTCAGAGACTTCAGACTGCTCAGAGCCGACAGAAGAGCTATGCTGATAGGAGGACAAGACCACTAACCTTTAATATGGGAGATCATGTGTTCTTGAAGATCAAGCCGCGACGGGGAATTATCAGATTTGGGAAGAAAGGGAAGCTGTCGCCGCGCTACATTGGACCGTTCGAGGTTTTGGAGAGGATTGGCGAGGTGGCTTACCGTCTAGCTCTACCACCACGGATCGCCAAGGTCCACAATGTGTTCCACGTCTCCATGCTACGCAAGTACATGGCGCACCCTACCCACATACTCAACTGGGAGGAAGTCACACTAGATGAGGACACGACTTTTGAGGAGCTCCCTATAGAGATCCAGGATCACGGGGATAAGCGCATCAGAGGGAAGACCATCAAGCTGGTCAGAGTTTTGTGGAGACATCGGGGAATCGAAGAGTCAACATGGGAACGTGAAGATGCGATTAGAGCTAATTATCCACATCTCTTTCCGCCCGAAGATATGCCCTAATTTCGAGGACGAAATTTTGTTAAGGGGGATAGGTTGTAATAATCCGAAATTTTTAATAAAATTTAGGATTATTTAATTTCATTTTAATTACTTTAATTTCGTTATTTAATCTCTAATTACATTTAGGGCCCTTAATTTGCAATTACTACGGTTTATACCCTAACACTTCCAAATTACTACAAATTCGACCCTAAGGCACGTTTACATTTTAATCGCGAGCATTACATTTTTATAAATTCATTGCATACGTAATTATATACATTTATATACATACACAAGCAATACTAGCACACATATGTGTATACATATACTTTATACATCATCCTACACTACCCAACCATCACCAAAACCACACTCTACCTCCCCCATCAGCCAAAATCAGTCAACATGGGCCCCCCTTGACTGCCATACACTCCACCACCCTCCCCCATCACTTCCTAACCCACTATGGCACTTCTTTCACCAATCTTACACTCCAACTCCACCCAAAACTCATTTTATACTCCCCCAAACCCCAAATTTCGTCCAGAACAGCTGCTGCCCCTCTCATTCACTCTCTTCCTCCTCCAATCTCTCCCAAGAACTCCCAAACCAAGAACACAAAGCCCCATTAACATCCTTCAAGTTCTAGAGTGAGAAAAGTCAAGAAAAGTGGGTTTTCACTTCAAAATATCAACCAAAAGCTCCCACCTCTCATCTTCCACTTCAAGATCATCCAACACACTCCAAGGTACCCACATTTCACCACCAAAGCCAGCCAAGGCCGGTCAAAGAGCTCCCTCCGCCGGTTTTTCACCAAAACCCATTTTTCGCCAAATCTTCGCAAAACAAGGTAGAAACTCGTACCCAACCTATTCCAAGCTTTTGAATGAGTTATAATAGTCTAGGAGTAGTTTATAGTTGATGGGTTAAAACCCCAAGTCAAGGGTTTCACGAAACCCGAGCCAAAACGCGATGTGACCCTTTTTACCCGAAACCGGGTTTTCGTGCTTAGTAAACCTTAGATTTATTGTGGTTCATATTTTTAACTATTCCGAGCATTTTTAATACCTTACTAACTGTTTATATGAGTTTCTCCATGAATTTATTGTGCTTAACCTTGTTCTTGATCGTTGTGTTAAAGTTAGGGGTTCAAAGTGTGATTTTGTGAAATTTGGCGTGCGTACTTGTGTATTATTTACGAAACCTATTTTTATCAACTAAGTGTCACTACTGGAAATTTAGGAGTGTGACGAAATGACCAGAATGCCCTTTGGGTGTAAAATTACCATTTTGCCCTTGTGTGTGTAAATTGCATAATGTGTAGTTTTGTACTTAGTAAAAATCAAGGAATTGCATTTTGTGAAAAGTTAGGACTTTATTAACTAAAATAAAGTATTTTTACGTATTTACCCTTGTCGGTGGAAAAATTACCATTTTGCCCTTGTACTATGTTTATTTACAAAAAGGCCCCCAAAGTTAGTAAAATTTCACTAAGGACCCTAGAGTCGTGAAATTATGTTGGACACCCTTGTACTTACTTAAAATGATGTTGGTGACCCTTAATTTCTTTAAATTACGTTTTGACCCCAATAGTTTAGTAAATTACGTTTTGGCCCTGTAGTTTGAATTTATTACGTTTAGACCCCTAGTTTTTGATTATATGAATTTCGTGAACTTGTGAGTCGAGATATTCGGTTGTGACCCTTGTGATATCGTTATCGCTTTGCTTTTACTATTAAGTGCACTTTTCATAAACGTGTTGAATGTTAGAATGGACAACTAGGTTCCCGGGTTGGGTGATCATACGCGGGTATCACATAGACGATGAGGTTAATGGAAAAGTGAATTGGAATTGATCATGGGGAGTCACCCCGAGATTTGTTGAATGGCAGTCAGCCAAGTGATTTCGTTTTGGAGGAATATTTGGCAGCCTGCCAGGATTTCGAAACCCTAGGATATGACAATCTGTGATTACTTCATTTGAATTCTGAGGCGTTAAAAGGGTGGATGTATTATAGACCGAGTCACGGCTATATACCTACAGGAGCTGACAGTTGTCACTCGTAGCCCAGTGGTACAGTCAGTCCCTGGGAAATTCATCCTTGCGAGGCGGCTGACGGCTGGATTAAGTACGTAACTTATACCTTCCGTCGGGGCTCCCAGTTAGGGCAAGCAAGGGGGGAGTTTAATCACAGTTTGGTCATATTCCTTAGTGGTTAACCGGGAGGAAAGTTCTCTAGGTTGAGAACTTAGATGAACATGTAAGTTAATGGCTAGTAATGAAATCAGCTATGTGTTTAATTTCGGTTTTACGATTTACTTCCTGATTATTCCTTTAATTACTGCTTTTCAATCATATATGTTGTACTTGTATGTTAAGCAAGGGTTGGGAGGGTTAGAGTAGCTATTGAGTGATTTATCGCTCACGGTGTTACACTTCGTGTAACCCTGGCATAATACCATGATGTTGCTTTGCGACTCGGACGTATTATGCCAGATTGTGATCAAACAGGAGGTGTAGGTGTCGAGGGCGATGCTTATTTTGGAACAGAAGGTTTTCCAGTGGATCAGGCTCAAGCGGAGCATTGGGATCAAGATCTCAACCTTAATCTGTAGAACCCACCCCTTTATTTTAATGTTGGTCTGTAATATTAATTTCTCAAACCGTACTAAGTATTTTGTAATGGGCTGCACTTCAGGTTTTCCAACGTGTACTCTGTTGGAAACTCTTTTTATTAAATTAATCCTAATTAATTGTCTTAATTAATGCTTCCAAAAATCGGGGCGTTACAGTTTTAGTACATAGAATTAGATGTTCTAGGATTCAGGGGGTGTTTGAGAGCCTCATTTTAAGTTTTTCATTTTTAACTTTTTGGCTTTTTGACGTTTTGAATTATGGTCAGAATGTATTTTGAATTTTGTAGGAGGGTTTGGGAGAAATGTGAAGAATGCATTTTGTAACAGGAGTAGCGTTTGGGAGATATGTCCAAAATACATTTTGTGGGTCTTTTTTGTTAATGAAAATGAGAAAAATGGAAAATGAGAAGTCAAAAAATTCCTCACCACCTCTTTTTCACTTCTCCTCGCTAAAGTCTAAAATGGAAAACCCATTTTCTGAGAAGTCATTTTGGCTTAAGTCTCCCAAACATCCAAAACTCAAAAATATGAAAATGAAAAGTAGAAAAATGGCTCTTAAACACCCCTCAATTCCATATGAAAGGACATTTTGTAATATTTGCTTGTTTTGGATTTACTTTTAATGAATCAAGTAATGTGATTCACGGATTTTAATATACATACAGTGGCGGCTTTATTGTGTAATGAGAAGGTCTAAGTGATTCTCCGAGTTTAAAAATACTGTAAAAAATTGGTAGTTTTAGTACATAGAATTTGATGTTTTTTCCATTCTTATCGTACTGAATCACTAGAATGAGGCCAAAAATTAAAAAGTCATCCAAAAATTAAAACATCACTTAAATTTATGAGCACGGAGAAAATATAGGTAGCTTACGAAGCGCAAAAAAAAAAAAAAAAAAAGGTAGATAATATAGGTCAACACAAGCCCACACGTTGTCGTACAAAATCAAACTAACTCAGTTTTTTGAAAAAATTGGTTTTTCACGGTTTTTTATGTGATGTGTTTGAGAGAATGATCTGCCTCGGTGTTTGGAAAAAACAGTTTTTTGAGGATTGAGAAAACATTTTGTACATTGTTTTCCAACCGCCAAAGCAAAATCTTGAAATCACCCCCATAGACATGGTTGACACTCCAATGTCAACTTAATTTTGATTTGCAGGACTCTCCGTGTTGACTCAAGTCACTACACTCTCGTAGTGATCTTAATTGTGGGTCATCTATAATCTGTATTTGGGATCGGAACCCTTTAATTTGTCGGGAATATTAAATAGATCATTCATGTAAAAATTCAAATTATTGGCTATTGGAAGTCATATGGTAGGATATCATTTATTTTATAAAAATGGATGGTCAATATCATTTAAATAATAAACTATAAGATAAATTTATCTCGCAATTGTGTGTCTATCAATCTCCGATGATCATAATTTTTGGTACCCATAATGTGCTCAATATTCCTGGAAAAAAAAAAAAGAACGGTTCCGACCCAAATATAGATTATAGAGGATGCACAATTGAGATCACCATAAATATAATGACTTGGGTCCTTACGGGAACCCAAATCCACTTAATTATTTTTCTTATATTGATTCAATTATTTTACAGAAGGACTGACCAGGTCCCAAAGAATTTCAAATGTTTTTTTTTTATGTTTCTTCTTTCTTAATAAAATTACAAAATTTCTTGAACTCTTTCATCTCCAAAACAAAAACAAAGAAAGAAGAGAGGTAGCTAGGCTCAATTGCACTGCCCCTCATGCGCCAACAAACATGCATCCAGTGGCATGGAATTAAGCATCATAGTTGTTAGGAACGTGCCTTGAATTTTCCTTTTTTTGAGAATTTCTATTGTGTTTAGGATTTCCAATTGCATTTGGGATTTCTTATTGTGTTTCGACTTCTATGGCAATGCTTTCATTGTGTTTATTATATATAGATACCTTGTGGTATTCTATAGGTAAGTCTTTCTAGAGTTTATGCAAGAGTGTTAGGATTTTAGTCCCTCTTGAGTTGTGAGTACTCAATTGCTCTTGGTATCTCTTTGTTTTGGGATTCAAAGGTGCTTCAATTTGTGGAGTGACGGGTATAGCCGGCTCCGTTGTAATCTTGCTCCTTGGTTATAGTGAATCCTCTCTCATTCTTCGCCTATGGAGTACCTTATTGCTTCGTGTTCGAGGGGAACCACGTATATCTCTGTGTCCTTGATTTTCACTTGTTGGTTTGTCTTTCTCTTACTTCGTGGCCTGTCATAACAAACTGGTATCAGGGCTTAGGGTTTTAATCCAAGGCTTTTGTTTTCGCTATGTGTTTTGTTTTGAGTTATCGTATCGATTGCAATATGACGACTCGATATGGAGTTAGAGAAGTTTGGTGGGTACAGCAGCAGCACCAGTCTATGGCTTGTGGAGTTGCATGTTTTGCTTGTTCAACAAGAATTATTCAAGTTGTTGGCAGATGATGTGCTTCGAGAGGTTGAGGAAGAGACTACGGTTGTATTTGAACCAGCGCCTTTATGTGTTTTATATGAAGGAGGTATGCCCATCAAAGACTATTTTGATGAGTTAAATCGGATTATTTTGGTTATTCTCCTTTTGGATACTATTATGGAGGTTGTTAAAAGCTTAATGTTCAGTGTCGCCGTGGAGATTTGGATTCATAATTCAGTTTTAACTATTTGGCGTATGCGGGTTTCGCATATTAACTCCTTGGGGAGTTTGAGCAAGTTTTCTGTTACATCAGTAATGTATGCGTTGGGTGGGAGGTGCCCGTTTGAAGACGGTTGCTCGTTTGGGCCATTAATTCCGTGGTGGAGTTCGGTGTTTAGCTCCGTGTGGAGCTTGAGTGGATCTTCGTTTGCATCATTGAGGGGTGTATTGGGTGGGAGGTGCCCGGTTGAAAATGGAGGCTCAATTTGGAGGCATGTGCGGCTAGGTTTTCTGAGTCGCGTTTGCTAGGACAAGCAGTCGTGCTTGAGTTGTTCGTTCTTGCCGTTGGTAATTGCCCCGCGTTGGGGGTGATGGAGAAGAGTGGTAATTTCGAGGGATTGCACTATGTTGAATAGAACGAATTCAAGTCAAGGGGAAGATTGTTAGGAATGTGCCTTGAATTTTCTTTTTTTGGAGAATTCCTATTTTGTTTAGGATTTCCTATTGCATTTAAAAAATTTCAAGAGTGCTTTTACTGCGCAATGGGTATAGGTTCTGGACATGAACCTACACTTAGTGTTAGCAAGTCTCAGTTTGAAGAACCATAGTGAAAAGTCTTGAACTAGGTCCTTGATTTCAAACTTACGCCTACCACACACATAGTACGGGAAACAATTATGGTTCTAGAACGGTTTTGCGCATTAGACGGTCATGCGCACGTATCTCATTTCTATGAGTGTCTTTAGAGAATAGCCCAATTTCCCACAGCAACAACCCCACTGACACTCATATAGTTGTGTCCTCCAAAGATTGTTTGTGACCAACACCCCAAGAAATCCTACCTTGGACATATTCAGAGCTAAGCTCTTCCTATCGTCACATAAGATGCACATTGCATGAGCACTATCATCATAGGAATAGGACCATGGATTCCCCTCTAACTTTTTTGTGCTCCTCCTAGTCACCTTTCAGCTTCGTTGTTACCTATTGAACTTTATTCATGGGATCTCCAATCACAAAGGTTAGGTGTCCATTGAGGTGACTAACTTATGGGCATCAGTCCTACTCCCCTCAATGATTAAGACGCCGTAGATAAATTTAAGAATTAGCCTGCGCGCTAATCTTTAATTTATAGTGAGAATTCTCTTTGGGCTGATCAGACCCCCACATTTGAAGAAATTTAAGAGCTCAAGTATTGCTTCATTGCAAGTTAGCCAACATGTTCCTGCAAAGTTCCAAACTAACATTCTCCAAAACAAGATTAGTGGCGTACTTTAATGTCATGTGGCGATTAGCATAAAAATAAAACAGCACATTTCAATCTCCTAAAAGACTTCATTATTGAAGTTGTTGTAAATTGGCCATTGCGCTCCAGACACTTTCAAATAGACCACCAGGATACAAAGTTAATAGTATCATTAGGATAAATCTTTAAAGGTCATGAATTACCATCCACCGATGATCATGGTAATGAACCCCCACATTTGTGTATAATTTTCTCTAATTGAACATACACCATATTTGCTAGAAGCAAATCAATTTATATTAATGAAATAAAAAACATTCATGTTGAGCAACCAAGTGCGACATACCTTTACAAGATACATATCCCTGCAACCATAGGTGTGTATTAAGCTTAGGCTTCAACATATTACATTAACTACCGCAAGATCCCTTTGTACAAGTCAATTCTACTAACCAACCAACCAGATAAAGCATTCTATTAAATTATGACTTTTTTGAATAACCATTTGAACAATCCGAAGGTTAATAAGGAAGGGATCATCAAAATGCAAAACAATCCAATATAAAGATAGTTTTCAGTGTTAGTCGTCTAGTAAACAAACTCAAATTTCTGTTGTGGCTAAGATAAAAGTGATAATATGCCTAGTGGAACTTATCTGCTCCCAACTTAATGCCCAATGCTTCCATCAAAGCATTCTAGTGGCTAATCAACGACAGATAACTTAATAGCTAATCTAGCTAAAAGGCCACTGATTTAAAAACGACATAAAAAACATGATAGAATGTTGCCTATAATTTCAAAGAAACATTCATGATAAGTTTATCAAATTGTGGTAAATATAAAGACTGAAATATTCAAATGACTGAGAGCTATTTCACAACAACGATCTTAAATACTAGGGATGTCCATGAGTCCATGACACATTCAATCACCTGACTTCTACCATACCCACATTTAAAAAAATAAATATTATTCAAGCATTTCATATTAGCCACAATATAAAATTTTCCATTACAACCCCATATAATCCCCCACAACCAACAACATGGCTTTGCACAAATTAAGTAGCATAAGTTGGATAACTATTCAAATAATGTAGACAAAGTTCTGTCATGATACAATTTTTTTAATAGGAGATCATCATTGGAAGTGCTTAGTATTATTTGGTTTCATCCTCCTCCCATCCATGCAGCCGCAAATCTCGCTCATGTCAATGTTACCAGTGTTAAGAATACACAATATTTCTAGAAGCAATTACGACTAATTCACAAAGTACTAAAATTTACTTTTTAATCATACATGTATAAATTGTCAAGAAATATATGCAAGAAATTCTTTCTTTTCAAATCAAGAGATGTCATATTGCAAAACTTTATATGCATGTGTGACAACATTTAACCCATCACAGCCCGAAGAATGATTTCCTAAATTACATTATGCATAGAAAAGTACGAAGCTTTATATTTAGTAAACTGCCACATCTAATTCGTAGCGGGCATAGTTTACAATCTACAAACAACTAGAATTAACATCATTTATACGCCAACTTATAGTTCATGCATTGAGTCATGACAACGAATCAGTACAACAATGACTACACTACATGAAGTGTCATGTTGCAGCTTTATGGCACGGGCAAAGTTCAAAGATGGGCATATCTAGTTTATTCATCTCTATTGTTAACCGCGTGAGTACAATCCTTTTGAAAGGAAATAATCATAACTACCACTCAAACTTGACATTATTCTTATAAAGAAATCCCTAAATTATCTTTCCTAATATTTTTGGAGAAAATATATGGAATAGGAATTTCTATTAGAATAATAATTCTAAATAATATTTATCAATCAAATTCATGTATCCTAAAGAAAATGCAACGATAGTGGTATGACGCCTATTCTTCCTTCAATTGGGATTTATGCCGACTTTTTTGTGCAACTATTGCCTCACCCATATATTCCACCAGATTCAATGATCCTCCCATTAGTCAACAGCTATCTTAAAGACAAGGTGAACAAGCTACTATTGGTTAGAAGTAGTTTTGCTGGTTGGTTAATTGGTCACATTATAAGAATGTTTTTCTTCTTGAAAGTGTTCAAACACTTTGTCGATTGGGCACGTACCTGTTATACAAATGAAATACAGTGGGAAGAAATAAAATAGATTGAGAAAGGGTTAGAAAAGCCTGTGGGGTGATCAAGGCACGCGAATAACGCTCTTTTTAGGAAAGATACACCCCTTCTGCACGGGGTTAAATGGCGCTCCTTCCCCAAGATACAACGACCTTCGAGTTTTCTTCTGTGCAACAAATTAAACTCACGAACCTATTGTAGTTTTCCTACACTCAAAACTGAATAAAAGCTATGCCAAATATATGAGAAAGGCTTGGCTGAAAATATGTAATCGGAACAAGAATCAATAGTGTGAAACAATACTTGAATGTGATTGTAAGGCAGTAGAGAGAGATGAAAAATATATATCTGTTGTATCTTTACAAAGCAACAGCCAACGTTAATTTATAACCAATGTAAGTATACATTAGTTTGTTACGAGAAGTTCTAATTATGAGGAGAAAAATAGAAACTTGAGTCAAGGTGTGTATCAACAAACTCCCATAGTCTGATATTGTGGAGAGATGTGAGGAGAAAACTAAAGTCTCTCCAACTAACCCAAATTGAATTATTTACTTGGGGACTACTCCATAAAATGTAAATGTAAAAGATTTAAAGTAATAAATGTAAAATATTAAATTAGTAACAACAGTGGATACGCAAGTCCTTTGCCGGAGCATTCACAAAGGACTGTTTCCGTTTTTCCCTTTCCTTTGTTGGCCGAATGACCTTATTTAATTTGGACCATCCTCTCAGTATGGTTTTCGCTCGCCAGTTTGAACTTTCGTACAACTATGATGTTTCCATCATTATATATTAATCACGTACTCCCCATTCGGATGGGCTTCTTTGCTCGTCACCTTCCGAGAGTCCCTTGTCCTCCCGTGATTTTTCTCCAGGCTCATCTATCTGCTGGCCTAGTTGTTCAGCCAAACGATTGACATGATGCTCCTCGCGTGGCTCCAGAACATATTCCTTTTTATGGTAACAATCTCGCAGCTCAGGTTGAATTTGAGCGGTGGTTGGTAGATCTAGAGCTTGTCACAGAGATGCTTCTAGAGTGGTGGGTCGAAACACCAGTTCGCCCATCCTTCAAACTTCCCCTTCTAATCCACTTGAATCGGACCAAGACGTTCTTGGACAGAATGTCAAACTGTTTGTGTGGCAAAGGTTTCCATATGCGGAGAAGTGCTTCAGATGGCGTACCGTGGGATACTGGGTGTTTGAGCCGCTATGGGCGAGCAAATCACCGTCATGACACATTTTTTGGAACGAAGAAAGGTGAATCGAAAGGTTCTATGGAGGGGTCGAGAAAAGATGGATTGGAGACCACTGTAGAGAGGCAAATTGATCCCCAACGGAGTTGCCAATTATGGGGGCTACAATCTTGGGGTTTAGCCTCATTTGAGCCTTTTAATTTGCCTGAGAGTGAGTGGTTTGAATGTCTCACCTGAGCTCCTCGTCTGTACACGTAACAGCGTCGTTAGCGCCTAACCGGACGGTGGATTGTCTAGGAAGGCACTCCGACAATCTAGTGAGTGGAGGAAGAAGATGGAAAGAACGTACATGCATATATTAGGGTTTTGAGGGAAAAGTGAGGTATACCCTATAGGGTTGGTTGATGTAGCTTTTATAGTGAACTCTTGACTTGCCCTCCAAGTACCTTCGTGCTTGGCATGCGCAGTAACCACTTGGCTGATGTCATATCTGACGAAAGAAATGACGATAAGAATGGTTACACACACATGCGTCGAGATGCCTTTGTTAGTATGACGTATCATACCATTTGTGACTGATTTTGGGAATGTCTAACCCAACAGTTTGGTCACGTGATATTGTTCGGCTCCGGTTTAGGTGACCTATGAAGCGATCTGACATATTGTTTCGGTCAGAAGACTCGGTTCAACTGGAACGTTGATCCTATTTGGACGGTATGATGAACTAGTTCAACTCTTAGTCTGGTTCGGCCTGGCCCAAATCAGGAGACCAATTGGGCTGTTTCATGATTGATCCTTCTAGATCTGTGATGGTTCAGCCCACTACAATTTGGGTATGCCATCTCCAATGTTATACCTTTTTCTCTACCCAATTCTATTTTTTCTCAAGTTTTTCCTAAAAATATGGATCAATATGGCACATTTGAAAATAATAAGAAAGTGAAAGAGTGTTGAGAAAAATGGGTACAAATTTGGGTCCTTAAATTTATGTAAGAAAAGGGTAAAACTCAAAATAGGTAAGAAAATGGGTATAGCATTGGAGAGGAGTTTTTAAGCTTTTTACTCAAATTTAGTAAATTTATAATAAATATATTTGTACCTCCCAAGTGCTTGGGTAAAACTCAAAATAGGTAAGAAAATGGGTATAGCATTGGAGAGGAGTTTTAAGCTTTTTACTCAAATTTAATAAATTTATAATAAATATATTTGTACCTCCCAAGTGCTTGGTACTTGGAAAAATTATTCAGTGCCCCTGATTCCCCAGACAACTTTTTTTTTACAATACACTGATGTATGCTGGATAAGAGGCTTTTAAGGCATTGTAAAGTAGACAAATAGTTTTTTATTTTATTTTTTTATATGGTAGAAGAACATATTTGTACCCCAACCATATTCCAATCAATCACAATGGGTATTAAACTCCTCTCAATAAGATTTGAATCAGCAAACTCATAGTACAAAGTATTGTTATGCAATCACTTGGCCAACTGCCCTGATTAAGTATACGTATAGCTGGAAGGTAGATGGAGTGATCAAGTGGCACTGCCCCTCATGCGCCAACACACATCCAATGGCATAGAATGATAGAATTAAGCATGAGTCACCAATCACCACCATAAATGGATTCCGGCAGGCAGGCCTGGGATGAGAATCCGGGGAATTCGGTGCGCCCAAATCCTGTCGGCTTCCTGCTTGGTTCATTCTCTAAGATGGGAGAGCTCCAACAAATAGTTTAGGATGCATTCCCAACCGGATGCGACTTTTCGATTTGTCATTGATTGATGATCACGGGGTTTAAGTCCGCTGAACCAACCCAAGCTGCTCAAGTTTGAGTTCGTGTTTGTCCGCTAAAACTCGTTCTCGTTCGGTTTATGATGTACAAAAAATTTCAAGTTACTCAAGATTAGCTCGTGTTCGTCTTAATTGAAGCTCGTTTGAGATCAACTCATCTCATTGACAAAATAAAGCTCATACATATTTTGAAGCTCGTTAGGTTTTCAATTCAAACCAAGCTTGATCAACTACCTGCTAGTCTCGCTTGGCCTTGTTTATCAACCCTAAGTTCAAGGCATTCATTTATGTAGAGTAGCTTTTGTGTAATAGATTAGCTTGTTTATCACTCTGATACACAGTTGGTTCTAGATATTATTTTTTGGGGCTGTATTTTAGTCCCTATTCCATAAAGAATTTTTCCAAACCTAACGAACGAAAGCTACGTAACTTCTTGGTACTGAAGAAGTCTGCAGCCAAATTAACGAATTTTGTCGAATTTTTAATATTAACACTAAACCAGTTTCTAATGGGGGATAAGTAGTAATTATTCCATGGTCCCAACACCATTTTCCACCATGGGACACCCAAAAAAGAGTGGTCAATAAGGGTGTTGGGCAACACCATGTGGCGATACCCAAGAACATGGAATAATTACTACTAATACTCAAACACCATGGAATAATTTTTGGGGGGATTAGAACCATGACATCAGCTCTACACATTTGCCATCAAAATAGCAATCAACGAAGGAACAGTACTAGATAGCCAGAATATTTACCCAGAAAGTGAAATCAGTGGAGTGAATCTGAGCACTGGAGTGAATCTGAACTACTGATTTCAGTGAATCTGAGCCACTGATTTCACTTTCTAGGTAATTTTCTAGGTAACTAATTTGAGTACTTTAACATTTTATTGGAACAAGAAAAAGAAAAAAGAAAAGAATACTCCTACAACAAAATAAAACTATCCCAGAAGTGGTAATCACATAAATAGTCTTCTGTCTTTACTACATATATATATACCGTCCCTAATTTGTAAAACCACCAAAAGAAGTAGATATATATATATATATATATATATATATATATACCCATAGGAGACCCTTTAACCTGCTTTGTACACCAAAAGAAATTGAGCTGAAAGCTTTCAGCTCATCTATCTAAGAAAGCTTTTCCCTGTACAATTTCCCCACCAAAAACTTCAACCCACTACTTAGTATTTACTTGGTCATTCCCAATCCCCTAATAGTCACCTTAGCAAGGAGCTTCCTTTTGCTCCCTCCAACAGCAATCAGCTCTCCCCTCCCGTCATTGCCGTGGCACCCACCAGTTTTCCCCAGTCATTTATCTACATACCAAAACCTAAACCTGATACTTACGTATTCACATTCTATGTACCAGTTCTTACGTCGAGATAGAAGCAGCTAAGAGAGGTGGAACGATCCTTGTCCCTCGGTTATGGCGTACAAAATCTTCTCTTTCATCCTCTCCTGTAGAAACCAACAAGCGACGGAAAACTATGAATTCTGGAAATGCTTTCCTTATAGTTCTGGATAGACAAAACTTAAGTGGATGTTGTAGATTCAAAATTAGTGCAGTGTAGCCGTGTAGACCATACTAAGAGTGAATCAGGGAAAATAGCAAAAACAACAAGTTAGTGTCGGGAAATGATTTTCAAACTCCACTTTGAGCCTCACAGACTCCTCCCCATGTCAGAGGCTAAAAGAGGAAAGAAAACATGGTGTGAGAAGTTTGAGTGAGAAAATCACTTCCCATACGGCAAACAGAAGATGAATGGGCAAAGGAAGGGTTACTTTAGAAGAGTAAGGCGGGAGCTTCAGATAATTGGCACAAGTCATCACACTAGGCAGCTCAGCATCAGCCCATCTACTACAATGCTGTTAAAAATCAGGAAAATAAGAAGGCAATCGCGTGAGAATAACCAAACCCACATTAAAAATAATAAAAAAACACTTTAAAGACCACAAAAAAAGACAAAAATTGTGCTCAGACCTTGCGAACAATAGTGAGTTTCGGATTTAGAGATGCCAAACCACCGGGTGGAAGTCTAGGTGCCCCAGTTACAAACTGCAGGAATGCACGTTGTTGGTTTCGATCAAACTCCCGAATGATTTCCAATAGCTGAAATTTGTAAACGGAATTAGTTGCAAATATTCAAGAGATCTAAAAATAAGGCAAAAGTATTTGAAACTACTCACATTTACAACCGGTGGACTGCTAGCTGTGTACCCATGATCAAACTTGATGTGATCCAAAAGCTCATTAGACTGCTAAACGGACCAAATTATGCATTCTAGTAAGAATGACCAGTATAACAATACAACCCTCTCAGATAGCTCATTAGACAAGATAAACACTTACCGTCCAGAATTCACCCTCTCCACATAATAGACGTTCTAAGTCCTCCTCGGTGAAAACCTGAAGATGTTTGATAGGGAAAACCTGAAAAAACAAGATAAGATGCATCATAGCATGGAAAAGAGAACTAAAGAATCTAAGTAGGCCTTAATGAAAGAAAACAGTAAACTAGTTCAAACCAATAACAAATTTCTGAACCAAGACCATCACACTAATAGCATGTTACTTACAGACTGACAAAAAGATATTTGCATCACAAGTACTGCTATTGCCATAACAAAACTGGTCACACATTCGGACAGTTGGCTTGTTTTTGGTTATTATTAACGATTCTTTCTTTACACTCCAGTTAGTGTAAAAGGATGAGTTTCCATGCAAGTCCGTTTTCTTTGATAAAAGGATGAATTCAGTAATGTCTCATAATGTTAAGGTGTTACGTGGACTTTTGGCTCGTAATAGTCTCATAAAAAATCACATTTCCCAACTGAGGAGACCAAACTGAGTTCTTCAAAAGTGGTGTATTATATGTAAGGAATGAGGAGTTTGTCAATAATTCATTTCTGGTTGGTGGTACCCATTGGCCATATCTTTATGGCTTTTTGGTTTCAGCTGGCAGACCTTCGTTGGGCAATTCCAGCTACTTGTTCTGAAGTGCTTTTGATCGATTTTAAAGCTTTTGGTAGCACAAAAAACGGAAGAACTTTGAGGAGTTGTTCTTCGCTTCTTTAGTTTATTTGGTTGAAAAAAGAAGGCCATGGATTTTTGCAAATAACTTCAACAGTAGTGACTTTTTGCGGTCTCAAATGTTGCGTCTACACACTGCGGCACTTATAGATACTGAATTTTCATTGTTACATTGTCTACTACTGTACATATGCAGCGTATCTACCAGATTTCGCAACTGCATAAATGCAGCAAAGTGCTTTAATCAATTCGACCTTACACAGTTTTCATAAGGAAAAATGCTACTCTTATCCTAGACAAAGATCAAAAAAGCATTTAAGAAAATGTGGCTGGATAACAGTCAAAACATTTAATACAAGAAAATAACTATTCACAGTTTACTGGCTCTCAAAAGCAAATTCTCATTTTTCATGTTCATTCGATTAAATGGAGAACATCAAACAATTAAGTTTCAAAACGTTATGAAGGCACCGACCTGGTTAAATCCAGATTTGAAAGCTTCCACTTGTCTGTGAATTCCAGTATTTACAGTTGCATCCACAATTAGCGAAACATATTCCTCCAAGTTTGTCATATTCACCTGGAAAAGGTGACAAAACGTGAGTCAAGCATGAAATCAATTGGTTCATAACTCTCAGGCATAAGAATAGAGACCTCAACGAAGAATTACTAACCAGTTGAGGATCAGGTCCTGAAGTAAGAATGTAATCAGGATATCCAGGAAGAGTAAAATCCAGACAAAGGTCCTCAATTGTCGTATTCCGGAAGCATGCTTCAAGTTTCAAAGACGGGGTTTCCCCGTAAATAGATTTAAAATATTTTTTTCTTTCAAAAACAGCCTGGAACTCTAGCAGAGCCATACCGAGCTCAGGATCAAATGAGAAGATGTCATACACAGTGAGATCCTACAAAGACCAAAAAAAGAAAACTAGTAACAAACTAAGAAGCACGGATAGGTACACAGGACCCGAACACGCAGAAAGTTATTCTTTATAACTTAGAACACGGACAAGTTTAATATATTTGTATGTGTAGTATTGTAATCTTATAGTAGATCAAAACATAATTTCCATCAACTTAGCATAAAAATATAAACAATATTGTAAGTATGCATACATAGTAACAACGCTTACCACATGACCTACGTAGCATCCCAATTTGGAACCTGACCTGACCGTCTGAAATTGTAATCTGGCCTACTATTTATCCTCAAGAGTGTCCAACTACAAAGTATATCTTAACAACTGGACACATATTTTGGCATTCTGATACGTGTCCATGTTGGACATGGATACCCGAGGACAGTGGAAATGTCCTTACTTCTCAACATTGGATAAAAGGGTGCAAAAAAACAAAGTAGTATTACACAATAAAAGTTGGAAGAATACCTGCCCAAGGATAAGTTTATAAAAAGCTTTGGAGAAGGGGATATCCAAAACCCTTCCATCTTGAAGAGCCTTTGCTGTGACCTGACCCAGAAGGACAAACTTCTTTATAACTTCCGAGAATCCTACGCCACTTGATGAACTCATGGTCGATGACCAAGGACGAGGGAAAAGCCCACAAGGAGACATCAAAACTGTAGAATCTTCATCGTCCATGCTTTCCCTAGGTAATAACATATGGTCTTCTCTCCACATGCCCAGGCCAGATTTCTGAAACTCTTGACTAACCAGGGTATAGAATTCCAAAGTCGGACCAAGACCAGTACCAACTTCATCACTATACTCCACTTCAAGTGTAGCTTTTTGACGGGCATGTAGGTCCATCATTTCGGCGGCAGACGCCAGGATCCGATTACGGCATACTAAAAATTTCTTACGGGGTACTAAACCAGAAGCATTCTGCCTCCTCCCATTCTGGCCTCCTGAATCATTATGAGTTGTTTGATGAGATTGGGCTTGTGGCTTACCAAATGCTGCCAATCTGAAGTACTTGCATTTTACCTCGAAACTGAATAAAAATGGGTAAGAACCCATCAACTGGCTACACCATAAAGGCAAACCACCAACGGAAACCGCCAAAGGGTCCCGCATCTGCTGTTCTAGTTTTTCTGTCAATTTACAGCTCACAAACTCATTCTGTTGGACAATACTGGTGGCCTTTACCTTTAAGTTGTCCAAATTATCAATTGTCCCTTTTGCAAAGGCATACATCCTTTCATGAGACATCAGCTGAAACATGAACCTATTAACGCCTTCCAAACTTTTGAGTACAAACAACACATCATAAACAGCACTTGACTTTTCCAAGTCAGAACCCAAGTTGTTAACGAACATGTCAGAGAAAAATGGAGTAAACTGCCAATGTATCCCGTCTCTGTTGGACATGGAAGAATCGTGAGCCTGATATCGACAATCTCGAGGACTGCCTTGTTTAGGGTTCACAGCTCTTCTATATGTAACTCTGTATACTTTACTCCATATTTTTCCAACATTAACGATATCATTTTCAGATTTAATTTGTTGTTGGAGAATCCCTTGATACAGTGACGATGATCGGTCCAGTTGTTGCCCTTCTAGGTAAAATAACAATTTCAGTGAAGCATCATCATTGCTCGAGGATCCAGAAACCTCTGTGCTCATGCTAGTATCCTCATTCAAAGTATGCTGTCTCATCTCCTCATGGTCCTGCAGAGGGTCCTAAATGAAAATAAGCAATAATTAAAAAGCAAATAACGATTAGGGAGGCAGCCTAGCAATAAGAAGCAACCAGGCCAAGGAAGGACGTGAAAAATGCAAGGAAACATGGAATAGTCAGCTGATAACATTAGTAGTTTATGATTACCAAAAATTAGTAGTACATCAAGAACTATTGCATTGTCAGTCCCAAGCCAGAGAAATTTGAAGTAGAATATACCGCTTAGGAGCTTTCAAAAGTCAGATTAACATGGATCCTAAGTCCTAAATAAATAAAGACTAGTGCTAAATACCTAGTGGTAGGAGAGGTATAATTAGGGATGAATGGAATCGAGCATTGAGGTCATAGAAATGTTTCAAGAAAAGACATCCTTACCGTAGGAGCTTCACTCAAGCCAGTGGTATCATTGGTGGTTTGTCTCGAATTGCCCCCTTCTGGTGCAGAATGTGGTATGTTAGCCTTGTCCACCTACAGTGAACTTTCTAAGTTAGCTTCCAAGATTTTCTACTGTCAAGTGGAAGAAGAAACAGAAATCCTACTCCCTCTGTCCCATTTTGTTTGTCCATTATTCATTTTTGTCTCTTTTCTGTCTATTGCCTACATCTTTCAATGTGGATCTTCAAAAATATGCTATATGGATCTTATTTGATATATTTCAATTTGTTCTGTAATACGAAATTGTCAAAATCATAAAAAAACATTATAGATTGAAAGATGTAGGCAATAGACACAAAAGAGACAAAAGAAATAATGGACAAACAAAATGGGACATCGGGAGTATAAAGTTTCTTGTTTCCCCAAGAGATGATTTAGCTCATTTTTCTTTTTTGCAAATTAAGTGCATGATAATAACCTGAACTTCCTCCATATCAGAAGACACGCTATCAGATTCCATAAAATCCAGATTTTTGCCTCCAGGAGAGCTCACATCTGATGGCATTTGAGAAGGCAAACCTTCCAATCTACCCGAAGCTCGAGTGGCTGCTGATTTTACTTGCCCAGTGCTGCTTTTGCTAACTTTAGGCCACAAATAGCTTTCAATATCATCCAAAGAAGAAAAAGGATCAACAGTCAGAACTTCTTCAGAGTAATCACATAGAGAGGTGTCCCCCTCTCCCCTTGTGAACTGCACTTTAAGACAAGGATGTGCCATGCAACGCCCAAATGGAACAGTAGCATATGAGTTCCTTTGCTTGTACAATTGGCTCACAATAACCGGAAAATTCTCCACAGAAGACAGTGCAGTTTGCAATTTTCGGGTTAATACTGATAGATAGAAGTCCTGTAAAGGTGCTTCCAAAGAAGATAAGAATATTCTTCCAAACACCTCAAATCTTTTATCTACATTGTTTGTATGATCAAACCCAACAGCAAGTTCACTGTTCTCTTTTAAATATTGTGCATTGGACAAGTAATAAACTAGTGCTTTCACAATTCCACTTTCAATAAATTCAAAAGTCGAAATGGGATCTCCTCCATTAATCTGAGACATAATTTGATGCAAAATGGAATAAAACTCCTCTTCATGGCGCACAGGACCATCTTTAATCATGGACAGGTTTACCAGATCAGTTAGTGCTGCAGCTAAACTTCTGAGTTTCTGAAGAATATCAGTAACTCCTCTCTCAGGGTTTAGTAATTCCGAAGAAAAATAATTGGTCTTTATCTGCTTTGCAAGATTGTAAACATAATCTTGTTCAAGATTGCACGTCCTAGTCTCTGAAGCTGAAAGAGGCTGACCAGTACCAAACGCATAACATAAGCATCTGGGAATATCCCTTGATTTTTGACTCGGATCATTTGATAACTGGATGCCACTTAATGTCGGAAACATCAACTGTGAACACTTGTCTGGTGTTAGAAGTGCATAAATGGCAAAAAAGACGCCTTCCTTTATAAAAGAGTTCAAAAAAAAATTTGAAAGCTTTTGCAGGATAGTATCAGCAATCTGCAGGGCTAACATCAGGACATGTTGATCCTTCCGAGTGAATACCCCAGCTAAGAAACTGCAATATGATCCAATGAGAACTGTTATCTTCAGGTAAAAAATAAGCATGATAAGTTGATAACTACTGTCACTGAGAAAATCAAGCTCTTTAGTTTCACCTTGAAATGTTGGTGTCCTTGAGCAATTCAAGAAGCATCTCAGATTTGCTGAAGTAAACAAACTTGTTTATAACAGATAGACTGCCGTAACAAACATATATATTTGCACCAGAATTAACCACCTGCTCCATAATGAACACTAATGGTAATTGTAACGCTGTCAAATGGTGGGTATAAAAGAAGTTCCAAAATTTCATAGAGAGAACTAACCTCGATCAAGATGGGAACCAAATCCCTCCCAAACTTTTGCAGAAAATTGGGTTCATTTACCAGGAAATCTTCCTTATTTGAGTTCAATGGAACATTGAGATCTCTATCTATAGCAGGGAGAAGCTCATTAAGTAGTTTCAAAACTTCATGCACCTGAGGCAGAAAATACAGCAGTAAGAAACCGTTTATTAACCTTTTCCTTAAGTATGTTACTTATCTTAAACTAGTTGTTTATTCCACTTAATCGCGTGAAAGCCTAAAATCTCATCAAAAGTTGCAGGAATAAAGGAGTATTATGGCAGTAAAAGCATTACCAATCCTTTTAAACCTAGTGAAAATTAGAAAATGTCTAAGGTGCTTGCAAGCAGAAAATTGTGCATATGAAAACAAGATTCCTAATCCAACTACTTTTTAAAACCAGATCCTGCACAAAACTACTGAATACTTTACATGATCAGGACGTGTGTCCGAACTGGAGCAACCATTACACACAAGAAACCCTATAAGGTAAAGCTTCAGTTTATCTATCAAGGTCAAAAAGAGGGAAGTCATAGAAGGGACTGAAGGGTAAGCTAAAACTGTAAGTTTTGTGGGTGCCATTCAAACTCCAGGGCTACCTTTATAGTCAATGATACTCTCTTTCATGCTTTTGAAGGTAGAGTCCATTTCCATAAACGGGGTTTCATTTCAGATATTGTTCATGCACCTGTGTATCCCTTTTCACCATATTGTGTTGTCCAAGGCCATACATTTTAATAGACTTCAGTGCCAACACTCACAGTAAAAGAATTAAAACCACCACTCAATCTCTATCTTGGTTACTCCAAGTCATTTGTACCTTCAAATGATAAAAACAGGTTTTACTGCCTCAACAAATGGTTCTTTGTTGAATTGACAAAATATAGCATTTTTGTCCACAGTTCAAAGAATCAAAAACAAAATTCACTCATACCAAAAGACTACCTTTCTTTTCGCACTAGGAAGCCATATTTAAGGCCAATGAAGAACATGTGGCGGTGGCCTCACAAGTCAGAGCAGGCAATTGCTCTCATAAATCTGGACATGCAATGCTTCACAAATAATGGAAAGTATCTAATGTCACTTTGAATTGGTTTTCTGACTGATTTCATGTAAGATGCTTTTAGAAAACAGTTACAAAGATTCTTAATACAGCAAAATCATTGTGTGGCTCTTACATGGGATGATAAGAAAACACATAACCAGCAAAAAGCACCTCTATATATTTTGAACAAATGAATTAAAGAACTAAGTACACACGTCATTCATATTGGGGAAAAAATAACTTTCCATGTCGAACTGAAGTTTCTTTATTACTGATTTACATAATTCGAATGGGACAAAAAGCACAGCTTTACAGGTTTAAAAGCAGTGATGGGTCCAGAGGGGGGCAGTTGTACCCCAAGAATTTCAAAAACTGCATATTTTACTAACACGTCCTAGGAAAATCGAGAAATTGCAAAGATACCCACCCCCCAAAGTTTGAGTCCATCGATTCATCCTTAGTCATCAGTACCCATGTGAATATTCTAGGAACCTGGGATTAACACTCCATTACTACTGTTTCAATGTCCATGTTAAACACGGTCATCTCTAGATTCTATTTGCATAGGCAAGGTGATCATACTTCAAAACTAACTGCAATGTCACTGTTATAAATTTGTTTGTTTAAATATATTGACAACCTCCAAGCAAGGGTTAAGAGTTAAGACCTTGAGTCAGAAAAGATTCTTCTTTTATGTAATCTTAAGCATATTCTTCAATGAGAAATTTGTATCTAATTACTATGAAACTTCCAAGGGCTCCAAGTCTTATGGTTAAATGCTAATCCTAGTTCACGAAGAATGGTTCATCCATTGTGGCAGGTGCATGAAGCCAGAGTGAAGTACACAAGGATTTTCTGACCCCAGAACAACTTCAAAAAATAGTCGTTGGAGGTTAAATAGAAAGCCTAACGCCTTGACACATTACCATCGTCAAAACTTCCTAGAATTCAGACCGCCAAACTGTGTCAACTACAATTACTGGAGTCCCATCTAATAAGAGTGACTCAGACTGATTCTCGATAAGAGACAGAAAATGCTTCAATTTTCCTTAAGATGTAGTTCATTGTAGGGTAAATTACATTTTGCTCAAACCCCAGTTTGGCCCTTCAAGTAAATTTTTCTCAATTTCATCACGAAATATCTACTTGTTTCCAATGTGCCCGATTTACGGACTTCCGTAAGTCCATTTTGTAGACGAAAATTGTCACATGGAGATGGAGCCTTAAGGCAACAATGGCTATGCGTGGCAAGCTCATTTTGCCCAAAGATCCAACATAATCCCAACCCATACCTATCCCACGCCCCAACCCTTCACCACCCACTACCATCCCCAGAGTTCCAAACAACCACCACCACCTTCGATCCCAACCCTGCCGCTAAGAATCCCTGTGTTTTGTGTGAAAGACTTCTCTCGTATTCTCCTTTTCTTTTCTCTAGCTTTTCCCTTTGGATCCTGTCCTTTCTTCGTGAATTGTAAATCTGGTATGAGCCATGGTGCTCATAGCTTAGGTTTCCTTTAGGGAACTTCTTATTCCAATACTACATTCAAATCCTTACATAGAGACTTTATAAACTGTTTTGATTGTGAGAGTTTTGTATCAGTGCCTACACTGTGTTGGCTATGAAAGATTTTGTATCAGTGGGTTAACGTACCTTGAGACTTTGAAGCCCAGGGAGAGGCAGTGTGTCTCGGTTTATCTACCCTAGTATACAAGGTCCAAATAGCCAAGATTAGTTTCAGTGCTTATGCAAAACCCAACCATCCAAAATAAGTTTTAGAACTTCATTTTCAAAAAAGGATTTGGTGTATGAGGATAAGAAGGACCCTATATCGGTCAAAATATCAGTCAAAATGAGTCGTCTTTCACTAGTAGTGCTCTTACCCCTTCTCGCTTTTCATCCAGTCGAAATTCTTTTGCGTCATCTTATAGCTAGAATATTTGTATGAATTTGAATATATTCCCGATGATAGTAAAGTCCTTCCTACAGACCTTCCTTTCCTAAACCCCTACAATTGCTTTGCTAGACCCAACACTTCTGTTAAGAGATCTGTTACTCAACTTTTCTCTACAAAGAGACCAACCTCAGTAAAAGAGTATGTTCAAGCCTCCAAGTTTGACCGGTGCTTCAGACCAGCCACTGAAGAGGAACAACTCCTTCCACTAGAAATCCCAGTTGATTTGTCCCGAATTTGGCAACAAGGATTCTCTCACCTACACTTTGGTGCAATCCAATTGGCTCACTTTCCATGATAGAAAGGGATTACCGGTTACCTCCAGACTTGCTCTGGTGGATACTCGGTTCATTCAGTACCAACATGCCTGCATCGCCACTGTTCAGACAACCCTTAATGCTGGAACAGTTGTCTTCACCTTCTACCCCAACTTCAACATGCCATTGGCAGATCCACATCTGCTTACAACATTAAAGGTCCAGGTCCAAGTTGGTGGTGCCTCCCAAATTTCAACCACATATGCAGCTACACTCCATTACCAAATGGCCTACCGTCTCCAAAACCATGCACTTGACATGTCCTTACACACATCAACTGAAGAAGCCCTCTTCCTGACCGTCAATGCCCCTCATCAAGCCTCATGTGTCATGTACCTCGCCAAATAACCCGTCCTGGCTTCTTAAGCTTCTCTCTCAGAATCTTGGGTCACAGCTTATGAAAAAACCACACATAAACCAACACATGTCCAGTCCTCCAACCCTACCTTCCATACAAAACCAGAAGGTTCTGTAGAAATCAGTTTTCCAAAGCATTCCACCTCATCCTCTCCTCACACAGAAATATTCCCATCCCAGATCAACATGTTTGTTGATTCCTCCAGACCTTCCCAAAACCCAAAACCAGGTCACGAGTATTCCAGTATTTGTCCCTGTCCTGATTGTCTTGCAGAATATTTTGCCGAAGACAGTGAACCTCCACCCAAACTGCGACCCAAAAAACCTCCAAATCGTTCTCCCCAAGTTTATATGTTTTCCTCCAGTTCTACCTGGAATGAAGAGGAATTTCCTCCCTTGGAATTCCACAACCCACAAGAAAACCACCCACCGACATAAAATCCCAGATTCCACAACCATTCTCCCAAATGGAAGTACCAAAAGTGTTTCTGCAGCTGAAGCAGCAATAAATTGGCAAGCAGAAAACTCCCTTGCCCAGAACAGAATTCTTAACCGAATTGCTCGTTCTCAACAAAATCTCGAAGCCACAATGCAAAAGAAGCTTTCTTCCTTGGAGCTTCTCATTCATGATTTGCAGCAGAAAATCCAGTCAGTTCACAATGAACTCCTTCAGATGGCATATGCAAACCAAACATTTTCAGCAGCCTTTTATCATAACGATGCTGAGATGAAGCATTTGAAAGCCCAACTCCATTCTCTCCAAGCAAAAAACCAAGCCCAGAAAAAAGCCCAGTCCATGAACTCCTTTGACATGTTTGCCTCCTCCTCTAAGCAAACAACTTTCTCCCATGTTCCCCAATGTCCTAGCCTTTATTCTCCTCCCCAAGCCAATTCAGTATGTTTGGTAGCTTCGAAACCTCTCCCAGTAGTTTTGGAACCTCATCCATCATGGAGCCAACATCGCCATTCTTTCCTCCACCAAAAAGACCAACTCCACCTAGATCAAATTTCCCAAAGCCACAGACAAAACCACAAAACCCTCCAAAAACCCCTCAACCTTCAAACCCTCGGCCTTCACCCACCATTGTGAACAATAAAAAATCGTCAGACCAGCTCATGATAAAGAACTCAGCCCCGAAGCCGTCTTCATCTAAAAAACCCAATCTCTTCCCTACTTCACACCATGGTTTCAACATTTGAAACAAATGTATCTCTGCATGAACCATTATCAGGTTATTCCTCTGAGACAGAGTCTGATAGTTCCATGGATTTTCTACAAGTCTACATGATGAATCCAGAAGAAGAAGCAGACGTAGAAAATCCCCCCATTGTTGAGGAAGCTGAACCTGAAGTTCCTTTCCAAACACCAACCTTTAACCCTTCCACCTACACTAATATTTCCTCCCAGGGTTTTTCCTTTGATGAATTCAGACAAAGAAGCAGACGTAGAAAATCCCCCCATTGTTGAGGAAGCTGAACCTGAAGTACCTTTCCAAACGCCAACCTTTAACCCTTCCACCTACACTAATATTTCCTCCCAGGGTTTTTCCTTTGATGGTGTTCCACCATCCAAATGGTTGGACAAGCTCTATGAGATACATGCCTGGTGTACATCATCTCTTCTTGCTCCAAATGCCACTGTGACTGAAGTAATCACAAAATGCACAGCCAAATTTCTTGGTTGTCTCCACCAGTGGTATATCTCTTGGTGCATATCGACAAATGCAGCTCCGACAAGTTCCCAGTATAGACATATTCATCGATACGCTGCATACTGAGTTTCTTGGTTCACATGCCAATCACAAGACATTTTCCCGTGAAGAGTATCTTAGCATGAAATGCTGTTCTTTCAGAAGAAAAGATCTGGAAGCCCATTATGATCGTATGTCCCAACGGTTCTATCTCCTTGATGGAATTGATGATGTCAATTTGAAGCAAAGCCTTCCTAAACTCTCTTCCTGAGCCATTAGGAAGTGAAACATCCAGACTGCTTCACATGCAAGGAATGATGCTAAATGCAACCTCTTGGGAGCATCTATCAACATGTTTTCATAGCTTTGGAAAAACTATGCAATCACCAAAAGTTCCTTCGAGCTCTAGAAGAACAAGGAAAACTTCTTGGCAAAGCATGTGACAGACCAGAATTGTCAATTAAGTGCAAGGATAAAAAATGCTCTCGTGGTCCGTCCTCGTCCTCCTCCAAAAAATCAAAACAGAAGCCATCTAAGTTTCACAAGTCCTCTAGTTCCGACCAAAAAAAAGGAAATACTTCAAGAAGAAGAAGTTCAGAGGAGACAAAAAGTCCGACTGGTGT
Organism: Vaccinium vitis-idaea; assembly: GCA_963854785.1. Classification (NCBI taxonomy): domain Eukaryota; kingdom Viridiplantae; phylum Streptophyta; class Magnoliopsida; order Ericales; family Ericaceae; genus Vaccinium; species Vaccinium vitis-idaea. The sequence goes on along the minus strand of OY978218.1, from coordinate 16,650,769 downwards.
TATATTTGCAAGAAAAAGGGTCATTATGCAAAAGAATGTCCCAAAAAATCCACCAGCAAAAAGATGGTGAGCTCTCTTGCGTATTTTGATGAAGATCTTGATGATGCTGATGTGGAATCCCTGTTTTCCATTGACGATGAAGCAACTTCAGAAACAGTCCTAGCCTTCTCTCTTGAGGACTCAGATTCTGAATCCGATGACCACTATGAGATCAAGACTTTTCAAAATCCAAGCAATTTTCAATCTCAACCTACTGCAAGAGTCCAAATGCTGCTTGGGAAATATGAAAGGCCAATCCCAGTCATCGCTTTCTTTGATACAGGAGCAGCAGCCTCTATCTTGAACCCAGCCATCCTACCCAGGTCTTACTAGCAAACTTGTTTTCGTCCTCTCACTGCAGCAAATGGAGAAACCTTTGTCATAAACTTGATCAGCAAGCCTATCACGATCCAATTGTTTCCAGGTTACGCTATCAAACTCCAAGTTTATGGTTCAACTCTCCCAGGAAAAGATTTGTTGCTAGGATTCGATGTTCTTCAGAATCTGAGCAAGGTCAGTTGGTTGAAAAGAGGATTAAAGTACAGGAACTACTTGTTGCCCTGGATAACCCAGTTTGAAGATTCCACCCAGATAAGTCCCTTCTTTCCCACCTCAAATATCATCATCCAAACCACATGTCCAGAATTTTATTCACAGCTCTCTCTATACCAAAACCCCATGGGTCCTGAGTCATATCCCATGATATCCTGTTTTGAGCCAAGGAATCTCCCAACACCTCCAGAGTCAAATTCTTGAGTCAGCCTTCCATTCCCGAAGTATTCAAATGTGTCAAGAACTCCAACGTGTATACATCTACAACTATGGTCTTGATACTGGTCCAATTGTCCAGTTACCTTTTCACCCTGTTTACCCTTTCCTTGCTCAATTTTAGATAAATTCGGTGTTTTTATATTCTTTTTCAAAAGAAGCTTATCTCCTACTGTGGTACTTAGTGGATGCTTATACTATAAGTGTCACTTTTTATAAGCCAGTCATGCTTGTTTATTTAGCCCAATGTGCCATTGGTCGGGTACCAAATAACCAGCTCATGCTTCTCAAATGGCTCTTGCATTTCGGAGATATTTCTTTTTGGCAAAAGAAGATAAGAGAAGCTTCGCTAGGACGAGATAACCCTGGAAATCTTGTGTTTGCCTTTTGGACTTCGAAAAACCGTTGTAATTTTAATAGAGATGGTTCCATCACTTGGAACAAATCCTATCATTTCATGTTCATTATAGCAGTTTTCAACAACACATTCCAAGAAGATCAGGGGGCTCTTCTCAATCTCCGCCAGCAAATGGTTGCTTTGAATCATCTCTCAATAAATCAAGTCCCTACATCTCTCCTACGTCAACAAGCCAACAACTGGAATCTCACTATCAGTGACTGGAAGAATAACCCGGCATATCCGGAAGATTGGCGTACAGATATTCGATACATTCTAGCCAGTCACCATGCTGACAGGAGTGAGTACAATGATGATGATTCTCCTGAAGATTGAATGGTTTCAGGAGAACGGTTTCTCTGGCCAGCTGTATTGTAATAATGTTGTGTCCAGCTGTGTGTCGTGTTGTAATAATATTGTACTGTGAGTGTTGTGTGAAGTGTTGTGTGAAATGAAAGAAAGTAAAAGTAAAGTTGCGAATATATTCGTTGCTTTATCTTTACTCAATTCATTTCTGGAGTGGTAGTAAAAGTATTTTGTCGGTTGTGTGAGTTGTAAGATATGGAGTCGTGTCATGTAAGATATGTTTATCCAAAGCATAAAGTAAAGTGTGTCCTAGCATTATGCTAGTGGTGTTTGAGTGGGTCAAGTTATGTATGGATTCCAGTTGTATCCCAAAGCAAGGTAGATTCCCTTGATGCCTATAAAAAGGAATCACATCCTTCATTTGTAATTAGATTGTTGGAAATAAGAATCCCTGTGTTTTGTGTGAAAGACTTCTCTCATATTCTCCTTTTCTTTTCTCTAGCTTTTCCCTTTGGATCTTGTCCTTTCTTCGTGAATTGTAAATCTACCAAATCACCAACACCACAACCAAGCATCATTCCAATCCCAGATCATCACCACCATTGAATCCAAAATCACAACAATCAACTCACATCACACCATCGATTGACCATCCAACCGCACTTCTTCACCACCACATGAATATCAACACCCAAAGCCCCAACCTGAATTGGTGTGAGTGGTTTGTTTTTGCACGGAGGTGGATGATGCTGGTTGGGGTTGAAGGGATGGTGGAGAGGAAAGGAGATGGTAAGAGGAGTGGTGGGCGGTGGAGGGTTTGGGTGGGTATCCATTTGGGTCCACAAGGTATGGCTATAAACTTCTATTTATGCCCCTCAATTTGTTCTGAGTGACATTTTCCATCACTAAGTTGTATGCCAATTAGTTATTGTCCAAAATGACAAACTCAATAGTTCACTAGTGATAAAATTTCTGCCTTGATGGCCAAAGTCGAAAATTGAAACATACTTAAAGGTGGAGAAGTGCAATTAACTCTTCATTATGAAACACAAGTATCATGTGAGCATTCTATATTTTGAATATATATTTCGCATTAATTTTATGGGCGTTATTTTGCATTTAGACTTTGTAGTATACATAGATAGAAGAATCTATATGCATGACAGAAAAGGAGCACTTAGAGGCTCCCCTATGCCTTTAGGACGGGTTAAGAAGTCGTCGAGTATTGCTTCCATAGAGTCCGGATCTCATCCGGGACTCCCGGATCCGGGACTCCACCTTCCCGATATTTTTTTGAAAATCCGATCCGTCCAATGTGTTCAGAAGGTGTTTTCAAGGGTCCACGCGGAAAATCTTCAAAAAAAATTACCGGGAAGGGCTTGATCCAAGCGTTTTTCGCAAAACTGTAAATGTACATTTTTTGCGAAAAACTGCTTGGATCAAGCCCTTCCCGGTATTTTTTTTTGAAGATTTCCCGCGTGGGCCTTGGAAAACACCTTTTGAACACATTGGACGGCTCGGATCATGCCAAAACATCTTCTAAATGCTTCAAAACGCTTCAATCCGGGATTTCCGGGATCCTTGATTGGATAATTCCCGTGCTTCCATATGCCTAATGTGATGCATTTGAGGGAGAGGAATAGGAGAACCTTTGGTGATATACAAATGAATAGTTTTTTGCAGTTTATGTGTAGAGCTTTCGTGTTTTGGATCAAAGGGGATTTTTGTTGACTTTATAGGATATTATAGTTTGGAAAGGGCTTCTAACTACATCTTTTTATATTTCCGATCTTCTCTCAGCAATAGGAGAACGAGACCTTGGCATCTATTTAATGATACTCTATCCACTTATCAAAAACAAAATGCACAAATTTGCACATGCCATGTCTACCTCTTCTGAAGAACATTTGTTGGCATGGTCATGTTAGGTGTGGGGTTCGTGCTCCTTAACATCCAATTATGAACTAAAATCATCCATGATTACCCTTGTTCGATTGCATTATATAACTAATTGTTCTGTAAATCTATTAAAAATTTAAAACCTTATGCCCATCAGCACTCATATCTTCTGGTATAAAGTCATTTCATGTTTCAAATGTCTAGTCTAAGATAAAAGGCACATAAAAATATAGTCCAATCAACTTCCTTTGAAATGATAAAGCTATCGACATTAGGTAAGCAAAACAGAAGCAGATTGCATGAAACTGTATTGCTCTATGACCAAATGGCATTGTATAATATAGGATATTATTATTACCTGGTCGGAATGTCCATCAACCATACTAGGAGAAGGCACTCCATGTGAAAGATTATAAGTGGACAAGATGTCCTTCAATATACTGCTGATATCAAGCTCGAAAAGAGTCCTGACAGCGACAACGGAACCAGAAGCAAGTTTGACAAGCAACCCAAGCAAACCCTGCAAACCAATAACAGGAAAGCAAAACTGATAAACAAACGCAGTAGGATATGAAACAACTATCAAGCAGAATGTAAATCAGGAGACTGCATACACTGTAAATGGGTTGGCATAAGGTGGTTCTACAATTCACGTTGACAAGATGTATAGCTTGATGAATCAGCCCATGTTTAGAAAGTTCGTCCAGCATATCAGAAGAGTGGCATACTCGTTCTGCTATTTTTATCAAGCAAGTGGCTGCATTTTCAACAAGCTGAGGCATGACGGGGGAAAATGTGCAAGAAAATATTAAACAAATTGTCAGATCATGCAGCCAAGTATAAAAAGTTCCAAAAACAAAAAACCAGTGCTACAAGATCCCATAAGTACAAAAATGCAGACCTGTCTATCCTCGTACTGAAGTAGATTACACAATATTGGAACTGCCTCCATGAATGGTGAAGGACATTCAGATGGAAGTTTCTTACATATGTTGACCACAGTTGAAAGTGCAACCCTCTAAGGAATACAAAAAGAGAAAATTACAAATTTCAGTATTCCAACTCTTGCAATATCAACAAACAAAATAAATGAAAATCAAAAAGAACAATCCCCTCAGTTCCCAAACTAAAACTACGCTGTGTGGTACAGTACCTGCACACTTGTTGAGAAAAATTCAATGTACATTAAAACAGCCATAATAGCCCCAGATTGTAGGCACGCAAGTGGTTGCTCACTTGAGATTTTCTCTAAGGCTTGCAAGCACTGCATTACAAATAAAGGATGCTTAAAAAACATAACCCCAATAAACAGTATTTTACACAAATATGGACATATATACACGGTCAAAATATACTAAAGCAAGCTTTGGCATACTTGTTCGGCTACATCACCGTAGTTAATGGCTGTTAATCTTTGACAAAGAGCAGGAATTGCATCATGCCGTACAAGAAAACCAGCTGATCGAGAATGCACATCACATAAATATGTTATAGCCCTGATAGCTAAAAGCATTATATCGGGATTGGTCTCGTGCCTTGCCAACTTTACAAGAACTGGAGACAATGTGTCTGCCATCAAGCTTGATACAGAGCTGTCAGTGCAGAAGGACAACAATTCACATAGCTCAGTAAGAGCAGCCAACACTGCAGAATCATCAACCTCTTGGCCTAAACTTGACAAGACCCTCTTAAACTTCCCGTGATCGCCCGGTCGCCGCCTCTGATAATCACGAAGGCTGTTGTCCCTCTGTTCTCCATCTGAATCAGATGACTCGTACGCAGAGTCCCTTTCACCTTCACCTTCCGATCTCGTTGATACTGAAGCCGATGATGATGTGTCCATGTCGCCATCTTGGGCTTCAAGTGTTGGATTGGGGGGCTTAATTGGAGTTTGAACTGGTGAGCTTGATGAGCTTGGTCTTAGCTCCAATGAACTGCATGCTCGTTTATCAGCAGGCAACTCATCAACTATTTCGGCCCGTTTTTGACCTCGAGTCCCCATTTATCAATGCAGATTACTTTATAAACGCTCTCCTATAGATAAGAAAATAAAAAAATACAATAAAAAGAGAGAGGATTTGAGTTACTCTATCAATTACAGACTGCAATATTCACCATATATTCCTATATCAAATTCATGTTAGAACTATTGTACCGGCCTACAATCAAGGCGAAACCAAGTAGGACACAATCAGACGTGAATCATTTTTGCTCACTTAGAAATAAAGCCAAGCAACCAGCATCAGTCCGTGCAGCAAAAATCAAATAATAAGAAAGGGTGATCTAACAATCACGGCCAACAAACACAAAGACAAACACACGCATACGCACACACACAAGCAAAAAAAAAAACCCGAAAAAGGAATAATCAGTGACCAATAATGCCCTCAGTTTCTGAACTAGAAAGATACTCAATTTATCAAAACCAAAGGGGTATCATCCCTCCGACGTGGGAAAAGAACGATATTTGAGTTCAGTATGAGTTATTCTATGAATCCTATCATTTAACATATATTTCTAACAACTTCGAAGTACCCACCAGTAATCAAAACGCAGAAACAATGGAAGAACTTGGCGTGATTCAAAACGTGATTCTTTTTAGAAAATTTACAAAAGGCAATCAAAATCAGTCAGTACAACAAAAAGCAAAAAATATGTATAAAAAAAACGTCTTGAAACCAATTTCATATTTCATAACTAAAAAGACACAGAAAAATATAATGCTAGGAAGATATAAAAATATGCGATACACAAAAATACAACGAAAGAGTGATCAAACAATCACTGCAGAAAAAATAGTCAAAAGGGAAAATCTTAACCGACACAATGAAGAAAAATAAATAAGCCATAGTAGAAGCAAAAATATATGCACCTACAATTAAATATGGACATAGATGAAGCTCAGAAAAAATAAACGCAATAACGATAACGATTATTTGGGTTTTAATCCAGAAAACAATCAATTCTATTAAATTTTGTGTACCTAAAGAGTTGTGTGGTGTTAAGCGATCTTCGAGAGGTTCGTAGACCCGAAGAAATCTAGGTTTTTTCGTTTGCTTCTGGTTCTTGCTGTGTTATTATTGATCATAGATACACATAGAGGGATGTGTGACGATGATGATGAAAGAAAGGGTACGGCAATCTCGTTTGAGTGTCTATATAGAGATGAGAGAAGATATATATACTCATACGTACACTATATGTATGTATATTTATGTATATACTGTAATATACTCATACACATTTATAAATGTAACTAGGGTTAAAAAAATGATAAAGATAACATAGGTCCAACACTCACATGGAGCCCACACACACTTGAGTGTGAAGTATGTGTAGGCTCCACACACCATGTGAGTGTGTTGAACACATGTTTGGAAACCTATTATTATTTATGAAACGAATCGAGCCGAGTCACTTTAATTTTGAGTGGAGTGCAAGTTTTTTTTTTTTTTATTTATTAACTGGAGCGCAAGGTTATTCACAAGTTTTATTTAAGGAGCTAAAACTAGGGGTGAAAATAAAAACAATGAACCAGATCTGGGAATTTTTTTCGGCCTTTTTCTTTGGCTAGTTCGATCCGGTTCATGATAATTGAAAATTTTGAAAACCGATTCGGTTCTCAGTTCGGGTTTTTTTTAATGAGCCGAACCGTTTTACTACACATACATACATTTTAACCCAGTAACCTCAAATTCCATTTTTCCCAACCTTATCACTCACTCTCTCTCTCTCTCTCTCTCTCTCTCTCTCTGCGACGACGATACAGACTTCGAGAATAGAGAGTTCGAGTACTCCACTTCTCTGATCAACGTTGGCCCATCGTCATCGACTCCGTCCGTCCATCGTCGTCGACTCTGTCTGTTCGTCTCTATCTCTCTTGTGTGTACATGTGTGTGTATATGTATGTATGTATTTATAGACTGTAAATCTCAAATCTGGTGTATATCTGTGTGTGTGTGTGTGTGTGTGTCTATATATATATATATATGTTATGTTTTTTATTTCTTTTTTGAACTGATGTATGTATATCTATGTATATATGTTATGTTTTTTATTTCTTTTTTGAACTGATGTATGTATATCTATGTACTAGGTATACGGCGACGTGCGTTGCACGATTAATATGCCCGTTGTTTTTGGAGCATTTTTGTTAGGATATTTTTGAAGCATGTATAATAACTATTTAGGGAGAGTCGTACAACTACATAATATTAACATGTATGATCTTGAATTCCATCCAGTTTATTAGTGTGGAAATGATGATAAAAATTCTTTCCTGATTAGTCATTACACCCAAATAGTTGAGGGGTAAAATTGACCCAAATTGGCCAAATGACCAAACAACTTGAAATTGGAACCCTCCCTTATATAAGCCCTTCGGGTGAGGGGTACGATGCTACGTGCGTTGCACGAGTTTTATGCCCGTTTTGTGTTGGTTTGGTTGTAATATGGTATTCGAGTTTGTATTGATAATTTGAAGTAGTTTATTTGCTTGTGGTATTTTATATTGTTTTGTTAGCATTACCCTTGGCATCATTCAAACAGAACACATTCTATACATAACTTCGTTTTCCAGTCCATCTTCTACAACCAAAACCTTTAACGTTATTTGACATACAATAAATTCAATATGCCATTGCATCTTATTAATTAACCAAAGATATACGACTTTGCACTATAGCTAACTCACCACGTCATTTTCGAATCTAAACAAATTTTATCCTCTACTTTTACGGTGGATTTTTCAGCATCCCAACTAATAGCAAAAGGGAGTCTACAGGGTTTCAAATTATATTCTTTCAAACAGAATATAATCAAAATAATTTTTAGTCCCAGTACCAAAAATTCTTGGTGAACTATATTGTGCACATTTTCGCTGAAGGAATGTTTCTTCATTCATACTAAAGGTCATAGTTAATAAAATCTGTAAACTAAGATATGCAGTATATTCGCACGAACCAAGGCCCATTTTTGTATTGTTTTAATTGGGCAGAAGAAAAGGAGGTAAAGAAGAAAAGAATAAGAAAATGGTAAAGGTGATCAAGTGGCGCAGAGAAAGTCATAGGGTGACTCGTAATTTTGCCCAAATTGGAGGGCAATTGACCAAACAACTCCAATTTGAAAGCCTTGCTTATATAAGTCCCTTCGGGTCTGGATATATGTTATGTTTTTTATTTCTTTTTTGAACTGATGTATGTATATCTATGTATATATGTTATGTTTTTTATTTCTTTTTTGAACTGATGTATGTATATCTATGTATGTATATATATATATATATATATATATATATATATCTATGTATGTATATATATATATATATATATATATATCTATGTATGTATATATATATATATATATATATATATATGTATGTATATATATATATATATATATATATATATATATATGTATGCTTTTTGTTTCTTTTTTGAACTGATATGTACCGTTTCTCTCTCCCCCCAAACCGGATCGAACCAGGACGGACCGAACTGATCTCTAAAAAATCGATTTTGGTTCCATGCTTTCCCCAAACAAATTTTTTCAGAGTCAAACCGAACCGAACTTGACCGGTTACACCCCTAGCTAAAACAATGATTATTTATACTTACTTACAAATTTAAAGCGGAAAAATGAAATTCTTCTTTTATTGTAAATAAGTTCATATATATTCAGAAATAGAAAAATATACCAAAATTAATTTTATATATGAATTTTCCTTAATATAGCAATATTCTAGGTTTGCAAGCTTAATCGAGCCGATGAACTTATGAATATTGACTTGAGGACTTTGGAGTTTGTTCTCAAATCAGTATTTGAGAATCTTCAATTTGTTAGAAGGTGGTGGTGATTCTACATGGCTTCACAATGAATTCGTTGACTTCGAATCTTTGGCCTTCAAGCGTGGTAGAGATTGATGGTACTTTGTTGTACTTCTCTTTAACCAAGAAAATCCTTCGAAACTTTGGAGGCTTCAATCCAATGGGATTTTCCCTCTTGCTTGATGTGTGGCATGACTTAAATGTCCTTTAGGGCTTATGAAACTTTGATTTGACGTGACGTTTTGTCATGTCCTCATTTTTAATAATCGAAATGCGTATAAATCCACGTAGGATAGATCATAAGTCATATATATAACCTTTGAAAAGTCGAAGTCGAATCCATAAGTCCAAGTCAAGTTATATGTAATTTTCAAGTCAACGGGTACCCGCACCCCAAATACATACATAATGACCAAACTAAAGTTGTTACATAGTTAGGAATTTGTCAAAAGATTGAAGAAATAGAAGTTACATAATCATCTCTCCAAAAATACTAAGTATAAAGATGATAAAATAACTCCAGGATCATGTGTGCTCCAAATCATGCAGTCACACTATAAGCATACGTCTCATGCTCCTTACAAGTTACCTGAAAATGATAGGGTGAGCTCATTAGCCCAGTAGAAAACATTTCTACTAACGCTAAATGTATAGATAATGAGATGTGCATGGGGAGATGACAAATGTAAACTAATGACCAAAGTATGTTACGGATGATCAAACCAAGTGTCAAGTGTCTGTGGCGTACCCACATGTGACTGTAACGTATCCAAGCGTGTCCGTGAACTTCCTTATTGTTTCCCCGAATATCCACGTGTCTCACAAGTGTCCATATTCAACCATTTTCACACTTTAAGCTATCAATCTCCTTAGTTCATCAATTTTAAGCTTGAGGATGTTGAAATCTTCTTCTGAGTCTTTTGGGCTTCGTGGAGCCCATGTCTGGGTCTTTTGGGCGTCATGGAACTCTTGTCTGAGTCTTCCGAGCCTCGTGGAACCCTTCCTGGCGACTCACCGAGTGGTGGCCCTAGTGCATCAACTTACATTTCGTTCAAGTTCTCATTCTTGTTTAACGTTCATTAAACCTGAAGTTAACCTAACATGTGTATCACATTCACCACTATTGTTGTTGAGAACTAAATCAACTCTTCGTGGTGCACACCCGTCATGTGTCGTTAACTTTTCAATCATTTTAGGGGTCATAATCCCAATGTCACAAGCAAAGAGGTTACGAGGGGTTACCCAAGGAAAAACATCCAAAAAATTGACATCTTTTCACAGAGTTTTCCTAAGGGAGAGGATTTCAACCCTAAGGCCAAATTTCATGGTTCAAGCTCAATTTTGAAGTGTTAACAACCAATAAACATGGAGAGAGGATAAAACATCAATCAATTGAGATAATAAACAACCAAAAGTATGGATCAAACAAGATTCAAAACCCATATTCATAGTGATACTCAACATTGACTAGAAATTGGTGTTTCAAACAAAGAGCACTACAACAACTTAACAATATAGATCTATAGGGAGTAGATGTAACACCCCGTATTTAGTAAATGCCCATATTTAATATGGCTTATAAAACTATTCTATTTTTATTACATAAAAATGGTTCTTGTATTATTTTGAAAAATATAATATATATTTAGGCATTTTTTTAAGCTAGTTTGGTATCAGAATTAGCATCACGGAGCTGAGCGAGACATGTGTCAATGCTAGGAAGGATCCTTGGAGTCTAAGCAAGGGTTATCCGGAAGCGGTGAGGTAGCATGGGGTGATGTCATATGGGATGAGGTCACATGGGGGGTGAATTAAAGCTAACAATAAATATGGATGATTCTAGAGTCAATTAGAGGGTGACTTAGTTACTAATATAAATAGGCTTCTTTATCTCCCTTTCACAACACACTCACACAACACACACAGCACACGGCTAATAGAAAAAAAAGGGGAAAAATTAGAAAGGAGGAAGAAGAATGAAAGAAAAAGAAAAGAGAAAGTGTAATACCCTGTATTTTCCTAAAATGAGTTTTGAGGGAAATTCTTTAATACTTGTAATATTTTACCAAAAAATTTATATTACCCAAAAGTAATTTTAGCAACAAAGTGGACGGGTTTTCAAAGATTGAATCCACCGCGCCGAGCCTCGAACCCGCAACCTCCTTAAGGGAGATCACGAGTTTGGCCACCCAGCTAACCCAAGTGGTTGTGTATGTATTGACCAACTTATTTATTTATACCGTCCAACTTTCTGGTTACACTCCTAAATTTCGAGGACGAAATTATTTTAAGGGGGATAGATTGTAACACCCCGATTTTCGATCCTATTTTATTTAGAATGTACTAAACTATTTCGATTAAATATATTTATGAAGATCCAAATTCCCAAACGCCTTTTATAAAAAAATTTGATTTATAAATTAGTAGTTCTTTTTAATTTAATTTTACAAATATCATACGTTTACAAGTATGCGCGTGCCCGAGAGTGTTTACGGGCAATACCCGATCACGTGGATGGGTGTATAGAATATCTATACACAGATGTGTACATAGTATATAAATATTGTATTGTATAATCACCATATGCTTTAATTGCAATATCCCAAGATATCCCACCAATCCTTATCTCTGGAAATCTCCACACCCTGCATTGCCATCCATCACCCCATCCCATTAGTTACTCCACTGTCTCCATTTCACCTCCTATAACTGTTGCATCTCCTTTCTTTTATTTTCTACACACACCTGCAATCTTGCGAAAACAAAGAGAGAGAGAGAGAGAGAGTGAGGTTCCAAAGTAGTCCATTTTTCTTTTACATCCGAACAGATCATTTCAAGCCTATCTTTTCTGATAACCGAGTTGCACCACTTTCCGCTAATTTCACTCCTAGCACTCCGAAAAAGGTAGATACCTCTTACTCTCTAATCCTAGGTATATTTAGAATATTTTGAGTTGAAATCAGGGCTTGCATTAAGCCCGAATGAAACCAAACCAAACCAAACCAAAATTAGATATTAAGTCAAGAAAACCCATCAAATAGGGCCTGTGAACCGACAAGGGTTCTGCCAAGAACTTCATACAAATGTGCAGCTGGTTGTTTGTTTGTCAATTCTGAGAACTTCAGTGTCTGTTCCCATCAAATGTGCACGTATTAATTGTTGATGAACATTTTCAAATGACAAAGTTGAATTTCCAAGAACTTCATACACGTGGAATTTGACAAGTTGATTTCAAGAACACCATTACACGTGGGAACCTAATTGTAGGTTGTTTTGCATGCTTTGTTAATAAATTTTCTTTTATTATTTATTATTGTTTTGTACGGCATTATTCGGTTAATTAGTAACTTTGGTGTTCGAAAGAAATTTTTTATAAATAGATCAAGGTGAATCTGATATAGTATAGAATAGGACAAAAGTTCATTCTAAGTATTAAGTTAATTTATGTGTATTGTTTATACGCTATTACTTGTTGTATTGTTTTATTCCTGATTTGGTCATTGCAAAATTTAATTATAATGGGCAGTTGTTTGTTAGATTGGACAACTAGGTTCCCTGGTTTTGTGCACGAAGATAGATGATCACCTAGACGTTGAGTTGTTGGAAAATTTAGTAGAATGTTGTTATGAAAGGATTGGGGAGGCTATCTTGGAAAAATTGTTGTCATGGTTGGCAGGTAGCCAGATGGTGAGTTTGAAATGATTGGCAGTCAGCCAAATGGTGAATTTGAAATGATTGGCAGTCAGCCAGAGTTTGATTAAGATTCGAAACCTTAGAAATGGCATTGCGTGATCACTCCTAATGAATATGGTTACTAAATGATTGGCAGTCAGCTAGAGATATATTGGCAGTCAGCCAGAGATATATTGTATTATAGACCCAGGATCCAGGGCTATATACTCCAAAGGTTGCAGTCAGCACCTTGTGGGCCCAGTGGTACAGTCAGTCCCTGGGGGATTCCTCCTTGTGAGGCGGTTGATGATTTTGACTAAATACATAATTTAGTCCTTGTCATCTGTGCTCCCAGTCAGGGTAAGCAAGGAGGGAGTGGAATCGCGAATGGCTATTTTCTAAGAGGTTCAGTTAGGAGGATTGATTCTCTAGGTAGAGAATCATAGATTTCACACAGATTAAAAATTAGCGATGAATAAATGGATTGTTGTTCTGTTTCTCATTATTTTGTTATATTATGCTGTAATACCCTGTCGTGTATTGTAAGGGTTAGTGGGTAAGAATTATCTATTGAGTGAACCTCATCACTCACGGTACGGTGTACCCTGGCTCTGTGCCAGATTTTGCAGAGAATCAACAGGGTGAACAGTACCCTAATGAGACAGGAGGAGATGAGCAGAATCTCCTAGAGGTGAACCTCGTTGCTGAAGGAGGAGAAACAGAAGAAGCTTGGAACCCCTATTATTATTAGAGCTCTGCCCCCTTATTTTTACGTTGAATAAATGTGATTTGAAATTTTAATAAAGTACGTTGTCTTATTGTAATAAAACCAAGATCATTCGACTATTATTTATTTTGTTGTTTGATTAAGATAAATCTGTTTTAATAAATGAATCTTTTTAATAAATGCTTCCGAAAAATCGGGGCTTTACAGAAAGAAAGTTCGGTCATCGAATCAAGAGCTCCGATTTAAGGTGAACCAAGAGCTCCGATTTAAGGTAAATCGATACGTTAAAATTGATATTGCTCTATGTGATGTTATGATCACGTTAAAATGCTATGAGACTATTTGGTATGTTGATCGAGTGGACCTACCAAGATCCTGACCCAGTAGCCGGGAATAAGCCAAAAGGAGGCTTGGCTCAGAGGTAGCCGGGAATAAAGTAAAAGGAGGTTTGGCTCAGAGGAGGTGAGGTCATTCACCGGTCATGTACCAAAAAGGGCCAATATGTGGTTCAGTGATATGGATATAGTTTTGATTGAATTCATTGATCATTTCTTTCCTTTGTTGAGCAGTTGTATTATGTCATATTGTATACTTCCCGACTTAATCTATTTTTCAGGATGGCTTGGAAAGCGAGAAGTACGATGGGGTCGGCTATTGGGAGTCATGGGACCGAATTCCTTTTTAGAGAATTTGTAAAAGAACTTAAATTGTAATTTTATATCATGGAAAAGTATATATTTTTATGCATAAAAGAAAGGTTTTTGTAACGACTATGTAGTTTATTTATTTATTTTGATGGCTCTAAAAATCAGGGTCGTCACAGTAGAAATTGGTTCCCTACCTCACAAATCAAGCTTGAAATGGGTTGAAGAAGAAAAATCCTAACTTTCAAAGCAACCCAACCGAATATGGCCTCCTCCAAGCGAAACCAAGGAAACTCGGACTCCAAATAGCACGTGGCTGACGAATTTGAGGTTGGATCTTGAGGTATTTGAGTGTGGGAGGTGGAATTTGCAATGGGGTAGAAGAAATTTTGGAGAGGGGAGGAGAAGAGAGGGGTTTGGCCTTAGAGAGAGAAAGAAAGTGTGTTTTTTTTTCCTTCAGATTTTGTCCTAACACACCTATATGTATCTCCCCAATTGCACACCTGTAAAGACCCGTGTTTTTAAATATTTTTTTCGGTAATAAAATTGGAGAAAATGTGAGGAAGTGTTTGAAATGTTTGAAAGATGGATTAATTGGTGATATGAGTGATTTAGAACCATATTGCATGACACAAACTATTATGGGGACTTGGGGTGTAATTTGTTTAAAGTTGTGTGTGTATGTGGTATATAGAGGAGAGAGATACACTTCTTCCCCCATTTTTCATCAGACATCCCCCACTCTCACTCCACTCCCTCTTCCATCTTCTTCATCTTCTCCCCAAATTTCACTCCAAAACCTCAAATTCCTTCAAAAAACCTCACCCATACAAGACTCCTACACGTGTTTGGAAGCCCGGGTATTGTTCATTTCACTCCGGAAGGTGGAGATTTGGTTGGAGCATTGGAGAGAAAGCTAGGGTTCTTGCTCATCCTTTGTTCACAAGCTTCTAAACCTTGAGGTAGGGGAATTTCTACCATTATTAAGTGTTTTGAGGTGTTTGATGTGTTGATGATACTCTCATTTGATCAATCCTATTCATTTTCTTGAAAACCCATTGAAAATCCATGTTTTCCCAAGTATTGAGTTGATTGGAAGTAGACATATGTTTGTGGTATCTATCCTATGTGAATTAGTTGTTGTAATGCTCTCTTGTAGCCTTTGATGTTGATATATTGCCTTGGTTGTGTTTGATTTGGAGCCCATTGCAATCCCCTTGTTTTGCTGTCAAAAATCTGCTCGAAATGGCCTCTGGATCGATCCACATTTGAGTTGGATCGATCCAAAATCGTCTGATGGTGTTTTAGATCAAAGTGGATCGATCCACTCATCTTCTGGATCGATCCAAAACCTTTTGACGTGCCTTGGGACATTTTGGATCGATCCACTCTAAAGTTGGATCGATCCAGATTGATCTGATCGCAAATTTTGCATAGTGGATCGATCCACTCTAGATCTGGATCGATCCAGATTGATCCTGTATCAATCCAGATTGATCCTGTATCAATCCGGGTATCAGTCCAGATGGCTCTAACTCACCAAAACTTGTTTTCTTCAATTTTGGTCGCTTGTTCGTGCTTGTACTTGGCATAATCATTCCTTAGACGTCAAAATTTGTTGAATGACTCATTCCTAACCTATCCTAGTATAGTTGGTGACTTGGTTTGATTTTAATGCGACACCTACACGGTTAACACTTGATATGTGTGAATTGGACGATTTTGACGAAATGTGTGAACTTGTGTGACGATCCGAGGTGTGAGTGACATGATAACACTTGTGTGAAACCAATGAACATGAATTGAAATGAGAACTTGAAACTTGTGATACGGGGCCGAAAGGTAGCCCGGAATGATACTCGAGCCATCCCTTGGGCGGGTCGCGAGGAACTATGCCTTGGCCAAGGGGAAGACTATACGGGGTCGAAAGATAGCCCGGAATGACACTCAGGCCGTCCTATGGACGTGTCGCGAGGAATTTCTAAATATCTAATTTAAATAAATGGTTGACTTGACACATCAAGCGAATTGAACACTTATGAGAGAGAACACGTGTTGGGTACGCATGGGACATGTTTGGGTGATAATAAGGGATTTATAAACTTATGTGTATCTCATTGGACTCCCGTAAACTCTTGGTTGTCTTATATAGCTTTCATCCTCATGTCTCATCTCGCATACATTTCATTACGTTTAGTTTTGGTAGACGTTTCTCTACTGGGCTAGTGAGCTCACCCTAATAATTTCAGGTACCCAGCACGGAGCATGACTTGGATGTGCATGAAGTGATTGCATACATCTTTTGAAAGCTTAAAGAGAAGTTACCTTATCATCTCGAGTTTATAATTTTGAACAGATGATTTTGTAACTTATTCATAGTATATCTTTTGACTTTGGATTTGTAATAACTTTAACACTTGTGTATTTCAATTTGGGGTATGGGTACCCATAGACTATTGTACCCCTTGATGTTATCTTTGACTACTAAACTTGGACTTTGACGTGGCCCGTGGACTTGTTGATTGTCCACGTGGAATTTCTCAATGTATTATCCTTTAAATTTTCGAGGGCGTGACAACACCACTCCGGATCCTCTATCCCCATTTGGTGTCCTGCCCCCCACTTACTGCCATGTGGCACACTGAAAACCTTTTATTTATTTATTTATTTTTTTAACGGGAAAACCCATTTCCGTTAGAATACCTTTTTCTCCGTTAATACTATACCTTTTGTTAACCAAAGGGCCCCAGCCTTTTCATTCATTTTCGGAAAAACAAATGCCCTAGTATACCTTTCCCTGTTAACCAAAGGGCCCAACCCTTTCACCTCTTTTTCGGGAAAAAACAAAAGCCGCACGACTAATTTTCAATCAAAAGGGCTGGAGGTTTTTAGGGTTGATAGTTAGAGAGTGAAACAAAGCATGGAGAATCAAGGCAAAGGCTATTCTTCTCCCATCTCGTGTGAGGTAAGTCATGTTTTGAATTAGCATATTTGTTTAGAATCATATTAAGGACTGTAAATCCGTCATGAACGGTTGTATTGGGACAAATGGGTTTTGCTAAAAGACGACAACACTTTTGCTTAAATTTTTACAATATTGAATTCTCATGTGAACCCACCTGTTATCAACTCCTTTGGGTCTCTCCGTACGGAACTTTATTTTAGAGTCCAGAAACGGAGCCATGAATTTCACTTGAGGGGGGGCGATAATGTATGCAAGAAAAAAAATCCAAATAAACATGCATAATAATATGAATGTATTAGAACTATAAAAAAAAAAAGCACAAAAATGACAATAGGCTCTTCGGCGACTGCGATTACCTTTGCAGCTTTACACGTGTAGTTTTTGAGCCCTAATAAGAAAACAAATACCATACTGCTTTGAACTTGGAAGTTTATTAATTGAGTATTCATATTGTTAACTCTTGGAATTTTTTTTTATTTTTATATTTCAACCCTTAGCTTTTAGAAATTAATGTTGTATCCTTATGTATTTCAAAGAACTGTAGTTAAATCGCACATATGTTATGACCAGTTAAATCACAAATAATTTTTGTCATTGATGTATTTATAGGTTCTGGACATTGATGGTAATTCTGCAAGAGAAGAGTCTCAGTCTCGCCGCAAGTTAGAGTTCGAAGATGGAGATGACTTGTTTAACGTGAATGTTCCTAATGAAGATGAAGATGAAAATGAACAAGATTTGCATAACTCAGTGGATGGAACAGGTGATATTAACTTGGTTCACTACAATATTTCCGATGAGGCAATTTCCAAAATTGACATGAAATTCTTGACAGAAGAGGCAGCGTATCAATTTTACAATGCGTATGCATACAAAGTTGGTTGTAGCATGCGTAGAAGTAAAGAGCATAAAGATGCGAGCGGGATGTTAGTGAGTAGGATTTTTTGTTGCTCTTGTGAAGGTAAACGGGGAAAAAATAAATGAGACAGTATTGTAAAATCTCACCACCTTGAGACAAGATTTGGTTGTTTGGCGCGAGTGAAAATCAAATATTGTCGATTGACCGAATAATACCATGTTGCTGAATTTGCTCATGTGCATAATCATACGGTGTCTACTCCAAGTAAGACTCACTTACATAGGTCTCATAGGAAGTTCGATGTTGCCCAAGCTGCTCAATACAGTATTTAGATCGGTTTTTAATTGTAGTTCCTCTGCATGTCCAGGCTCCATTAACACAAGCTATACACGAAGAGTTTTTGTTCAATAGTTTTGAGTATGAAAAGCCAACGAAAGAGTAGTGAAGTTGAAGATCAAGATGGTGATACTTTTTTCAAGTGAGAGTTGTCAAGAGAGTTGCTATTGATGGTGTTGTATGGTGTAGAGACTTGAAACTTGGTTGTTTTTGGAGTGGTGCTTTAGGTGTACAAACTAACTGTGGTGGTTTTCGGAGTTTTATATTTTTGGGTTTTACTCTTTTGTTTAAGCATTACATAAATGTGCAGTTTTAGGATGTGTGAACTTTAGTCATCCACTTTAAATGATTAGCTTATATGCTTATTGATGTTTGATCAAAATATTTATTTGCAAACACCCATGCATTTGACGACCCCTACAAGTTGAAAAATAATAATAATTTTTGTTATCTGGTAATGCTTTGGAGCAAGTTTTCTCCTCTTTTTTTCTTTATCAACAAAGCAAAATGGTGCTTGGAGTGAAAATGAAATTGGTTTTTCCTCATAACACGTGTTTAGAACTCTTGATTTGCCCAGAACACGTGTTCGAGTAAAAACAAATAGAACACGTCTATAAGAAATTAAATCATCTTTGATTTACTCTTAAAAAAAAAAACTCTTATTTGGACTTTAGAGTGAAAGCAGTCCGGAGAATAAATAAAAAAAGAGTGAAAGAGCATTTGATTTTCTCGAAAAGGAGTGAAAAGGCGGGGGAAGGCTTTGGTTAACCGAAGGTATACTATAACGGAGAAAAATGTATTCTAACGAAAATGGGTTTTCCCATTAAAAATAAAAAAAAAACTAAAGGGTTTTTAGTGTGCCACATGGCAGCAAGTTGGGGTTAGGAGACCAAATGGGGACAGCGGATCCGGAGTGATTGCACACACACCCCTTATGTTCAAATGTGTCTCATATGCACTCAAATGCAATTATTAAACTCACATTGGCCCCACTTTAATTTATTTTTATTTCCTCACATTTCCCCAATATGATTTCCGGAAAATCACTTAAAACACGGGTCCTTACGCGTTTTGTTTGATTAAAGACTTAAGAATTTTTAAAGGGCCTTCGGAGCTTTGACCCTCAAAATTCTGAAAGGTTGTGTGTCATGATGTATGAACTTCAAGGATGTGATGCAGACTTGGAGAAATTCTGAACAGCCTTCATAGCTTTTATTAGAGTTCTCAATGCATAGACTTGAAGACTTGTGAGAGATGATCTCTATGTGAGATCTCTGCATGATGTAAAATTACGTGTGAGGCAAACTATACTTGATGCGAGATGAAGAGCCTAAAAACAAATTATACCTCCTTCAATTTATCTTTTTATTTAATTTAATAGAGATAATTATTTTTTATATTATTGTTCTTTTTAAGAGGAACTTAAATATTGGTCATGAGCCATAGACATAATTAAGTCCCCCCAGTAATCTTCGACTCCGGGGGCCCTGTAGTGAGTGAGCTCATTACATGCGTGTAGTGAGCTCTCTCGGCCGTCCGATCTGAAATCCACGGTCCGGATAAATTAGAGTTAAAGTAAATGTAAAAGTGCTTTTTAAAGTGTAAGACGATCTGGACCGTTGATCTCAGATCGGACGGCCGAGAGAACTCACTACACGCATGTAGTTAGCTCACTCACTACAGGGCCCCTGATTCATTATTATGAAAAAAATATCATTTAATACTCGCTTTACTCGAATCGGAACATGAGATCATTTAGTATTGAGCCGGCCAAAAATCCATAGCACAATATACTCATATACCAAGTTATTTTCAGTTGCAAGATGACGTGAGAATTTTGAGAATCTCTTAAATATGATTGTCATGCGGCATAAGTGCTCCAAAAAAAAATGGCTATAGAAGACCTTGATATGCACCAATGCCATTGGACATGCCCTGAGATTTTTAAGTAGATAACGTACAAAATACTCCACTTAACAGCTAAGCAATTTGTTTGGTTATGTGATACTTCAAAGTAAACGGAATTACAAGACCTTAATATAACAACTACGTACTAACATACGAATAATCTATCGTTCGACCAAAAAAAAAAAACTGAATATAAAATCTTGAGAGAAAAGCTTGAGTGCTAATAGGGTACCGCATATGTAGTGCCCGAGCGCGCATCTCGGTATTCCAAAAGGAGAGGAAGTGGGTAAACAATTGACCAACGTTCGATTCATGGGACATTCCCTAGTCGTGGATGATTTGCTCTGACCAGACCAAGAGGATAATAGTCGAGGCGCGCATAAATTGGCCCAAACACCCTAACCGTCGAATCAAAAGAAAAAGATCGAAAGAAAAGCACATCTAAAGGCAGCAAAAGGCCGATGCTTTCGAAAATATTCATCTGTTGAGTCAAAAAATTACAATGGAAAAATGTGAGAAATATCAAAAGTAGCTCCACTGCCTTTCAAAGGACCAAAAGACAAACCACCAAACCTTAAAAAGGAAACCTCCAACGAAACAAACACTAGATTGGCACCTAAATGCCAAAAGCATCAAAAGAACGGAGGTTAAGTCAGCCTTACGGCTGTGGTGGTTTTTTTTTGTTCCCCATAAAGAGAGACTTTAACATAAATGGAAAAAAGGTTGGAACTCGATTCATTTACCTTTTATGATTAAAGGTTTCCACAGAACAAAGAAACGTGGAAGTGGGGTGGGGGAAGAAATTGAAACCAGCCAACAATCATTCAAAACACGGCAAAGACAAGTTCTACTTGGAATTGGGGGCCCTGTAGTGAGCCAAACTCACTACAAGGTGTAGTGAGGAACGATCACCGTTCGATGCGGTAATCAATGGTCCAGATATAAAATAAAACTCTTCCGTGTAAGTACTTACACGGAAGAGTTTTATTTTAAATCTGGACCATTGATGGCCGAATCCAATGTCCACCGTTGCTCACTACACCCTGTAGGCTCTCACCGCTAGCCAAAAACCTTTTTTTTAGAACACTGAAAATCTATCCAATCGTCAACTTTAAAATTTCAGAATTAATCGAGGTGCAACTAAGGCCCTTTACACAAGGTCCAAAAAAAAAAAAAAAAACATGTATGTAATCCTCCACCGTTCAAATAGTTCTCCCATCTATGCATGAAAATTATTAAGAGAACGGCAAAAACAGTGCAGCCAAACAAAATACTGTTTCCAGACACGAACGCGCTTAAATGAAAACATCCTAGATGCCAAACTACATGTCTCACTATAACACACCACATCTTATGGAAACGAATACAAAACTGGCATTATAACAGAAGGGAGAAAACCCTTGAGTTCCATACGAAGCAAGAAATAGTCCACCCCTACCAGAATTATGGTTTCACAATCCCACAAAAATATCCCAGTGGATCCAAAAATAAAGAGAAAATGACAACAAGGCAGAAAGGACAGACAAAGAACGCACAATTGAGCCTCTCAACCTGTTCAAGGCCAAATAACCGGTTCCTTACCTAGACACAATAGGTAATCATACAAAAGATTCTCAAATCTCAACCAGTTTCACCGCCAAACATCTGGTCCTTGCTTAACCTAAGAAAGTGGCTACAAGGCAGAAAGGACAGACAGAGAATGCACAATTGAGCCTCTCAATCTGTTCATGGCCAAATAACCGGTCCCTTGCCTAGACACAAAAGGTAATCACACGATAGATTCTCAAATCTCAACCAGTTTCACCGCCAAACATCTGGCCCTTGCCTAACCTAAGAAAGTGGTAACAAGGCAGAAAGGACAGACAGAGAATGCACAATTGAGCCTCTCAATCCGTTCATGGCCAAATAACCGGTTCCTTGCCTAGACACAAAAGGTAATTACACAAAAGATTCTCAAATCTCAACCAGTTTCACTGCCAAACATCTGGTCCTTGCCTAACCTAAGAAAGTTATGGAATAAAGCCACCAAAGGTTCTCATTCTCAATTCTCAATATTCACCAAATAATCATTCTTCTCAAGGAGACACCTAAATATACAAACCATGCTAATACATACCACGGGCCACAATGAACATAAAGACCAACCGGCCACAATGAACATAAAGACCAACCCTAAAATATTACAGTACTTGGATCAGAATATAGAACAAGTAATGAGCTTTAAACATGATATCCTCAAAAGTATATGGAAAGATTGAAACAGGTTCAGAAACCATTCTACTCTGTACCTTGGAAGGAGGCCATCATATGTTGTGCTTGTGACTGCAAATTCAAGAAATGAGAACAGTTATTATCGTATCAGATAGTTAAAAGGTGATAATCTCATTCCTCTAACCTCTGAAAGGAATAGCCCAGTTTGTCAAAACTACAATCCGTAGTAACTACGAAGTAGTAAGAGAACTAATATCACGTGTGAAGATGTGCATTAAAGCAACATCGAGTTTCATAAATTAGCTTTTACCAACAATTGTTCAAAACAAAAAGGGCATTACACCACCAGCAAGTACAAATCCTCCAAAAACCTAAGGGTATGTGCAAGAGCCTAGTCAAATCCAACATTTAGCTATTTTAGCCAGCCAAAACTTCGGAAACACTCTCCAGCCGTCTCAACAGTCAACACACTACTCGGCAACTTATTTTTGCTGGAGTGTCACCAGATTGATGGAGGCACTGTAGACCAGGCACAAATAAATTAACCATTTTAATGCTGTACACCTCTCCATCCATTCTCTCTCGCACCACTTGGAGCAGAACAAACCCACCACTAACTTTCCCTTTCTCCATTCTGTCAATTTGTTGTGTATGTCAATATATACACAAGCATGGTGACATCGGAAATAATAGGGTTTCCGGACGCAGTAGGAGAGACAATGGTATGAATTTCAAGTAGAATTTGTGGGAAAGAGGGGGAGAGATATTGATACTCATTTCTGGTGGCAGTAGGAGAGACAATGGTATGAATTTCAAATAGAATTTGTGGGAAAGAGGGGGAGAGATATTGATACTCATTTCTGATAAATAGGATAGGGAAAGGAAAGGGGAAGTAGCTATGGGCTTCTGGTTTAATGGCTTCAGGTTAGGAAATATCCTGATAGAAGAAGGAAGCACTGACACACTGACTAACTAAAAATCCGAAAGTGCAGAACCTGCTGAAGGCAAATTAGGTTTACCTAATTACCTTTAGACATAGGTTTAGAGAAGTATATTTACTCTGCCTGTGTGACAATTTTTATACATACTCCCCTTCGTCAAAAATTGGATGACCAACTTTGGGAATCTAAAACATTTAGGACAATCACTAATCTTTTGAAATAATAACTTTCTAAAAAGCCCTCCAACAATCATTACTCAGTTTTGTCCTTTTGCTTTGATATCTTAATTAGTTAGAGAGAAGGGCAAAGTTGGAAAATCAGAGTTTTTTTTGTTCCTTTTACTTCTAAAAATGGACAGATTTTGGGACATCAGAAAGTGTTCAACAGGCCATCCCTTTTGGACGGTGGGAGTATATAATAGGGGTAAAATATAGAGAGAATAATATAGAAGATTGTTGGAATGCGCAAGTTAAAAGTAGCTTAGAAACTGCACTTTTTTTATTAGTCATTTTGGCTGAACTGCTGTACATGCTCTTGGGTGGGTATCCAAATAGTACCTTGTTATTTCCTGGTGTCAGTGTACCCAGCATGATGAACATCAACATACGGGCCTTAAGCTTGTCTAGGAATTTTTTTGAAGCCTTCTATATTTAAAAAAATATTCATTTTGATTTGAGGCTATTTTTGGAGCCTCGTTAGCTTTACAGGCATTTTTCTATGCATAACAACAAAAAAGCATCAAGGAGACGCAACCCATTTTGAAAATCAAACCGCATTATACCCAAACCAAATGATTGAAAAGTAAAAGGGCATGTCAAGATAACACACATTGGATGTTTGTCAGAGCAGATGATGTTTGTCATCAATCTAGGTCACGACATCTAGTCATACAACAATTGCACTACCGCATTTCATGCCACGACTATTAGCATACAAACACTATTAGTTTACCTCCAATACACTACCATTTGATACTATTATACTAATAAGTACTGTAATCTATAGGAGCATATCCCTATGTTTCTTAACGTATCAAATTTCAGAGGACCTGGCATACTGCATTCTTGTTTCAGTTGGGGCGAGTTGTTACACTAAGTATATGCATAACATGTAACATAGAATGCAACCCCTTTAGCGACTTGAAAAAAAAAACTCAACAACTTCGCTTCTCAAGTTCTCTCATTTACTTTTTGGGACCACAGTCGCCACAGCCATTAACTTCAGTTATATGATTCTAACCACAATTATCTTTAGAATGCTTATTTGGGTGACTTTCATACGTTGACATTCATCCAAACAAGGTTGCAAGTTATGATGCACGGACACGGACACGAGAATTCTGAAAAAATGGAGATACGGACACGGCAGGGGACACGCCACGTGTATATTTATTTATATATAATATAATATATAATTTTTTTTAAGAAAATATAAACAAAACAAGAGGAGAAAAACTTCTATACATATGACAGAAATTATATGAAGAAATTACACTTTTTTACCCCAAGTATTGATTAATTATAAATTTACCCCAAAAAGTTTTAAAAAATTTCAGTTTGACCCCTGTCGTGTCCCCAGCCGTGTCCCCTTCAAAAAGTCAAATTAACCGTGTCCCCATCCATGTGGCGTGTCGGGACATGTGTCCCGTTGTGTCCCCGTGTCGGGACACTGCGATACGGGAACCCTAGAGGTGTCAGTGCTTCATAGGTTGCAAGCTATGAAGCACCGACACGGCTCCTGGCTGCTGTATCACCTTATTGGACACAGGGACACGCCGAAGAAACGTATGGGACACGCCTTGAGCAGTGTCTCTCTTCTCTTTTTTTTTGAATTTTCCAAGGGGGACACAGATCGGGACACGCTTCTGCTCAAGAGAGAGAGAGAAGGGGTACTCACCATTGACGAGCTCTAGATCTGTTCAGACTTCAGAGAGAAGAGGAAGAAGGAGGTCGACACCTGTGTAATGGGTGTTTAGTGTTTGGTGTTTGGTTACAGGAGTAGGAGTACTATGGGTGTTTGGTTACAGGAGCCGCAATAAAGGTGTTTGGTTACAGGAGCTCCAGATCTGTTTGGTTACATTTCGACGCATTACGCAATAAAGGTGGAAAGACAATGCGTTGTTTTAACACCAATAGAACCTACTGGTCCAACTGAGGTGTATCACGGTCAACCTCCTCCTATTTTACAATTTCTTCAATTGAGTTCTAAGTTTTTGCTCCAATCAATTTAGCCCCTGAAAGTACTGGGTGTTTAATTACATTACAAACCCACTATTTTGAATTATAACATATTTACCCCCCAAATTAAAAAATCTTACAATATACTCTTATTTTTACATTCTACAACAAAAAATATAAAACAATGAATATATATATATATATGGGCTCCCTCACAAAAAAAGTGCGGGAAAACAGTTGTGGGCCGTTGGATTCTATGCCCGTCACGCGATTCAAAGGCTCACAACTGTTTTCCCGCACTTTTTTTTTTGTGAGGGAGCCCTCATAGGAAACTTCTTGTGTATATATATATAGGGAGCGCTTCCTATCCGGACTTCCGGTCCTCCATGATCCAAGCATTTTTTTTACGATCCGAACCGTCCAATGTGTTCAGAAGATGTTTTCAAGGGTCCACGTGGGAAATCTTCAAAAAAAAATAAAATAACGGGAACGGCTTGATCCAAGCAGTTTTTCGCAAAAACTGTAAATATATAGTTTTTGCGAAAAACTGCTTCGATCAAGCCCTTCCCGGTAATTTTTTTTTTTTTGAAGATTTCCCGCGTGGACCCTTGAAAACGCCTTTTAAACACATTGGACGGTTCGGATTTCCCAAAAACAATTTTTTAAGTGAAAAAATTACATTTTTTCTTATTTACGAGAGGTCCTTCCTAGAAAATTTGCCTATATATATATTTCCACGTGGCGTATCCCCCGCCGTGTCCGTGTCCCCATTTTTTTAGAATTCCCGTGTCCGTGTCCGTGTCCGTGTCCGTGTCCGTGCATCATAGGTTGCAAGTATCGAATAAGGTATAAAGTCATAAACTCAAACAAAAAGAAGAAGAATAAAAAGAAAAGATGGTTGTATGACAGTACTACTATAATGAGGGGGAACAAATATAGTAACAAGTAATGAGTCTAATGAACAAGTACTGAGCAAAAAAAAAAGTAATGACCAAGTAATAAATACCATACATCACATTAGCTGCACACGATGAATCAACTGGATAACATAATGGAACAATATCAGTTTAAGTTCTTCAATGAAAGAGATGAGAGCATGTGGTAAAATTTAACGGTGAAGTGGAATAAAAACAAGATGATAATGTTACAACCTCAATGCATCTATATGACCCATAAAGACTCGAGATTTATTTTACTCTCGAAATATCCCTGTAACTTCAATGGTGGGTTGCTTGTCTCAAGACATCTCTACTTGGCATTTCCATGTTATTTGTAGGTTGTTAGAGATGGCTATTTACCCGATAGAATTATACACCCCCAAGTCCCATCCCCAGGGCTAAGCTGGATAATATAGTGAAGTGTACCAGATTGAAGTTTCGCGTTTCAATTATATTTGTTAAGGTATATTACACTGACTGACTCGCTCTGAGGTTTGTGACATGTACTCTGCTACCACTGAGGTTCCGGAAGTTACATTCATTTCACTCCCTGAGCATTATAACCTTATAACAGATCGCACATCCACTAGTCCTCCTTCAGTGAATTTCATATTAACTTATCCAAACTGACCATTTTAACTCTCAGATCATTTCTAGTCTAGATTAAAAAAGAAAGAAAGAAGAAGATATCACAGCTTCCTTCATCTCTCTGCTACGGGCACCACCACCTTATACTACCGCCACCACATTGTTCACCACAACCACCTTCCCATCTAGCTTTCTCCATTCTCCATGCCATCTACTACAACCCCCTAATCACCCTCCCTCTCCCTTTCCCTATTCATCTCTCTTCAGTCTTCCCCCTAAGCACCAGTGTGTTGATCTCTCTTCTCCTAATGCCCTCTATCTATTCAAGCATCACCCTCGCCATCACAACCTACAACCCAACCCAAATTGATTTTGCTGCTGGGCATGACAAGTTTGCCCCCCTTCCTATGAGCCACAATCCCCATCTCAGAATCTACTTGTCCTTAAACAATTCCTTCAGCAAGTAAAGAACACTTGGCATTTGGTTTAATCGAGCAAACATCATGTTGGGACTATCAATAAATACCAGAGAGTGGAGAGGGAGTCAGGGAGGGAGGGACACATGCCTAGGTAACTTCACCCTCAACTCTCAATTGAAGACTGTCCAAAGCTCTATAACTTGACAACACAGAAAATAAAGGAACAAAAAGACATTAATATGAATTACCATTTCTAATCGCTTAAGTTTCACTTATGTCATCTCAAGCTCATCGTTGCTACTTGCTACTGTAGGCTTACTGGAGACATGAAAGGGTTGTGTTATATGTATGCATACAATGTGAGCAATCTTCTCATGTATCTTGAAAATGTAATAAGAGAGATATGTATGCATACAATGTGGGCAATCTTCTCATGTATCTTGAAAATGTAATAAGAGAGATATCATTATATTATGCTTATAACTGCTGATTATGTGCAAAGGGAAAGGGTGAGTATACCTGAGAATTTCCATAATTCATGCCCTGTGAAAATGAACTCTGATGAAGAAGCTGAAACAACAAGGGAATAGGTTGGCACAGTAAAACAGGGCATGAATTCCAACTCAAGATAAGATAATGCGTAAATTCACAAAAAGATAAGCTGAACCTTCTACAGATAGTTTACAATATATGTACCTGAACATTTGGACCAGATTGAACCCCATCCTTTCTACCAGACCCTTCCCCACCCTTCGCTGACCCCTTGGTGTCACCCTAGAAGAATTCATCATTGGGAAAACTAAAAATTTTGCAACAGCTACATAAACAAAACTCAGACATACATATACACATACACATATATAATCACGCCATAATATTCTAAAGAATCTAAACTATCGAATAACTTAAACGAAGACCATGACATACCTCCATCTGTAACATCCCGTCCAATAGATAACAGAACCAAAGAAACAAACAAAAAAAATATGTTACTCCAACTGGTACTCAAAACCGGAATACTATACAACACCCACCACAAATCAAACTTCCAAACACAAGTGGGAAAAAATTGCAGAACCTCTCTATATCGAGTCAGGTACACCTTCAGTGGTTCAATATAATCTTCAAACCCTAAAGTCGCCATTGCCCACAGTAGATCATCCCCGTTAATCGTCTTCCTCTTCTCTCTCTGGCACTTATCACTTGCCCTTCACATTCAATACCCAAAAAACCCTTAATTGATCAATCAAAAAAGTTGTACATACATAAATTCAACAGATTCAATCGAAAACACTCAGTTCAGGGAGAATAAAAACTTTCTATAACTGAAAGAGTAGCAACAATTGGAGAAATTTGAGACAGAATATGTTGAGGTAGTTTGGTCACAGACAATATGTTGAGGTAGTTTGGTCACAGACAACGCAAGTACACACAGCAATTAAGAAAAGCACTAAGATTGTTATTAAAGAAAATGCAAGAATCACAAAAGGCCTGAATGAGATGCTGTTTAACAACACATACATATAAATTCAGTAACCCTTCTTTGGTACTTAGAGAATAAGAGAGAAAAGAAGAGAGAAGAATTAAGACGGAAAGCAGGAGAAAAATGCATGAAAATTTTACTGTGCATAACACTTGAGTTTGGTATCTCCTTCTTCTTTTCTACCCAAAACCAAAAACAATGAAAGATCAAAAAAATTTCATTTTCATTTCCTTTCCATAACGGCTTGATTGGATACAGGATGAGTTTTGGGTGGATATAATAGAGATAAGACTGCATTATTTTATTGATGAGACATTTATGAAGAGGGAATAAAATAGTACTTAATTTAGAAGATTTTGGTAATTAGGGGGAATAAAATAGTACTTGATTTGTCTTGTAGTTGAAATGAGGGGATAAGGATAAATTAGAGGGTCTA
This sequence comes from Vaccinium vitis-idaea, assembly GCA_963854785.1. Taxonomy (NCBI): domain Eukaryota; kingdom Viridiplantae; phylum Streptophyta; class Magnoliopsida; order Ericales; family Ericaceae; genus Vaccinium; species Vaccinium vitis-idaea. The sequence goes on along the minus strand of OY978218.1, from coordinate 16,621,231 downwards.
GGGTGGATTGGTCCAGATTTGGGAGGGGTCATCCAGGCAGATTAAATATGGACAGGGTCAGGAATGTCCATAAATATGAGGGTCTAGGCCAGATTATTTTTGGAGGGGCATAAATAATCTGGGTGCCCAAGACCCCATCCAAACGAGCCATAAGTTCCAAACAAACCCTAAATCTAATTGATTATATAGCAGAGCAAAGTAACAAAAAATTGGCAAATTGGCGTAAAGTCCAAAATAGGTACGTAATAGGACAATTAGTACGGGCTAGGTTTTAGTAAGGTGTACGATTCGTTGATTTGAAAATATTATATTCTAAGATCCATAAATGGACAAAAATACCCCTTCCTTACTAGCGCGCGTCCCTCTCTCACTTCTATTGCCCAAGCGGAGCACGTTTGAGATTCCGACTAGTGGGGCATTCCCCCAAATTTTGCTACCTAGTGCTTTGAACTCTGGAATAGATTTTTAGCTGTTTCCTTATTTTTGTCAATTGGCCTGCACTCTCTCTCTTAATCGATTTCTCTCTCTTCAATTTGGGGGTGGGTTCAATTTTGGGGGGTCTAGGCTCTTTGAGATAGGGTATAGTGGGTTTAGTCATTTTGGGTTTAGGCACTTCAGGTATTATACGATTTCATAGGGTTTTAGAAGTTTAGGCACTTTCATAGGGTTTTGGAGGTTTTGGAACTTTCATGCGGTTTTGGAGGTTTAGAACGTGGGGGTGTTTTGTCCTCTTGGCATTAAGGAATTAGTTTGTGTCCTATTTGCATATTAGCTCCTATACCATGTCCTTATCGCCGAAGTTCCCAACAAAAATATAGAGTAAAAATTAAGCCAATTTGAATTAATTGCAAGGCCTGGTTTTGTTTGATTCATACGAGTACCTGCAGATATCTAGATATACATACATACTACATATTGTGGACACATGTATACTTTCCCACACATACTACATATTATGGACACATTTATACTTTCCCTTCTTTTCCTTTCCTTAATCTAAATGATTATATACCAGAGCAAGGTAACAAGAAAAAAAAAAAAAAAATTTGCCAATCTCAATTAATTGCGAGGTCGGCTATACATATAAACACATGTATGTAACATATATGGCATACTCGCTAGTGACGAAACTGATGAACTCGGAAACACATTCCTGAACGGTCTCCTTGGCGTCCTTGGCGATCTTTCCGTTGGCTGGAAGTCCCTTCTTCATGATCCGACTGATATTGGCGATAGGAAGAAACCTGTCCTGCTCGCGCACGTTGGACGATCTAGGGCTCTGATCCCCGCCGCTCTCGTGGCTCCCGCCGCCGGGACTCGCCGGAGCTCCGTCTGCCATCTCGAAAACCCTAGATCAAGAAACGGAATCAACAACAACCACATGTCTCGATCTTGATAAAACCCTAATTTGAGGGTTAGAGAGAGAGAGAGGGTTGGAGGGAGGAGAGAGATGAAATGAAAAGAAGTTTTTTGAGTTTACCTGAGGATATTTTGTATTTGGGCGCGAGAAATTTAGATCGGTGGGCTATGGAGGAGGAGAGAGAGAGAGGATCGGACGTTGGAGAAGAAGGGAGAGAGGAGACGACTGAGATGAGAGCTTTGTTCTATCAACACCGTTGGTTTCTTTCTGGTATTCTTTTGTTTATATACTCTCTCTCTCTCCTCCTCTCTCTCTCCCTCTCTTCGCGTTTGTGTGTTACTGTTCTGGATAGGGTTTGTCAACCCGATTACACCACGTGTATCAGGTTTTTACTTTCTACGATCGGGTGTAGTCTAGGTCAATACGACAGCGTATCGAACATGTTTATTATGGGATTATTTTTCCATCTTTATTACAGTATTTTTATAAAAAAATTTGTTTTGCTTCAAATTTTTTGACATTATTGATTTTTCTTGACGGGAAAATTTTTAGAAATACAAAATAAAATTCAAAAGAATTCAAAAAACACAAAAGTAATCGAAAATGTCTTTTTTGCATAACTTTTTTTTTTTGGAAACTTTTATAACGTTTTGATCTCTTTTTTTTATTTTTACATTTTGTACTTCTCTCGTCCAGACGAATAAATCGTAAAAAAATGGGGCAAAACTAACAAGGAGCCTCTTCTCTTTCTCTCTCTAGAAAGATTACAGCCACCCCTCATATTCTACACTTTAGGGTTTTGTTGGACCATGAATCACCTCACTTGCAACTCTTATTTTATTTTGAGTTTTGATTTTTCTTGTCGGATTGTTTGATCTTCTTCCTATGTCAAATGGTAATAGTGCATCCTAGCTAGTAGCAACCACTAACCCAAGCATAAAATAAGAGTTGCAAGTGAGGTGATTCATGGTCCATTTTGGAATGGAATTTTTTTTGTCTCATCTTAATTCCTTTTAACTCATTTTAATCGAGATTACGATGAGCCAATAACTTGATTTTTCCAGCTATAAATAAATAAATTAACTTGATTTTTTCCTTATCTTGGTGTGCTTACAATTTATTATACTACCTCAATATGGTTAATCGTTCGTATCCTTTTTTTGGTAACTGGAAAAAAAAAAAAAAAAAAACGGTGTATGGATCTGTGGCGGTGGTCTTCTATTTATGGATATCACTAGGGGTGCGAGGGGAGTGTTTGGCTCCTGCACTCCTCCCAATTTCTTCCTATTTATAGTACACTTTTGGAATTTTTGCAGAATTATTAAAGAGCGATCCTCACATGTTAGGTTAAATTCGTAATCATGTGTCTGCCACTGAAGTATTGCCATGCATTATTTGGCATGTTTTTTGCAACTTCTCATGCCAACTTTCATTTTCGTGCCTTTATTTTTCTAGAATATTTAAGTATGAGGCAACTGAAATTGGAGGACCTATAGTGACCATTTCTCACTATGGGGGTGTCATAATTGATGGTTCAGATTCGTTAAGAATTCTTACCAGTCAAAATATACTCTTACCGGTCAAAATATAAAAACATATCTAAATCGTTAATGGTCGCAATGGACGGCTCAGATGCTCACCACACACATGTAGTGAGGAGCTCACCACACGTCCCCCCGGGTCCGAGGGAACTCCTGCTTCTGCTCCCGCTTAATAAATAGAAGTCTATACATACAAGCTCCAAAAAATTGAAATCCGAAGTCTCAATGTTTATTTTTTAGCTTCCGCAATTTCATCGTAAAGATTGTCAACTTGAACCCGAACATAAAAAGAGAGAGAAATTTCAACTCCTTCCCCATGAAAAACATAATTTAGGTCAAGATGAATAGCTCAACACTCATTAATCATTACATATCAAACATGACTTACAACTTCATTACACCATAGCTCTCCACTTTTCTTACATGATCCACAGCCCAAATCAAGAAATCCATACCGAATAACAAAAAAAGACCGAAGATAAAAAATAAAATGAATGAACACCAATATGGACGAGCAACTACCGAGCAGTTGGCCGTGAAATTGAGTCATCAATCGACAAGTAATGATCGCTTGCAGCAAAATCCAGAGAGCCCAAATTCAAGGAAGAATGAACCGAATGCCTTGATATCTCATCTGAGTTACCTTCTCTCACCGCATCTGCTCCCCTTTCAATTGATATAGCATCTTGAATCTCCTTTATAACTTCTGACATCGATGGTCTCATGTTTCCATGCGGTTGGACACACATCAGAGCTTTCTCTGCTATCTTCCACATCGATTGGATGTCATATTCCCCACGTAGAGAGGAATCGATGATTCCTTGAATGTCCCCATTTTCAATGTGTAATTTTGCCTGTTTTACAATAGAGGATATTAACAGCTGTTCACATTCTAATACTATATGCAAGGAAAACTCAATCTGTCCAGGATCCTTTACCCTAAACCTAGTTTGTCAGAATGAAGCTGGAACAAAATGACCATTTTCTCAGAAAGCTGGTTCCTATATCTGGTGTGTCAAAATAATCATGGTGATACGGAACACTTATCGGATTTCTAAATGACCATTCCATTGAGATGCAAATGAATGACCATTTCATTCCTTCCCAAAATCAGTCTTGCAAACCGAAAACTGCCTCATGTTTAAGCCAACAGCTAAGTCACTGGTGTCACCGTTTCGACGAATTCAAATTTTTATCTACTTAAAAAAAAATTGTTAGTGAATTTCAGCATATTTTAGGGCATAGCATGCAATTACGTTAAATACGATTCTGAATTAAAAATGCAGCCATCAGTTGATTATATTTTTTTATGGAAACTAAGAGCCACCTGTAGAACGTGAAAAGCAATGACTCAATAAAAACTAGACTAGAGAACAGAGATTTATATTTAGCTCTTGAAAATTTTCAATAGTCCTGTGTTGTTTGGTACTAGGCCGACTTACCCATTGGACTATATTACGGCAGTTTACACCAAAGCTTTCATTAGATATTGCTTCTTGACCAGATATCAGCTCCAGAAGGATGACACCGAAACTGTAAACATCACTCTTATCTGTTAACTGTTGAGAGATATAATACCTGCATCGAAAACAAGATATTATCTATCCCACTCTCTGGCAATGGAATGAAAACATGACAAGTGAAACTGTGAGGAAGCCATGCACATGCAGCAGCCTTTACAAGCACCATACTCTAAAGCTAAGAAGCAGAGACATGTCTACAGGCCTTATGTATCCATATTGGACACAACATAGCACTATCCGGACACCCGTCGAACACGCCTAAACACGTGTCTAATTATCCTATTCCATGTTTTAAGACAGACACATTGTAGACGGTCTAGGACACTTTAGTGACATTAGGAGGTTCAAAATGCAATTTTTTTTCAACTTTGCCCAGAGTTAAACCTTCCAGGATGATGAGTTGATGGATACTTATTTAGTAACGGCTGACATGTACTTTCCTAATGTTAATACTAGTGTTTCTACTATCTTAATTTTGATAGGAATAATGTTTTTTACGTTTATATGGATTCCCAAGATACATCAAACATTTAAATGAAAGCGTTCAGAACTGGAGTTCTTGTACGAAGTTTTCCATATGGGAATGTCAGAAGTTGGTTTGAAAACCTATATCCACAAAAAGGACACAAGTGTATGAGGTAGAAGCTCATGAACAGCATGATGGAAGGTGGAAACCCTTGTGCTAGGGTTACTAATAGAAAATTAAGGTGCTAAAAGTAGATTTAAATGTTGCTGGTGTTGCCAATTAACAGTGAGATGACCTCAAAGTGATGCATGAGACCAACCAAAAATGAGATTCATGGACCGGATGAGGTAAACCTGATGCAACCGGAATATTCAAATAAGACCCCCTAACTATTACATAATGATAATAAACACCCATAAACTACTACATCAAAACCAACATGCTGATGCATCTGCACGTTCATAAACACATTGATAGGAAGATATGCAAGGGTGCGGCATTTGAATTTTATAACTTCTTGTCCGGTTGCAAAATATGATACAGAATCGTATGAGCCTGCAGAACTTAACCATAGAAATTCGAAGACACTTTCATAAATCAGCAGTACTGCTACCAAATTTTGTAAACATGCCAAGCATATAATGAAAAAGAGAAGAAACTTGAAGATTTATGAAAAAAGCCTTACTCAGGATCCAGATACCCCACGGTGCCTCGAACTATGCTCGACACATGGGAAGCTCCATCCGCTGCAAGTTTTGAGAGACCAAAATCTGAAACCTTTGCACGCATGTTACTATCAAGAAGAATATTGCTTGTTTTCAAATCCCGGTGAATAATTGACGGAACACAGCCTGTATGCAGGTACTCTATCCCTAGAACAAGCAAAAAGAGAGCACAGGGATCCCATTAGTTCTTTTGAAGAACTTCTCTTTTAAATTTGTAAGTTCAAAAGATCATTGAATGGGAAAAAAGTTCCCTTAGCAGTTAGTTAGCTCACAGACCTTTCGCAGCATCTTCAGCAATCTCAAGGCGCTTGATCCAATTAATGCTTCGGTCATGTGTTTGTGGACCTAAGAAAATTTAGGGTTGGTAAGAAAAGATTAAAGCAAATTGTTTCTGTTTAGAATGAACAAGTAGCTTACCATAAAGATGTTCCTTGAGAGTTCCATTGTGCATGAATTCATAAACGAGGATACTTTTCCCTTCTTCCTGGCAATACCCAAGAAACTGTACCAGGTTTCTGTGATGTATCCTTGAGAGAAGTGTTACCTAAGTCATCGGAAATTTTTGTAAGGACCAGTTTTTTCAATGAGAACACCAAAGAAAAAAATGCATCTGATAAGAAAAAGGAACAAGCATCATGAAACACTCTTGAGATAAATGTTTTACCATCATGCTCTGAAACTAGATCAGCATTTTATTTTTTTTGTTTCTTAAAAACATGTCATAAAACTTGGGCCCTTTGGCCATAATGCCAAGAAAAAGGAAACATACCTCATTTGAAAATTCTCGCTTCCCCTGGAAGGAATTACTGGTCAAAACTTTGACTGCAATCTCCTTTCCATCATTCGTTTGCCCATAGTATACAACTCCAAAGCCTCCAGAGCCAATTTTTCTCTCAAACTGCCCTGTGGCGTCCTCAATTTCAGATAATGTGAAGCAATGTGCAGCTTCTTTAGCAGCATCACCCAAGGATGAAACTAGTCTTTGACCAGGCATGGTGCGTTCAGTCTGGTCTGAAGCAAACATAAAATATCATGTCAATTCAGCCAATAAACACTGATATACTGCCAATCAAAAAAAAAAAAAAACAACACTCGGAGATACTTATCAAATAGTTCCAAGGTTTGACCTTTCTTAGAATATTTCTTCTTTCCTTTTTGCATTAGTATACAGGAGGCGATAGTTGCGATAAGCAAAATAGCAGCTCCAGCTGATGATCCAATAATAACTTTGCTGTTGCTCCCTTTGTTACTACCTTTATGAAGATTAACATTCCCAGTGTAGCTGAGGAGAATCACCATAAAATGTAGCGGTTAGGATTTTGAGTAACAAGTGGAAAAGCGAGACCTGGTAAACCATATTGTAAGAGCAAAGACTGCTCAAATAGCAGACATTGTAATCTGAACTCAGTATAAATAATGAACCAACATGTAGAAAATATTTTTCTTAGCATTCAACATTCCCAACAAAACCCATGTCACATGTTCCAATTCTGCAAGTAAAGAAACAATACTCACTTCAAAACAAGATTCTTATTTAGAAGACCTGATGGCACTGTTCCAGATAACTTGTTATTCTGTACGTACCTGCAACCAATAGGTTTGTCAAGCAAGGAAAAACAATCATTCAGGGGAAGAGTATCAAGTGTGAGATGTAGAAACCAAAACAATACCGTAGATTCTTTTGTTTTGCGTAAACAAACAAATGTCAGGCTCATGTCTAGCGGCCCAGCCCAAGGGTTTAAAAGTCTTATTTTGTGCGTGAACTTCTCCGTCACATAGACTTCTTAATGCATAAAGTACAAGTGTCAGACACTAGAGAATTGCATAAGGGTATGAGATCCGTGTCTATCGTGTTTGGTGGGAGATATTGACCTAGCGAGCCAGCATATTTTGGAATTCAAAATTTACAACCAACTATTTTAGAACTCCTATTTATGTAGAAAATTCCCTAAGAACTGGTAAACATCATTCAGTTCTAGCATTATACAAAAATAACATAGTACGTCACAGGAATTTCCTAGCATCTACTGCGTCCATATAAAATAGATGAACCTCATTCATTTTCCCCTCTTTTTTTCTTGTGGCCGCCAGTGCTAATCAATCCATTTAACATTAAAGAACTGAGATATGATTTCTAGGCGCATCATTTCATCTGAGCACATCTTAACTCTGCTCCCAAAATAGTTCGTTGTACTAAATTACTAATTGACATTGAAGTTCTGCAAACTTACAGTTCCCTTAGATTTGGTAGTTCCGCCAAAGAGGAAGGCATAGAGCCTGTTAATTGATTGTTCTCGAGATGACTACAAGAAACAATAATACAATAATACGAGTTAGACAAATTTTAATTAACAGGAAAAGATAATCAAATACTTTGGTTTACATGATCTGCAAATCCGTGCATCCAGAAAAATCAGGGATTGTACCAATCAGCACATTCCCATCAAGCCACCTGCAATCAGCAAAAAAGGAAGATAATACAGAATATTCAAATTGGCAAGGCAATATTTGTTGCTCGGTAGCAAAATGAGCATGCAGTCTGAAACTTACAGCTCAACTAAGCCGCTCAACTTTGTCAAGTCCAGAGGGATATTGTCTGTCAAATTCTTCCCCGACAATAGGCTACCAAGCACACAAGGGAGACAAATAGAACATAAAAGAAAGTTAGATTAGTTCTTTCTATCAGGTAAGTTATTGCACAGCATCTAAGCAGAAGCAAAGCCATATATGCATAAGTACATAACATATTACTCCAGTATATACATAATGTCTGTGTGTATGCGCGTGCCTGTTAAATTGGGGAGACTACACATAAGATTGGATTAGATATCCCATGAGACTGCATTTTCAGTGTTTTCAATGTAGCAATTGATGGAGGGATTGGATATCCATTAGACAAAAAACCCCACAGAACACGGGATATACAACACCTGGCCACCTGGGGGCGTGCTATTGCTAGACCCTTACTGGTAGGATTACTCATTATACATAAACTCCTTAATAATGTATCAGTCAAATAGGACCTTACACAACTGACGGAGTACGAAACCACACGAGAGACGTAAATAAACTACCAACAAAGGAATGGACATTTACATTTTAGTTATCCTAGGTTGAGGATCTGAGTTACACTGCACCCAGGACAACGGAACTGGAAGGCATGGGTCACCACCTTCTCGTGCCCAGTCTGCTGTTGAGTAGAGTGAGGCTACACTAGCAATTATAGATCCTGCACTCAGACAAACAAAGAGTTAGATGTGCATTGCCGTTTACTGTGCAAACTACAAAACTTCATAAAAGAGAGAAAGGAAAGATCTGAAAAGCATAATAACATAAAAACCATCGTTCATATTCAAGAAACTACAGTTCGAAAGGAAAAAAACACCACAAATTAACGGAGCTGAGCATGCTTCAAAGAAGCAAAATGATGCTTACCGTCTAGAGAACCATCATTTTTCTTAAGATACTTATTTATTTCCATTGCATTCAGGAGGGGCCCCATGGAAGAGTCAGATGTTTTCCCAAATCTAAATGACAAAACGAAAGGGAGAGTAATGTTGGGGTATCCGGGCTCATACAGACGATCTTTTCCTTGAGCATTTTCTTGGATATTAACAACAGCTTTGCTGTAATCAGGATATCCTGGGAGCACAAGCCTAAATTTTCTGCTTTCCTTTGGACCCAAATCTTCTATTTCTGCGAAGTAGGTAAAAGCCCAACCAAAACCAGGAAACCCATCTAAATTCAAGCGGTAAGTTAACGATCCATTTCTACCGACTACAGCTGTCTGCATCACTTTCTGGGGTGGTCTTTCACCACTGCTGACATCAATTGGCATTCTGGTCGATATTTTCTCAGTTCCTGCGGCAACGTCAACTAGGTAATTTGCTTTTTTGAGAGAATCAGATTCCCATATTCTATCAAATGGATCATCAGGATACCTGGAATAAGGAAAAAGAGAAATATGGTATAAATAGTTAGATGTTATATGGCTAATCCGGAACATTCAAACAACAAAATAGATGCCCACCATCTGAAACATCTGTGTTTTATCAGTCTGAGAATACTACACTAATTTGATCTATTTTGATTTTCCCAACGTCACAAACTAGGTACGGATAATTCTGCCGGCCTCACTTATCCTCATTCGAATATGTTTGGGACACGGCATGGTCACACACAATCGGGACATACCCAAATGTGAGTCCGGATTTTTAACGGTAATATCATTCAGTTTGCTGGGGACACAGTGGTGACATGCTGCAACCATGTTATTCAGCGAGTTTTGGCAGGGTCAAAAGTGTCAAGGATGCTTAGTTTGGACAGGTTCAAAAGTGTCATCAATGCCTACTTTTTTAGCTTGCCATGCCTTTTTTTTTCTTTATATGTCTGAAACATTAAAACATTCATGGATTTGCAACACTACTTCTATAATTCCATTAAAAGTACCGTCATTGTTTTTTCAAGGGAACAATAAAATGTACCTGTACTTTACGTTTTCAATGTCCCCATTTGTTGTTGCCCTATTTTATTTCTATCCATGTTGTGTCGTGTCCGTGTGCATATCCTTGCATCTTATGTAACAAGCATTAGATCGATGTGGAGTCGGAATGACCAAGCAATTAAAATTAGTTATCCGAGCCATACCTGACGGGAGCTTCACTGTCTGCACCAAAATTTATTCTTGCGGACACACTGAGATAGAACTGACTTTCATACTGCGTAAGGTAGACTGAACCATTAAATTGTCGGAGTTCAAGGGTAGAGATAAAAGGCTGCCCAGTTGTAGCATTGGATAAACATACACTTATGGTGGGATCCGAAGCCAGAAATATTAACTCTTGGACCTCAATCGTATCAGCATCCGAAATGACAATGGTAGCCCAGTGAGTTGGCCCAAGGGAGATGTCAAACTTTGGATAAACATTATTTTTGTCAAAATTACCATACAAGAAGGTCGCTCTTACAAGGTACCTAGTTCTACCTGTGACTTGGAGCGTGTAACAATACTTCCTGTCATCCGCAGGGAAGTATCTCAGGGTCTGATATTGCTTCCTTGTCTCGTTTGCAACAGATACTTTAGTTGTTTCACCATACATAAGCTTATCATCAGGAGTCCACTCAAGACCAAGCTCGTCAGTGAAATTGGCGGCACCCCCGCAGTCTAAACTTATAAAACCTGCTTGAAATGATCAAATTATCAGTGTAACGGGAATGGGAATCAGTATTATTGTTCTCTTATTCCAAGATTGTTGCATGCCACTATTACCATGGCTTTAAAACTCATCTCTTAAAAGAACCCAAAAAACCCATCGGCTATTTCCTCTCAATTTAAGTCTTCCGAACTTAGTCTATGAAGGCATGTGCACATGGAAAAGCCTATTGCACCTTATTTTGTCCCTTCCTTCGGCAAAATGCAACTTCACCACACACAATAAAAAGGTAAAAACTGATATGGTAAGACAATCTTACTGGGCCTAAAGACATCATCAAAGAACTTTTGGCGAATGTTGTAGTGCTAGGAGAAAATGAAGAATCATTTATCATCCAACACTTTTCCACATTGAACTCGAAATTAGAGCAAATGAAAAGTAAGCTAAGACCAGACAGGCAACAAGGTGCTGTTTGCATAAAGCATTGTAAGAAGCAAAGATATTTCGCCACAACACAATCAACAGGCACATATGCCATAGAGAAAAATTAGAAAGGATCGAAGATGAAGAATGGATTTGCTGATGTTCTTGAACTCATTACATCTAAATCTAACAAGAGTTCCCACGTTTCAATCAGTACTACAAAAACAAAAGAATAAAACCTCACAGAAATCTAGGAGACAAAACTTTGCGTCACACGAAGAACATGGTGAGGAAGATTTCCTGGAGAAGCAGGGGCCTCAAGGATAGAATCCCGGCTGGACATAGGACTTGGGTAAATCGTTCGTTTTCTGCACTGGCTCTAAACTGGCCCCAAATTTGGTGGACATATCAGAATCAACCCCACCGAACAATTGTCAACTCTCCACGCTGATTTAACACATATCTCGGGTAAGTTCCATCGTCTTGGGGTTCCAGTACGTTTTTCTGTCATTCAAGTGAAGTTTGGTTATCACTTTCTGGGCCTACAAGACTCATATTTTGGTTAGGTTCTTTCCGGAGTGATTCCTTACAAGTGGCTTTGAGAGAATGGGGTCACAACATTCTTAACCCATCTTCAAGGGTTAATAAATAGTGGTAATATTTTTGTACTTGTGATGTAAGTTTATTGCTAGTCAAAGTAAAAGCGATGACAATCAAGAATTATCAAGAAAGCAGGTGTTTTAAGTATCTTTGCTCAATCATTAGTGAGGATGGAGAAAATGCAGATGATGTTAGAAAAAGAGTACAAGTGGATCAAGTAGTGGACAGCTTCGGGAGGTTGAGCGAACGCAGGACACCCCGCAAAGTCGAAGTAAATTTTTTCGTATCACTATAAGGCCAGTCATGTCATACGGGACTGAGTGTTGGGTTACTCAGAACAACATATGAGTAAGATGAGCGTAGCTGAAATGAGAATGTTGAGATGTATGTGTGGTGCCCTTCTCCAAATGGACCTTCTGGTTGACTCTTTCCCACCGTGAGTTGGCTCGTCTAACTCTCATGGTAACTCTGCACTAGCACCCGACGTTAGTGCCAAACCCGGCCGAAATATGGTAGGGGAAGACACTCCGACGGTCTAGTAAGAGACTTGGAGAGAAGTACAAAAGAGTAGAGAGTTGTGTATTGTATTGTGTACCTTTTAGGGTTTCCTTCTCTTCACTTATATAGGCACTCCTGACTTGAGCTCCAAGCTCAGATGTGGTTCGTATGCGCAGCTTGGCTGACGTCACGCTACATCATGAGCCGAGTTCGTTATGATTGCATGTGCATGTCATGAATCTCTGAACAACGCGTGTCATAACCACTCGGCCATCGTCATAATGACATAAGAAGAACACGGTTTCATGCACATGGCCCGTTACGAGCTAGTCACGCACGATAACCGCCTCGGATTTCAAGCAGAACTTTGAAAGGATCTAGGTTTGTTGGATATCAGAAAACACGATACCCCTTGACAACTCAATGGAGAAAATGGATTCACGTAGTCAACCCTAATTGATTGGAACTTAAGGCTCTTGCTTTTGATTGGCTTGGTAAGTTTAAGGCTCGAATGCAGAACTCATTAATCATTCTTCTACAATTTTAAGGTGTCTAATACCTCGAAGCCATTTTGAGAGAACTTTAACATGTAATAGGTTTGAATATTCTTTGCATGAGTTGTAACCTCTATCAAACGAGCCAAGTGTAGTGGAATCAGAACTAAATAAGAAGAAATAAGTACAGAAGAAACACAATATCCACTGGTTCCACGATTGCCTATGTCCAATGGTAAAGTGAGATCAAATCCCCTATAAATGACATGGATTACAAGAGAACCTCTCTGCCAAGCCTCTTACTTGCAGCTCCACCTTTCACTACCCACCACATTTACTGAAAAAAACTATGCATATGTGCCATTGGGTAATATAACACGTCTCAAGAAATACGCTCACATTTTCTTTGGCACAACCTATATAGAAAGAAGACACCTCACAATTATCTCAATCTCCACTCTTTAGCATTTGGGATCAGATGAATCAAGTCCAAGCAATACTTGAACTTCCACGTAGGAATCGGCCTAGTTCATATCACAGTTGCATTCACCTTGGTGGAAGCTTTCGACTGCAGTTAGACATCTAGTTGAGCTTCAAGCGTCTTTTAAGAAGTACACCAAAGCATATGTAAATTCAACAAGTAGCAAGAATAAATTTCTTTCCAAATACAACTAGGTGAAGTGAATCAGGCAAAAAAAGAGTTTATGTAACTTGCATGATATCAGGTTGAATGAACAAATGTAACCCTCATATACGTTACATACTCAGATCGACTCTTCTAAATATGTCTAAGCACCCGTATTGGGTACTTGACACTGGGGTGAAGGTATGGGATACATGTCTAACAAGTGTAACAAACAGTCCCCAACAAAATATGTGTAAGAAAGTTAAGTTCACTGCAATCATATGCATAAAACTGTCGTACAAAGCATGGACTTCCTAATGATACATCTTAAACACCTGTTCTCTTACAAAATACATGAAGGATACAAAGAAATGTGAATATTTTAGCGGGTCCATGTTTTCTTTGAACTAAGAATTAACGAATCCGACGCTTAGGTACTTGTACCGGAGACACCAAGACAAGAGTCCATGGGGGAAGTCACTTCAATAAAGGTTAGTTCTTTAAGTGTTTGAAACTTGCAGCATTTGGTGCTGTGATCCAAACTAATTCCCGGGTATTTCCAATCCCTGCCCCTCGCATACAGCATACGGGTCTAACCCCCCTGGCACGAAGGGTAAGTATGAAATCATGTACTCTTGCACTAGGGCTAATAAATGGCTTTTTATTATTGACCACGCACACAGTAATGCTCCTTAAATTGGGAATCAAACAAACATGGCACATGACCTACAAACCCAATTAGAACTTCATTCCAGGTAATAGAAAACAAAGCAAAAATAAAAAGATACAATAACGAGAAGAAACTGAACTTGCTGCAATTAATGAACAAAAGAAAGAGTGGTTCAAATAGTGCCAAAATTAAATTAAATTTTAAACCACCAACTGGAATTGATAGAATGAGTATAATCAAGAACATGGTAAGGTGAGTTCTCACTGCGGTATTTTCAGTTTCTCCCACAGGTCCTTCTCCTCGTATATAATTTGACAATTCGTAATAAAAAATATCGAAAATACGTAACGAGAACTCAACCTAAATATGGTTCTCGAACTACTTGTGTAAATCCCAGTTCAAAAAAAAGAAAGAAAAAACTACTTGCGCAAATCACAAATTTTATTATTCATCAATTTTACAACTTTTAAGTACTTAATTGCAGTACCAAATAGACAAAAAATAAATAAAAATTTGTGTCACTGTCACGTACACATTTATACATACAGTCCTATATATCTACACACAAAGAGAGACAAATACATATGCGAAGAGAGAGAGAGAGAGAGAGAGAGAGAGAGAGAGAGAGAGAGAGAGAGAGAGAGAGACCTGGCATCTGGGCTGTGGAGGCACCCATCAGAAGAAGAAGAGAGAGAACGAGAAGCCAAGCCTCCATTTCTCCTCTCGTGCGAAGAGAATAGAGAGAGATAGAGTGGGGGACTAGAACATAAAAATGGTGGCAAATAAAACAGAGAGAGAGAAACAAAGAACAGATAGAAAGTGAACTGTACTACTTCAGCATGAAGAAATTAAAAAAGATGAGAAAAAGGTTGAAAATTTCCAGTGTCAAAATATGGAGACCCATAAAATTTTGAGTGATTCTTCTCAGGAAAAAACACAGAGAGAGAGAATTTTGAGGGGGATTTCTTCCACTTTGATAATTGGAGAAAGTTAGAGAGAGAGAGAGAGAGATGGGTTTTCGTCAGGCAGTGCATTCCTACTTTATAGGCTGCGGTTGCATATTCAAATTATACGATTGGTTTCTCAAAATTGATTTTGTTTTGATTTTTAAGAGAGGTTTTTGGATGATGAATGATAGACTGCAGAGTAAAAACAAGAGTTATAATTAGGGAAAAAAATTATTAGGAGTCGCGTTGAGACTTGAGAGAGCGGAGTGATTCTTGAGAATTAAAACGAACAAGAAGTTTTCAAAAATTTTGTTGAAGGAGTATATAATTAAAAAAAATTGTGCCAAACTATTGCCACAATTCGATTCAAAAACCTTACCTGACTCCCACATTTTTTTGAAAAAAAAATAAAAATTGTAACTGTGATTTAATAGCCACAGTAAATACTGAAATGGGGCTATTGAAGTTTTTTTGTATACAAAACTTTTGTTGTAATGTTAGTAGTTTCTATGTTTCTATCATTTGAATGAACGATAATTCTCGGTATTCAGTTTAACGGAATCAATCAATTAATTTAAAAATTTTAATCATCCCATTCGCTAGCAGGTATCTAATCAAGTCGAAGCAAAATCTCATGTGAATTAGCCTAACAAGATTTATAACACGGATTCCTTAAAATTGAAATACTGAAATGGGGTTAATTTTTGTTACCTCTTCCCGGATTCCTTAAAACTGCACTATCTTTCAAATCTCTTAAGGAGTAGTAATTTTTTTGTTTTTGTTACCTTCTCTAAGAAAAAATCCGAGTAAACTGAGCACGTCCGCACCGAATAATATTTCCACGGCCATGTGGGTTCCACGAACGTGAAGACTTGACTGTTCTGAGTTCAAGCAGGACGAGATTCGCCCACACTGGTCCCCTTTTGGGTCCCACCATTAAGTCCAAGCGTGCCCCACATCGTTCTGGTTCTTTTGTTTTTTGTTTTTTTTGGGGTGCAAAGTGCAAACACATCGTTCTGCTTCGCCCACCATTGGTTTGATGCAGGCCGAATTGCAAAACCACGCGCACCAAAATACGGTGTTTTACACCACCATATACTATATTTTTGTACTAGCGTTGAGCCGACGCACATGACAAAAAAAGTCTACATTGGTATTTTTTCCGTCTCCGTACATTGAACGGACACAATGTTAATAATAATAAATAAAAGTTAAAAAAAATGTCAACAACGAAAAATACCAGTCCATGATTTTTGCAAAAGTTAGAATGAAAAAAAAAAAGTACAATACCTTGGTATTTCTTCCATCTCCGTACATTGAACGGACACAATGTTACTAACAAATAAAAGTAAAAAAAAAAAAGATGCCATCAACGAAAAACACCGGTCCATGACTTGCAAATTGTCACTCCCTAATTTTGTTTTTCAAATCAAAGTTTGAATTGAAAAAAAAAAAATACAACAAAAAGAAGAAGTGACTACTTCCGTACCCTCCATGGACATCTAGACAATTATAGAGACATTGTTCGTTGCATGATTTAGTTTAGTTTTAATTTTGTTTTGTAATCATTATCCTCATTTCTCTCTCTATCTCTTTCCACTCGGTACTCATATCTCCAAAACTAATAAACGAACAAGGCCAATTTTTTTTTGTTTTCTTGTTCTTTTTTAAATATTAGGATTTAGGAGTAATTCTCACACATTTTCAACCCAGTCTACACTTGCCCAAGAATCTCTCTCTCTCTCTCTCTCTCTCACACACACACACACACACATTTCTCTCTCATTTTTATAAATCAATAAATTCAAAAATCTAGAAAATTAGGATTGAGATTTGGAAGCATTTGTAGGCAAACTACATTGCTATATTGCTATAGGGTATAAATAGAAGATAGATAGCTAAATAGATAGATTTGAACATGCATACACCACTATAAAATAAAACAACCTTTTTAAATGGATTAAAAAAAAAAAAAACCCCTTCATTTCATTTCTTTTGATTCATAGAGTTCTTATCATCAATTCAAATTTTTATTTTTCTTATAGATCTGAGATTTGATTTGCGACACACTATAACACTCCAAAAATACTAAAATTTTGAATTATTATAAATCCTTAAATAGGTTTAATTATCGCTAATTACTCCTAATTTTATTTAAGACCATGTATTATCTAATACTTTCACTTGAGACCCTAATTACCTAAAAACTTCAACAAATTCACCCTTCCTCTCCTCCAACACAAAATCTACACCATCATCATCATCATAGCTCTCCATCAGCCATCCAAATCTCTCTCTCTCATCATCATCATAGCTCTCCATCAGCCATCCAAATCTCTCTCTCTCTCTCTCTCTCTCTCTCCTCTTCTCTTTACATAACTTTCCATCAAGCATCACCTCACCATAAATTCACCAGCCTCACTCCCTTATCTTCTACAAAATCATGCATATCTCCTCTCTCTCTCTCTCTCTCTCTCTCTCTCACAACCAACAACATCATCACATTTTCTCCTCATCACCTTATCCCTTCCACCCATCGTTTCACCATATTCTATCACATATACACCCTCATAATCACCTCCTACAGGCTACAACCATATCTTTCCTAAATTCGACTACTATGTTCCTATATCTCTCCCTACCTCATTCTACCCCATCCTTCCCTATCCTACAATCTCATCTATTCCACCCATCTAATCGCCATCAAGTTCCAACCTTATCCCTCCACCTTTCCTTGCTCCCCACTCTATTCTTCCCCCTATGTATACCACATCCATTCCACACTTCTCTCCACCACAAACCCACCTGCAAAACACACACACACTCTAAAAAACCAACAAGGGAAAAGAAGGAAGAGGAGAAATTCTAGAGAGAGAGTAAGGAGCAAAAGTGAAGCTTTGCACCTAGGACCAACCACAAACCAAACCTTCATACACACACCCTCATCCTTCCCCTAGTTCATAAAATAATCAACCATTTGGGCAAAATCAATCAAAGGAGCTACACCCAACACCGACAATTGTTTTTCGCTAAAATCTGTATTTTTGCTAGAACTCTGGAGAAGAGGTAGTCTAAATTTTTTCTCACTATCCCTAAGTATATTAGAGACCTTATATGAAGTTTTTGAATGTTTATAATTAAGAGAAATTGACCCATGCATCAAATTGAGCTAAAAAATCACTCATACTTTGTTTTCAGCAACCTTGGTCCGGACCAATGACTAAAAATTTCCAAAACATGTTCTCAGCATCTCTCGTCCGGACGAGAATTCCCTTGGTCCAGACGAAAGAGCCTGTAAGGCCCAGATTTAACTTTTAAACACTTTAATTACTGTGTAACCCCTTAGCTTATTACTCCATATAGTTTTTTATCCTAAACTATAGTTTTATACGCACATCTAAACCCTAATTATTTAAAAATGTAATTATTGGTTATTATATATAAATGCTAACATTATTAAGGGTCTAATGACTTTATTTGGGAATCATTAAATAAGTTTATTTGTTAAAGTCTTTAATAAATGTATCTTATTTATTAAACCTTTTTGAAATCTTCATAATTAATCCTTAAACATAATATTTTACTAAGATATCGTTACTATGGAATAAACAACACCTTCAAACATGACTTATTCTCACATTACCACAATGCTCCTACGTAAATACCATCACTACCCTTTATTTTTTATAAATTACATTTTACCCTCAAGTTTTATTTAATTAAACGAGTACCACAATTTTTAAATATCTACTTCATGAAATAGTGCAATCTTATGAATTGAATTTTGTAAAAGAATAGACATTGTGCACCCCTAAATTAGCGTTATCGCTTCTATGTTATTTGTGATATAATTCTGCTCTTCATTGTTAATGTACTGTTATATGATTATTATAATGTAAGAGTTAGTGGGTAAGAGTTAGTTTTTATTTAACATAAAGTTAGATTACTGAGGTTTAATTTTATCATCCTACATAAAAGCAACAACAAAACCCTAATGTTCGGAGTCCACGTGCTTTGAAGGAGATTGGTGATGACACTTGTTGGTGGTAGATAGATAACATCCTCATCCTTGTTCTATAGAGTATAATTTGCCTCAAAATACTAATGTTTTGCATAATCTAAATTGAAAAAATTACAGTAACCTCACCTAGGTTGTCTAAACATATAACAATATCTTCTTTGGTTCTTGAAATTACACTTCCATCCCTTAAGTTTTATAATACCTTACAAGAACATGGCCGGCCCTAGCAAGCTTTAATATGTTATGCCCTTGTTTGTGCCTGGATTGTCCATACGGTTCAGATCGGTTTGGAACCGGAACCATTAATGTAAATTCACAGACCAAACCATTTAACACGGTTTCTAATTTTTTAAAACAAGGACCAAAACCACTAGTTTGGACTGGACTCACTATTTTACGTTTATTTTGCTTAACCCTAGTAACTAGGGAGAGTAAGGAATAAAATTCGAAAGGAAGAAGATAAGTTTCCTATACTAGGTAATAACACGTTACAAAATACGGAGTACTTAACTAGGTAATAACACGTAAGGAAGTAATTCATAAGAAAAATAAATCAATTCAATATGAATGGCATTATATTTAAAAAGATCCTAATTAATTGAAATAATTAAATAACAAAAATTTTGGGCTTTCACAATACGTGTCCAAGTGTGACCATTTTGCAGCTCTAAAGGAGTCTAACTGTGCAAGGACTCTCTTCTACCGCCTTTTATCTCCACCGGAGAACCATTAACAGTATGTAGTTTTACGGAACGCAATATCATTATCGCACGGTATTTCTGTTATCATATCACTCGACGAACGCAATATCATTATCGCACGGTATTTCTGTTATCATATCACTCGACGAACGCAATATCATTATCGCACGGTATCATTTACCATAATTTAGCGTTCTCGAAATAAAAATTGTTCTTACTTTTTGATTATTTTCGAAATTGTATAATTTTTTTTTTACGAATATCTACAAAAAAAAAATGTAAAATATACTCTAAAATAGGAAATCGGGAGGGCCCGGGGCCACCCCAGCCCTATGTAGCTCTGCCACTGATAGAAATTGAGGGAGATAGAGGAGAGTATGAGAGGACAAAAGAATTCATTCAAGTACTTTAATTATCGGTAAAGTAGGCCATTCTATATTGGTTTGTTTACGGAATGCCTTTATTAAAGTGTGCGATCAAAACTTCGTTTTCATGACTTTACAGAAAGTAGCCCATTTCTGCTTTCTTTATGCACACCCCTTTAATTTGCCTTTTCTTTTTCTTGTTTGGAATTCTAAGTGGAATCAAATGCTGCAAGTCAGTCTGCATACTTTGTAGTCTACACTACTTCCCTTAATCTGAAGTATGTTATAGAATATATATACAACTTGTGTCTCAATCTTCAGTGAAAATTAGGGTTGAATCTAGCCAAGCGAGCCAGGGACAAGTGGTGATAGTCGACAAGTGGTGATACAATTTGCCGTCGAATTATTATATAAGCTTGCCACGTGAAGGTTAAAATACTGACCATGTCTTTGGAGCCAAGTACTATTCCGTTACAACTAAATATTTGATTTGCTTACGGTGAGAGCCGATGTACATAAACCATAAAAAGATCGAGCCTGATATGACTCATGTTCTGAGTGATAGTATTAAACTAGTTTCAATCGAGCTAATCGGCTTCAATATTGATTTAACTGTCTTGGAGCTGATATTGAACGAGCTTCAATCGAGCTATGGGGTGTTTGGGAGTCTACTTTTTAGCTTTTGATTTTTGACTTTTTGGTTTTTTGGCTTTTGGTCAGAATGAGTTTTGGATGTGGGAGGAGTGTTTGGGAGAAATGTGTAGAATGTGTTTTGGAAAGGGAAAAGGAGAAGTAGAAATCAAAAATAGGGGTGAAGCTATTTCTGGCTTCTGGCTTCTAACCTCTGAAATGGAAAAACGGTTTTGGGAGAAGTAGTTTCTGGGTGTTGTTGCCAAACACCCAGAATGAGATAAAGAGAAAGCAATAAACTGATAAAGAGGCGCCCAAACAGGGCCTAGCTTTTGATTTTTGACTTTTTGGTTTTTGGTCAGAATGAGTTTTGGATGTGGGAGGAGTGTTTGAGAGAAATGTGCAGAATGTATTTTGGAAAGGGAAAAAGAGAAGTAGAAATCAAAAAAGTAGGTGAAAACCAACTTCTCACTTCTGGCTTCAAAAGAGAGAAACGGAGAAGTTGTTTTGGAAGAAGTTGTTTTCCTTCCAGGCGGCCAAACAACAAGAAGTTGAAAAGGAGAAACCGAAAAGTCAATAAGCAGGCGGCCAAACAACTTCTTCCAAAACAACTTCTCTGTCTCTCTTTTGAAGCAAGAAGTGAGAAGTTGGTTTTCACCTACTATTTGATTTCTACTTCTCCTTTTCCCTTTCCAAAACACATTCTGTATATTTCTCCCAAACACTCCTCCTACATCCAAAACTAATTCTGACCAAAAGCCAAAAAGCCAAAAAGTCAAAAATCAAAAGCTAAAAAGTAGGCTCCCAAACACTCCCTTAATCATAAGTGGATTTTTTATTTGATTCTCCTTATATATTTCCTGAACCGCATAAAAGCTTAGATCACTCAGGCATTTCAAGTTTTCCTAAATTACCAAACCTTTAGAATCTCTACTGCACATTGCTGGATTAATTGGGTGATTAGTGATTGATCCAGTAAAGCAAATTTTAACCCTCATAGTCGTTGAGGAAAGACTACAATACACACCCCTAAAAATGTCAATATGCACCTCTAAATATGTCATGAATTGATTATCTTTTATGAATAAAAAGTTACGTTTTTTTTTAATAAAAGTTATTAAACGCACTAAAATGTTATGAAGCATATTGTTGAAAAGTTACGAGTTTTTAATAGTATAAAAGTTACAACACACTAAAGTGTTGAAAATTTGTAGTTGGACCCTCCAAGTGATTTTCGGAGAGGAATCTCATGTAACGACTTAACTAGTACTATATGTTATGTCTCGGCATTGAAATGACAGATTGACAGTTTCATGGAGCATTCGATGTCAGTTTCATCGAATTTCAATCCATGCTTCGGGGTTATTATTATTATTATTATTATTTTTTCAGCCAATGATGTGGAAGTCAAGGGACACTACCACATGAACTAAAAGCTAGAGTTCGGGCTGAGTCGGACTTATACTAAATAATAACGAAATTGTGTATGTTCAATTTTAGCCCATTAATAATCGGATTTCATCTAATATTTTCAAGCCCTACCCATACTAAATTTTTATTTTTCAAGCCTTTCCAACAAGTCCATTTATTTTTCTAAAGCATAGTATCATATTTATAAATTAATCAAGCGTAACGATCACAAATTAAAATTCACAACCGTAAGTTAAAATTCTAACTTCTCACAAAACCATTACAAACAGATACATAAAAGTATGTTGTTCTAATAATTAAATTGTCTCTCCAAAAAGCAATTAAAGTGCTCAAAAAGTTGAAAACCCTCCAACTTCTATGAAGCTCTAACATGCAAAAACTTCTCTCTCCTTTAAAATCACACTTCTTCAATAAGAAATTGAAGAGCAAAAAGACAACGATAAAACTTATTCTTGAAACAAGAGGAAATGTGCCACTTCAAGAAAAAAAAAACCCTACGCATCTAGGACTTATAGCGGTACAACTTATATAAGAATGTTATTTTAATCGGGTTGGGCCTCAATGGATTTTCTCAAACCCAACCCATTTAATAAATGAGCTTAATTTCTTAGCCCAACCCAGCCCTATTAACCTAAATATTATCCTGAACCCTAAAAAAAGTGGGCTAGGATGGGCAGGCTACCGGACCGATATGCACCCACTAAGAGCCACATCTGCATTCGATCAATGCTAACTCTCTGTCAAACTTGACTAATTTGGATGCAGTCAACCAACGATGTCAACCCAAGTTCGGTTTAGGTAAACCTTGCCACAGAGTATGGCCCAATAGCCTGGTCCTTGTCCCCGGCCCAATAAAGTTGGGCTCAGCCCTCCCTCCCTTCATGCATACTTGGTTACTTTCCACAGGAAATTGTCAACATTTAGGTACGTTATACTCCTACATGTATACACAGACGAGAAAATGTTGGGTGCAAATAGGTTATGGGTGACTTGGTACTCTTTCGGTCTGCTGATCCTTACTTGTTCGGGGCCCAACGTCAACTTTAAATATGAGACCCTACACATCTTTTGACGAATAAAGTAACAGAAAATAAAGCAACTTCAAAAAAATAAAATTTCGAGCACAACAACAATATAAAATTTTGAAACTGTCAACTGAATTCGTGGTTTAACGATTATTTTACTCACCCTTAAATCTTAATTACGAAGTATTAGGCAAGTTTTTGAAGGCCCTCACTTAAGAGTAATTTTATTGGGACTCAAGGCAAAAGGCTTGTTTACCTTACTCATGGCCAATCCTGTGTATACTTATTACATGGACTCGGGGAGGTGCTGTGCACCCCTCGGCCGTTGGATCGAGTTTTGGATGGCTCGGATGCGTTCGGCAAATTTTTTTTAATTTTGATTTTTTTTACCGGTAAAAAATCAAAACACATCCGAACCGTCAAAAACTCGATCCAACGGCCGAGGGGTGCACAACACCATGCACAGCATGACTGTGCACAGCACCTCCCCCGCTTCCCTTATTACATACAGGCATTTCCTTCATGTATTTTTCTACTATCATTTGCAGTGTTTACAAAATTAAGGACTGCCACCCTTCAACAGCAGATTATAATTCATACTATGCAAGGATGCAAATATCACCTCAATTTAGAGTACAAAATGGCTCGGTCAATAACTTAAAGGTCTACGAATTAGACGAGGTGTGCAAGCTGCAAGTTGACCCGGACATTGAAAAAGAAGAAGTATAGTATGAAATGTGGATAACTACACTTTATTTTATGTTGTGTCTCAACTAACTAATATCAGATATATAATAGGGTGTACAAGACTTTAGCTAGGTTTGCCATGAAAAGATTTTTTTTCCCCATGAAATGGCATAAAATATACTACGCTAAAGATAAAAGGAAAGTAAAGAGAGATAGAGAGAAAATTTTATTGGGGACCATGCAAGGGTGGGTCTTGAGACCCAAACCGAACAAGGTGTAAAAAGAATACAAGATTCCTCATTCCTATAAGGAAACAAAAAATTACTCCTCTCACTGTTCTGGTATTATTTGATCAATAGTATCTCAAGGATGAGTTCTTGTGGGTGTAGGGGGTGGGAAGAGTACCTGAGGTATATGGTAGGTGCAACAATGATGCTCGAGACCACCAGAGGTGGAGGAGGAGAGAGCTTAGGGCAGTCTTAGAGAGAGAGAGATGGCAGTAGGGAGTAGTAGTGGTAGGTGTGTATTGAATGTCTTGCCTTCAATGCTTCACAAACTCTTGTTTATATAGAAGCCTTGTGGCCTTGGAGGGCAATGAAGCATATCTCATTAATGCATGTTGGAGTACAGTTGAGTGCAGTTTCTCTTTGAATACTATGATCAGAACTGTGGTTCTTATGATCAAGTTCTCAGAGGTGCAGTTAGGTGATATATGGACGCCTGTATCATGGCCAGTTGGTAGGTATGATACAGGCTCTTGATACCGTCGTGTCAGACGGGATGTTGCAGAGATCTCCTGACATCGATGGCATAGGCGAATCCCTCTCTCTCTATGACCGGTCATGGATCTCACCTTGTAGAGGTGGGTCTTGACAATCCCTTTGCTCTAGTCTCCAAGCCAATACCTCCTTAGGTCCCGAGCAGGTACTCAGGCCCTGCTCCCGACCTAGGGTCTTGTGCAGAGTCGCCAGGTTCACGAGAGCCTAATGTCTCAAAGAGGTACTTCGGAGGTAGCATTTGTGGAAGAGGTACCTCGGAGGGGAATCTGGAGAAAAGGTGCCTCAGAAGAGGTGACTCAGAGGAGGTGTCTTAGAGGAGGTATTGCGGAGGAGGGGTATTCCGGATACCCACATTAATGTCCCCCTGCGCGCATGCACTCATGTCTTAAGTGAGTGTTTGAGTGCATGTTATCATATCTCTTTTCTGTATCTTTTCTGCAAATTTCTTTTCTTTTCTTTTCTGTGCATATAGGAGTCCTTTCTGTGTGTTTGGAGAGTCTTGTCACTTCAATGCGCTTGTCGAGGATGTTTACCCACTATAAATATGGAGAGCCTTTTCATTTGTGCACTTTGGAAGCTTGAGAGGCCATTTTTCTCTGACTCGGAGCTTGGGGGTGGCTCTGAATATTTATTTCATTAGCGCGGTGGATAAGTTACACGGAGTTGGGTCTATTGGAGGCTAGTTCAGAGTGGGAGTCCACCATCCGTCTTGTGGAGGTGGCTCGGAGCTTCACTTTTAAAAAGATGGGTGAGCATTCTATCCGGATGATTTGCTTCTTCTTTTTTTATTTTACTTTTCAAATGGAGAATGTTTAACTTGCTGAGATTTCCCATCTTGTATGATCCGCCGATATATATATATAGGAAGAAGTTCTATTAAGGACTCCCTCACGGATCTCCTCCGTGAGGACCACCCCTTTTATGATTTTCCGGACCAAATTTCGACGATCCGAACCGCTCAATGTGTTTAAAACATGTTTTCCATGGCCAACGTGAGGAATCACAAAAAAAAAAAAAACCCGAAAGGGCTTCATCCGAGCAGTTTTTCATAATAACCGTACATATATAGTTTATCGAAAAAAGCTCGAATGAAGCCCTTCCGGATATTTTTTTTGGATAAATCCTCACGGTGACCCTTAAAAACACATTTTAAACACATTGAGCGGTTCAGATCGTAGAGATTCGACCCCGATCCATTAGGTCCGCAAATTGGGAGTTTGAGGGAGTCCTTAGTAGAACGGGATTGTATATATATATACAATAAGCTTCCCCTCCAAACTCCCGGATTTTGCAAATTTCCGGACCTCTCGTGTGAGCCGTTGGATCTGATCCAACAGTTGAGGGATGAAACGGGTTAAAACAATACTCGCGGGTCATGGGTATGGGTTATATGGGTACGGGTCACTATAAGAACCCATATCCACTCTTTTTCCCCTTAGTTCACGCGTTTCCAGAGAGAGAGAGGAGAGAGAGGCGATTCAAAATCTCACGTTCGGCGAAGAAGAAGACGCCAGAAAACCCTAGTTCATTGAACAAGAACCCATCCATCGATCAAGGTTCTTCTCTCTCTACCTCCATCGTACCTTCTCTCTGTTTCGTTTTGTTTTGAAAAACCTTAACTTCTTGCTCTCTGTGTTGCAGGTCGAACAAACGGCGAAGACGAAGCACGAGCCACGAAGCACGACTCGATCTCCAGGTCTCTCTCTCTCTCTCTCTCTCTCTCTCTCTCTCTCTCTCTCTCTCTCTCTCTCTCTCTATTTCGATCCATTTGTCTTTCTCTTTTTCGATTTATTCGAAAAATCAAAACCCTAGATTTTTCGAAAATGCTTACCTAATGCTCTGTCTGTGACATATTTACTATGTTTATGTTGTCTATGTGCATTCTCATTTCCTGTTGCTACCCCTTTGTAAAACCTGTTACCCAGTGACTTCCATTTTCTCTGTTTTAGATGCATAACTGTCACAAGTTATAGTCCATAAATTGGGCATTTTGGAGCTAATGTCTGGAGTACTTTAAATGAGAATGCACATTAATTGGATAAACATGACTGATTGTTTACCGAACCATGCCTAACTATTTAAGCATGAAGAAATTAGCCTATCCAATTTGTGGGTGAGGATCTCCACCTTCAACCACTTTGGTAGGAATCATTGATCGTCAAAAAGAGTATATGGCTAACTACTTGTTTAATTTCTTCTTTTTTCATCTCTTTTATTTTATTTTTCTGTCCATTCTTTCCTCATTATCAAATGGAGCGTAAGAGAAATTGCAAACAACTCAGAAATTGGTCAAAGAGAATATGCATTGACTTGGTCAAAGAGAATATGCAAACATCTCTTTTATTTTATTTTCCTATCCAATTTGTCGATCAAGGTATTCTCATGACTGACTGTTTCTGTTGCCCAATTCTGTTGCCCAATCTTCTATAGGTTATCTCCTGAATGACTGTATTTGTTCATTCAACATATTGGTGCTTCTTGTTCGATGTTTCTATTGCCCAATTTTTTGTTCTTTGGTCAATGGCTTTATTCTTTGGAACAATAGGAGAAGTTCCAGATTTATTTGATTGTGCTGGAACAATACGAGAAGTTACAATAGGAGACTTTCTGTTTTGGGTGCAATGCCGTCATCCTCCTCTGCCTCTTCAACCTTCCAGATTGAATACCCCACTTGCAATTGTGGGAAGCCCTCTCCCATGAGGAAGTCAAAGACTAAAGAAAATCCGGGAAGGAGATTCTTGGGCTGTGGCAACTATGAGGTAACAAATTACGTTTGTTAAAGTTGAATGCTAATTACGTAATAAATTATTATTTTTAATTTGATTTTTATGGTATCGCAGAAAGGGAAAAAAAATTGCGAGTACTTTTATTGGATTGACCCAGACCCCAAATTGAAACAAATTGAGGACAAATTTGATGCTTTAGAAAGTGAAAATCGTGTTCTACATTTGAAGTGTCAAGAAAGGGAAAATGTCGTGCAAGAATTACTGAAAGAGAATAAGAAGCTGAAAAAGAAGTTGACGGCAGTAGAAGGTGTAGTGGTCGCCTACAAATGGAAGTGCTTGTTTCTTATATGCTTATGCATCATCTTGTGGTTAACAAGGAAGACTGTAATTGTTGGAAATGGCAAGTATCTGCCATGAAGTCGTAAATGTATTTGATTGTCCTTTTGGGAACTGTTAAGTAAGATTTGTCGTTGAATTATTTGGTTTTGTGGCATAATGTTATTCTCATCAATGATAGTAATGTAGTATTTTAATTCGGTAGTAAAATTTTGTAGTACATATAAAGCACAACCTTGTTAGTAAGCCTGTTGCTCGAGTGAATCATGCTATCCACTTCTCTCAGGAACTTTAATGGTACAGTGATACTACAATGATCTGTCATGAGAATACCCAAAAACCCATTAGACCACACCCCATATGTAACGACCCAGATCCACAAACTCCACGAAACCAACATAAAATTAACCCAAAAACCAAATTCCCTCTTCCTCCCCTTCTCTTTGTTACTGTCCTCCCCTTATATTTGATTTTCTATTCTTTTTTTATCCCCTCCCCACGTAGCACACCAGCATGCAAAATAGATGAACAAGTTTTGCCACTAAGCACTCACATCACCACTTGATGGACACTTGTCCAATTTTACTTTTGTTCCCTTGTACACCTATACATATGTTAACCACTATCATTTCCCATATTTTTATAACTCTACTAGGATAAGATTACCCCAAACAACCCGTGATGTTTTTAACCACCCCAGGCAACATCTCACCTTGTTATATCATTCGGTCCTAACGAGACTAACGAGGCTTCAGTGGTTTACCTACTTCTATACATGACTAACGAGACAAAACCAAAAATTACTTTCAATTTCCCATGGAGATGGCATTAAGGAAATCCACTAACATTGCAAAAGGGTGCCAATACAGTGAGCAAAACAAATTGTTCAAACATATTGTTCCAAACAAATACAGTGAGCAAAGCAATACATATTGTTCCAACATAATTGTTCAAACAGTGACTCATCCCAGTGACAATTCCAATTCCAGTCATTGAGCTAAATTCCAGTGACCAAATCCACTAAAAACAGTGAGCAAATCCACTAAATTCCAGTGAGCAAATCCACTAAAAATAGTGACTAAATGCTAAGTAAATTCTAGTGACTAAATTCCAGTGAGCAAATTCTAGTGAACCCATCTCTTTGAGCAACAGTGAGTAAATTCCAGTGAGGATATTCCAGTGAGCAAATCCTGCAAAACAAATTCAACAATCCATAGAGCATCTAGTGAGCATCCAGTGAACATCATAAGAAAGATTACATTGAAACAAAAGAATAAGCTAAATTAGCTATAAATAATTTCCAGTCAGCAATGATATCCACACTTACAAGATTCGTCACAGTCCATGCTTTCGTCTTCGTCATCCTCTTCCTCGTCATTCAAAGTAACACCTTGGGAAGACCTATTGGAAAAGTAATTACTACAATTAACATTTGAACAATTAATGTAAATTGGAGTTAAATAGACATATTTACATGCATACACTTACATGGCTAGAAGTTTGGGACAATTTCGTTTGTCATGCGAAACTCCTACCTCCCCGCAACCATTACAACGCCTACTCTTCTTCTTGACACTCTTCTCTTTTCCCCCCTTTAGTCTTTTACCACTACCCTTTGTCCTAGCAACATTTGGTTCTTTCAAACTAGAAGCTTCGCTTACAAGAGGAACAACCACTTCAATA
Source organism: Vaccinium vitis-idaea (assembly GCA_963854785.1). NCBI lineage: Eukaryota > Viridiplantae > Streptophyta > Magnoliopsida > Ericales > Ericaceae > Vaccinium > Vaccinium vitis-idaea. The sequence continues at coordinate 16,591,822 of OY978218.1, read as the reverse complement.
ACACTCTGTTCACCATCTTCCCCCTACTTATCTTCAAGGCTGCAAGCTTCTTTTCAGCAAAGTCCAATGCTTCATTGTAAATTTCAGTTCCCTCTTCAGTTAATACGGCTTCATCAATTACATTAGAAGAACGAAGGAAAAGTTTACCTCGCCTCATTAACACTGAAGTGTCACATATTTCCTTACCGCCCCCACCCACGTCGTCTCTAACTCTACCACCTTTTGCAGATTTTGTCCACCTCCTTAATTGTCAGGTAGTTTTCTAATATGCATGAAATTGAAGTATGCCAAAATGTGCCGACATGCAATCCCGTCCGTTTCAAACATCTTACAACTACAACTAATGTAGCTTGACGACTTGTCTACTGACACCTCACGACCCTTTGGAGCATTCTCTACATCCCTCTTAACATTGTACAAGCGTCGATGTTCATCCTCAAATGTTAAAGTTACCTCATATGCCAAGAGTTGATGGATTTCGTCTTGAAACTTGTAAAACATTTTCCGTGTGTAAATTTGACTCATTGTCTCCTCCATGCCCAACAAGGTGTTCAAGACTGGCTTCTCATTGATATCTTTGTGATCTAAATCCAATTCATTGTGACGTAACGTTGCAAGTGCCCTTTCAAACCGCGTGACAAAATCCCACAAAGAATTATGTATTGACACATACCTCTTGAAGAAAGCATGTGATATTTCAGCCCTTTGGCTACTAGTCATGTGGGCAGAAAACATATGGTTCATGTAAGCCGGAACCCATCTCTCACGAATTTTGTACATGCCATTCAACCATTCATTGGAAGTTAAGTTAGCTTTCTCCACTACGTCTACCCATCTTCCTTCAAACTCTTGTGGGATTTCGGATTTCCATATGTAACTTTTGAACTCATCATAATGTTCTTTATAAGTTATTGCACCTATTTTTTCAGAAAATTTGTTGACAATGTGTCATATGCAATACCTATGATGAGTGTTTGGAAGAGTACTAGCAATTGCCTTTGTCATTGCAGGATCTTGATCGGTAATGATCATTTGGGGGGGCCTTGCTGGCATTGCATTTAACCATTGATGGAAAAGCCACTCAAAAGAAGTTGTTAGTTCATCATTTAAAAAACCACACCCGAATAGAGTTGTCTGCCCGTGGTGATTAACCCCTAATAAATGTGCGAACATCATTTCATATCGGTTTGTCTTGTAAGAGGGTGGTTATGACCCTCGGAAAATTGGGAGACAACAAACCCCGCACCCTCCTTGTCTTTCACAACTGACAGTTTTGCCCCACAACCCTCTCTAGTAAGCCCTCGTCTCCGGGAACTAGGTTCATCGTTGTTTGCCTTAGGTTTTCTCAACCCTTCTTTGTAACAACAATACTCCTTTCTAATGACAACATTGTCCTTATTCTTTTTGCTAGAGTTTATTCTCGTACCAAATCCAGATTCTCTAGCGTAATTGTTGTAGAAGGTTTGAACCTCTTCTAATGTTTCAAAATGTTGCCCAATTTTTGGTTTCAAGTCATTTCTAACTTGAGGAGTGTAAACTTGTTGAGAAGAACTTGCAGATGATTGACACAGGGGTGGTGGACATGGTGACGGTGAGCACATTTCTGTATCATCGAAAGAATCCATTCTAGAAAGAAAAAAGAAAAAAAAACTATGTAAATAAGCTAACATATGATAGAAACTTTCAAAACTATTAAGCCATTCATACATGTCCAAGTTCAAAACTATTAAGCCATTCATTCAGCTAAACATATGTTAGAAACTTTCAAAACTTGTTGTATTGCTTACTATGTAGTATCTTCTTTACACAAATTGTTTCACTTGGCCGGCCTAAGACCTCTTTTACTTTCAGTTGGGAAAGTTAGAGCAAGTTCACTCCTTTACCAAATAACTTTGGCAATGACATTTTGCGACCAAGTTCAAGCCTTAATAAGGTGGCCTATGGTTAAACATTTATATCATTTATATAACTCTCATTGAAACTATTTTCAAGATTCATATCCATTTAACATTTGGGTTCCTTGAAGGAAATAGAAATAGGGATGAGATCCTCCCCATTTCCTAAAAAGAGATAGGTGTAGATTGTCTTGTTGGGACGTTTTGAAAGTCATTCCTAGCCTCACATCCGATATTTAGAATGGTTATCGATAATTATTTATGTTAAGAGTGCAAGTCACAAGTAAATTCCAAACCTATTAAGCCATTCATTCATACAGATTGCATACAATATTGCCTTAATAACTGTCTCCATGTTGTAAAGCACTACTCTTGCCGAAGGATTTTCAAATGTCAACACAGCCAAAAGGGAGAACTTTCAACAAGTGCCCATCAGCTAAATGAAAATCATTCTGGAGAGATACCAATGACTCCACATGGTATAATATAGACAAAATAACAAATAAATTCGAAACCAACATAGACAACATAAACATAGTAAATATGTCACAAATAGAGCATTAGGTAAGCATTTTCGAAAAATCTAGGGTTTTGATTTTTCGAATAAATCGAAAAAGAGAAAGACAGATGGATCGAAATAGAGAGAGAGAGAGAGAGAGAGAGAGAGAGAGAGAGAGATCGAGAAAGAGACCTGGAGATCGAGTCGTGCTTCGTGGCTCGTGCTTCGTCTTCGCCGTTTGTTCGACCTGCAACACAGAGAGCAAGAAGTTAAGGTTTTTCAAAACAAAACGAAACAGAGAGAAGGTACGATGGAGGTAGAGAGAGAAGAACCTTGATCGATGGATGGGTTCTTGTTCAACGAACTAGGGTTTTCTGGCGTCTTCTTCTTCGCCGAACGTGAGATTTTGAATCGCCTCTCTCTCCTCTCTCTCTGGAAACGCGTGAACTGAGGGGAAAAAGAGTGGATCTGGGTTCTTATAGTGACCCGATTCAGAAGACCCGTACCCATATAACCCGTACCCATGACCCGCGAGTATTGTTTTAACCCGTTTCATCCCTCAGCCGTTGGATCAGATCCAACGGCTCACGCGAGAGGTCCGAAAATTTGCAAAATCCGGGAGTTTGGAGGGGAAGCTTATTGTATATATATATACGGATGGGGTATTCCAGATTCCATTCACGACATTAGTCATACTCCTCCCCCTTTTTTGAAATTGAAAGAGGAGGAAGTGTTGCAAGTAAAAAAGGTGTGTTGACAAACAAAATGTTAGGCATGGTAGAGTGATGGTGGTTGCTTAAGGTTGTCTCGAATCCCCCCAAAAAAATTCCTCCTTTTGCTGTTGGAAACCGAGGGGCAGATGAGGTTTTGTTATTTGTTTTAAACAGACTAGGGGGGTGTGGTGTAATAAAAATAAAAAAGTAAACTAAATATGTTAGAAACAAGAAAAGCTTTTGGTGAGAGGTCTTTACCAAACTTTGGGTGAGAAACCTGCTCTATAAAAAAAAAACTTTCGGTGAGAGGGGGAGGGGAGAGAGCCATCTGTGGCGGAGGAGAAAGAGCCATCCAGCGCGGCCCTGTGGTGAGTTCCGAGATCGATTCTCTTTTTCTCGTTTTTGTAATGAATGTGCTCTCTTGCTGTGATTGACTGTAGTAGATATGTTGAATGCAATAGGTGCATGATTGATGCCGATTGGGATGATTGGGGGTGGGGGGTGGGTTGGCTTCTTCTTCCCTCTTTTTTTTTTTTGGTATAGCGGTATGTGGTGGACAGATTGGGGAAAGTGAGTAGGTGGAGGGGCTCGGGGAGAGAGAGAGAGACCGAGTGGGTTGGGGTGGATCTCGGGGGGAGAGAGTGGGGAGATAATGAGTGAGTTGGGGGGATGGGTGAGTGGAGAGAGAGAGGAATACCGATTGGGGATCTCGATGGAGGGGAGCCGATTGGGTGTGGGGGGTCGGATGGAGAAGTTTAGCTTTTTTTTTTTGACGGGGGGTCTCGGAGAGGGATAGGTGGGTGGCTGCCGATTGGGGTGGGGGGGGGATGGATTGGGGTACTCTCGTTGGGATTTTTTTGCTTTCTTCCCCCTCCCCCCCCCATTTATTTTTATAAAGAGATGTGAGACTTAGCCAAAATGATGACTGTCATTCACCCATTGACCGAGTGGGTAAAGTGTTTCACAGGTAAAAAAAGAAAAAAAAAAAGAGACTAGATTGCTGATTGGTACCGCCTGGTGGGGTGGGGTAAGGGGTGGTGTAAAATCACTTAGTCTCAATTTGCACCAGATTTGCACCAGATTGGGGTAATGGCGGATTGGTGGATAGCAGATTGGGTAGGTGCAATCTGCGCCAGATTGGGGTAATAGCAGATTGGGTGTAATAGCAGATTGGGTAGGTGCAATCTGCACTAGATTAGATAGGTGTAATCTGCACCAGATTGGGGGAAATAGCGGATGGGGTAGGTGCAATCTGCCCTTTGTTTTTTTTTTTGGAAACTATACTAGCCTCTCTTGTACTTGAACGAAATTTGGAGTGGTGCCAATCCGCGGGGATAAACTCGGAGTAATCACTTGGCATTTGTCTGAAACTTAGTGAAAGTAAGCACGGCGACTTCGGAGTGGGTACTATCGAGTGGGTATTTGGAGTGGGTATTTCTTAACATGAGGAGAAAAAGTTTGTGGATTTTTTTATTATTTGTATCTATCACTATTTTTTTGTTGTTGTGATTGTTCTCTAAAAAGAAAATTGCTGTGTTCTTGGTGCATGTGAGGTGAGTGAGATGATGAAGGGTCAATCAAAAGGGAGTTCGCATAAAAATTCCAGGAAAATGGTTAAGGCTAAGGGCGTGCCTGAGACTAAGGAGAAAGGTGGGTGTGAAAGGTCGAGTAAAAAGGGGGAGATACGGGAGGTGCTCGAGAAAGAATATTGGTTTCAAGCTCCTTTCTTTGGTGGAATGGATAAGTTTTGGCAGATGGCCCATGGATTTAGGGGTGTGGGGAAAGGTCCACCAAATCCGCTGCTGGGGGTACCGGAGGCTAGAATGGGTGATGAGTTAGATCCCACCGATGTCTATAGATTCGGGGTTGAAAGAGGAGAGTATCCATTCTCCAATGTTGCATGGAAGTCTCATGTCCAGTCTCCTCGTGTCTATGAGTTGTGGGTGTAGGAGATCCTTAGTGATCCTACATTTGCTGGCATTTTGGAGAGTGCTCAGGTTTCTTTAGCGATATGCACCTCTTTGCGGGCCAATATTACCAGAGATAGGAATTGGCTCGAGGTGATGTTATCTCGGTGGTGCCCGACGACTCACACTTTTGTCGCTGCTTGAGGGGAAATTACGCCGATCCTGGAGGACGTCTGCTACTTGTGGAATCTAAATCTGATGGAGGAGGTTAATCTAGTTCTCCCTTTGACGCCAGAGCAGGAAAAAATTGTGGAGATTCTGCGGAAGGCGAAGAGTGTGGCTATGACCTTGAGGACCGGATACAAAATGGAGAGGACTATTTCGGCCCTGTGAGAAGAGTCGTGGCAAAAGTTGTTTTAGTGGGTGGATGTTGTATTGGTATCGCGACTTGAGTAACGCGAGGGAAGATGATCCCTTGCATGGAACCAAGGGGGATGGGTTTAAGGAACCTGGGTATCTTGCAGCATTTCTAACACTTTGGCTTTCATTGCACGTTTTTCCTGGCCCACCTGAAGGAGGGGTGGATCCCAATTTATTTGGTATTGCGGCGATTCTTTCCACCGGCTAGTCTGTTCCATTGGCACCATTATTCCTCGATACTTTGTACAAGCGGCTGGATCTTATTGCGCCAACTGCGCGACTCTCCAAATGTCGTTATGATATATGCACTTATGCTCACATATGTTTTTTTGGGGATGTTCTTCAATGAACGATTTGCTTCGTGTGCTCCTCTTCCGAACGAGTTTATTACAGGACAGAATGAGTGTCGTGCATCGAGGTGGGTGAATGGCGCAACTGACGATGGTGGGACTCATATCCTTAGAGTTCGTGGGGGGTTGGCGTCTGTGATAAATGATGAGAGTGGATTCCTCCCTCGGCCGTATGTGGAGGATGTTGAGGGGATCAAACCTTTTGGGATATATTCTAAGGAGACAATGAAGGTGTCCATGGGTGCTGCGAAAGCAGATAGGAAATTGCCTGTTGTGCTAAATATTCTGGTTCTGGGTGGATTGCCTTGTTATGTTGGTGGAATTTTTGGCGAGGTGATATATAATCCCATGCGGGTAGCTCGTCAGTTCGGATTGGATCAAGGTGTATCACTGATACTACCTTCTACGGAGGGGACGGATGTCTGGAGGTGGTATTTTACGGAGGAATGGAGTAAGGATCCGGAGGTTGCTCGAGCTGTTGTGGTATTTCCGGGTGGGCAAAGGGTTGGGCATTCGACAACGGCTTGGCGTGAGTTTTGGAAGAGAAATTTGGGGACTTTTTCTGATTTTGTGACAACTGTTCCAGATTATATGAAGCTGGATAAAATAGATGTGAACAACAAGGGTCAGAATTTGTGTACCCCTTCTGATTCCTCGGGTACTTATCGGGATAAGTGGGCTTATTCGACTTATAAGAATGACGAGGTACTAGCTATGGTGGATGGACTTTTGAGTGGTGCTTGTACAAAGGATGGAAAAATGTTGAGGAAGTTACCTTTTACCGACTCCCCATTGGCGAAAAGAAAACGGGTAAATTCTTTTGATATAGTACATATATTTATGTATACATACATTTTTTTATGTACAGTCCTTCATTTCTTTTTTTTCAACTTGGATGGCTATGCCCAATTATTCTTCCGACGCATGCCCCATGGGTGAGAATATGAGGTAATGCCTCTGATCAGGCGAGTCGTATAAATCTAAGCGTGTGAGAGTAGACAATGACTCTTTTCGACGAATAGTTGTGAGCTCAGATTAGGTAGTCTTATAACGCCTCCGATTAGGCTAGGCGTATGACTCCAAATGGATTGGATAAGAGCATTGTGAGACAACTGCTCTTTTCGGAAGTGAGAGCGTTGTGGGATAGTTGCTCTCTTCGGAGGGAGAGTGATTGGAGCTCAGATTGGGTAGCGTATATCACCTCCGATTGGGCTAGGCGTATAGCGTCCAAGAGGCGAGAGCATTGTGAGACAATTGCTCCCTCCGGCGAATAATAATAATGTCTTTCACTTAGGGGATATTGGAATCCGAAAATGCATTTTTTTTTCTTTCTGAGCATTTGTTATTACATCCGGTGTACCAATACTTGCATGTCGTATTGATAGGCGCCCAATAGAGTACAATTAAGTTGGTCGTGATTCCAAAGGAACCATATGCCTCCTAGCGAGTCTGGAGTTGGGGGGTCCATGATGGTCGAGCTATCGAACCCCAAGTCTGAAATCATTTGCTTGGCAGGTTCTCCTCCGACCCAAGTGTTGGAGATGATCATTAGGTCTGGTCGGTGTAGTGTGACTGTATCTAGGAACAATCGGTAGAAGATCTTGCTCCGAGCTCCGTTACAATTCTATAATAGAATTGTCATAGAGGGTGTCATGGGGGGGGGGGGGGGGGGGGGGGGGTGGGTGAGGCGTGTTCTCCTAGAGGTTTGTCAACTCTTGATCTTCCTCCATTGTGATGAAGCCTGGATCCAGGCCTTGATGGAGAAGTGGTAAGTTGGGTGATGGAATATCATCGTCTGACTCGCTGTTATGCGCAAATGGTCAATACCAACAGTTGAGATAACCTCAGCCCGGTGAATATGATAGGGCAATGTGAGCTCCTCATCATGGAGAAGTCTATGATTGCGTAACGGGAGGTCATCCGATGTTGATGGAATCTGGAGAGACAGGAGTGGGAAAGAGTCCCATGCTCTTCTGATGCCTTTAGTGACCTCGCTTGAATTGAGTTCGATTCTTTGAAAATGTTGATCCACCAAGTGTTGAGGGACTCCTCCCCTTGCAAACCATCCTGGTGGTGGTGGTATTCCTTCCCTTAGGAGAAGGAATGACATATCGCCTGTTCCTGGGAGGCGCTTGAATCTGTGGATGTATCGCCAGATTGGCGAGTTATGCCCTACTCGGGTTGGTCGGGGTGAACGGAGGATCCGGGTAATTGGGGATCGGTTACTCATGGTTATGTTGTTGGAGAGGGAGAAGTTGGAGGGGAGGGTTGAACTAGTGAAGTGTGTTTGTGGTCCTCTCTGTTTATGGAGTGGTGGAGCATGGTTTTTAAAGGGGTTTGTGGAGGGCTTTTGACTTTGAGTAGCTCTTGCTTTTGAGGGCGAGGTTCATCTTGGAGGCGTTCCGGTGACGGCTTAACTTCTTGAAGGACTATGGGGGTTTGGTTTTGTGAAGAGTGGGGGCTTGGTGCTGATTCCTCTAGACTAGTTTTTTTTTTTCTTCTCTTTTTTGTCTTCTTTTTCGAATTTTTGTTTGGTGGTTGCCGATGGGCAAAGTGGGAGAGGGAGCAACATTGTGCCAGAAACTCTGCAACGTCTTCCATTGCATCCTCCCTTATTTTGTGGATCTCATGAGCTGGTGGGGAGCCAACTTCCCGCGACGAGGAGACTGGCTCCGCGTGCCTTCATAAACGGTAGACTTCTTTACCGTCCGGCCTCACGTACTTAGTTACTTTCAGTGGGTTAGTATCCAATGACGTGACCCCTGTTTCATCTCTTATCCGCTTCTTGTTGGAGCCGCCACTTGTGGAAGGAAAGTCTTCCTTCAAGATGTCACACCACTTGGGGATGGGAATTCCCCGAGGGGAAACAGGAGATTCTTCTCCGTTCACATCGTCATAAAAGATAGCGTCGGCCATGTGAGATTCGTAGGGCTTGAAAGGTTTCTGTGAGCCGATGATGGTGACGAGCCTATTTTGAAAAATAGCTTTCATGCATTGGTGGTATGTGGAGGGGACGGCATCATACCGGTGCATCCATGTTCTTCCGAGGAGTGCCTAGTAAGAGGTTTCAGAGTCGATCACGTGGAACTTTGCCACAGAGCGTATTTGCCCCACGACCAAGTCCACTTGGACGAAACCCATAATCTGTTGGCTATGGTTACCAAACCCCGAAATGGTGATGGGTTGCTTCACCAAGTGGTTGGCGGGGATCCCTGTTGCTTTGAAATTAGAGTAGGGGAGGATGTTGAGGGAAACTCCCCCATCCATGAAACCTCTTTGAAATTCGACCCCATTGATGAACACAGGAACATACAAAGGTCGATTATGAGGGAATTGGAGTTGGCGATCAGCTTCTGTGAAAGTGATGGGGAGAGAGGTGTCGTGGACAAGCTTTCAAACGGACCCAGACAGTCCCATGCATTGTTCTCTGTGTTCCTCCGCCACGCGGAGTATAGCCTTTGTTGCCTCGAATCTAGTCTCTTCTCCAAACCCAAACTGGTCAAAGAGCCATTTGAACTTGGTGGAGTGCTGGAGAGTTTTAGCTCGTCGGTCTTCAAAACTTGCTTTGTGTAGACACCCCGATTTTGAACCCGGGATGCGCTCAAGCATTCCCGATGATGAAATGGACCAATCACGACTACCCGAAACTGGTGAAAATGGCTTGAACTTGATCAAAATCAACCAAACATTGCCAAACAGCCCAAACCAACCCAAGTATCATCAAACCAAGCAAAACCATCAATCTGCCACCAAGGACCTTGAGCGCTCAAGCTTGAGGCTTTGAGCGCTCAACCCTGAGGAGCACCTTGAGCGCTCAAGCCTACGACTTTGAGCGCTCAACTCTGATCCCAGTCAGGAATCTGCAGAGTATCTCATCATGAGATTTTCTGCATGGGAGCGTCTGGGGTGATCTTCTACGATCCTAATACGTATAATACACTCTAACACAACCCTAAAACTACACCTAAAACTACCCCTAACCCACTTTCAAATACAAACCCATTCTCTCTCTCTCTACATTTCCCTCCCACTCACTCTATAAAAACCAACCTCTACCCCTGGTTTTGGGGTTGCTGACTGAAATACACCCACTCTCATACTCCAGCTCTCTCAAACATCCTTTCTCTCTCTCTACAAAACCACCCACTCACCATTCAAACCACTCACAAAAACCACTCTTCAAACTCTAAATTCATTTTTTGATCATCAATCAATCACATACATTGCCTCACACATCTAGAATACCAACCAAAAACACCCAGAATCAGCCACTTCCAAGCCAAGAATCAAGCTCAAGCCTTGATCATTTTCAAAAAGGTAGTCAAATATGTGAAGACCTCACTGTTTTGGTCCTTCTGAGGAAGACCAGTGAGTCCAAGCAAGCTTTATGTACTTGCATTGGGCTTATAGGGTCTAAAATAACCAAACAAAACACTTTCAAAATCTGCAGTTACAACAGGGGTTGAGCGCTCAAGCCTCAGGCCTTGCACGCTCAAGCTCAGTTTTGAACAGTTTCTGTTTTGCTGACTTTTGTGCTTCCTCTTGGTTTCGATCGTTATTTAATAGTTAACTATGTTCATGTAACTCTCAAAACAGCTTATTTCTACCTCAAAATCACGTGCATGAGTGTAAGTTAACTATTTTATGATGATCAAACATAAAAATCTTTGCAAATCTCATAGTAAAGAGTAAAACAGTGACTGTTCAACTTCAAATATCTTTTATCTGTACATTTATGGTCCTGAGAATCACCCAAAATCTATTTTCAAGCCAAAAATCAGAAAGCCATATGATGGCTTGAGCGCTCAAGGTCATGCCTTTGAGCGCTCAAGCTGTTCTTGGCTCATTTGTTGGTTGCTGGTGGTTTTGATGATGGATCATGGTTTAGTTTATTTCTGGTGTGAATGAGTTGTTATTCCTGTGCTTGTGATCTGAATCCTTCTCTCTCTTCCATTTTCAAGTGTTTCCTTTGCTAATTTTGTGATGATCCTTGTTGTTTCATCATTCTTTGAGAAATCAAACCCTTCTGTTTTAATCTGTTTATCTGTGAAAAGTGTTTATAAATCTTTGATCTTGCAAAGAATGAGAAGAGAAGTTGTAAAAGGGGTCAAAATCACAGAAGTCAGGAACTGGTTTGAGCGCTCAATTCATGAGCCTTGAGCGCTCAAACTGGTTTGGGAGGTTGAGCGCTTAAGCCATCAATCTTGAGCGCTCAATCCCCATTCAGGGATCCAGATTGCAAGTCAGTTTATTAAGTCTCATGTTCATAACTTCTTGTGTTGTTATATAGTTTTTGTTATTACCCCCCCTGTAAATATTTGTTGTAGTTTTCCTTTATCATTATCACCATTTCCATGTAAATCATCATGTACAAGTATCCACGATAAGTTCATATTTTGTATTCTCTTACTATCTACGTGATTCCCATCCCCGATTTCCCATTTTCGTGATTAGAATTAAATTTCAAACATTTCTAAAATCCCACAAAATATCGAGTAGAGACCGGTTCACGGACCGGGCGAGAGGGGTGCCGTAAAACCCTTCCCCTCTCGTAACCAAACCCCTGAATCCGAGAAATCTTTGGTTCCGCCATGATCAGTGAAGTCTTTTTCAAATGGGCAAATGAGTCATATTTTTATCGGTTTCTCGGGTTCGGACCTCAAATCTGGGTGGCGACTCTAATAACCACAATCTTTTCAAATGTAAAACCGAACCATCTCCGTGGGCCGTCCACACTTTGTCTGGTTCTTCAATGCTAAGAGTGGCTATCACGCCGCCACCTCTTCGAGCTCATCATGATGGGAGATCATCATGGCTGAGCCCCCGCCTGACGGTTGCCACCTTTTGTGTGTGACCATCATGGCTGCTTTGCCATTGTCTTTATGAGTAGGGAGTGGGTTTCGGAGAACGTCTTTATGCACGGGGAGCTCAACCAAATTGTCCATCACGAATTTTGAAAAAGTGATTGGAGGCCCCGAGGCCCCAACAATCCTTCGTGCTATGGTGGACCATTCTGTGAAAAATGCAATAGTTCGGATGGCTCACGTCTCTTTGGGAAGGCTTCCTAGTCACATTAGGAAGGACCACCTTCCCGTCTTGTACCCAAGCATTCAAGAATGCTTGGGCCTCCACGGGAGTCACTGGCAGAGGTGGAGGCTCATTGAACTTTGTGCGTTTGAATTGTTCTTGGCGGCTTTTGTGGGAGGGACCAGAGGCAGCATAGACCACCCCCGCTTGGACTCCTGATCGGCTTGACAAGGGATGGACTTCCATGAAGAAGGTTGGTAACGTGGTGGTTGTGGCGGGCGCTCACGAACCAGAGGGTCCACCATTTCGCTCAGGCTTCGAGCAGCCTCGTACAATGCCGAGAAATCCGAGAAGTTGTGGGTGACCAAGTGGGTTTGAAAGCTGGTTGCATTCCCTCCATGCACATTTTTGTCAGGTTATCCTCCGAGACCGGGTCTTGGAGATCAACTGACAGTTCACGAAATCGGCAAACATAGGCGTTAAGATCTTCATAAGGCTTCTGGGTGACCTTCATTAGCTGGAGAGTGGTGAGCCATTCCTCCACATAGAAGAACTTTGAATAGAACTTCCTCACCATGTCCTCCCAGGAGAGGACTGAGCCAGCTTGAAGGTTAGTGTACCATGAATAAGCCTTATCTGTCAAAGACTTTGAAAACTCGCGGAGCCTCAAGTTACGATCTCCACTATGGACACCCAAGCTATCCACAAATCTGGTCACATGGTCTTTGGCATTCCCCTTCCGTCCGTCAAAACGGACGAACTTGGGTACAGTGTAGCCTTCTGGGTAGGGTATGCTTGTGATGGTAGATGGGTACAGAGGGCACAAATCTACATCGGGAATAGAAGTGGAAGGGTTCTTTTCGGATTGGATGAGAGCTTTGACTTGCTCTATGGTGATGGGGGGTGGGCTTGCCACTAGTTGAGTAATAGCGGCCGAGCCCATTCCTACGGAAGCATCTTTCTGAGCAGGGACTTCCGTGTTGATACGAACGTCCCCTAGTGGTGGATCTTGGTCATTTCCAGCGGTTTGGTTTGTGGGGATGCCATTTCAGAGCCGTTGGGTAGAGGTGTGTTTGTTTCAGCTTGAGATGGTGTTTTTTGTAGTGGAAGCATGGCCTCCATAAGGAGGTTTTGGGCTTGTTACATGTTAGTTTGGACTTGTTGCATATTGGTAAGGGTTTCTGTCACCGCCTTCAGTTGTGCGACAATGGCAGCTTGTGGGATTTGCTGTATTTCTTCTAGAACGTGATCCGAGGAGGCCTCTGTCACCTCCACGCTAGTCTGCTCTAATGTTGTTGGTTTCTTTGGAGGCATTGTGGTGCGTACAACTCTTCCCCAGCAGAGTATAATGTGGGTGTAGGGGGTGGGAAGAGTACCTGAGGTATATGGTAGGTGCAACAATGATGCTCGAGACCACCAAAGGTGGAGGAGGAGAGAGCTTAGGGCAGTCTTAGAGAGAAAGAGAGAGATGACAGTAGGGAGTAGTAGTGGTAGGTGTGTATTGAATGTCTCGTCTTCAATGCTTCGCAAACTCTTGTTTATATAGAAGCCTTGTGGCCTTGGAGGGCAAGGAAGCATATCTCATTAATGCATGTCGGAGTACAGTTGAGTGCAGTTTTCTTTGAATACTATGATCAGAACTGTGGTTCTTATGATCAAGTTCTCAGAGGTGTAGTTAGGTGATATATGGACGCCTGTATCATGGCCAGTTGGTAGGTATGATACAGGCTCTTGATACCGGCGTGTCAGACGGGATGTTGCAGAGATATCCTGACATCGATGACATAGACGAATCCCTCTCTCTCTATGACCGGTCAAGGATCTCACCTTGTGGAGGTGGGTCTTGACAATCCCTTTGCTCTAGCCTTCAAGCCAATAGCTCCTTAGGTCCCGAGCAGGTACCCAAGCCTTGCTCCCGACCTAGGGTCTTGTGCAGAGTCGCCAGGTTCACGAGAGCCTAATGTCTCAGAGAGGTACTCCGGAGGAAGCATTTGTGGAAGAGGTACCTCGGAGGGGCATCTGGAGAAAAGGTGCCTCAGAGGAGGTGCCTCCGGAGGAGATATTGCGGAGGAGGGGTATTCCGGATACCCACAGTTCTTAGCCCATCTAGTAATACTTCTAGCCTACTAAGGAGGAGATCTGGGGTCCAAGTCTATTGAAGACGTCGAACCCCTTTGTTTGTTAACTACTAACTCCCTTATCCCCAGTGATGTAAGCAATGTTGGAGCAAAAAGAAGAAGCTAAAAGGGCTGAAGGAAAGGTTTTTTCTAGTTGAACAATCTCCAAGACAAGGAGTCGTAGTTAAGGACATCATATTGTTTGGAGCAAATTCGTTTTCTTCTAAAAAACACTGCTCAGAAATGCATTTCCTAACAATTTTAATGGCCCTGCGAACCAGCTTTACCCTAATTTCTACCATCTGGTAAAATATAAATTGAAATTACAGAATGTATCAATCGTGATTCGTGAACTTCAATCGTCTACTATGATAAATAGTAATCAGAAAGGAAATCCGGCAAGATGGAAAGAACTTACAAAAGTAAAACTCATAGATATGTTCATGTCAAGATTGGATATGTTATCCATTAATTACAGCAACTTATAACATCATGTAATGTTGCAACTCTAATGCATACATATGCGTAGACTTCAACACTTATATTTCACTAAAACATATTAGAGGAGGATAGCCTCTGAACACACAATCGCCAACTTCCAAGCCAAGATTGCCTGCAGAAAATGCGACGAAGTAGGTATACATAGACACTGGAAGACAAATAGCATCCGGGATTTAATGTGATTTCTTGCTCAATTACTCAAGCATCCGCGAATCTACATCAAGTGGGAACACACAGCCGAATGATGAAATTAGTCGATGAACATCGGAATGTAAATGAAAAAATAAAGGAAAGAAGATTACACTCTTTACTCACCCAAGCTCAGAGAGCTTCAAATGAGCTTCAGCATAATCTGCGAAAAACGCATCCTCATCCTAAAGCAAAAATACCAGCAGTCAGCTAATATTTTGCAAAATTATCGTTAAGACAGTACATTTTTCGATCTGCAAAATGAATTGATAAATTTAAAAAACAGAACAGAATACATACTGCCGCATATTTCTCAACTAGAGGGCGGAAGACTGGATCCTCCAAAAGAGCTTTGTCTGATGGCAGCTGGAGAAGACCTTCCTTCTCTCCGCTAAGGAGTTCCCTATAAAAAGAAAGTTACAAAAGATGAGAAAATGGAATAGAATCGCTTACTTGCTCCTGTCTCCAATAGGGGTGTGTATAAGCATACTTGAAGTAGGAATTGTCGAAGATGAGAGGATTGGTGGTCCAAGGCCCCTCGAATCCAGAGCGCTCTTTGTGACATCTTCCCTGTTAGAGAAATTCCACCAAAAACCAGAACTTGTTCAACATCCTAGGTAACAAATTTTAAAACTTTCAAAAAGAGCAGAAATTCCATTGCGTCCAAGTAAGAAAATTTTCATGAAAACAAGGAGGAGAAAACTATAGAATCAACCTACCAGGGTATGGCCACCAGATAGGGCAACAATGTCTTTGTCACTGAGACCCATGTGGCCAAATACATCTCTCAGATGATCAACGCCTGACATTAAAACATCGAAAAAGTTAGAATGACAACCGGTGATCTGGTATCTTGGATGCTTAGAGAAGTACCACACGAATAAGAACAAGACTAACCTTTTTTGGCATCAGGCAAGCGGCCTTCCGGAGGTGGTTCAGATTTGTCCTGAGATCAATGAATTCTTTTAGTTATAAGATGCAGGCATTTTATCACAAACGGATGCATGCATTTTATCACATCCTCAAAGCCCATTACTGAACCGATGGTTTCTTGTATCAGATTCATCTTCGACACCAACGCTAACCAGTTATCATTCAAACACGAGCCTAAAGTTTCTGATTGATAAGCCTAAAGGATTTGGTTCAAAATTCTAGCCACCTATTATCGCAACATTACATCAGAATTTGGCATGGTACTAGTGAACGGACCCCAAATTATCTACATGTGGAGGGCAAATGATGTGGGACAAGATATACACCC
Source organism: Vaccinium vitis-idaea (assembly GCA_963854785.1). Lineage (NCBI taxonomy): Eukaryota > Viridiplantae > Streptophyta > Magnoliopsida > Ericales > Ericaceae > Vaccinium > Vaccinium vitis-idaea. The sequence goes on along the minus strand of OY978218.1, from coordinate 16,575,943 downwards.
CTATTATTTATGGAATCATTATTTAGGTAATAATTTTTATTTACGATTAGTATTAGGAGATTTTATTTGTGCTGCCTGTTTTGCAAGTTTTTAATTTAGTTTTGGTAAGATTTGATTTTATTTCCCTTTTCTTATAGTCTAGGTTTCCAAGTAATACTTTGCTTGGTCGCCACTCTAAGTAATTTCCTTTTAATTAGGACTTCTACTAGTATAAATAATGATGTAGCCTATGGATATATTTAGCTTTTATTCAATTATCAATAAAATTTATAGAGTTTTTCTTCTTTTCTTGTGGATTCAAGAACATCTCGTGGATTCGAGAACCTATCTTGTTTGGAATAGTACGCTAACTATTCTCTCGTGAATTCCGCTGCGTCAGCAAAGCCAACATTGGTCCCGTTATATCCTTACATTCAATTTGCCAAAGTTGTGATTCTCATTTTTACTTTCCGTTTTTTGAAATTTCCACCCTTTTGACAGAAAAACGAAAAAGGAAGAACCAAATGAGTTTTACAGATTACCATAAGCAGCAAAGAAAGAAGAATTGGTCTCACTTACCGGTCTGCCCGGGTGGAAAGGAATCTCAGGCCCCCCTGTGACTTCAACAGCAACAATTCCAGCCAACTTCAATTCATAATCACATAACAAATAGGAACATGCCATTTTAGACTTTAGAGTACGCAAAATGCGGACTAATACGCCAACAACATATGTTAAAGCATAAAAACCAAATTGTAACACTGCAACAGGTCACCTGGTAGAAGTCTGCGTAAGACAGGATCGGGAACTGCTCCTTTATTGGCTCCAACAGCCTGACTGCTATTTCAAGGCCGTTGTTTGCTTCGTGAGCAAGCTCTGCCGGGTGCTTAATCGTCCCGAATGGCCCTCCTGTTTTTGTTTTCACGTCGTAGGTCCCAGCAGAGTGCCATCTGACGCAACGCAGCACACACGGCGAGCAAGGCAATCGTGAGATTCCAGCACAATACACAACAATACCAAGCAACTATAATAGACCACCACCTCTAATTTCATTAAATTACAAGCTACTAAGCACGAATATTTTTTCTATAGTCCCTTCACTCCCTTTTGTGAACCTCTTGGCTCTATGCCATTACAATATCCTTTTGCATCAAACAATTAGTAGCCATAATTTGCCAAAAACTGCTTTATAATCGAATTTACTAAAAAAATTTGATCCTTCTAGTTAAGAAATCAAAATATTTGTATATGATGTATAAATAACCATCGGAGACTAATTGTTCATTTAGACGTTTATAGCTGATTACCATTCGGGTTTTTCCTCTTTTAATCTCAACATGATTTCTTACCATAAAAACTGGACTAGAGTGTGGGCTTGTAGTTTTGAAGGTCAAATTAATTATCATAGACTACACAACTTGAAGGCTTAGGATCGTTACTAGCCTTATCATGATAAGCTTCTAACATCATAAAATTAGGCTCAAACTATGAGGTTGGATTGCCACGACCTGCGATCCTTGTTATTGCCGACTAACTATGCATATTCGCCATCCGAAAGGAAAAAATGCTGGCTCCGTCCATACAATTGCTCGATCTCGAGCAAGAATATCACCAGGTTCAAGAAGTTCTAAGTTCATTTCATTAGTTATACGGCTTACAAACAGAGTTCAAATCCATTTTCGGGTAAAAAATCAAGATGCCTCTTAATGCTTGCAACAAAAACATAGTGTCTGTTCTCCTAGATTACATAATAGGCGCGTGGTCACCACAGCATTGCTCAATAATTAATCGAACGTGCAAAGTGCGCGCGCGTGTGTGAGAGAGAGAGAGAGAGAGAGAGAGAGAGAGAGAATATACGCCAAACGGAGGATCAAAGAAGCACAGTGCTTCTCAGCAATGAACCCTCTGAGCTTCCTCTTGCATTTCTCAACCGCCTTCTTGTACTCCTCGCTCACTGTTGGATAACACTTTCCCATGGCAACAATTTTCCTGATCCAAAGCCCAAAAATAAAAAAAAAATAAAAAACACTTAATCCAATCAAGTAGATCAAAATAATCCATCATGCTAATTCTAATAAATTTGAAACGTAGATAAGGTGACGGTTGTCCGGGTTCATCCGCGCCTCGATCCGTCCTTGCCGTATAAGATAACACCACTTGATCAGCCCAAGTAAAATTACCTGTAGAGCAGAGAGCTATAGTGGTATGAAATTCAGTGTCAAGAGCAGAACGCGAGTGGTGTGATCAGACATATATGTATGTGTAGGAGGAGTGTAAGAGGAACGAGAACGTTCTCGATTTGAGGCATGATGGAGACCGTTGGGTTGTTATTAACCGTCGATGTAACGAATCAGATCATGGTTGACCGTTGGATTTGGGGTTATGCAGGAAATGAGAGGGCCCTTCAGATGTTGGCCACGCGTAGGGAACGCTGTGGTGGGAGACTTGACTTGGTATTGTATTGTTGGAGTCACAGTGGCTTATTGTGTGGATTGTTCGACCAATAAAGTGTTGGGGAAAATATATGGGATAGGATTTTCTGATAGAATAATAATTCAAATTATATGCATTAAACAAATTAAGAAAATTAGATAAAAAGAGAAAGGATTAGAATAGTCTGTGGGGTGGTCGAGGCACGCAAAATTGCGCTCTCCTTAGGAAAGATACACCCCCTTCTGCACGGGGTTGAATGGCGCTCCTTCCCCAAGATACAACGACCTACGAGTCTCCTTCTGTGCAGCGAAGTTAACTCACGAACCAAGTTGTTTCCCGACACTCAAAATCCGAATAAAAGATGTACCAAATATATGAGAAAGACTGCTCCGAAAAATATGTAATCGGAACAAGAGGCTGTGGTGTAAAAATATGACAAATACTTGATTGTGATTGTATGGCGGAAGTAAGACATGGAGATATATCACTCCTATATCTTTTGGAAGCAACCAATGCCAATTTATAACCAACAGAAATGCACATTGGTTTGTTAAAGAAGTTCTGATAATTAGGAGAAGAAATAGGAACAACCAATTAACTTATATAAAAATTAATGTTGAACAATCCTATTATATAGGAACCACTATAGTAGAAGTAGGGAAGTGATATGATTTGTTGGAGAATAAATAGGAGACCAAGTCAAAGGAGAAAACTAACTCCAATTATTTCTCCAATAATTTTACTTGGGAATTAATCAATAAAATATAAATGTAAAATATTAAATTAGAACAACAATCCCCCACATAATTTAAAATTTTACAAGAGTGCTTTTACTGCGCAATAGGTATAGGTGTCTTCCGGACTTGAACCTACACTTAGTGTTAGCAAGTTTCAGTTTGAAGAACCGTAGTGAACGAATCTTGAACTAGGCCTTTGATTTCAAACTTACGCCTACCACACACACAGTACGGGAAACATTTATGGTTCTGGAACGGTTTTGCGCGTTAGACGGTCATGCGCACGTATCTCGTTTCTATGAGTGTCTTTAGAGAATAACCCAATTTCCCACAACAGCGACCCCACTGCCACACTCATATAGGTGTGTCCTCCAAGGGTAGTTTGTGACCAACACCCCGTAGAATCCTACCTTGGACACATTCAGAGCTAAGCTCTTCCTATCGTCACATAACATGCACATAGCATGAGCACTATCACCATAGGAATAGGACCAGGGATTCCCCTCTTATATTTTAGTGCTCCTCCTTGTCACCATTCAGTTTCGTTGTTACCTATTGAACCTTATTCATGGGATCTCCAATCACAAAGGTTAGGTGTCCACCGAGGTGACTAACTTATGGGCATCAGTCATACTCCCCTCGATGATTAAAGAATTAGCCTTCGTGCTAATTCGAGAATATGTTTTGTTCTTTTTAAGATACAAACATTTCTCATCAATTTATTTTTCACCAACATCGAAGATAATTCAAGAATTAGCCTGCGCGCTAATCTTTTCTTATGAGAATTCCCTTTGGGCTGATCAGGCCCCCACAATTTCTAGATATTTATCAGAGCTCTGGTGTTGCTTCATTTCAAGCTAACCAACTTGTTCATTTCAATCTCCTGAAAGACTTCATTATTGAAGTCGTCGTAAATTGGCCAATGTGCTCCTGAAACTTTCAAACGGAACACCAGGATACAAAGTTAATATAGTATCATTAGAATAAATCTTTGAAGGTAATGAAATTATCATCTACCGATGATCATGGTAATGAACCCCCATATTTGTGTATAATTTTCTCTAACTGCAAATAGACATGTTAATCTATGCAGAAAAAGCGATCTCTACAGTTGTTTATGCATATCAGGCCCAACAATTAACAACATTCACTCAAAATTGATTGAGCACCCAAATTGCCAAATCAAAGCAATTCAAGATAAATCTTTAAAAGATAATGCACAAAAAATGTTGCACCTTATATTGTCTTCTCAATTATTGCAATCAGCATTAGATCGAGGTCAAGAACTAAGAGTTCTTATGAGATACACAATAAACAAAGTCAGTTACTTTTTGATTTTCCATGAAATAATTAAACACCCAAAATTGTGATTTTAAGAAAGTCTATGGTATCAATTTTGCCTGACACATTTAAGAACTAAGAATTTCAAAAAGAAGCTCTTGCCATCTTTTATTGAACATGAGAAGTAAAATTAAGGATACAAAATAGAATTTTGTTAAATCCATAGAATGTATTTCGTTGAAGCATTTCAATACTAGCCATTATATGAATTTTCAATTACAGCCACTTCTAAGCTCCCACATTCAACAGTAGCACAAATTTAAATAGGATAAGTTGGATAACTATTCAGATAATGCGGACAAAGTTCTGCTATGATAAAAAAAAAATTAGATCATCATTGGAAGTGCTCAAAGCTATTTGGTTTCATCCTCCTTCCATTCATGCAACCTTAAATCTTACTCATCCCAATGTTAAGCTTACACAATGTCTCTAGAAGCAATTATGGCTCATTTACAAAGTACTAAAATTTCGTTCCTTTCAAAATCAAGAGATGCCATATGGCATAACTGTATTTACATGTTGATAATATTTAAATCATCAAAACACAAAAATATTATCTCGACTCCATGATGCATAGTAAAGTGAGAAATGCATTAAGAGAACTTGTTATGCGTAATATCCAGAGTGGCATATAAACTAAATTTTTTTTTTCCTAAATTACTTCATGCAGGCATGAAATTATGATCAATGCTTAAAATCATGGAGACCAATAAAATTTAGAATAACTACATCACATGAAGTGTGGCTATCAGATGTCATACAGATTCCTTGTAATGGCAAGTCAATTGAATTACGAGCATATCAAATAATATCTCAACAATGAAGTCCTTGGATTTATAAGCTCGATTCCATTTCTTCTCTATTTTTTTTTTAATACAAAAGCATTAATCCATATTGACACCCACACTAAAAATTATTCTAGCAGAATATCCTAAAATATCTTTCCTAAGATTGTTGGGGAAAATATATGGGATAGGATTTTCTGATAGAATAATAATTCAAATTATATGCATCAAACAAATTAAGAAAATTAGATAAAAAGAGAAAGGATTAGAATAGCCTGTGGGGTGGTCGAGGCACGCAAAATTGCGCTCTCCTTAGGAAAGATACACCCCCTTCTGCACGGGGTTGAATGGCGCTCCTTCCCCAAGATACAACGACCTACGAGCCTCCTTCCGTGCAGCGAAGTTAACTCACGAACCAAGTTGTTTCCCGACACTCAAAATCCGAATAAAAGATGTACCAAATATATGAGAAAGACTGCTCCGAAAAATATGTAATCGGAACAAGAGGCTGTGGTGTAAAAATATGACAAATACTTGATTGTGATTGTATGGCGGAAGTAAGACATGGAGATATATCACTCCTATATCTTTTGGAAGCAACCAATGCCAATTTAAAACCAACAGAAATGCACATTGGTTTGTTAAAGAAGTTCTAATAATTAGGAGAAGAAATAGGAACAACCAATTAACTTATATAAAAATTAATGTTGAACAATCCTATTATATAGGAACCACTATAGTAGAAGTAGGGAAGTGATATGATTTGTTGGAGAATAAATAGGAGACCAAGTCAAAGGAGAAAACTAACTCCAATTATTTCTCCAATAATTTTACTTGGGAATTAATCAATAAAATATAAATATAAAATATTAAATTAGAACAACATAAAGTCTAAAGAAGTCTTTTTTTTTCCTCCTGAAGAGAGGCCACAAGCGGAGTAGTCCTCGTTGGATTGTGATTATAGGCGAAGGCGGAAACAGGCCTAACTTGCAGTGTACGAACCAAACTTCTGAATATCGTAACGGGCATGGTATTATTGTTTTATTTCTCCCTCTGTTCTAGATAAAAAAAATTAATGATATTTTTAAATTGACAAGTATATATATATATATATATATATATATATATATATATATATATATACGGGGAGGCTCCAGTCCAGGATCCCGGAAATCCCGGATTGAAGCGTTTTGAAGCCCTTTCCGATATTTTTTTGACGATCCGAGCCGTCCAATGTGTTCAAAAGGTGTTTTCCAAGGCCCGTGCGGGAAATCTTCAAAAAAAAAAATACCGGGAAGGGCTTGATCCACGCAATTTTTCGCAAAAACTGCATATTTACAAAATTGCGTGGATCAAGCCCTTCCCGGTATTTTTTTTTGAAGATTTCCCGCGTGGGCCTTGGAAAACACCTTTTGAACACATTGGACGGTTCGGATCATGAAAATTTGATCCGGAACTATGAGTTCCGGACTAGAGAGTTCCTCTATATATATATATATCTTATATGCATTTTGTTTGATAGATCTCGATTAGTTCTATAAGATAGTGATTTTAAAATTAAATAAAATATTATAAATTATAAAATATAATCATTTGAAAAGTGATACAAAATCTCAAAATAGACTAACAAATCCGGACGGAGAGAGTACTTGTATGGTATGTGCCAGAGCTAGTGTGATATCAAGTATCGTTTCAGATTACTCAATACAAATTACTATTTACTAAAAATTTTATATATACCTATATGGCTATATCAATAAAAAAAATGTTGTTGCAGTGTCCGTTGTGCAATAACTTTAAGACTTTAATTTTCTTTTTCCCTACTCTTTTCCTATTCCCAAAGCCCTTTTTTTAACTCCAAAGAAAAAACTCTAAGAATAACAAATCTTTATAAGAAAAGCTACAGGATCCATTAGGAGCAACTTAGAAAAAAACGTCAAGACAGGAGGAGAGATTTCTGACCTCCAACTACCGTTCATAGGATACAAAAATCATCCTGGAATAGCTAGTTAGATAAGAAAGTTTGGTTTTGATTTTCTCTTCCTTCTTTTTCCTTGATTTTTCTTCAAGAATATGTTGTTTGCGTACTCACCGGTACTTTCAGGAATACACCGAAAATGGCCGAACCTCGCCCGTACTAGGCTGGTTATTTTTTTCAAAAAGAAAAAGTTAGGGTTGTGCTATGTTTGGACCAAGGGTTAACATGGGTTGAGCTACACTAATTACATTTGGCTAACAGAAAAGCTCTCTCTCTCTCTCTCTCTCTAGAAAACCTCTCTACCTTTCTATCTTCGTCTCGCTCGACGGCTAGGGTTTCTCCGGGTGGGGGGTGTGAAAAGCCCCAAATATTGGATATATCCGGGCTTATCTCTCTCATTTTGCACACACTTTGGCATGGTAATTCTTTGGAAGCTTCAAGGGAGGCCCGGAATAAAGGAACAAGAAATCTGGAGCTGTGAGCCTCGAGGAAATTCGACACACTGATAGGAAAAGACTCATTTCTCTCAAGACACAAAGGCCATGAAGATGAGGTCAATTGGATTTGAAAGTAGACTCATAGAGCTTTCCAACGGTTCAAGAATCGCCTCATTTCGAGTTCGGACAAAGCTGGGGTGTACTCGCGAAGTTGGGGTAAAAAATCTGCCTAAATGCAATTGGTATCGATACCTTTTGTCCCAGGAGAACAGACAGTTTTGTATCGATACCAACTCATAAGGGTATCGATACTAGGCCATTTTTTGACGATTTAAAGTAGCTTTTTGGACATTCCACTTATGGAAAGTTTTACATTTTGGGGTTACTTTTGGGATATTTTGAGAGAGAGAATGGGTTTTGTATATGTCATTCCCTCCTCTCTCCATCTTCTACACCTTTTTCTTTTTCACTTTAAGTCTTTTAGCTCTCCCCTCTCTCCTCCATTGAAAAGGGTTTTCAAGCTTTCTCTCTCTAGAAAACTCATGTAAGTTTCGTGTTTCGTTTAATTTCTCGTGTTTTAATGTTGTAGCTACTACTTAGATCTTCTATAAAATCAAGTTTATTTTTGTTTATCTCATGTTTTGCATTTCCTTCAAAGTTCTAGTCTTATTTCTTAATATGGTTTGTGAGTAGTTTAAATAGGTTTAGTCATGGGATGATTAACACTCCATGACTCGGGTTTAATCCGTTCATCTCGTCCAAAAGCATACATTTCTTGTTTATCAAAGAGTTAGGGTTTTATTTTATGTACCAAAGTTTAGGTTTGTTAATCCCTTTGATCCCACGTAGCCAAGGGTTAACTACTTGGTACGTGGGATGCTTAGGGCGATGTCAACTTAATCGTTTGCCAAGTGAACCGAAAAACCCTAATCTTTGTTAAACACCTTTTCTAGTAAAATGGTTTTAAACTTTAAATCTTCCGTTCGGGGGCATTTGACGATGTCCCAAGCCGGTAATCAAGAAAGGACGGATTAACCCTAGTCATGGTCGTTAAATACCCCTAGACTTTGCCTTAGTTTAATTAGTCTTTTTAATTTTCCGAGTCGATCTCGAAGTCGAGAGAATTCTACCAAACAAACCACAAAATTCAGTTTGCCGCTTTAAGGTTAAAAACTTCATTCGCTAGTCAACCATCACGCAAGGCGCATTCGGTCTCTATGGATTCGACCCAGTCTTACCGGTTATTATGCTACCACCGGCCTAACCTTAAGCTTGGGGAAACACCATCCGCAATACAATCCAAGGTCGCAATCAAGGAGGTGCACCGCCGCGTCTCCTCCTCTCCCCTCCCTCTTCACTTCTTCTATCCTTCTTGTTTTCCATCTCTCCTCTCACCATATCCCCTTTTTTGATATTTTCTTCTTCTTCTTTTCAAAAACGGATCGGCAGCAAAGCGTGCAGATGGATGGCGGCAGTGGTGACTCCAGGAGCTCGGAAACGTGGGGTCATTCATAAACGTCAAATACTTTTTCCAACCATAAGGCGACTCCAGGAGCTCAGAAACGTGGGGTCATTCATAAACGTCAAATACTTTTTCCAACCATAAATCAAAGAAAAACATTATAGTAACGACAACTAAAAATCTTGTTCCAACAAAAATCACATTTAAGACTCAACCTAGCCAAGACAGATCAACCTCTCATTTTCAAAAGAACAAAATGAGTGACTTAGATTCAAACATGTCACACAGACAAGCAACTTTTATGGACTTTTATGAGTTATCTAGTGGTGTCACCGCCAAATTTAGGGGGTTCTTTTATGAATTTAAAAAAAATTTAATATAATAGTTGTAAATTCTTTTTTCCCGACCCCACTCAACATAGCCTAGCGTCGCCAGTGGATGGTAGCATCGGAGCGGTGGGCGTCATCGGCGTCATGGTTCTCGACGTCCAGATGTTCTTGGGTCGCTTTACTAGTTGATAAGTGACCTTGCATGGGATTCTCAGTCGACGACGAGCAAGGGCGGAGCTAGGAAGAGACAACAGGGGTTAGTTGACCCCTGTGACCCCAAATTTCTTTAGGAATATTACTAGTCTACATCACCAAATTGCTAATTGACCGTTCTTTATTTTTATTTTTTTGCCCCGGCCTATGTTAATATTTGGTACAGAGTAACAAAAGAAAAGAAAAGTAAAGCTACTTCGTTCCTGTGATTGCTTTGCCAGAAGAACTTCAACTAGAGAGAAAGTTCAAAGTTTAAAGATTAGGATCAGGATTTTCTTTTCAATCAATCTCCTCAGCATTCAATGAAAGTGGGGCTGATCTACGACTGTCCTCCTAGCGTCAGGGAGGAGCGTAACGTCTTCTAGTCCCTTTTTTTGTTCCATGCAGCTAAGCGGCAACCCTAGATTATCCAGATGCTTACGCTGGATGGAATGCCCATAGCAGTTTTGGCTCTTATATATCCGTAGTTGGGATTTGTCGTTTCTTCGTGGTCGTAACAATAATGTTGGAAATAAACTGTTCCTTCATTGAGGAATCTCACCTGTTCACTCTTCCAACGGACGTTCTCTCTCTTGGGCTCTGGCGAAGTCTGGCGAGACATGGTCTCCTCCATGACTGGATTGGTATTTTCGCCTCTCTCTCTCTCTCTCTCTCTCTCTCCCCCTCTTCATCTGGGCAGAAACCAAACGAAACTTAATCTAATGTTCTCTCTCCCCCCCTTCTTTCCCATCTCAATGCTCAGAATAAAAAATTGGTACTTATTGGAGAGTTTTTAAGCAGATTTGGACAATAGGAACAAAACAATGGGGGATTTTGAAAACTTTATCTCTCCTTGGTGAAATCCAATGTTATAGTTATTTGAGAGTTGTAGCCGTAGCCTGTGGCTAAAGCACAGAACTGTTGGCCATTGCTTTGGATTTTGATTGTAATTACTTTATTGCTTTGTGAGCTACAGATTTCTTCTCTCTTTTTTTCATTGGAAACAACAAAGTGACTAACAAAACAATATATAAAAATCAGTTATTATACTATTTGTTTGAAATTTTTAATGTTTAATGAGGCTGTCATGCATCGTTTCCAAAGTATGAAAAGTTGTAGGGGTTGCTTGTAAATGTGAACATTTGTTCATCAATATATATCTACTTTTTTTATGGACTTGTTAATCTAATTGTTTTTTCCGATTAGCAAATTGCGCACAGTTCTGATTCTTGACCCCTCAAATAAAAAATCCTGACTCTGTCCCTGACAACGAGGGCAGCTCTTGGTGAGGCTTCTTTTTCCTGTCTCTCTCCTTCTCCAGTCTATTTTTCTTTTGACCCCCTGACCCTACACCTTAGTGGGTCAATCACTCTTCCTTGCCATGGCTGCTCGGTCTTCTCCTCCAAGTGCATTTCCAGCTGGTTTTCTGATGGGATCTCCGGCATCGGTTTAATGGCAAGGTTGTTTGGTAGTGGTCTCTCGCTATGGTTGCTGCTGGGTGCCATGGTTGTTGCTTAACGGCTCTGAGAGCTTCTGAGACAGTGTGGTTTGTTTGGTCGTCGGCTCCACCCCCACTTCGATTGACCAGTGGTGGTATGGTGGTCTTGTGGTGGTGGTGGCTGACGGTGGTGGTGGTGCCGGCTGTCAGGAGCTTTGGTAACGGTGGTGGTGGTGGATGTTTTACACTTTGGTATAGGGTTAGGTTTAGGATTTTCTTGGGGTTGGGCTTAGCCTACTTGTTTGGGCTAACAATTTGTGCATTATTGTTTGATTTGGGCTTTGTAGGCCTTTGTGTGTATTTTTGTTGTATTATCCAGGGACGGATATAGACATGGGCATGGGGGGTCACGTGCCCCCCCTCAATTTTAGATTTTTTTATTTATTTACAAATTAAGGAAAACATATCTAAAAATAAAAATAAAGCCACAAAATAAATATTCTCACACTAAACACACGTACCCTTCTATTTCAAAACCAAAAACAAAATAACCTCTTTTCTATTTCAGATTTGGAGATCGGAGAAGAGGAGAAGTCGTGACTGAGTGACTTGAGATGAGGGCTGAGTAAGTCGTGACTGAGTGTGAGTCGATCGTCCTTTGCAGTCAATCGCCGTTCGCCGACCGGACCAACCCCAATACCCCATCACTTCGTGTTCAGTCTTCACTACCGTAGTGAGCCAGTGAGGTATAACTCTTCTCACTTTGTTAATTTGTTTGCCGACATAGTCTCTCTCTCTCTCTCTCTCTCTCTCTCTCTCTGATATATCATTTATATATGGGATAATGGATATCTGCAGTGGATGGTGGTGGACCACTGCACCTGCCATTCCAACCTTTACTTTACTAATATATGTGGATATAGGACACAGTTTGTTTGGTTCCATGTCCAACCTTTTACTTTAAATTGAATGGGTAGTTGGGTTTTGTCTCTAATTGATTGTTTATACCAAAATTCATTTACATAGTCTTTCAAATTCCAATGCCTATGGGTAGTCAAAATTGTTTATTTGAATGGTAGGTTGGGTTTTTTTATTAGGGCTTTTTTAGGGGTTTTATTGAGAACTCGGCGTGGTCAACTATGAAAGCACACATAGAAGTACTTAGTGATGGATATTTTGTTTATTATGGCTATGTTTTTGTTCTTATGTTTTGAAACTTTTAGAAGCATATATATTATAAGTTTTATTGCATAAGGTTAAAACTAGTTTTATATTGTTGTGCTTGGCTTTATATTTGTATTTAAGCTTAGTAGAAATTGGTGCCCACTCTGTGGAGAATTCCTAGATCCGTCCATGGTATTATCTAGGCCCTTTAGGCCCATGAGTGTTTGAGCTTTGCTCTCAGGGTGTTCCAACTTTTGGTTGGATCTTGTTTTCTCTTCTCGATGTAACCTTTGTCGAGATTCTTTAATAAACTTTGTTGCCGATTAAAAAAAAAAAAAACATAGTTGGGCTACAAAAAAACAAAATAAGGTGGGCTAAAATTTTACATGTAATTCATTTTCCCCCCTTTTTCTACACCTCACCTGGGCTATATCCCACCTTAGCCCATGAAAGGTTCCGCCCTTGATTATAGGGTTTTTATTTGCTGGGGACTTTTTTATTTGAGCGATAGTTATTAGTTAACAGGACGAGTTCGTCACCACAACCTATCAAAGTGCCAGAGCGGACTAAGGGCTCTCCATTCATCATCTGATTAAAAGGACTACTACCTGCAAACGGGATTCGAATCCATGACTGTGTGTAGGGACGGATCTAGGAATTCTCCACAAAGGGGGCACCAATTTCTACTAAGCTTAAATACAAATTTAAAGCCAAGCACAACAATATAAAACTAGTTTTAACCTTATGCAATAAAACTTATAATATATATGCTTCTAAAAGTTTCCAAACATAAGAACAAAAATATAACCATAATAAACAAAATATCCATCACTAAGTACTTCTATGTGTGCTTTCATAGTTGATCACTCCGAGTTAAAACCCTAAAAAAGCCCTAATTAAAAAGCCCTAATAAAAAAACCCAACCTACCATTCAAATAAACAATTTTGACTACTCATAGGCATTGGAATTTGAAAGACTATGTAACGGAATTTTGGTATAAACAATCAATTAGAGACAAAACCCAACTACCCATTCAATTTAAAGTAAAAGGTTGGACATGGAACCAAACAAATAGTGTCATATATCCACATATATTAGTAAAGTAAAGGTTAGAATGGCAGGTGCAGTGGTCCACCACCATCCACTACAGATATCCATTATCCCATATATAAATGATATGTCGGAGAGAGAGAGAGAGAGAGAGAGAGAGAGAGAGAGAGAGAGAGAGAGAGAGAGAGAGAGAGAGAGAGAGAGAGAGAGAGACAGACTATGTCGGCAAACAAATTAACAAAGTGAGAAGAGTTATACCTCACTGGCTCACTACGGTAGTGAAGACTGAAGACAAAGTGATGGGGTATTGGGGTTGGTCCGGTCGGCAAACGGCGACCGACTGCAAAGGACGATCGACTCACGCTCAGTCACGACTCACTCAACCCTCATCTCAAGTCACTCAGTCACGGCTTCTCCTCTTCTCAGATCTCCAGATCTGAAATAGAAAAGAGGTTATTTTGTTTTTGGTTTTGAAATAGAAGGGTACGTGTGTTTAGTGTGAGAATATTTATTTTGTGGCTTTATTTTTATTTTTAGATCTATTTTCCTTAATTTGTAAATAAATAAATAAATAAATCTGAAATTGAGGGGGGGCACGTGACCCCCCCATGCCCCTGTCTATATCCGTCCCTGAGTCTGTGTGGGATGCGGGACTTTCACCCTAGCACCTTAACCATCTAGCTAGCTACCACCTTGGTGGTAAGTCTAAAGAAGTCCGTGTTGTTGATCGTTCATCTTCTCATCATTGAATTTCAAAACACAAAAATGAATTTTAGATTTTGTTCACTGGCGGTAATTCAGTATTGTTAAAATAATTAGATTAGCCTATGAAGGAGGAGTTGAACTCTTGATCTCCTGTCCTCTAGCAGTTAATTAAGTGCACTCTTGATGCCATTTAGGTCATAGACCTTTTTGAAGGGAAAAACAATATAGAGACTATTGTTTATTACCAACATTGCTGACATTTTATATTTATATTTTGATATATTCTATAAAACTTAGAAAATCAAAAATAACTTTACTGAGAATATGCCACGCAGGAGAGAATAGAGGTAATTTTTCCCCCTATTTTTAGTAAATATACTTGCTTAGAATAAATAATAATAGCATTTACGGATATGTAATATACCTGCAACACGCAGCGTCATATCCAATCTCTTAACAATTCAGTAAAACTTTGTGATAAGTAATATATTTGTTAAGAGTATCACGTGGAAATACCACATATTATTCTGAAAGCATTGGACTGGATTTCTGGAATATTTAATCAGATTGTTCATATGTCCATTCAGCACTTCACAATGAACATTTCCTAACCTAATTCAGACAAAAGAGACTTAATCCAGGTAATATCAGTAGCAGTCTGAGCAAGAGACCTATATTCAGCTTCAGTGGAGGAGCGTGCAATAGTGTGTTGCTTTTTAGCACACCAAGACACAAGATTGGAACCCAAAAATAAACAGAACCCAATAGTTGAACGTCTAGTCAAGGAGTCCCCTACCCAATCAGCGTTAGAAAATGCAGTCAACTGCAAGGAACTAGGAGAGAATACTAAACCATGATGAATAGTGCCCTTGATGTACCTCAATATACGTTTAACAGCCACATAATGACTATATTTAGGCAAATGCATATGTTGACATGCCAAATTCACAGCAAAAGAAACCTCTGGCTTAGTAAGAGTGAGATATTGAAGAGAACCCACCACTTGTCGAAACCAATGAACATCAGAAAACTCAGGATCTGGAGCGAACACAGAAGGTTTAGTAGATGAAGGGGACTGACTTGGTTTACAATCAATCATGCCAGATTTGATGAGAAGATCAGTAGCATACTTTGTTTGAGACAAAATAAGGGACCCTTCATGATGTAGCACTTCAAGACCAAGGAAATAACTCAGAGTACCCAGGTCCTTCATTACAAACTTAGCACTTAAATCAGAAATGAGAGTAGAAATGTAGGTAGTGTTACTTCCTGTTACTAGAATATCATCAACATAAACCAGCACCAAGGTAAGGTCCATACCTTGTTTCTGAATAAACAAGGAAGAGTCAGATTTACTCTGAATAAAACCATGCTGCACCAAGAACCCAGAAAATGCAGAAAACCAGGCCCTTGGAGCTTGTCTTAGCCCATAAAGAGCCTTACTAAGCTTACAGACAAACTGAGGATGGTCAGGGTCCTTATACCCCAATGGTTGCTTCATGTAAACTGTCTCATCTATAACTCCATGCAAGAAAGCATTAGTTACATCCAGTTGCTTGATAGGCCATGCATTTGTCACAGCTAAACTCAGAACAACCCTAACTGTTGGTTGTTTCACAACATGACTAAAAGTCTCTTGAAAATCAATCCCTTCATGTTGTTGTTTCCCATTAGCTACAAGTCTTGCCTTATACCTAGCTGCAGAACCATCAGAATGACGTTTGATTTTGTATATCCATTGACAGCCTATCACATTCACACCTAAAGGAGGTTCAACCAATGTCCATGTGCCTTGTTGAACCAAGGCATTGTATTCAGTTTGCATAGCCTGCTGCCACTCAGGATGTTTAATGGCTTCATGAAATGTACATGGTTCCTCATTTGGTTGAGATAGAGTACAACTTTCAGCAGTCAAGACAAGAGGAGTTTTAGATTTGACAATACCACTCTTTGATCTAGTTTGCATAGGATGAATATTAAAAGAAGAAGCAACCACTGAAGAAGAAACAGGATCAGAATCAGGAGGAACAGGAGATGTGTAGACAGGGTGGAAGGTTTCAGGAGCAAGATGAGGAGAAGGAGGAGAAGAAGATGGATGAGATGGAGGTGAAAATTGGGAAGAGGAAAGAGGAACAACAGCAGAACTATCAGGAAATGAAGATATAGAATGAACAGTAGATGATGAAGGAATGGTGAGAGTAACAGAAGAGGGAGACTTAAAAGAAGAAGAGAAGATATTCACAGGAGCACAAGTAACAGGTGTAGGAATAGAGGAAGAGGAGGAACAAGAAGAATGAGGTACATGAATAACTACGTCATCAAATTTAGCTAAGGGATCATGAAATGATGTAGGTGAAGAGGAAGTAGATGTACTAGAAGATATAAGAGAGGAATAAGGGAATTCATTTTCCACAAACCTAACATGTCTAGAAATGTAGACTTTGTTAGTAATAAGATCATAACATCTGTATCCTATAGTGTTAGAACAATACCCCCAAAACACACAAGGAGTAGACTTGGGTAACAGCTTATTAGAGGTATAAGGCTTCAACCATGGATAGCAAGAACAACCAAAAGGTTTGAGAAACAAATAATCAGGAGCAGTTTTATACAGTAGAGTATAAGGGACTTGAAAATTCAGACTTGTATGAGGTAATCTGTTGGTACGATAAACGGTTGTGGTTAAGGCCTCAAGCCAGAAATTTGTTGGTAGTTGAGATTGAAGAAGTAGGGTTATGGTAGCCTCTATAAGATGCCTGTGTTTTCTTTCAACCAATCCATTTTGTTCTGGGGTATTAGGACAAGAGGTTTGGTGTATCATCCCATTGAGAAGAACCAGATTTCTAAGAAAATGATTAATGAACTCTCCGCCATTATCACTCCTAAGGGTCTGAATTTGAGTATGAAATTGAGTAAACACATAGGCTTTGAATTGTTCAATCACATATTTCACTTCAGATTTGTAATGAAGAGGAAATATCCAAGTAAATCTAGTAAAATCATCCACAACTAACAAATAGTACCTAAAACCTTTATGAGAAGGTATAGGAGAGGGACCCCACACATCCATATGTATAAGCTCAAAAGGTGATGTACTAAATGTTTCAGAAAGAGAGAATGGAAGTTTATGACTTTTGGCCATATGGCAGTATGAACAATCAATCAAATGAGGCTTAGTAACAGGCAAAGCATACTGTTTTATTAGAGACAAAAACAAAGAGGGACTAGGGTGACCAAGCTTTTGATGCCAATTCATTGCAGAAGATGATGGAGTACTAACAAATGCTGTGGTGGAAGAGAATCCAGTAGAAGAATAAGAGGAGATCAGAAGAGGATACAGACCCTTGTGGCAGGGTCCCTGGTACAAGATTTGATGGGTAATCTTGTCCTGAATAGTGAGACCAGAAGAATCAAAAGTCAGAGAACAAGAATTATCTGTGGCAAACTTATGAACAGAGAGTAAGTTATGTGTAATGTGAGGAGTGTGAAGAAGATGATTCAATTGAAATTGAATAGAAGGAGTTGTTAATCTACCTGTACCAATATGAGAAACCTGAAGATGAGATCCATTGCCCACCATTATGCCATCCTATGCTGCAGCAGGTTGAGGATTGATAACATGTTGAAGGTTGTTGGTAATGTGGTTTGTTGCACCACTGTCAAAATACCAAGGGGAAGGGGAACCAACTTGAGCAGAACCAGTGGAATCAACAGAATTAGAACCCCCTGCAATAACACCTGAGGAAATCAGTGGTTGTCCTAAAGTTATTAGTGGCTGCCCCGAACTTATTAATGGCTGCCCTGGACTTATCCCAGTAGAAGAATGTATGACAGGTGCAGAATATGTTCCAGTGAAACCAGCAAAATGTGCCTGAGATGAAGCTTGTTGAGGTGTGAACACATACTGATTCTGAGAGGGCACATACTGGTTCTGAGGAGATCTTCCAAAAATGATTGATCTGTGATATCCCAGGAGTAATAGACTGTGACAATCCTAAAGGCTGTTGATATGGTGAAGACTGTAGTCCCCTGGGTTGGTGAAATGTAGAAGACAGTGGATTTTGAACAAACTGAACATGCTGAATTGGAGTGAACTGAGGAGGTTGAGGTTGAGAGTGATAAGTAGGTTGATACATTGGTGCAGTAGAGTAGTTACCCCCTTGCACAAACTGATTATTTCCCCCTTGCACAGTCTGATTGGACATTTGAGATGTCTGATTTCTGTAGTAACAGTAATTTGTAGTATGGTTGGAACGACCACAGATAGCACACGGTTGTCTTCTTCCCTTTCCTCTAAAACCACTAGAATAAGTAGAGATAAAATGAGGCTAAGAAGACACATTCTGAGATACTCCTGAAATTTGTGGTGCAGGGCCAAGCACTGAATTTGCAGATCCTCCATAGGAGGGCTGCATTTGACCAAATTGATTACCAAAATGGGCCTGCATTTGGTTTGAAGGATAGCCTTGACTCTGAAATGAGGTGTTGTCAGGATTTGTCACACCTAATGTCCAAAAGACTGAACCAAACGTGAAGTATTACCATGTGCCTTACCAGAACCCATAGACTGCCCATTCATAGCAACTAAAACAGTGCTAGTGTCAATTTCTGTGTTAGAATCTTGCATAAGCTGTTGATTCTCTGCATGAAGCATATTAACAACCTCATCAAAAGTTACATGTTCACCTCTTGTAATCATAGCCCTAACTGTGGTACGCAAACCATTAAAGACCTTTGGTAAACCACGAAGTGTATGAAAAATGAGATCATCGTCATCTATAGGGCTTCCAACAGCGATCAACTTCTGTGTATATTCCTTGATTGTGTCCACATAGTTCTCAATCGTAGAAGTTTTTGTAATGTTATACAACTTGCTCTTTAGCTCTTGCACATGAGTTCGAGACAGAGTGTTATATCGGTTTGCAAGAGATACCCAAACGGCATGAACCGTATGTAGCCCTAGAATGTACGACAGAGTTGTAGGTGACAAAGATGCAGTAATACACATAAGAAGCTGAGTATCAATCAATTTCCACAATGTGTATTCAGGATTAACAATTAGGGTTCCTTCAGCATTCTTGATTTGTGGTGCAGGACATGGTATCAAACCCTCAAGATAGTCAAAGAAACCATTCGCACTCATCACATTTTCTACTTGTATGCGCCAAAGCAAGTAATTTGTAGAATCGAGTTTCAAATTGACAAAGGAGTGAAAATTAGAGACAAGAAATACTAGTCCAGGCGGTAGTGTTACCGACGTAGACGACGACGAATTCATGGCAGTAGATGACACGTTTTCTGCAGACGACATGATCAATTGAAGAATTTGAGTCGAAATAGTATCTGAGAGATCGATCTTCCTAAAATCAGGGCTAAGGATCTTCGTGACTTTCGTCTTTCCGCTCTGATACCATAAAGAAACAAGAAACCAAGTTCTCTAGAGAGAGAGAGAGAGAGAGAGAGAGAGAGAGAGAGAGAGAGAGAGAGAGAGAGAGAGAGAGAGAGAGAAGTAAACTGTTCGTGATTTTTCTTATTAGCCTCTAACAGAATCAGTTTTTCCCTCTTATAATCAGAGGATTAACAGAAATACAAATGACAACTTACACATCCTAATTACACTTTACAGACCCCAAGATATAACAAATGATTTAATGACCCTTGCTAATACTAAATAGCTAAATATACGATATTTACCAAAGACATGTATTATTAGTTGTTATTTATTAATTACTACATAAGAAAAGCAGAGAATGAGTTCTATTAAAATTTAATGTTTCTCAACTTTAAATCAATTCTGTCATTAGAAAAGAAAAATAAAATTAGCACATGATCTGTGGCTTCCCCGGCTAGCTTATAGCACATTGGACCGGCGAATTTATTTTTATTTTTTTCACGTCAAGTAGCAAAAGAATTATTACATTAATTTTCATTTATTCTAGTGTGAGGCAAGTGAAATTTCGTAATAAACCATATTATCTGGCCGACGCCGTAGACCCATAGCCAGTATAACATTAACTGTTGGCTATAAGAGTAGAATCGCCCGGCATATATCTTCACCTCACCAACACAACGCCATCGCAAAAAGTTTTTAAAAAAAATACAAATTTTTTTCTTTTGAGTGAAAGGAATCAAATATGATACCAGCACAACAAGCTCCAGTATAATTTCAGTATAGAATCTTGAAAACCATATACATCAAATCTGTCTAGTGCGTGATATTTGCTAATAAACCACAAACTACACATTGGAATGTTTCCAATTTGTTTTATGAAGTAATTGAACCAAGACTTTACCCTATCAATAAAATTAACCACAAATTGCAATTTAACCACAAATTGCAATTTTATTCTGTTGGAGCCAGTGTAGCCATACATTCAGAGGAAGACCATTTCAATACCGAATCCAATCACGAGTTGGCGGATTTTGATTTCGAGTAAAGTCACTGTTGCCGTGGAATGTCTCTAATTTTGACTTCTTGTAGACTCGTGTTTTTAAAAAACGAACACTTTACACATTACATCTTGTCGCAAAATACTTAAGGCAAATGTTTATATAACTTAGAAGTACCAAAAACAACGTGAAAGACACAATAAACACACGGTCACCAACTTGTAAGCCAAAATTACAGGGAAAGTCACGGAAAAAGGTAAAGCAGTAGAAATCTTCGATCATCGAAAATTCGATCATCTCCGACCCCTTTACTCAGCACTAGCAAACTTAAGAAGTAATTAAACACACGGTCACCAACTTGTAAGAAAAGTTTACAGGAAAAGTCGCGGGGAAAGGTAAAGCAGTAGAAATCTTCGAGCATCGAAAATTCGATCATCTCTGACCCCTTTAATCAGCACTCAAAGCACCTATTTTCGCCAAAATACATTGATATCAGAACAATGTAAACATTGAATACATTGCAGAAATACAATGGAACACAAAGGGGAGAAAGTGACATTGATATGTACTCACCCAAGCTCAGAGAGCTTCAAATGAGATTCAGCATAATCTGCGAAAAATGCATCCTCGTCCTGACACAGATTACCAAACGCGTCAACACATTTGAATCTGATGAATGAATTCATGGAAAAACATAAGATGATAGATACACACCGCAGCATATTTTTCAACTAGTGGGCGGAAGACTGGATCGGGCAGAAGAGCTTTGTCGGTTGATAGCTGGAGCAGACCTTCATCCTCTCCATCGAGAAGTTCCCTGTGTAAACGATCGAAAGAGGGAGAAAAGAGGGTAAGTCCTCGAACCTTTTAAATTTGGACGAGGAATTTCAATTACAAATGCTCCCTCTCAAATGAATCATATGTTGGAAATTTACAGAATTTCGGATGAATGAAACTGGGGCTTTCGGAGGGTCTGACGAGGCAACCAAAAGGTCCCCTCTGGATTCATTAAATCTGGACGAGACTATTGATGGCTGCGGCTACTTATTACCCATGTTCACTCCCATGATTCGACCATGTTGATGGTGGCAGAAGTTATTTCAGGAGTTACACTATTGATTTCAGATGTGCAGCTCAAAGGGCATCCTCTTCCTGTATGATGTAAATCCCGTTTTTATTCCATACTCCAAAAATTTGACTATTCTGTTCGTGTGTGAGAGAGTGGCAGACGCAGATTTGTTAACCAAGGCTGTCTTCGGAGATGTTTTGAAGGTAGTGGTTTCAGCCGTTTTATCCTGGGAGATAGACGCCGACGAATTCTACAACACCCATGGTAGGCGCCGAATTTGTCATAAGGTGACTGTGTCTAAAACATGACTCGGTTCGCTTTTCATAATACTGTTTGTATTTCTATTCTACAATCTTCAATTCAATTATGTTTCTGTAACTTGTAATTCGGTTTGTGTATCAACGGCATATATTCTCTGGATTTCAGTATTTTTCCCAACATCATATCCTAGCATAACAATATCCATGGGGATAAATAAGACCTACTTGAAATAGAAATTATCAAAAATGAGAGGATTGGTGGTCCATGGTCCCTCAACTCCGGTGCGCTCCTTGTGAGCCCTTCCCTGTACGATGGATAAAACACATCAAAATCCATAAAAATTTTCGCGATTCAAGTGAAATTTTTAGAAGCTCATACCAATTACTGTAACAAAGTAGACTGAAATATTTGAAGCGATCGAATATTTCTTGTCAAACGACGAGGAAATTTTATTGGGAACTTACGAGGGTATGGGCTCCGGATAGAACAACTATGTCTTTATCATTGAGACCCATACGGCCAAACACTTCTCGCAGATGTTCAGCTCCTGAAAAAAGACGATGAAACATTGAGAAAAAAGAGACAGTTGATGGTCTTTTCATGTATTCTGCAAGTCTACATGCTAAGAAGTAACAAATGAAGAAGAAAAAGATTAACCTTTTCTTCCATCTGGCAACCGGCCTTCTGGAGGTGTTTCAGTTTTGTCCTGAGATTAATGAGTTCATCCAAAACATGTCAATGCTTATAGTACACAATTAAGATCAGTACGTATCTCCATTACCAGATCGTTAAGCTATGTTACATGGACTTGGGAACGGGTGCGGGTAAGTGTACATGTATTGGATTCATTTATTTTTCATTTCAAAGATACAGAGACACGTCGAAATATTTGAAATCCTCAATAGAGTACTAATTTTTGTTTTCTGGCTTAAACAAAGTTTTACTAGTTGTCTAAGACCTTTTCATGGACAATGAAGGAGTTCTGCATAGCTCATGAGAAATTTGAGTTAGAAAATATGTTTGCTATGTTATTTTCAACTGAAAACGTCTAAAATGAATTTCATATCCTTATCTGAGTGTCCATGCAATACAATTTGAAGGATCCAAGTAACCTAGTCTAGTCATGAACCATTAGGCACCAGCAAACAAAATTAACTTTTAGAGTACTTGTTACGTCGAGTGTCCAATACAGGTACATTATACATCGAGCGTACATCCGTAGAATATTGCATGTCATACCGGGATTCAAAACGGAAGCGCCCAAGTACCGAGATTCAAACACAATCACAATCACAACCAGTGGAGGTACAATGAAAAAATAAAATAGAGATAGACACACAAGATTTAAATGGTTCGGCAATAACCCACCTACTTCACGGTAAGGATCCTGTTCTTTTCACCATGAGAATTTTAGCACAAGTACACTTGAGTATGAAAAGACCCACACCCAACCCCTTGTACCCTCACTCATACAAAAACTCACTCTCACTCCTTAACTTGCTCTCTCCTTGTGTTGTGCAAAGCATACATGATCATTGACATATAGAACTAGGAAAACAAGCCATTATGGCTTCAAATATTGCCTTTTGAACTACCTAAGAAAACCACCACGCATGCTTCCAAGAATATCAATTCTCCATGCTTTGAGAAAGGCCAATGATAACATTCCCAGAGAAACACCTAGGGAATAAGCCACTTATTGGGAATATAAGCTATCTCAAAAAATATCATTGGGAATTCGAACCATCCCAACATGTAAAACACTACTTGTGTCTTGGATCAGCATCAAACTGGACAACAAAGGATGAAAGATCCACTTTCGCGCGACCAGAAGCCTAAAAGTTTTTTCTTGAAATTAATAAGACTAATCTGCTTGATTCAAACTTTCAACTGCTCAATTAATTCATCGCAAAATTACGTATGAAATTAGCACGAATTCGAAGGCCATGAGTCCTAAATCACATTCATTTGCAGAAACACGTTGTAAATTTTCTGTATGCAAAAGCTGTGAGTCTGTGACTAGCACCATTTTCTATTTTAAATTTTCCGTATGTCTTGAAAAAAAAAAAAAAGGAAGAGAAGTAAATAAACAGCAAAAGAACTGAAAAAGAATTCAAGTCACTAACCGGCCTGCCAAGGTGAAAAGGAATCTCAGGCCCCCCTGTGACTTCTACAGAAACAACTCCAGCCAACTTCAATTCATAATCACAAAACAATAAAATGAGTATAGAGTATAGAGAAGTGTCTGCATCTTAGCAATCCATCTCAGCAAACAATGGTTCATATATTCAAAAAGTCTCTTCCCGAGAAAAAGACTTTTGATAAATTTGAACGATTGGGTAATCGGACTGCTCACTGCAGTCCAAACCCGAACGCAGAGAAGCCAAATAATTATAGTGATCATGATAGGGTACCTGATAGAAGTCTGCATAAGACAGGATGGGAAACTGTTCCTTAATTGGCTCCAACAGCCCGACTCCGATTTCAATGCCATTGTTTGATCCGTGAGCAAGTTCCGCCGGGTGCCTTATGGTCCCAAACGGCCCTCCGGTTTTTGTTTCCACGTCGTAAGTCCCAGCAGAGTGAAATCTGCAAACCGAAACACTACGCATGAAAAATCCTACTACATAACTAATACGTAGTGTGAGAGAGAGATAGGGTTGGCCATTTCATCCGCCCCGTCCGAATCCGATCCGATCCCCGATCCGAACGGATCGGCAATATGGAGATCTGTTTGGAGATTGGATAGGATATGGAGATTTTTTTTGAAAATGTTTGGGGATTGGATAGGGGGTGGAGATAGGCATGTCCCCGCCCCGAATCTGCTCCGAATCCGTTCCCCGCTCCGTCCCCGCCCCGTCCCCGATCTACCCCGTCCCCGAATCCCCGAAATATAGGAGTCTATTTATGAATTATGAAACTACACCAGCATAAAATGAACACTGAGTGGTAAAATTAGGCTAATGGATGTTGAATGTTCTATTAATATTTCGTGAGCTGGTGCAAGTTGTATGTAACTTACCTTAGGAAAGGATAAAAGAACGGATTTTGTGAGTTTCATTGATTTTCAGCCAAACTAATGTCGGGTTGCAGGACTCTATGGAGTTGTGTGCATTTGTGTGGCTTTAGCAAGTGGAATGAGTTTTAGCGTGACATGTTTTTCCCAATCATTAGAAACATGTTTTTCTAATGATTTTTGGTTTTTTTCTTCGCTTAGGTATATATTTTCCTGTGACTAGAACCTAATTAATTCCATCAAGTAAAAGAAAATTGAAACAAGTCAAAGTACATATCAATAGATGTGACCCATTTAGTTTCCATCTTCGCGAACATCTCATTAAAAAATTTGGAGGGTTTTGAGAATGTAAACATAATGGAAAACATGGCCTTCTAATGATGTTTTCCAACTGGTGGGAGTTCGGAATTCACAATGTTATATGTTGGGCGGCCTGTTATTTTGTTCGGAGTTCACACTTGATTTTAGGGAAAATGATTTGTAATTGGGCTTCTATAACTATTTACTTGTTACTCTAGGGAAAATGATTGGATCCCCGAAATCCCCGTGGGGATCCCCGTTCCCCATTTGGAGCGGGGATGGAGGATAAAAATAAATCCCCGTTGGAGATTGGATAGGGGATGGATATGAGTAAGGGGTTTGGGGATTGGGGGTGGAGATAGTAGTCTCCGGCCCCGATCCGTCCCCATGCCCATCCCTAGAGAGAGATACATGAGAAAGTCATGTACAAAAAATTTCTTGAGTCATATGTGGTATACATATGTAGCTTTGCACATCAAGGTCTAATTATTTGTAAGGTATTGGCTGATATGGACTTAACCGTTTTTGCATCTTAAGATACCGTTACACCCCGATATACTAGTGACATGTATCTGCTTTTTCCTCTTTCATATCAGCTCATTTCTAATTCATGATGAACCTCTTCATGGCCGTCAGTTGCGGTTCTAGAAATTTTTAATTGGGTGTTCAAGAATTACCTTAGAACTACTAGCTCTATGAACCGGTGATATATACACAAATTTTCAGTAATAGCTTGAATAATGCGACCAAATATACAAAAATACATTATATGTCACAATTGCATATTCTAGGTGAATTCTATATTTTAGGTCAAGCAAAATTAAACATGTGCATAGTATTTATTGTATGAAATTGTGCAACAAATTGGTTCACACAAATTTGTTTGGACGTATGCTCTTATTTTTCGAGACATTGGGATTTTTCTTTCTTTTTTTTTTTTTTTTTTACGTTCGATTGATTTTTGGGCTGTGTGTTCAATTTATTTTGGCTGGGTGTTCAAATTTTATGGGTAGGGAAGGGCTAATAAAAAAAAAACTAAAAATATTACATATATTTTAACAAATTTTTTTTTTAAAGGATATTCAAGTGACCACCCTTTCAACCATGTACAGCCGCCCTTGATGGCCGTTGGGGTCGATACTCGACCAGTATGACTGATTTGGGCCATTTGGCACCTTAAAAAAAAATGTCTTGAGAATTCCAAAAAAAGATTTCTAAAAATTCTCGATTATGATGACCAAATCACGAAAGGTAAGGTTGATACTTGTTATCGGTACACCGTAACGGCTATCTCGCTGTCTTAGGTGCGTCCCGATATCACTATTTAAAACTTCAGTGTGTATATGTACAGAGAGAGAAAGGTGGGAGGGGGGAAAGAGAAGATACGCTAAACGGAGGATCAAAGGGGCACAATGCTTCTCAGCGATGAAACCTCTGAGCTTCCTCTTGCATTTCTCAGCAGCCTTCCTGTACTCCTCACTAACATTCGGATAGCACTTTCCCATGGCAACAAAATTCCCTGATCTATAGCCCAAAAAACGAAAACTCAATCAAATCAAATCGTTCAAAAAATAAATTCCATCATATGCCAATCAATCAGCACAGAAATGTCCATATTCACAGAGAGAGAGAGAGAGAGGGGAGAGAGAGTGTGTTATACATACGTATGGAGCAGATATTGATGAGAGTAGTACAAATGTTATTATGAGGGGATGAGACATTATATAGTGGCCTAGTGGGGATGGTGGGGGTAAATAACAAAGGAGGAGAATGATGCGCGCATTACAAAAAAGAGGAGAAAAACTTGCTTGCCGAACGGATACCGCCATGTTGTGCTTCTCGGCGCATTCAAGCCGTTCAAACATGTTTTGGACGGCCCATATTGAATGATGGCATTTTTGTAAATTTTAGTTGCAAATTAATCCCAACAAATTTGGGTCGTCCAAAACATATTTGAACGACTCGGATGTGCGGATGGGTACCAAGTGGCGGTACCCTATATGCATGCAAGTTTTTTCTCAAAAAAAGGAGGCAGCTGGAAATAGGGTTTCGGTCAAGTGGACATTAGAAAATAAGGATCTTTCTTCGTCAAGAAGATTCTTTGACCAATAAGAGTGTACCCAGTGGCCTGATTTTAGATATTTTCAATACTGTAATAGCTTGGCAATGTTCAAATTTCACGAAAGTCAAATATTCTAAACCTTATAGCGATCTTCCAATTATTAATTTTAAGAGCCAAAATTAATCGAGGAATGCATAAACAGACCGGACCGCTTTTAAAAGGAAAAAGAGACGATAGGCCGGTAGGGTAACAAGCACTATTCTATAGCGACGGCTGAGGACACATGGTTTGACGAAGTGATAAGATTTTGACGCACGTAGCAGACACGGTTGTAGTGGGCGGCTTTGATTTTCTTGGATTGTTGGCTTTTGGACGAGTGAGTTTCGATGCCTTGGATTCTTCATGGAAAATTCCTCCCACGCAATTTGTACGTTCGTCTTGACATTGTAGGGGTGTTCCACTAGGGTGGTTTTTTTGAAAAAATTGGTTTTTCACGGTTTTTTATGTGATGTATTGTGAGAGAATGACCTATCTCGGTTTTTGAAAAAAACAGTTTTTTGTATGTTCGTCTTGACATTGTACGTTCGTTTTGAAATTGTGTCCCCGGGTGGCCCCGGCCCCATCCCAAATCTTAATAATTTACTAAAAATGACATTGTACGTTCGTTTTGAAATTGTGTCCCGGGTGCCGGCTCTAGAATAATGTTATGGGTATATTACTTGCGCATCCCAAATGTACACACCCTGATGTGACAAATGAGGATTTCCTTTGGCTAAAAAGAAAAAAATTGGTTTTTTGGTTTTTTTCATTTTGTCCTTATTCAATTTTTTTTTGCATTTGTTAGTTTTGTGTCAAGTTTTCGTGGTTTATGGATTCGTCTCATCGAACCGAATCCAAAGAGTATAAAATTATAGTCAAAAGTAATAGTTTTTTGAATAAAACCGAAAATAAACCAGTTTTTTGGATTATGTTTTGTCTTTATTGACAAAATTTTAAGTTTGGCTAATAATTTTATACTTTTTAGATTCTTTTCGTCGAGACAAGCCAAGAAACCACAAAAAATAGACCGAAAACTAACAAATGCAAAAAAAAAATAAAATTGAATAAGGACAAAAACAAAAAACCAGTTTTTTCTTTTTAGCCAAAGGAGGCCGGCCAATATGGGGCTCTTCCAAAAAATGAGCTTCTTCTCATTTGTCACATCAGAGTGGTGTGCATTTGGAGTGCACAAATAGTGTGCCCATATCATTTTCACCCAGCCTCGGCTAAATCTTAATAATTATTATGTAGATAATTATATAACAAATCTCTAAAAATCTAAAGGGGTCTGGGGTGTCCCAGTCCCCTACCAAATTTTAAAATTTATTAATAATATATGTAGCATAATTATTAAGAAGATAACTAGTATAACAAACTCTGAAAATCTTAATAATTTTGATTTGATATAGTTAAAAAATAAAATAGTTCATATTGTCATGTAAAATTTTCTCAATTTCTTTCATGGATGTAATTAATAATACATGGGTGTTATAATTGTCGACCAAAAAACAAAACAATGTCATATACAATACAATGCAATATACTACACGATCTACATGATACGCTGAGTATATTTTTGGTTGAAAATATTTTTTAAAGTCAGCCCCCCTCCTTCTAAAGTTCTGGTTCCGCCACTGATATTTATTATTATATTTTTGTAAGTTTAATTTTTTGCTACAAAAATTACTTGAGATCTAATAGGAGTATATCATATATGAAAAGCATTATAAATTTAAAAATAAACTTAATCATTAAGAGGTCCGAAATAGTAAATTGTATGTAATTTTTTTTTTATCAAATTGTATTCAATTTGGAATTCTAACACATCTATTTTTACCGTAGATATATGATGCATCTAACCCGATTTTTCCTCAATAGTACAACCACATGATAATTCTTATAATACTATTGTAAGCCAACGGTAAATATTTGGTATTTTTTTAGATAATGAGACTCGGACAACGTGCCAAAAAAGGAACAAGACTTTACCGTATCTCTACAATATTTAAGCATTGTTCCAGAAACTGACTTAAGTTAGAAACTGGCTTAAATTAACTTTTTGAGTTTATGAATTATGAGAGAATGACATGTCTAAACCGTAATTATTCAATATTCAAATTAGTTTGGGAATAAGTCAGTTTCTGAAGCAACTCCTTAGTATCGTCGGAATTGTTTGTGCAGGAAATATTGTGATAAACCCATGTGTGCTCATAATGTGAAACCATTCTTAAATTGCATATCTTCTTTTATTTTTATCAATTGATAGGTGGGGATTTGATTAATCTTGAGAGCATCAAATTTCATCAATTGATTTTCCTTTCACATCAGCCCATATATATAATAAATTATCAAATGCTGCAAAACTTTACTCACACCATATATATCCCAATGCAAAATCACATAGGATTGGAAAATGCTAAGTACCCAGGAAATTAATCCCAAAAATTTTACTCCAAGAATAAAATCACTAATTTCGGGATAATTTTTTTGAGTACTCCTACATAGCATTGCTTTATAGAAATATAAACATTTTCAGAAGATAGAGCTAATTATTTATAGCCCACCCTTATCCATAAAGGTCTCTATGTGGTCCCCACGACACCCGGCCACATAACTCACGGTATGTCATGTGCAGGAATAATTGAATTAGTGCTTTTGTACTTTTCCACACGCCAAGCTCATCATGGAAAAAGAAAAGGAGCTAATTGACCGATAGACTAGGAATCATTGATCTATTTGTTGGCTTAGTTTAGCCTTCATCTTAGTATAATTATTAATTAGTGGAGAAATTGGAACCAAAGCAAGTAATCCATGGCAAAATTACATATAGGCTCCGTTTGTTTGTTTGACTGTAAAATATTTTCTTGTAAAATATTTTACCTATTCTACAGTGTTTGGTTATTCAAATTATACGTAAATAAATTTTTTTTTTTGTAAAATGTTTTTGGGCTATGGGGGAAAATGAGTTACGATGAAAACTCCCGTAAGTCATTTTACTTGGTGCTCGGTATCTTCTCCCTTCCCATTGTCCACCCACTGCCCAATCTGATTTGGTCATTCTCTCGTCTTTTCTCTCTCCTCCCCAATCAGTTTCAACTTCAACACTCGATTTCATTGCAACCACTTTCAGAGAATTTCATTACAAGCTTTTATATTTAGAGTCATGGGTTTTGGGCCTAATTTAGAACTTCCAATTTAAGGGTCCAACTAACTACAACATAACTTGACTCAAGCACACAAAAACATTGTGACGTAGTTACGAACAAAACATTTTTACCCAACCACAAAATACAAAACAAGGCATTAAACTTTTAACAGTATTGTCGCATATTCGAGACTGGCAGACAGGTGAGTTTTCGAATACCTATGTCACATGTATTTATTTATTTATTTTTTTCAACTTAAAGGATTTTAAGACTTATCATTGGAAGATTCATTGTATTTGAGGAAATATATTTATACTTACTGCTGTAAGAATATGAGAGTGAAATCCTTGTTTAAGCTGTGCCTAGTAATTATGTACTCCCTCCATTCCAAAATAATGGTCATTTTTGGGTAGTCGTGTCACTCAAACAATTGTCTATATTTCACAATTTATAACATTTTTTATAATTTAAAAATTTTTGTTTAATAAAACTAATTGAGATCTATCAAACAAGATCCATATTGAATATAAAAAATATTATAAATGAGAAGATATAGACAATTTTTTAGAGGTTCTAAATAAGGAAAGGTGACCAGCAATTTGGAACGGAGGGAGTAGAAGTATGTTTATTTTTAGCTCTGAAGACATAGATTACTTAAAAGGAGTTTCAAACGGAAAAGACACTTATATGCTTAAGATCATGATGGCCGTGTTCGTTTCTCAGTTTAGTTTTAGTTTTAATTTTGATGACATCATCATTTCCCTCATTTCTCTATATATATATATCTCTCTCCACTCATTACACCGATGCCATCATCAAAACTAAACTAAACTATCTAACCAAACACAACCGATATGTTCATACGAAAGATCTCGACCGCTAGGGGAAATAGATGCTAGCAATGAGTAGGGGTAATGTGGTTGGCAGGGACTGTCACCGGTTGGTCCAAGAGATTGATATCATTCCATAGCTATGTTCAGAGTTAACTCCCTGTCAAGGGCGGCGCCAGCATATTAATTTACCCTGGGCTAGCCTAAAATGTAGTAAGCTATATATTTGGGCCGGTTCTTGAGACACATAAAAAAACATAATTTGTTTCGGGGTCCCACGCTAATAATCCGAACTGTTCAACTTGTTTAAAACATGTTTTTAAGGATACCCGTAAAATTTTAACTCATTTGAATATCGGTAAGTGTTCGATCCAAACCATTTTGAGAACACCAGTTCCTGTCAAGTTTTTTGAAAAATTGTTTAGATCAAACAGTTATCGATTTGGGTTGATTTGGGTGTTTTGGGTTGGGATATGTTTGATTGGGAGCAATTGTTGGATTGGACTACAAATAAATATGGGTTGGGCTAAAAACATTTGGACTACTATTTACCTATAGATTTTTCTTTGTTTTGGGATGTCACCTGGGTTGGAGCCCACCACAGCCCAGCTGTGACTCCGCCTTTGCTCCCTGTTGAAGACCGGTAAAGACGTTGAACCTCTATTTATAATTGAAGCTAATACAAAATGATATAAGAAGCTAATGAAAGTTTTGCAAATGTATATTTAATTCACTGATATGAAAATACTATCAGTACTATCGAAGTTATGTTAAAAGAGTAGTAGGCCTTCGTGGGTTAGAATTCAGTGGGCTATCACGGACCTTAATCTATGAATTTGGGTCATGACAGGAATAGAGGGGATACTAAAAAGGAAGTTTTGGCATAAGAGTCTCCATGGATTATTTTGTGTATTTGTCCAATTATTTCTGTCTATGTTAGTATTTTTTCAATTTTTTTTAATGTATTATTAGTTTGTTTCAACAAGAGGAATCAAAAAAATAAAAAGATGAACCAAACTAAACTTTTTTGAATAAAGACAAAAATAATACAAAAGGTCTATTTATTTTGAATTTTTTATTTTCTTTGGTGCACTTTTTTTTAAAGCTTTGAATTTGAATAGTCCAGAAAAAATTGTCACTGTAATGCCCCGATTTTTGGAAGCATTAATTTAAATCAATTAATAAAAGATTAATATAAATAAAAAGGATCTCATAAAATAAGCAACGGAAATAACATAATTGTCTTAATTTGAGTACAAATAAACATAGTACTTTTCTTGGGAAAATTAAATTACATTTGTCCCACAAAATAAAGGATGTGTGGATCTCTAAAGGTTCAGGTTTAGATCCCACTCTTCTGCTGTTATCTGCTCAGTAGGGAACTCCTTCGTCTGGTAGTACGCTCCTCCTTCTCTTTCAATACTTGGCGTAAAATGCCAGGGCCATAACAACACCATGAGTGATAAATCACCCAATAGATAACCCTTACCCACTAACCCTTACATTACATTTAAGCACAGTTCAAGTATAGCATAAAGCAGTACAAAATTAAAAACCAGGTAAATGATTTCATTATCTAGTTCTTAACTTATATTTCATCTAAGTTCTCTACCTCGAGAACATCCTCCCATTTTAACCACTAAAACTATGACCATTAGTGATTCAACTCCCACCTTGCTTGCCTTAACTAGGAGCCCTGATGAAACGGCCTAAGTTATCTACTTAATCGGATTCATCAGTGCCACACAAGGAAGAATTCCCCAGGGACTGACTGTACCACTGGGCCCACAAGGAATTAACCATTAACCTCGAGAGTATATAGTCCTTGACCAGGAACTATATTACAAACCATGTGAAAAGTGTCACATAAAATAACGGCTTTCTACACGCTATCTTTCCAACCAGTATATGTTTCTCCGAAAATCGTTACTGATTGATTAAAAAGTCATTTCAAAACTTTTAATTTTCTTTGGTGACTTTCTTTAGACAAATGAGATAACCAGGAGAGTTCTAGGCCAGATGGTCAGAAGAGTCCAATTAGAATCACCATTCCTTTCTTAGACAGCGCGAAGCTTGTCCTTTTGACAGACCCTCAAGGGTGTTAGCCTTGAGTTATCTCATAGTCCAAATCAAGGTTATGAATCCCGTACCGTACCGGCCGGTACCGGCCAGTACGTACCGGATTTGTGCAAAACCGGTAACCTAGCCTTCTAGTTCCGTTCCGGTGTAAATACCGGAGGATACCGGAGCATACCGGACTTTCCGGCAAATACCGGCCGATGTGATGGTACCGGAAATTTCGTCCGAGATTTTGCAGGTCTCTTGTGAAGAAGATGATTGGACGATTAGAGCGAGAACTTCATCAAAAGCGATGAACAGACAGTTGAAATCAAGGTTTTGAATCCGGCTGTGCACTCTCCGGCTGTGCAACAACACAGATCTATCATGAGTGAAAAGGGCGAGAGACTGCGTGAGTGAGAAAAGAAGAATATATACCTGATCTGTGCCATGTCTGTGTGTGTGTGTGTGTGTGTGTGTGTGTGTGTGTGTGAGAGAGAGAGAGAGAGAGAGTTGTCGACATAAATGGAGAAAGACCAGGTAGAGATTTCGTCGTGCTCTGCTGTGGCTGTTGAGATCTGCTGCTGCCTACTACTTTACTCATAGTAATAGCTATATATATTTTCATATATTAGGGTTATTTATAGGACCGTATATATTAGGGTCTAAGTTGGGCCATATATTTTGAATTTGGGCCATACACCTTTTAATTCTTTTGGGCTCTAGTTGCCCATTATTCTCAAATTTTTTTATTTATATAGAAAAAATTTGAATTTATATGTATAATTTATATTTTTATATATGTATATATACAAGTAGTACTGCTAAATCCGAAACAGTACCGGTACATGTCCGGTACCGGTACCGTACCGTACCAGTAAGAAAACCGGTACCATGTCCGGTACGAGATTCAGAACCTTGGTCCAAATACCGGTCAAAACATTTACTTGTTACTTTAAAAAAAGTTAGTCAATCTCATTTTCCGAAAAATAGTCGAGCATTATAACCGCGTAATTTTGAAAAGTCGATTTTCAATCGGGCATTATAACTACGTATTTTTGAAAATTCTTACTCAACTCGGACATAGTAACGACTACACATGATTAAGAAAAAGTTACTTTTAGACATACTAACTTTCTACCGTAAGCTTTCTAGAACATGACTAATTTTCCGGAAAAATACTAAGTAATCAACTTTAAGGAACATTTTAGAAGCAAATCATGCATAATTATAGTATGAAAAGTCTACTAACTAAAAGTAGAAAAGCTACTTAAAGTTTGGGTAAGTAATCTACTTAAAGTTTGGTTAGAAAAGCTACCTTGTTTTCCAGTTATTAGTCGGAAGCCGAACAAGCTAGGTAGAATTCCGGTTGAACTACGAACACTAAGTTTCTAACTTTCCTACTACTCTTGGATTGGTGGGTGGTTGTTGGTGGAGGAGAGGTGGTTTTTAGTGGTGGTGGAGGAAGAACAAGTTATTAAAACTCTAGAACTCAAGAAAAGAAAGTTGAGAACTCTTTGTTGGTGTGAAGAAAAATGAGAGCAAAGCTTTCTATTTATAGGCAATGGGAGGCTCTCCCTCTCCCTTCTTTGGCCGGCCAAACTACCCCCCATGTGCCACCAATTAAAACCCCATGTACCACCAATTAAAAGCCAAGATTTGTAGGGATTTTGGTAGACAAAATCCTTAGGCCAGGTACTAGATTTCCTAGGTTTTTAATAAGCAAATCCTAGGGTTTTTAATAGAAAATCTAGGGGTCACATGCTAGGAAATTTCTAGGCAATTTTCTGGGCACTAAGTAGTGTATAATTTTGTATGACCACCTTTGTTTTAGGGAGTTTTGGGTACTACTTATTGGTTAGGAGGCACATGCCTAATTAGGGCTATGTATCCTAGGTAATCTAGGTTATTAATGAGAGCACATGAGAGCACATGATCTCTTACTTAAAGGAGAAGGAAAAAAAAACCTACTAATAGAGTTTTGGGTGCTAGTTATCCACACAAATGTGCACTAAATTAGGCATAAGTCTATACTATCTAGGGTACTACCCCAATTCTAGTAAAATCTAGGTAAATCTCTAGGTCTACTTTAAGGGATTCCTACGCACATGCATGGTGCTAGTTATACTTGGTGACCAAGTAAGTGGGAAGTTTCCTTCCTCCTTCCTACATGTGCAAGCACACATGACTAATAACCCTAGGAAAAAGTCTAGTAGGAAATCTAGTAGGACTAATATACATAGTAGTATAAATATACTAGTACACACACACACACACACACACACACACACACACACACACACACACATGTACTAGAACAAAATAATGATTGACCCAAAATAGTTATTACCAAAAATAACTTTAAGAACATAATTAAAGAAGAGGAAAATCAATTAAATAAACGAAATTTTTATTTAGCAAAAATCAGGATCATTACAGGTGAGCCCAAAAGTCATAACCAAATGAAAAATTCATGCATAACGTATTTTCATTCTCTTGGCATAGATGTTGTCTTTCCTTTTCCCTTTATATGCCATCTATGTTCTTGCGCATCGTTTGGGGTTAGATTTTGATTTGGAGAGAGAGAGAGAGAGAGAGAGAGAGAGAGAGAGAGAGAGAGAGAGAGAGAGAGAGAGAGAGAGAGAGAGTTGGAAACGAGTTTAAATAAAGACTCATCATATTTTTGCTATTTCCCAAACATAACTCAACCGTTGGATTTATTTATCAATGAATGGTTGGATTTACAAATTTGAAGACCATCCATATCAGGTGTAAGGTTTATGGGGACAATTGTAGACCGTTAAATTTATGAATAAGTTTAAAAACTGAGCTGTTATATTATAGTAGATATTTTCTGTCTCAGTACTTACAGTAGTTACTCTCCAAAGGATCGAGCCTTGTACATGTTGTGGCGGATGAATGCATTGTATAAACTCTCAACAAGTTTGAATCATGTTTGCCTATAAGCAATGGTTGAGTTTATATTGCCGATAAAAAATAATAAATGGTTGATAAATTCTGCATTCATTTCTTAAAGTTATTGTCGGTGCATGGAAATAAGGTAGAATTTTTTTTTCCAAGGAAATCATAAACTTCATTGATTAAAAAAAAAACAGAAAAAAAAAACCAAGGAGTACTTGGCCTAGTGGTCAAGGCTTGGGACTTAGTGGTTTTGCTCCCTCCTAAGGCCTCAGGTTCGAAATCTCATAGGTACTATCAACTCCTTTGAGGCCAGTTCATACCGAGCTTTGCTCTGCCTTTAAATAGAGCCCCAGCTATTGAACGGTGGGATTGGATCCCAGGATTAGTCGAGGTGTGCGAAAGCTGGCTTGGATACCTGGTTATATATATATACGGCAAACTTCCTATCCACACTCCCGGAAATAAGGAAAAAATGGGGTTTTTTTGTGTTTCAAATTTTTTTTGGAAAATCCGATCCGTCCAATGTGTTCAAAAGGTGTTTTCAAGGGTCCACGCGGAAAATCTTCAAAAAAAAATACCAGGAAGGGCTTGATCCAAGCAGTTTTCGCAAAAACTGTATTTATATATTTTTGCGAAAACTGCTTGGATCAAGCCCTTCCCGGTATTTTTTTTGAAGATTTTTCGCGAGGACCCTTGAAAACACCTTCTGAACACATTGGACGGATCGGATCGTCAAAAAAAAATTTGGATCAAAAGTCCGGAAATCAAAAGTCCGGATAAAGAAGTGGAACCTATATATATATATACAGATTTGATAAGTTATCAGCAGCACTCATAACTTGCCTCAGTACTTTAGAGATTGTTATGTAAGAGGGGAAAAACTCACGAAGTTATTTCCTTGCTCTTATGAGATCAAATCCTCTTCGAATGGAGTGACCTCGATCCTGCAACACAAACAAACTGTTAGAGCACCCCTGCCTCTAGGCGGCAAGGGCCCTCCGATACTTAAGTTAGCACTGACGAACTGGAGGATAAAGCTAAACGAGTGTATGAGTGTGCGAGTGGGTTAAAGCGTACCTCTAGCATTTAGGGTTTGCTTTCTTATATAGACGATTATTTTGCACTTACATTCCTTGTGGAATTCTTCTTTGTTTGGAATCCTTCCAAGCTTAGGATTCTTCCTTATTGGGCAGCGTAGTCTGCATGATTTTGGATTCCTTATTCGATAAGGATTCTTTCCAAGATGGCCACTTATTGCTCGTTCGGAGTTTTACCCTTCATGGGAGTTTGCTCCTTATTTGGTAAGTTGACTGGCTTCCATCTCTGAGTAAGATTGTGCTTATCTTCGCAAGCTTAACTAATTCTAGGAATATCTTCGAATATTCCCTCATTTCCTTATCTTCGCAAGGAAAGTATGCCCCTAGGGTTTATCCCATGCTGGGCCGTTTCAACTGCAATGTCTGACGAACAGGCTGATTAGAGCCGACACTGAGTTGTGGGCTTGGTGGTCGTTCGCGCTCCATTCCATGCTATTTATTACATGCATGGGCATGTGGTAGCTTTGACGAGCTCCTTTGTTCGTCTTCTGTAATTATGGGAAAACACCCCACACATGTTGCATGATCAAACTCATTAGCAATAGAAATTACATCCATTAGAACATGCACTACTATGAAAATAGTTAAAGATGACACACCTCCTATATTGTAAAGTGTGAACAATCGATAGAGTTGTAAGTGTTGTGATTATTTCCTTTCAAACGATTTTGGTTTTTGTAACTTAATCGTCCAATTGTTTACAATATCGATCTTTCGTTGTGCAATCTGTTAGATGTTTTGGCTATTAGAGTACAAACCCGACTAATCCGACCGATCCGATTTGCCAAAACCGTAGAGGTTGTTCGGGCGGTTTTCCTATGCCCATCGGTCGGTGTCGGGCCCATAAATTTCCAACCCGACTGGTTTGGGTCGGATAATGGGTCGGCACCAAATCCGACCTGAACCGACCCGTGCACACCCCTAGTAGTAGTAGTACTTGTTACAGGAACAATTATCTGCTTATTTGTGAGGTGGTGTTACAGATTTATAACTAACAACCCTTAATCGAAGGGTAATTAACTCTTTTTGTGTGATTAACTACCCGTTGTTGATGCGGGGGTTGGTTTTGGGTACACACAACGTACCATATGTCTAGAGGACTACACAGAGGGAGTTAGGGTGAGTGTCCTGCCTAGAGGTGTCAAATGGACAGTGCGGTGCTGGCCCAATGCGTTTAGTTCCGTGTCAAACGTTCTTCGTGTTGTGCTGTGCTATGTCGTCTCATTGTAGAATATGCTCAGCCCGGCCTAGCCCATGGGCACACCTAACTCCTTGCCGTGCTCGTATCCATGCCCGTGCCAATTCGCAAGTCCTGCCGTGCCCGTGCTAGTTTGGGTTTTTTTTTTTTCAATCAGGTGTTATAAAAACGGGAAAAAAAAATGTTTTAAACCGATTTTTTTACCCACAGAGGAAGTATTTGCTTTTAATTACGTCGATTTTTTAATTTAGGTTCATCTTTGTACATTAATTCTATTAATCGTCGTATGCTTCCTAGACACCATATTGCCAGTAGCATCTATTTCAAATTTTGGTAAAGGGGAATCGCTAGCTGCATAAGCGGCTCTACATTTTAACAAAGGTTGTCAGATGAACACCCTAGATTAGCTGTTTTCAATAAATACCTATTCATATACTTGTTGTTTTAAGCTAGTTTTAGCTTACTACTACTATTTTACTACATTTTGAGGAGCTTTTAAGGAGCTACGTACATCATATAACACTTGTAATACGTGCTTAATGATAATTAAGAAGTTTATTTCAACAAAAAAATTAAAACAAAATCCCATTCCACATCTTGTGACCACCCTACTGAAAAATCATGGAGCCACCATTTGCCAGATGAGCATATAAGGATTTATTATTTATGGTAATAGTACTTGTTGCAGTATCTGCTTATTTGTGAGGTGGTGTTACAGATTTATTACTAACAACCCTTAATTGAAAAGTAATTAACTCATTTTGTGTGATTAATTACCGTTATTAACAACCCTTAATCAAAGGGTAATTAATTACTCATTTTGTATCATATATCTAGAGGACTATACAGAGGGAGTTAGGGTGAGTGTCATGCCTAGAGGTGTCAAATGGACCGTGTGGTGCTCGCCTAGCGCGTTTAGTTCCGAGTCAAACGTGCTTCGTGTCGTACCATGTTGTGTCGCCTCATTGTAGACTATGTTCGGCCGGGCCTTGCCCATGGGCACACCTAACTCTGTGCCCGTGCCAATTCGTAAGTCCTGCCGTGCCTGTGCTAGTTTGGTTTTTTTTTTTAATCAGGTGCCGTAAAAACGAAAAAAAAAAAGTTTTAAACCTATTTTTTTTACCCACAGTGGAAGTATTTGCTTTTAATTACGTTGATTTTGAATTTAGGTTCGTCTTTGTACATTAATTCTATTAATCGTCATATACTTCCCAGACATCATATTGGCAGCAGCATCTATTCCAAATTTTGGTAAAGGGGAATCGCTAGCTACATAGGCGGCTCTACATTTTAACAAAGGTTGTCAGATGAACACCCTAGTTTAGCTGTTTTCAATAAATACCTATTCATATACTTGTTGATTTAAGCTAGTTTTAGCTTACTACTACTATTTTACTACATTTTGAGGAGCTTTTAAGGAGCTACATCGTATAACACTTGTAATACGTGCTTAATGATAATTAATCGTGTGAACAGATAAAGTCAACTTCTTTAAATGTTTAGCCAGAGTCACTCCTGATATGAGAAGTATTTCAACAAAATAAAA
The DNA here is from genome assembly GCA_963854785.1 of Vaccinium vitis-idaea. NCBI lineage: Eukaryota > Viridiplantae > Streptophyta > Magnoliopsida > Ericales > Ericaceae > Vaccinium > Vaccinium vitis-idaea. The sequence goes on along the minus strand of OY978218.1, from coordinate 16,535,978 downwards.
AAATAAAAAAAATCACAGTCCACATACTATAACCACCCTAATGAAAATCTTGGAGCCGCCACTTGCCAGGTGAGCATATATGGATTTATTGTTTATGGTAGTAGTACTTGTTACATGAACAATTATCTGCTTATTTGTGATGTGATGTTACAAATTTATTACTAACAACCCTTAATCGAAGGGTAGTTAACTCATTTCATGTGGTTATAAACTACCCGTTATTGATGCAGGGGTTGGTTTTCGGCGCACACAATATAGCATATGTCTAGAAGACTACACAAAGAGAGTTAGGGTGAGTGTTCTTCCTAGTGGTGTAAAATGGACCGTGCCGTGCTGGCCTAGCGCGTTTAGTTCCGTCTCAAACGTGCTCTGTGCTGTGCTGTGTCGGCTCATTGAAGAATATGCTCGTCCCGGCCTTGCCAATGGGCACACCTAACTCCGTGCCGTGCTGTGCCATGCCATTCTCACGCTGATGCCAATTCCCATGTCCTACCGTGCCCGTGCTAGTTTGGGGTTTTTTTTATTCAATCAAGTGTTGTAACAACGAAAAAAAATGTTTTGAACCCTTTTTTTTTTTTTTCCCATGGAGGGATTATTTGCTTTAATTACGTCAACTTTGAATTTAGGTTTAGCTTTGTACATTAATTCTATGGATCTTCGTATGCTTCCCACCCTATTGCCAGCAGCATATGTTCTAGATTTTGGCAAAGGGGAATCGCTAGCTGCATATGCGGCTCTACATGTTAACAAAGGTTGTCAAATGAAAACCCTAGATTAGCTATTTTCAATACATACCTATTGATATGCTTGCTGTTTGAAGCTAGTTTTAGCTTACTACTACTCTTTTACTACATTTTGAATGACCCCTAACATATGTATTAGTACTTATAAATTTTTTAAGGAGTTACATCATAAAACACCTATAATATGTGTTTAATGATAATTAATAGTGTGAACAGATAAAATCAACTTCTTTATTGTTTATGGTAGTAGCACTTGTTATAGGAAAAATTATTTGCTTATTTGTGATGTGGTGTTACAGATTTATTACTAACAACCCATAATCGAAGGGTAGTTAACTCATTTTGTGTGGTTAACTACTCGTTGTTGATGCGGGAGTTGGTATTGGTCTCACACAATGTAGCATATGTCTAGAGGACTACACAAAGGGAGTTAGGGTGACTGTCCTTCCCAGAGGCGTTGATGGACCATGCCGTGCCGGCCCAACCCGTTTAGTTCTGTGACAAACGTGCTGTGTTGACTCATTTTAGAATATGCTAAAATGATGCTTGGCCCGGCCTAGCTTATAGGCACAGCTAACTCCGTGCCATGCCTACTCGTGCCGGTGCCAATTCACATGTTTTGCTGTGCCTGTGACCCTGTCAATTTGAGACTCTTTTTTTAATCTAGTGTTGTAGAAATGAAAAAAAATCTTTTAGACCAATTTTTTAATCCAACGGAGAGAGTATTTAATTGCTTTTAATAGGATCACTTTCTGAATTTAATTGAGCTTTGTACATTAATTCTATGGATCGTCGTATGCTTCCCGAACACCATATTAGTGCAACTATCATTTGTTTCAAATTTTGGTAAAGAGAAATTGCCAGTTGCATAGGCGGCTCTACATTCTAACAAAGATTGTCAAATGAACACCCTAGATAGCTACTTTTGAAGCTAGTTTTAGCTTACTCCATTGTAAATTGAACATTCAACTTACACCTTTTTTTTTTCCTCTCAACACCCATTCCAAGTTCACTGATCCAGAATTTATGTTTGACCACAAGTAATGCTAGGGAATTATTACTACTATTTTACTACACTTTGAGTGACTCCTGACATATATATTAGTACTTATAAACTCTTTAATTCTTACTACACTTGTAATAAGTGGTAAAGGATAATTACTCGTGCGAACAGATAAATACAACTTATTTAAATGTTCAATCAAAGCCTTACTAATTTAAGGATCTCTTTCACTTCTGATTTCAGAAGTTTATTTCAACAAAAATAAATAAAAATCCTAGTCCACATACTATATATGACCACCCTGATGAAAACTCATGGAACCGCCACTAGCCAGCTGAGTAATATAAGGATTAATTGTTTGTGGTGGTAGTACTTGTTTCAGGAACAATTATCTTTTTATTTGTGATGTGTTGTTACAGATTTATTACTGACAACCCTTAATCGAAGGGTAGTTAACTCATTTCGTGTGGTTAACTACCAGTTGTCGATGCGGGGGTTGGTTTTGGCCACACACAATGTGGCATATGTCTAAAGGACTACAAAGAGGGAGTTAGGGTGAGTGTCCTTCCTAGAGGTGTCAGATGGACCGTGCCGTGCCAGCGCATCCCGTTTAGTTCTGTGTCAAATGTGCTGCGTCGACTCATTTTCGAATACACTCGGCCCGGTCTAGCCCATTGGCACACCTAAATTCGCACCGTGCCGTGCTCGTGCAAATTCACGTCTTGCCGTGCGCGTGACCGTGCTATTTTGGGCTTTTTTTTTTAATCAAGTGTTGTAAAAAAGAAAAGGAAAAAAAAAAAACTCTTTTAGACCCATATTTTTACCCAACAGAAGGAGTATTTGCCTTGAATTGTGTCAACTTTTGTTTTTAGGTTCAGCTTTGTACGTTAATTTTAGGGATCGTCGTATGCTTCACTACTACAATAAACTTAAAAGATCACGGGTAAAAACCGTGATCTTTATAATTTAATCACGGTTTTAAAACCGTGGTTGATGGAGCCGTTATTAAAAGTCTTCAAAATTCAACCACGGTTTATGTCTGTAATTAAATGTAAGTCCAAACTGATATGGAAACACACAAGGCATGATGATAAACAAGATAAGACCACGGTTTGGACAACCAACCGTGGTTAAAGATCGTAAAAGATCACGATTTGAACAAAAAAGCGTGTTTAAAAACATTATACAATTATGGTTTACATGACAAACCGTAGTTAAATCAACAATATTATCACGGTTTGAAGATAAAACTGTAATGAAATTAGTTTTAAGATCACGGTTTGGACAAATAGCGTGATTAAAAATACTGTACAATCACGGTATGCTCAAAAAACCGTTATTTAAATTAATTATATCATCACGGTTTGGACAAAAAACTGTGATTGGATTAACTATATCATCACGGTTTGGACATAAAAACGTGTTATATGTATGTGACTTGTCTCATGGAATCATCTCCACAACCTCTGAATTCTTATCCCAATATGCATTTGCTAAGAATTGAACCTCCAACCTCCCAATTCTTATCCTAACACTCAACCACTAGGCTACTCAAGTCTTTCTGTCACATTTCCCAAAATTATGTATATGTATTATCTTTTCATTTATTCCCTTTTTATATTACAACAAATATGTAATATATTTTACATAATATATATATTATATTATATATTATGTCACATTACATTATAATATTTTAATTTATAGAAATTATACAATCAACGACGTAAATTTGGTAGTCGTAGATTAACCTTTGGCGACACCTAGTAATTTACTAGTAGACACAAACAAAAAATTAGTTAGTGACATGTTCTCTTTCGAGACTAACATTTTTTGTCGCCATTATGTCTCTGCCAGATTCTACTTTGGCGACTAAGCTCATATTTTGGTCAACAAAAGCATTGCATGAGGCGACAAACATTTGTTTCGTCACCAAAAGTGATGCATAAGGCAACAAAATTAAAAAAACCTAAAATAAACAATAAAGTAGTTATTAATCCATCAAACTTGTAATCGAAGTATGATTAAAATATGCTAACACATTTTATCAAGGTTGGAAAAACTGTGATAAAAAAGTTTTTTTAATCACGGTTGTAACAAGCGTGATTAAAATAAACACATTTTATCACAGTATGTAACAAAGCGTAGTGAAAATAAACACATTTTATCACACTTGTAATCGAAGTGTGGTTAAAATATGGGAAACACATTTATCACGGTTGGGAAAAATGTGATAAAAAAGTTTTTTATCACAGTTGTAACACAGCGTGGTTAAAATAAATACATTTTATCACGGTTGTAACAAAGCGTGGTAAAAATAAACACATTCTATCACGGTTGTAACAAAACCAACCCCCGCATCAACAACGGGTAGTTAAGGTGGGCACAGTATGTGGACTAGGATTTATTTTTTATTTTTATTTTTGTTGAAATAAACTTCCCAAATCAGAGTGAAAGAGATCCTTAATTTAGTAAGGCTTTGACTGAACATTTGAATAAGTTGATTTTATCTGTTAACATGATTAATTATCATTAACCACATATTACAAGTGTTATATGATCTAGCTCCTAAAAGAGTCTGTAAGAACTAGTAATATATATGTCAGGAGTCATTCAAAGTGTAGTAAAATAGTAGTAGTAATTAACTAGCATTACTTGTAGTCAAACACAAATTCTAGATCGGTGAACTTGGAATGGGTGTTGAGAGCAAAAAAAGGTGTAAGTTGGGTGTTCAATTACAGTGGAGTAAGCTAAAACTAGCAAGCATATCAATAGGTATGTATTGAAAATAGCTAAACAGCTAATCTAGGGTGTTCATCTGACAATCTATGATAGAATGTAGAGCTACCTAAGCAGCTCGCGTTTTCCCTTTACCAAAATCTGTAACAGATGCTGCTTGCACTAATTAATATGGTGTCTGAGAAGCTCACTCTGAGTTGAGAAGTTTATTTCAACAAAAAATAAAAAAAAATCCTAGTCCACATACTATGACCACCTTAATGAAAATTAATTTCTGGAACCGCCAGACTAATTGAGCAATATAAGGATTTATTGTTTGTGGTGACAGTACTTGTTTTGGGAACAATTATCTTCTTATTTGTGATGTGGTGTTACAGATTTATTACTAACAACCCTTAATTGAAGGGCAGTTAACTTATTTAGTGTGGTTAACTACCCGTTGTTGATGCGAGGGTTGGTTTTGGCCACACAATGTAGCATATGTCTAGAGGACTACACAGAGGGAGTTGGGGTGAGTGTCCTTCCTAGAGGTGTCAAATAGATTGTGCCATGCGGCCTAGCCCGTTTAGTTCTGTGTAAAACGTGCTTCGTGCGGTGCCATGCTTTGTCGACTCATTTTAGAATATGCGCAGCCCGGCCTAGCCCATGGGCACACCTAATTCCGTGACGTGCCGTGCTTGTGCCTATGCCAATTCTCATGTGGTGCCGTGCCCTATCTAATTTTGGCTTTTTTTTTTTAGTCAAGTGTTGTAAAAAAAAAAAAAAAAATCTTTTAGACCAATTTTTTTTACCCAACGGAAGGAGTAAGCTTTTAATTGCATCAATTTTTTAATTTAGGTTCAGCTTTATACATTGATTCTATAGATCGTCGTATGCTTCTCAGACACCATATTAGTGCAACCAGTATCTGTTAAAGATTTTGGTAAAGGAGAATCGACAGATTCATAGGCAGCTCTACATTATAACAAAGATTGTCAGATGAACACCTAAGATTAGCTGTTTAGTTGTTTTCAATACGTACCTATTGATATGATTGCTAATTGAAACCAGTGCTTACTCCACTATAATTGAACACCTAAGTTGGCTTGTGAGGGTTTTTGCTTTCGGTTTTTGCTTGTGGGTAGTTTTAGGGGGTTTTGGTGTTGTTTGGTTGTTTTGATTGTTCGGTTGTCTTCTTGACAGTCTTCCAATCTTTTGGGTCTCGAGAGGCTTTTTGGTCTTCTCTTGTCCCGTTTAATTTTGTATCTTTCTATATTTGATTAATAAAATCTTTTTTCCTGTGCAAAAAAAAAAAGTTGCACTTTTTTTTTTCCCTCTCAACACCCATTCCAAGTTCACTGATCCAGAATTTGTGTTTGACTACAAGTAATGCTAGGGAATTCTTACTACTATTTTACTACACTTTGAATGACTCCTTACATGTATATCAGTTCGTACAGACTCTTTAGGGCGATCATATAACACTTGTAATATGTGGTTAATGATAAATAATCGGGTGAACAAATAAAATCAACTTATTTAAATGGTCAATCAAAGCCTTATTAATTTAAGGATCTCTCTCACTCCTGATTTGAGAAGTTTATTTCAACAAAAAAATTATAAAAAAAAAAAAAAAATCCTAGTCCACATACTGTGATATACTGTGACCACCTTAATGAAAATTCTTGGAACCGCCACTGACCAGCTGAGAAATATAAGGATTTATTGTTTGTGGTAGTAGTACTTGTTTTGGCAACAATTATCTTCTTATTTTTTATGTGGTGTTGCAGATTTATTACTAACAACAGTTAATCTAAGGGTTGTTAACTCATTTCGTGCTGGTTAACTACCCATTGTTGATGTGGGGGTTTGGTTTTGGCAACTCACAATGTAGCATATGTCCAGTGGACAACACAGAGGGAGTTGGGGTGAGTGTCCTTCATAGAGGTGTCAAATGGACTGTGCCGTGCCAGCTCAGTCCGTTTAGTTCCGTGTCAAACGCGCTTCGTGTCATGCCGTGCTTTGTCAGATCATTTTAGGATATGCGCGGCCCGGCCCAGCCCTTGGGTACACCTAAATTTGTGACGTGCCATGCTCGTGCTCGTGCCTGTGCCAATTCGCATGTTGTGCCTTGCCCGTGCTAATTTTGGCTTTTTTTTAATCAAGTGTTGTAAAAACGAAAAAAAATCTTTTAGACCATTTTTTTTTTCCCTAACGAGGGAGTATTTGCTTTTAGTTGTATCAATTTGAATTTAGGTTCAACTTTGTATTTTAATTCTAGGGATCGTCGTATGCTTCCTAGACACCATATTAGTACAACCAGCATCTATTCCCGATTTTGGTAAAGGGGAATCGCCAGCTACTAAAATTGGCAAAATTAAGCCTAAAATGGCTAACCAAAAAATTGGCCTACTTGTTCTTTACCTTCAATGGTTTTGGACATGTATACACACAGAACGCAGGGTGACTTGGAAAACTACTTTATTGGGTAAGGATAGCCCACTACTAATTTATTTTGGTCGGCCAGTGGTTTCTATGGGCCGACTAAAACTGACGCATTGATGTATGGTTTCTCCAGGTGAGAGAGATCAATCTGGCGCACAGGCCCTACAAACAGTATCTCTGTGGTGAAGCAGTGGTTCAATGGTTGGAAACTTGGACTTGGTATGACAAGGTCCAGGTTTGGCTCTATTTGTTTCAAAGTAAAATATTTTACGTTTGAAATTATTTTTCACGTAAAATGATTTTGCAAAAAGAAAGTTTTTAATTTATATTTTCTAATGTTTGTTTAGTAGTCGAAAAATAAGTTTTCCAAAAAAATAGGGCAAAGGCTACAATACACACCCTTTATTTGGGTGTGTACTATATGCACCCCTAAAATGTTACAAATTGATTACTCTCGTGAATAAAGAGTTACGTTTTTTGTTAAAAAGTTACGAAACACAAAAATGTTATGAATCATAGAGAAAATGTTCTGAATCATATTGTTGAAGAGTTACGAAACACTAAAAAATGTTACGATTGGTCAAAATGAATCATATAATAGGTGCATATGATACACATCTTTAATAGATGTGTATTGTAGTCATTCTCTCGATAATACAAAATTTTATTTTTTTACCTGAATGGATTACCGAGTACTATTTATTCATGAATATGTACGTACGCGAGCGAGAGAGAGAGAGAGAGAGAGAGAGAGAGAGAGAGAGAGAGAGAGATGAACATCTATCAGTCAGGCACAGAGCAACCTAGAGAGAGAAAGAGTAAAGAGTTAGGGTTTTTGCTGGGGAGGGGTTGAGGCCGCCGCCTCTCCCTCTTCCCCCTCCCCCCTTTTCCGGCCGTTCAACCTTCTCCTCTCCCACCCTTTCCTGGCCCCCTTCCTTCCTCCTTCCTCCATTTCTCTTTCTTCCATACACACTAAGCCTCCATCCTCTACCTCTCCACTTTCCTCTATCTGATGCCGCCGTTGCTCCGCCTTCTACCTTCCGTTTTGGACTGGGTCAGATCTGGGGACGAGTTGTTGAAGGGGTTTCCGACTTGGACCCTCCGCTAATAAGTCAACAGTGCTCCGGTGCGGCGGATCTGTCGACAAGCTACTCCACCGGAGGTTTTTTTGTTTTTTATTTTATTTTTAGTTTATTTTTTTGTTTTGGTTAGGTTGTTTACCCCTTTTCATAGGTGGTTTATTAGCCCCTTTTGGGTGCTTGTTTCTGCGATTTCATCTTGTGATTAGTGTTAGGGTTTGAGCTGTTTTCCTTTGGGATCTCTACTACCAGATCGTGGACAGGTTCCTAGCCCAGCCTTGTTGTTGGTCTGCCTCGGGCAGGGGTGCCACCGTTTAGATTTTGATAGTTTTGGTTCATTCCTGTTGTTTCTGATGAAATCTGTACTGCCCTCGGGCATATTCCTGAATGGAATTGATTAGACATTTTCAAAAAAAAAAAAAGAAAAAAAAGAAGAACATCTATCTGAAATTGATTTCAGGTGAAGAAAGTAATTGAGTGGGAGAAAGGTAATTCGTGTTGAGAGAGAGAAAGGGGAACAAACTTGGGGTAGAGAGAGTCGTGGTTGCAGCTGACAAAGAGAAAATGTAATTGTTGGTTTTGGAGAGGAGATCGGGATCGAAATGGTAAAATGACTTGCGCAGGGTTTGCTAGTAAGTCAATTTACATCAACCTCAGGAAAATATTTTACTAAAAGGGTGTTCCACTAAGAAAAATCTAGTTTAGTTTTAACCCTAAAACTACTCCACTAACTTTAAAAATAAAAAATAAAAAAATCCAACCAATTCCACTAACTTTAAAAAAACCAATTGGTATTATCGTCAGTTTTTTTACTAAAACTTAAGTTTTTTTTTTTCTTTGCACGGCAAAAAAGATTTCATTAATCACTAAAAGATTACAATGATCAATAGGAGTAAGGAGAAAACATCAAATTCAAAGAATCAAAAGCCTAGTTCGAGACCCAATCCTCGATTGGCAAGAAGCCAATCGAGGCCCAAGCCCAACCCCAAAAGGCCAAGAAGCCTAGATAGAAAAATATAGCACAAAAAAACCCTAGGACGTCACACAATGCAACCGCCACCACCGTCACTGCCCCACAGTTGCTTATAGCGAGACGAACGCTGCCACACCGTTGCTGGAATCCCGGGGAACATGCCCCTGTTTTTTACCCGAAGAACGGCTCGATTGTCTCACCATAACAGCCACCACAAACCGTTGCCCCGTTGATGCCAACCACATCCATCGCCAGTACACCTAAGGGCCAAGAAGCCCAGATGAACAATCTGCACAAACGAAGCAAACAGGTTCAGCCCTAGAGGCCAAACCCAGCCCTCCACCCTGCCAAAACCAAAACTTCGCGTAGATATCCAAACCCCGCCACGCCTCGCCGAACCTCCACCAGCCGTGAGCCCCCAACGCCGTTAGGCAACACCGTATCCACCCAGGAATAGATTGGCAAGGAGACACCCCCAAACGCTAGAACCAAACTCGTCGTTAAGCCTTGCACTCATCCTACACTACCCAACTAATTATATACCATAAATCACTATCAAACATCATCATTTTTTCGGGTTATATCTTGTTGATTGATTCAAATGGATAGATCAATTGGTTAACGTGTGTGTGTGTTAGAGAGAGAGAGAGAGAGAGAGATCATTTTTGGCTATGAAGATTACCAAAACTAGCTAGGTTTTGAGGCTGAGTGGAGGAAGATGAGGAGGGTTTTGAAGATAGGGCATAAGACTTTTGATTTTATTGTCGATGGGGGGGATGACTTTCACGTGGTGGTGGTGGAAAGAAGGAAAGGTTTTCAAGTGTCTCTCTCTTTGTTGGGGTTTGAAGTTGCATGGCTAGGGAGAAAGTTGCAGGAGTTATCTAAAGGGCATAGGGAGATTGGTTTTATAGGAAGTTTGAGGGGGACTAGCAGGTTGCTTAAGTGTTTTCATTTGCATAATAAGTGGGGTAGATTTGTGCAACTCAGGAGTTTTTCTTCCTGGAGGAGGGAGATACTCTGCATACCGGAGGCCAGTTTCGGTTACGGATGGACCAGAGTGGCGAAGGTTTTATTGGGTTGGATAGGTACAGAGGATCGAGATTGAGGACGGCTTCAGAGTTAAAGCATTCTTTTCCAGAATCAAAGGTCAAAATTGGGGCCCTAATAGATTTCGGTGTTGTTTCGAAGGAGCTTCGTGCGGCCCTTAACGCAACACCAATTTCTTCTGGCTACAGCAAAGCTATTGAGATTTTGGTCCAGTGTTTAGCTGATCGATCCGGAAAATTTAATGCTCTGATTAAGGAGGCAAAGGTAGTTTTAGAATGGATCGACAAATTTTTTTTGCAGTCAGAACAGGTAGAGTTCTCTCCACCGTCGGAGAGGCCAAAGGGAAAAGACGCCGGAGATTCGCACCAGAAGAGACCGGAGAGAAATGATGCAGGAGAATCAGAAGGTAACAGACAGAATAGTAACCAAAGTAAGGCTGAGGTTGTCGACGGAATTGTTGGTCATAGTTGGATGAGTTGGGTCGGGGCCGGCGGCGGAAAATATGGTAGTGATGGGTCGCGTGGGCATAACGCGAGAGGGATGCAGATGTGGGTGAAAAAGGCTAGCATTGGGAAACATTCCAATAAATGGCTTGAGGGGCTTGAGGGTCCTGTGTCATTACCGAATACCGAGTGTATTAAAAGTTCGGGTGCTTCCAAAGGAAATTCAAATTTGAATTGTTGTTCTCCTAGGTTGGGTATTGTATCTCTTGGGCCCACCAAGGAACAAGAGGCTGAAATTCCTAATGTAAATGGTAATAGGCCTATTCAAGTGGCGCAAAAACATGAATTTATTCGAACAGATGGCGAAATGAGTCCACAGCAAAGGGTAGAGCCAGATAGGAAATTGGAGAAGGTTTCACTTGCGACACATTCAAAATTGTTAAGAGAAAAAAAGATATTAAAGTTACAGGGTCGGTTTATGTTTTCAAATCGTTTGGAGCTTTTCAGAGCTCAAAGAAAAGTCGGGAGTATTCGCTTGAAAAAATTCATGTTTGGGGTGTAGAGGAATATCGAGGTGGAAGTGAGGGTTCAAGGGCCAAGGATTAGAGGTTTGATTAATTGCGGTTGTGGGTTTTTGAGGGATACTAGCGGTGGCGGTGGCGGTGGCGGTGGCAGTGGCTTAAGGGTCGTAGATGTTTGGGGTCGCGTTTTGAGGTTTGCTTGTGGGCTGTGGTGAGGGTTTGTCTGAGGCATTTGGGATTTGATTTTCTGAGGGTTTCTGTGTTGGTTTTTGTTTCTACTACGGTGGCAAAGACGTTTGTGCCATTCTGGGGCAACAACAAGGGCTGGTTCCTGGGTTCTAGTGATGGCTTGGGGTCTTTGCTTTTGTAGCAATGGCAGGGTTGGGTGTATCTTGGTTGCTTGGTTGTCTCTTGGTCAACCTTCAACCTTTTGGGTCTCGAGAGGCAGATGATAGTCATTGGTTGGGGTGCCAACTTTGTTGGATTTCCTCTCATCGTTTGATGTTTTTCTCTTGTTCCTTTTAATCTTGTATCCTTGATATGTGATTAATAAAAAAATGGGATTATTACCTCTAGGTCTAGAAAAGAGATGTCTAATTACCACTAAGGTAAGTCACTTTTTTTAATTACCATTAAGGTAAGCCACTCTTTTTTTGGTTTAGCTTTAGGGTGCACTTTCCTATTATAGGGTTTTAGTGGTTTAGGCACTTTTATAGGGTACCCTAAGATTTTAGGCACTTTCATAGGGTACCCTAGGATTTTTGGCACTTTCATAGGGTACCCTAGAGTTTAGGTTTATGGTGCACTTTCCTATTATAGGGTTTTTAGTGGTTTAGGCACTTTCATAGGGTACCCTAGGATTTTAGGCACTTTCATAGGGTACCCTAGGGTTTAAATTTAGGCACTTTTGTAGGGTGCCCTGGGGTTTAGGTGGGGTGGGTAGAGAGAGAGAGAGAGATAGAGACAGACGGGTCTTGGCGGGATGGGACAGGGACTGACGGGATGGGGGCCAAATGGGATTGACTGTCGGTTGTTTTATCCTCGCACCAGCACATGGGGACAGGGACTGACGCGGAGTGACTTCTTGGTAATTATGCTAAGAAAACTTGACCGGCCGGGAATTGGCCCTAAAAAAATTTGCAGTTCAAAAAAAAAAAAAACCAAACCTGTTCCACCAAGAGAAAGAGACTGGCGCTTGATCCATGGCAGGACGAGGAGGAGAGGAGGAGAGCTACGGACGAAAAGGGAGAAGGAGGAGAAAGGCGAGAGAGACTGCGGAAGCCCGGGGGGAGGAGGGAAGGAGGCAGCGCCTCCTCCCCCAGGCCAAAACCCTAGATCTAGTTTAGTTTTGAGAGAGAGAGAGAGAGAGAGAGAGAGAGAGAGAGAGAGAGAGAGAGAGAGAGAGAGAGAGAGGACAAGTTAGTTTTTTTCTAAAACTAAAGATCTAAAAAAACGAAGTTTTACGGTCAAACAAACGGAGCCTAAGTCTCCATAGTTTCTCAATAGTGCTAAACATACTCTTAACACCACCCGCACGTGATAAGACCTTAGCTTCGGTCCCAACATACGTGTGGTGGAATCTTCTATAGATAGTGGTATAGTGTGACGGTGTTATACTCCCTGACGGAGGTGATATAGGTACCATATCTATGCACTTCCACTTTGTTCACCAAAAAAAGAAAGGGAATATCCAATATTTATATATTTTTTTAACCATTAGCATCAAAATTTTAACACGGAAATTAAACAAGGGAATTCGAGACCCTTTGGCCGTCCGATCGTGTTTTGGATGGTCCTGATGCGTTCGGTAATTTTAATTTATTTTTACCGGTAAAAAATCAAAGCACATCCGGACCATGCAAAACACGATCAGACGGCCGAGGGGTGCGGGGCACCGTGTACAACACCCCCGGATTCGAGTCCACCTGACAAACAAAACAAGAGTAGTTTTTTTTTTTTTTAATTTTTTAATTTTTTTGCAGCTGCAACTAATAAAACAAGGGAAATTCGAGTGCTAAGGAAGTTCTAAGAAAGTGGAAATTAAGTTTTTCCAATTCGCAGCTGTACATCCCTTACCCTCTAAACCCTAAACCATGTATAACTAGCGCTGTGCACGGTCCAGATCGGATCGAATTCATATGAATCTAATCTTAATTCGAGAGTTATGATTTTCAGAAAATGTAATTCATGTCCAAGCCAAAAGTATTACGATCTGGTTCCAATTCAATTGGTGAGTCATGGATCGGTTCTGTTTTATCCAAAGATTACATTCTATAAGAAAATAAGCAACCAGCAATTAAGCAAAAAAAAAAAAAAAAAACAAAACAAAAACAAAAAACCCAGCAACATGCTAGCAACCAATTTTTGCATTGCAGATTCATTCCATCGTTCCAGATTAATGGTTTAAAGTTCCAAAATCAAGTTAGGAATTTGGGTTTAGTTTTTAGGGGTATACTCTGTAGTGTCAAGTGTGTAGTATACATATAAGGCAACACGTTTTTATCACGTTTAGCAAAGAATCACACTTTCCCCCTAAGTTTAATATAGATATACACTATCTTATTTATTATTGCAGAATGACTTTTTGTGAGCAGAAATGTGAGAGCGAGAAGTGGCAAGAAATTATTGGATTGTTAGGTGAATTTTGAAGTCATACAAGTGACACATTCTTATCACATTCCATAGATTCTTTTTCCAAATTTGAAAAACAAAGATTGCTATTCCATACAAATTCTTCTTATTTTCCATGGTGTAATGAAAGATTTTTCCCATCATTTTATTTATAATTTTAATTTGCCATCCTATTACAATATTATCCTTAGGATGTCACCCTATGAGATTTGAATCTTTATGATTCCATCATGTAAATGTAAATTGGAACATTGTGCCCCTATTATATATTTTAGTAGTATATTATCTAATAGTAATTTATATTCCTAAAAATCAGGGCCTAATATATATCTTATTCACGTCCTATTTTTTTATCAGTTATGGTCACTCATTATCCTCTAATAATGGAATGAATTTTTTGACCATTTAAGTTCCTAATTAAAGGAAGTTGCCTAATTAGTCAATACCTATTTATCTTCTTTCGTTACTATTAAGATAGAAAGATACCTAATTAGTCAATACAAACACTCTCTCTCCTCTCTATATCTCTCAGGCTCATTTAGGGAAGGAGAATCAATTCAAAATTTTTTGGAAAGGAGAACAAATCACACCCAACCATATTCCACCATAGCCACCATAGCACGGCGCCGTCCAAGGTTTGTTTCTAACGTATCAGAAATGGAGTTTTTGAAGGCTGCCGATCAAAAAAGAAAGAAAGTGGGTTTTGAAGGTTGCCGATCAAAAAAGAAAGAAAGTGGATTTTGGAGGCTTCCCCATCCAAACCCTCTCACTTCTCCACCGTGAGAACTTCGACGCCATCCCCGCGGCATTCTCCACATTGAGCGTATTCGGCGGCAGCGACGACGACCCAAAGGACAGCTTCGTGTTGCTTCATATCTGATATGTGATTTTTTTTTAATGTTGTTTACGTTTTTGAGGTGATTTATTGATAGTTATTTCATACGGTGAACACGATTTATTGATTCACCATATTAATGGATTTGATACAGTAAAGATGGAAAATCAATAAACCATGTTCTCATGTCCTTTAAAAATGGTGAGAGAATATGGTTTATTGATAATTATTTAATGCAATGAACACGGTTTATTAATTCACCATATTAGTAGATTCGATACAGGAAAAATGAAAAATCAATAAACCATGTTCTCGTGTCCTTTAAAAATGGTTTATTGATACGATGAGCTATTGGTTTGTTTCCATTCTTTCAAAATTGGTAAAATGGAAATAATTAAGGGTTAGTGTTAATTCATACACAGGAAACATTTTTTTATTGATTTATCATGTTTAATGCAATCTAATGTTCATACATGCAACATGGATGATTTATTAACCATGTTCCCTTATAATCATGGCCAATCAATAATCCATGTTTCCTGTGTGATTTCCCTGTATAATCATGATTCAACATTTTAATTGATTTCTTCACCGTCGAAATAGGAGTATATTTTTTCAATTTTGTTTTGAGATTTTAGTTGTGAGGAGATTAGGAAAGAGAGAATTATAAGATTAGGAGAGAGAAATTTTTCAAGATAAGAGAGAGAGAGAGAGAGAGAGAGAGAGAGAGAGAGAGAGAGAGATTAGGAAAGATAGGAGAGAGAAATATTAGGAAAATTGGGAGAGAGAAATATTAGAAAAATAGGAGAGAGAAAGGGTATTTTGGGGTTTATTTGAATTTCAAGATGAAATCATAAGTATTCAAATCTCATAGGATGGAATCATAATGATATTTTTTGTACAGGATGCCTAATTAACTCTGCCATTTTTTTCCTTACCTCTGTCTATATTTGTATCTAGGTCATTATTCAAAGTAATATCCATATCAATATTTTAAAAATTACTAGTTAATCCCCACACAATTTGCGGCTTTACGATCTGAAAGAAACATTAAAAAAATGACCGTAAATTGTTTGCGATATGTGTGCGTATATATATAGATGTATCGCATAATATACATATAAAAAAAGGTCACATATTAGACATATCTATATTTAAAAAAATATTTATACCATGCCTATGCTTATGAGTTTAGAAATTAAGAAAAAAATATGATATCTAAACCATTAAACCCATCCTTTTGCATACATGGATTTTCACATAAAAAAAGTGGGAAAGTTTTCTTCACTCTTATTTGATATCATTCCGAATCAAATTTCATTCCTAAGTGTACTCCAGTCGTATCTCTTATTGTTTTATATCTCTTCTCCGATCCAATTGTTTAACTTCAAAGTTTGAGATTCTTACTTGGTGGACGATTATTCCATTCAAATGAGATTTTTTCTCATTTTTTATTATATTAGTTGTCATTGTATATCTTTTTAAGATATATAGCATACATTTATGCAACTCTGTTGCTCCAAAATTTCCAACAAAAATTGATTGTTTTGTACGAAGTTATAATAATGGATGAATGAAGACTAAAGTTGATTGCATAAATAAATGAGAATTACGCGCCACTAATTAATGGAAATTAGCAATACAAAGGTGAAGTCAGAGATTCCATGGTCATTTTTCATTCTCCTCTCAACTTAGCATATATTATATACTAGCATGAACCGGTGCTATGCACGGAGACATGAAAATCAAATGATGTGTTTTTCCTTTTTATTTTTTTATTAGCTAAAAAATTATACTTTCAACCACAAAGTGTATTAAATTATTAGATCACTTAGATCAAAACAGTATAACAATTCTATTTCCTATCTTCTCCTCTTGACTCTAATTTCCCATGGTGATTGATTCGGCTAATCATAATCTATATGTGTGACTTTTCTACATAGAATTGTTAAGATGAACAATTAATTTAAGAGATTTGATGGGAATCAAACAAAAAGCAAAAAAGATGACAACGCATGAAAAGCTTTTATGACAACTAGACTCTGCTCAGATTTTGGTTTTTTTTAGTAACTCGGTGAATGAAAGGAATAGCGATAAATAATAGTAGAGAATTTTAATGTTTTGGCTTTTATGTTAGGAATAGAAACTATTAAAAAAAAAAATAATCAAACAAAAAGCAAAAAAAGATAACAACGCATGAAAAGCTTTTCTAACAACTAGACTCGTCGAATTTTGGATATTTTGAATAACTCGGTGAAAAGGAAGAGCGATAAATATGACAGTACCAAATTTAATATTTTGGCTTTTATGTTAGGAATGGAAATTATTGAAAAAATAAATACTTTATATATTTCTTTAAAGATACTTTTGGTTCAGTTGATAATAAAACTGGAGACATGGGAATAAAATGATGTGTTTTCCCTTTTTTTGATTAGCTAAAAAATTATATTTTCAACCACAAAGTGTATTGAATTATTGGATCAAGTATAACAATTCTATTTCCTATTTGCTCCTCTTGACTCTAATTTCCCGTGGTGATTGATTCGGCTATAAAATCATACTATATATGTGACTTTTCTAAATAGAATTGTTATACTGTTTTGATGTAAGTGATCCAATAATTCAATACACTTTGTGGTTGAAAGTACAATTTTTTAGCTAATAAAAAAAAGAAAGGACAACACATCATTTTATTTTTGTGTCTCTGTGCTGCTGTGCATAGCATGGGTTCATGCTAGTCTATTATATTATTACAGAATGGGTTTTCGTGAGGAGTAATGTGGATGTGACAAATGTCATATATTGATTGGACGACAATTTGTTTTTGTTTGTTTTATGATTACAAAATATCTATTGTTAATCAATTTTGATTTATGGAAAAATTTTGAATTTGGAAAAGTTTCAAAATGGAATCATCATTTGAAAAACATTGACAAGAATCCCATCAATTGATTTAGGGACACCCAAAAGGCAATGTAAATATCCAAGCCCATGAATATCACTATTATAATATAAAAAAGATCTATTATATTATTGTAGAATGGGTTTTCGTGAGAAATAACGTGGATGCGATAAATGTCATGTATTGATTGGACCACAATTTGTTTTTGTTTGTTTTATGACAATAAAATATCTATTGTTATTCAATTTTGATTCATGGTAAAAATTTTGAATTTGGAAAAGTTTCAAAATGGAATCATCATTTGAAAAGCATTGGATCACTTGAGCTATGTAAATATCCAAGCCCATGAATATCACTATCATAATATAAAAAATGATCTATTATATTATTGCAAAATGGGTTTTCGTGAGAAGTAACGTGGATGCGACAAATGTCATGTATTGATTGGACCACAATTTGTTTTTGTTTGTTTTATGACTACAAATCATCATTTGAAAAGCATTGGATAAGAATCCCATCACTTGATTTAGGGACACCCAAAAGGCAATGTAAATATCTAAGCCCATGAATATCACTATTATAAAGATTAATTCGAGAATGTTTTCCTAGGAATGGTAGGTAGATAAATGGAAGTATCATAGGTGGAATCTATGATTGAATAATTATAATAAATTAGGAAATGTTGACAAGTTAATTTCCTAGAGTCATGATTAATTTACATTGAAAGGCGAATATATATACCATATTTTAGTTACATTTTTAATTGATAAATATAGGAATCAATAGAACTACACCCCAATTGAACTTGACCCATTTTTGTAACTTCAAATTTCTTTGATCATTTCTCTTTTATTTTATTAGTTTGTAGTTGTCTTCATTTATGCCCTGTCATTATTTCATGATTGTTGTATTTTCCTCTAAAATAGCCGTGATCGAAATTTTCACTCCTTTTTTTGTTTACCCAGGATTGAAACAATATAAGGCAGTCAATTGGCTATGGGTGCTCTACTTCACTTCAAAGCAGTATTTAGCATTGGTAGTACCATGAAAGCACGATCATACATACAGTTGGGGTACGTTTCATCAGAGGTTTGTCGTCTTTCACTCATTATGTGTTTTAGAATGTTTTCTTTTTGTTCTTACCTTTTTATGGTCCACCTCTTTTTTGTTCACTTTTACTCTAATATATGCGAAGTAAGTGCTTAATTTGTTAGTCTCATTTCATTATATTAGATAATCGATCATAGCAGAAATATTCTGGGAGTTATACCACTTATATTCTATAGACAAAGTTTTCAAAAATACTGATAGTTGGAGTACATTGATAGGAAGAACACTATGTAGTTCCCATTTTTATACAACACGTGACAGAGAGAGAAAGAATCAGCTTCTTGAATGCATTCATGATTCGATCTCTTTCTTTTGCCCTCTTAAGAGTTTGAATAAGAATAAAATGTTCTAACCTTGGCTTTTTCTTTTTCTTTTTGTTAAAAACTTCCCAGTGTTACTCAGAAATGAGATGAAGTTTATCCGATGCCAAATATACGGGTTAATTTTCTCCCTATTTTGAGTCTTTTAAATTTATGTGAAACCCCATATGAGTACAGTTATTGTTTTTTTTTTTTAAAAACAAGACATTGTATGATGATTTAGTTATACACGGTATTTGTGATAAGTAATTGATTATCCAATTTTGCGGGGGGTTTTTTTTTTTTCCAATTGAAGAGTTCAAGTGCTGGGCATGTAGATGAGATTTCAGCATAGAAGCGGTGTGTTCTAGAGAATTAGTATCAAACCTCTGTCAAAATTTTGAATTTAGTAGATTGATTATTCTAGAGTTTAATGGGCATAAAAAGGGATATATGATTCCTCAATTTTGTTCTCTATTATTTTTAAATTTTTAATTATCTACCCTCAGACCTATGTGAGGATACTACCTTCAATGCGCGTGGTTGTGAAATGGAGAGCACTATTGTATTATGGAATAAGTGAGTTTTGTTTCAATTATTTATTTCTTATAATTGCATTTGTTTGTTAGATATTATCAATCACTTTGTCATCGTCGTTGTTCACTGATTGGATAAGGTTTATTATATCTTGATTATGTAGAAAAGACACTGCGTGTGTGAGTGCTAACTAGAGCGTTTATCATATTAGATTTTTTGGTGTGACATTTCTTGAAGTAGCTTTTAGATTATGAAAACCGAACTCGGGCAGAGTAGGTGAGCAACACAGGATCAATATCCCAAAATGATAAAATTGTAGTATTGAAATCAGCTAAAATCTGAGAAAATTAAAGAAAACTTCATACCTTTGTGTTTAGATACAGCCATGCGTATCAGTTGACTCGGGCCTTTCAATGTGCTGACTTAAAAGAATTCAATGCAGTTTTTTAATCTCCCATCATATTAGTGTATTTATTTGGTGTTTCTTCAACGAACCATTGACTATAGTTAGTTCAGTTGTCAATTGCTTGACCGACCAGGTGACTAAAAATAAGACGAATAAAGACGCGTCCCAAGCGTAGGACTCTCGACCAGTGTAGCACAATAAATCCGGAAGTACCGGAGTCGAACCACAAAGACGACTTAAGTGCTTGACTCAAAAGTGTGAAAGTGCAGTTTGATCTGGCTCTTAGGTAGCCACCCCTTGATTTGATGGAATTTATTAACTAATTACTAAGCTAATTTAGTTGAATGCAAATTAATAAAGAGAGCACAGCTGAGGGAACCCAGCGTCCACGCCTATCCTAACCGATATTTACTCGGGCCACAATTAGTCCTTTTACTGATTTTAGAATACGAGAAAGGCTTCCTAACAAATGCGCACCACCTGTCACCAGATTCCGTGCGCATTCGAATTCCGGTAATGCCTGGGTTTGTTTGTTAGAAAAGTCTCTAGTTCCCAAAATTGCTTGAAAGTTGAATTAATTCGGCCCCGAGGTGAAATATTGATTAGCCTAGACGTAGGCACCTTCGCCCCGCAGCCGCACTCGTAACGACTACTCACTCATGATTATAAGGATTGCAGAAATCAAATTGAACCTAGATCTAAACATGCTTGAACAATTAATTATGAAAACAATAGAGAACGATACCGTAAATTGCAAGGGAAAAGTTGAACTTGATTGTTAATACGCAACCACAAGCAGAAATTCTGAAGCTAAACTTGAATGCGAAACGCTGAATGAAGAACTCTGAATCCGTAGTCGAAGACTTGAAAACACAAAACCTAAGTAAAAGTCGTGGAACCCTAATCTGGGTTAAAACATAAGTATTTATACTAATCTAGTAATCCTAACGAAATGCGAACGAAAATCCCCGAAATACTTCGCGCGAAGCCAAACGACGACGTTCAATGGGTCTGATAGCCTCTCGGTAGCGCTACCTATGTTTAGGGGTAGCGCTACCGCTTCGTTTCCGTGCGGCGTTGACCATTACTCCTTCTGTTGACCATTGACTTCTAATACGCCGGTAGCGCTACACCACTTTTGGTGTAGCGCTCAAAAACATTCTGTTCATTTTTTGGGACCTTTTGTGCCCAATTTGAGCGCTCCAGCAAAATGGGGTAGCGCTCCCGACGGATTTTGATCACTTCCATGCACAATCCACTCGCTTCCAACTCTCGATCTACGTGCATGAACTTCCAACATCTTGAAATTACACCCACGACCTTAGAATACCTGCAAATTATACTCGAGACACAAAAACACCACGTGCACATATCAAATGGAAAATAAAGCCCAAAACGCACGTCTAACATGCTAAACCACCCTACTTAGGCGCTCAAAAGCAAGCTTCCCACACGCCTATCATCAATAAATTTTATTCTTTTTGTTCTTCTATCTCAGTTTTCAAGAGCAAAAAGGGTTTTGATGGTGACATGTTCTAAGAGATTGGTTATTGTACCATGACTGTGAAGTTTTTCTCAATTTGAAAGTAATTCTTAACTTTTAAGTATTGAAATTTTGGGAGTTCAATGTTTACTTTTTTTAATGGGAAATGAGAGTGGTATTGAGACATTGAGTGTTTTTATACTTTGAAATTTTAATTGCAAGACTCTTTTCCTTTACAATACTTCACCGCATACTTGGGTATGAAAGGTATGCTTTGCATAGTAACCTTACGACTAATGAATTTATATACAACTTACCCATCCCTAACTTTTTAAGTGGAAGTAAGAAATATGAATTCCATTGATACATTACAAGTGGCAAAGTTGGGCTCCAATGAAAATAGTAAAAAAACATGACCGGCCCATATGTATCCCCTGACTGCATCATGGTAAAAGTCATCTTATGTTACATGGTTCTACATGCGCTAAAATTATAGGAGGAATGAATTGTCACCCTCTCATAACTGATAAGGTGGGATGGAAAGAAATTTGATTTGAAATGAAATTTTGTGGTTCTAACATCTTATGTACTGAGGATCTAAAAAAGAAAAAGAAAAAGAAAAGAAACTTATGTACCGGTTTTTGTGTTTTTTTTAGTGATAATGCCAAAACTGATTTTGATTGTGCCATAACTCCAATGCATAAAAGGCATTACATTGCATAGAAGTACAAGTATTTTATGCATTGGAGTTTTGGCACAATCAAAAACAGTTTTGGCATTAACATTTGCCTTTTATTTTAAAGAGAATGGTTGGATTTGGATGAAATTTTTTTGAAAAAAATTGGGATATCGGAGATGGTACCACAACTATTGATCTGATTCCCCATTACTTTTATTACTATATCAAGAACAATTACAGGACTGCGAAAGTAAAATTCACTCCTTACTAGATTGATTGAGTACATATTGATTGACTTGAAGCTACCAAAAAAATATAGGTTAAGAGGAAACCGTACATAGAATTTTTCAGACAGCAGCTACAGATTCAGCTTCCAAGAACAGTAGGATATATCCACTTCCAATTATTGAAACTAGCATGAACCCGTGCTATGCACGGAGACATGAAATAAAATCATGTATTTTTTTTCTTTTTTTTCTCAACTAACTGAAAAATGTTACATTCCACCACAAATTGTATTAAATTATTGGATAACTTAGACCAAAATAGTATAACAATATTATTTCCTATATGGTCCTCTTGTCTCTAATTTTCTGTCGTGATTGATTCGGCTATAAAATCATAATCTATATTTGAGCAAAATGAAATTATAATTGAAACTTATTGCAAGCAATTTGGTTTTTAGAAAAAGGTGGATTCATAGGCAATCAAATTAGAGATAACATATGTGTACCGGAGATTTGTCAAATACATCAAGAAGAAGCATCACTTCAAATCCAAAGCTCTCAAAAAATTTAAGATGGTTGAGGCCGATCTTGCCTATTTTCTCCTTCATTCTGGTTTTTACTTTTTGTGGTTGAATGATGGAACCTGCACTCCAAATGACTTTCAAAATAGAAGGAGAAAATAGGAGTATCAAGATAACATATACATAGATCTTGCTATTCAAACCGACTTCAATTATTTCCACCATGTCTAGAATTTGCTAAAATTCAATTATTTTCCATCTATTTAAAGGACCTTCAACACTCGGAAATTTCTTCGGGTTAGGGTTTAGTTAAAATTTTAGATCAAACTTGTTTAAAATTTCATTTTGCTCAAATTGTTTTGGAAACTGTTTCTCATCAAAATATTCATTTTCGTTATAGTGTATTTTTTTTAACAGCATTTTTGTTAGAGTATCTAGATTATTGATAATATTGAAATATGGGCAAGGTTGTGTATGCATTGGATACACCCTTTTTAGTAGATGATCACTGATTACCAAGAGGAGTGTACTCATATTTGAACTCAAATTTACCACTTACCAGGGTTGAGTTTCCAAAACTATGTGAATTTCACTTTGTTGCTCCAATAGTTTGGCGCAAACACCTATGGAACTCCTTCGATCACCATACAAAAATCAAGAGTTGCGAGCTACTTTGGATCTGTTCATGCAAAGAATTCCACGAAAAAATAGTAGCAAGCAAAATTTGACCAAATCTATTGAAAGCAAACACATTATATTGTAAAACACTTTTTCGGAGCACATGACCACTCCAAATTTATTCTCATTAGGAGGCATAAAAATCCATTGTTGTATCACATAGATGGAGTGCTTTTCATTCTAGCTTGTTTGTCATATATGCAAACACATTCATAATCGACAAAGAGTACATGCACAAAGATATAGAAAGGCAATGAAAAATACCTCGCTGCCTAAATATAGGAGTGATTCTTATTTTTTCTAGATCAATGAATCTTTAATAGCTTTGGAGACACAGTATATATTGTAAAAAAAAAAAAAAAAGGAATGCATAGGAAGAGATTTTATCTTAGCATTATATGTGTATAAGAGATTGCAACGTTTATTATTCTAATTAGGAAAATGTTGATAATTTCAAAATCTATGATCCAATCACGTCATCATAATCTCCTATTCAAATATCTATATTACTATTGCAGGATGACTTTTGGTGAATAGAGCTTCCTCAGCTTGCCACGTGTCCCCCAATCCTTTGCACTTTTTTAGCAATTAGCAAAGTCCTAAATGGTAGTATTTAATTCTTTACTGAGTTAAGGTTCATTAATCTTTTCAAATTTGAAATTAACAGAAGTAATGAAGACTAATGAAGGAAAGTAGCAATTATTTCCGAAATCCAAGGAAAGATTAAGAATTCTTATATTAGGTTTACCGTAAAAATTATATTAACAAAAAGATTGACAATTATCTTATATAGTATTGTAGGATGGGTTTTCGTGAGGAGGCCTATGGTTGCGACAAGTGGCACGAACTGATTGGTTGGTATATTTACAATGCTTATATTAATTTTCCACTAGAATTGCAATAAAAATACTTTTTCTAATAATCTATTCCAAAAAATGTGGGGTAGATTTGATTCTTGGAGATAATTTACCATTCAAAAATAAACGAATACAGTTTAAAAAGTTAATTGGACAAAGTTCAGTAGCTATAGTGTTTAAATTTAAAAGGGATCTTACCAAAAGAAAAAATTTACAAATGTTCATTGTGGATTCAACTTCGAGAACTTCCTCCACATGAGATTTGCTTTCCATTAAGGTGAGATTTAATTCCCCAAAGAAGAATTCATTCCTAAATTTGTCGTCTTATTCTATCTCTTCTCTTCCAAATGACATTTCTTTTGTGATCCATCTCATTCATGTATTTTAATTTTTTTTCACTGTAGTTTTGAGTTCTAGAAAAATATTTGACTGTTATGTAGGATGTGAAGTCTGAATGAAAAGTATAAATGAAGGAGGTGATTGTTTGAGATGATGAGGTATTAGCATTGATTGCCAATCCGAATTACAAATGCAGAAGCGAGATTGGTATCTCTTCAGCTTTATCGTTATCATCAAGAAGAGTGATTCTACGGGTATTATTTTTTGATTGATTCTATAGGTGCTTTGGTTGATTTATTTTGTGATCAACATAAAATTTGTACTCTTTTTTTCCCCCCCTAAAATGCATTGTGTGTTGACTTCAAAGATTTATGAGCACGCCCGCAATCATCTCAAGGGTGTATGAAATGCACTTAAAATTAAAATTAATGATCAATTCAATCATCACACACTAACAAGAGGTGATTAGAGAGGTATTTGATAGGAAATCCAATGCATTGATATTCTTTCATTTTACGCAATTCAATATTAGCACCAAATCATAGCACACAAAATAACATAACAATTGTATATCTTAGTAGTTCAATCCATATCAAACTTTCTAAGTAAATGACTGTTTGTAATTAAATTAGCAAAGCAACACTATTTTTTTTTCTTTTGATTTTAGTTTCCTTGCATTGCACGGGGTGCCAGAGTTATATTATGGTGAAAAAAAAGTTTGGTTTGAAACAATGGTGGTATGACACATTGGCATCCACCCCATCTCCCCACCATGTGTGGTTGGATCGGTCCGTGCATATAGCACGGGTTTGCTACAGAGTGTCTTTTTGTGAGAAAGAACGTGGATACAACAAATGATAATAATTCATTGGTTTATAATATACTAGGATTTTGAATAGAGCATGTGACAATAATTCTATTACCATAACTCTTTTTTCAATTTTGAATTTGAAGTTCACAAATTTTGCTTTATTCTCTCTTGCATTCTTATTTTCCATTACAAAATTAAGTACCTTTGAGGTACAATATATAGTAAAATGTAGATACAAGTCAAAATCTATTATAGAATTGCAGTATATAATAAATTCATTTCAAAAATAACAATTTAAAGGGTAGGAGTAATTGATATAATTTTCATTTTTGTGCTATTTTTTTCTCTTATTTTTATAAATTAGTACTGGACAATGCCTTTTAAACCAAATGAATACAGACACAAAAGATTTATTATATTTCGGACGACACATTGGTTAATTATTGCTATTTTACTTTATGCTATTCACGATCCCGTGCATAGCACGGGTTTTATGCTAGTTCATATACGGGTAGCATGGAGAATTGGAGATAATTAAGGTAAATTTTTTAATAACATGTAACCTATTTATGGATAATATTGAAGAGTAGAAATAAGAGTAATGTCATATGTGTTGTTTGAAAATTCTATGACAAACCAATTAAATACTGCCACTTGTCACCCCCACGGCCTTCCTCACGAAAAGTCATCCTGCAATAATATTATTGAAATGACTTTTAAGAGGTGCATAGCTAGGAGTTATCCTTAAACTTATGAGGATCATGCTTCTCTCAGTTGTATCGAAACATCGAAGAAGTTTGAATTCATCACTTCTAAGAATTTTTCATAACAAGAATGTTATTCTCTCAACCAAGTTGCTCACTACAAGAACATAACTCACATGTTGTCTCGGTTATTTAATTAACGTAAGGTGACTGTCTGCTATAAAGGATAAGTTATTATCCATTCAATTAGAAATGTCGAATAATAGTAGATGAGCATTGAAGTATTCCGAATGAAATTTCTTTGTGAGGTTACTTTTTAGATATATTTTTTGGGGGGTAGAGGTGTTGAATAGATTATGGATTTTGACAATTTAAACTAATTGTGTGTGCCTGAATTCGTCCTTTGCATAGCACGGGATTTCTGCTAGTATCACATTAAGGTAAAATATTAAAATAGTTAAAAACATATATAATACTAGTGGTTAAATTATTAGTAAGTATTTGATTGAACATTAAAATTGTCTTGGTTTAGAAATTTCGACCAGAAGTTAAACGGTTTGACAAAGCGCTTACAAAAATTCAATTACGATTTTTTTTCCTGGAATGATTAAAAAAATTAAGTCTTATAAAATGAACGGCTCGCATCATAAAAGTGGAATCCGGTTGGAGTTCTACACAAAATATGTATTGTTCACCCTATTTATGGAGTGTAGGATGCCCAAAGATTGAAAAACTACTATGTAGCTGTCGATATTTAAATTCTTGCCTACACAAGGTAGCCACCACCACACCAACACCCCACAGGATTTGACCTTGATGGAGCTATGGAGCCAACCGGTTCCACATGGCCCTCGGATTAATTTGAATGAAAGTATGTTTCAAATTCAGCAATAGTATTCCACAGCTGAATCAGAATGAAGAGTAGCCTCTTTTTTTTCTTTTTTTTTTAACAGCAAGAGTAGCCTTTTCTGACAGCAGCTACAACTGCAATAATATATAGTTGCATGCACACTATTTTTCTTAGGACAAATAATAGTATCTTGGGAGGCCCAAGATTTCAGTGAGTAGTCAAAACAAGAAGCGCGTGCGCAGCAGGAAAGCCATGTTATAAAATGAAAGACAAATTAAACGGATGGGTGGTAGGGAGTCCAAAGCAATCCCTCCTATGGCCTTGTTTGTTTCATGGGATTTGGGGGAGGGATTTGATGGTGGGATGGAGTGAGACTCAAAATCTCATGTTTGTTAACATTTTTTCGGATGAGATTTGAAATCCCTTACCAAGTTTTATTTCAATCCGTACGGGATATAATATCCCATGGGAGGTGTGGGATTTGGATGGGATATGGATTTTCAATGGCTAAAACAAAAAAACAAAAAAAAAAAGCTTTCCAATGGCTATATCCCGTTGAACACAAACACCGGACATGAATTTTCTCGATCCATTGATATCCTGAGCAATATCCCAAGGATTTCATATTCCACTCATATCCCAAGGGATTTCATATCCTATCCATTTATCTCCGGTCATAAAAACGAGGCCTATAAGTTTGGGTTAAAACCCAATAACAGTACACCTTCAAAAGCTATAAATATCTATTGCAACAGCTACACAAATCAATATTTAAAACAAACAAATGAATGTCATGGGACCGCAGGTTGTGAGGAACGATAAAACATTAATGGTTTGGTGGTCATATGTGGTGCGATATTTTTTGAGCATCATATCATGAGACCGCAGGTTGTGAGGTGGGTCACTACACCGCTGTAACCTTCATAAAGTCCACATTTAGGGACAAAAAATATTATATAAACCATTTATTTTATTCACCCGTTCGATACGTACAGATGGGGTACACCGATGATGCACCGACCGGCACCAGGGACCCCTTGTGCGTCCTACACGGTCGATCCGAGCCGTTCATTCATCCAAAAATCAAATTTCGAGCGGGCCCATGTGAAAATCAACTCAATCAGACTGTCACGCCCTCAAATTTCAATAAGCCAAATACAAATAAAATTCACGTAGGATCGATCAAAGTCAAACAATTTCCCATAGGAAGTCAAGGTCAAAGTACAATAAGCTTCTGGTCAAGGGTACCCGTACCCATGCAAAAATAACAAAAGTTTTAAAGTTATTACATAAGTTGAAATAGTCAAAAGCTTGGAGAAATTAAAGTTACAGGATCATCTTCCAAAAATGTACTTAGTATGAAGATGAGAAAATAACTTCATGATCATAAAATCTTCATGGCATGCATTCACACTTCAAGCATCCGATCTCATGCTCCATGCCGTGTACCTGTGAAAGATAGGGTGAGCTCACTAGCTCGTAGGAAAGTTTCTACCAACACTAAGGGTATAGAGAATGAAAGATGCACATGAAGGTATGATACACATGAATGAGTAAGCTAACATGGACCAAGATAAATCAACTCGATGACAAAGTGTCTAGGAGATGCCTCAAAGATCTAATGAAACCAGAATATCCATAAGTTTCCTCATAACCATTACATTTCATGTCGTGGGTTCATTCCCTTCAAAACACAGTTAGTTACACAAACATTTCATTTCACACTACTTCACAAATACCCAAATCATCTAAAATAACCCAAGTATCCGTCACATTTATCATATACATCTTATTCCTTTTTAATCATTCGTTTATTCTCCGGGCATGCCATATAGGCCCCGTGTCACTCCGGGCATACCATTAAAGGCCCCGTGTCACTCCGGGCATACCCTTTCGGGCCCCGTGTCACATATTTCACATTTATATTACCATTTATCAACTCATAAGTTCAACTTAGTGCCCAAAGTCAATTCACGTATCACAATACCCTTTCACAAGTGTCCAAAACATTCACACAGTCATCTTTGTTCAAAAACTCAAAATGTGTCGGTGATGGTCAAGTTAGCACGTGTCCAAGTGTGTGAGAAACCAAGACAACCAAGACAAAGCATAAAATGCACCATGATAGGTTACCGAAGCTTAGAGGTCAATTCGAGAAGCTTCGAAAGGACCAATGAGGGCCCGGAGCGTTGGAACATGAAAATGGAGTTATGAATCTCAAGAAAATACGACACACTGATAGTAAAAAGCACATTTTTCTCAAAATACAAAGGTTATGAATATGAGACCAATTGGGTTTGAAAGTAGACTCATAGAGCTATCCAACGGTTCAAGAATCACCTCAATCGGAGTTCGGACGAAGCCGGGGCGTGCCCGCGAAGTTGGGTCAATAATCTGCCTGAACAAGGGGAGTCTGGATCGATCCAAAAGGGATGTGGATCGATCCAAGAAGTGGGTGGATCGATCCAAAATGTCACGAGAGCAAACAGAAGGTTTTGGATCGATCCGGACCAATAGTGGATCGATCCATAGAGGTCCAAAACACCAACAGAGCATTTTGGATCGATCCAACCTTAAGGGTGGATCGATCCAACTTGGTTTTTGGTGAAAAATGCACAACTTAGCTCCAAGTGATGGGGGCTTCAATCCAAGGCAAAATGAGATTCAAAAACACAACTAAATCAAGAGAGAGGGACACATCAACAATCAATTTGTGGATTGATCAACTAAACATACAGAACCCAAACTCAATCAACTCCAAACTCAACTTCCATGGTGACAAACAAGTGTAATGGAAATTTTAGGAGCAATAACAAGAGTAATGCATTAATTCATTCAACATACACTTAGAGAATGTAGAATGTTGTTCCCTACCTCAATGGTTTAGCTCCAAGGATGAGAGAGTGAAAGCCCTAGCTTGTTCTTGCAGCCCCAAACAAAGTGAGACCTCACCAAGCAATTCCAAAGAAACCCGGACTCCAAATCGCATGTAGATGACGAATACGAAGGTAAATCTTGAAGTAATGAGGGTTGGAGGTGTGAATTTTGTAGAGAGATGGAAGAAATTTGGGAGAGGAGTAGAGGGAGAAAGTGTCATTGGTTTTGGGGGAGGAGAAGAGTGTGTTTTGCTTGCTCAAAAATCAGCCATACATATCTATGTGCACTCCCACAAATCACCCTCATGTTCATAATGCATCTCACAAGGACCCAAACGCAATACTAACTTCACATTGACCCTATATTACTCTATTTTCATTTCCTCACACTTCCCCAACATTATTTTAGAAAAAATTATATAAAATTACGAGTCCTTACACAGACGTTCCTAAGTGTTCGATCCAAAATCACCCCATTTTGTTCAAAATTCGGATCGACTGTGTGGGACCCACAAGGGGGTCCCGGTGCCAGTCAATACACGGTCTGTACATGGGGGTCGGTACCCCTGGATTTACCGCATTTTATTGGGCTCGTTGGGCAGGTAAAGTGAACGGAAAGTTAGATGGATTGGATTTTGATGCAACATGAGCGACACTTGTGTCTTGAAAAACTTAAGGACTATTATGATTTTGAAAAGAGGTCTGATACAGTACATGAAAAGTTTCCCATAAATTCACTAAGAAAATGCATCCAACGGGTGAAATACACCCGGTACACTATTAACAAATCAGGGTCGGCCCAAGGGTTTTGAGTGCTCTAGGCGCCTAATCTAAAAAATGTGCCCTAACAAAATTTTCAGCAACAATCACACGAGAAAGTCAAAACCATATAAAATTCTACTAGTTATTACATAAGACTATAAGAGCACAATGGGCCAAAAACAATTTCGATGTAAATTGTGCAAGTTCAAAAAATGTAGAAATGTTCCTTTGATAATATAATTTTGCTGGAATTCAGTAGATAGTAGGAAATATACCTTATAAACTTCATCTTTAGGAACATAATTTTGCTCTATAAGCCGAGTTCTATGATGTTCGGGTTTGGCTCGCTAAAAAAATAATTGAGCTCGAGCTCGAAACGAAATACCAAAATTGATCAAGTGGTGAAGAAACTATGACATTGGGGAAAAGGGAATCTCATTGGACTGTGTTGGGTTCCATAAGATCTTAGATTGTTATTCCGTAAATCTTAGCAAGAGGTAATATGCTGGGGCTAAAAGAAATTATGACATTAACTATTGTAACGATATCAATGGACAGTGTTGGGCTCGATTCGCGCAAGATCGAGAGGCTGTTGGATGCGCATTTGTGTAAGAGGTGGCGAGGAAGGCTATACATAAATAAGATTCTCTCAAGAAGTTTTTGTGGGACTTACTCAAGACCATTGTGGGAGCTCTCATTTGTATCTATGTGAGTTTCATTACTCCCACATCGGAAAATTAGTTTTTAGCAACCATTCCTTTTTCCGATAAAGCTACCACCACTCCACTTACTTTCATGTGAGCCCCTAAATGTAAAAAAAAATCTTACTTGGCTGCCTCATAAATTTTTTTGTTTGGGCTAACCATGAAAAAGACTTTTACTCAAGCCTAACACTAAAATTTATGGGAGTGCCCCTAATTTTGGGATTTTTTGGAGTGCCCTAGGCCCAGGCCTTGTAGGCCTTGGGCCTGGGCCGGCCTTGTTAACAAACAGTGTACTGGGTGGATTTCACCCGTTGAATGCATTTTCTTATAGGAAACTTTTCATGTATCAAACACTTTCCCATTTGGAAATAAGCTTTCACATAAACGCATTTCTTTCATGCTGGTACCGATATCCACGTAACCTAATTTATCACAGTGCTTTCCTACATGACAATACAAACAAAATGAATAGCTTGCATCATATTTTGGAAATCAGAATAGAGGTCACGATAACCTTGTTTGCGTCTCAACTCAAAGACGGGCCCTGAAGTGACTAAACTCAAAGACAGGACTTGTAGCTACTAGGGGTGTCAACGGTTTGGATTGGTATGCTTCCAAGGGCCAAATCGCGAGTCACAGTTTTAAGGAAAGGCAATTTGTGTCCGGACCAAATTAAAATTCAAAATAGCATTACACTTCCACGCGTACCATTACTGCCATTTCATACCAATACGTAGCAGATTAAAAAAACATTACAATACTGCCATCCAGATTCCGTGAACCAAACCGCGAGTCACAGTTTTTAAATATTTCAAATTGTGCCGGACCATTAATCCATGAACCCAATCCAAAACCTACAGCCTAGTTCGGATCGATTCGGATTCATGGTTCACAGCTTCTCTTGACAGGCCTAGTAGCTACTCAACTCAAAGATGGTTCCTGCATGTTGTGATTCAACTCACAAGTCTCACATATCAAGATTGATGATAAAAAGATGAGCAGTGATTTTTTCACTCTATTCATTGTCCGGACCATTAAAATTCTTGCTATTACCCTTTCACATTCAAATTTTCTACAAAAAAAAAAAAAAAAAAAATTTACACAGACGAAAAGAAAAAAGGGAGGGAATGAAAAAATAAATTTTCCTTTTGTAGAAAGTTTACTGTAACATCACCGTAAATGGAGAGGTACACAGTACATAAACAGTGCTTTTCACGCTACTTATAATAGTACTACGGACAAAACCTATTTTCCATGTCGGTCAGGTTTACCAGTCTCGAGAGTCTTGAAAGCAAAGCCGAGGATTGCGGAGATTCCTACATTCAGCAAAAAGAAAGGAGAAAGGGCCACATTCCCAATGGTTAACGTAGCATTCAGATTCAGACAATTCCCAAAAAAAGTACTACTCTACATGGCTACTTTTGTTTTTGGCAGCTTATCTCAGCACACGTTCTTGTGAATTGTCACTCCACAATAACTATGAACTGTACCATGAGACAAATACTACTACCACTGGTTATTACACACGTGCTCGGTCCCAAGGTTACTCTAGTTGGTTGGTGAATTTTTTTTCTACAGAATTGACCAAGATTCTATTCATAGAGTCAAGCCACATGAAAAGCCACAAGAAAGTAATTTGTTGGACACCCGCACTACCCGAGTGAATGGCATGTCTTTGACCGAACTGAGGAAGAAATTAGTCTACATGTGGCTGAGCTAGGTTGGACACCCCTCACCGTCTAACCCAAAGAAAAGAAAAAAGAAAACTGCAACTCACAACTAGAAGGCACGGATAATCCACAAGGAGCAATTTCTCATTCGAATAGGGGAAATACAAGCACAATTGGGAGATTATCCACAAGATAAAAGATGACAAATCTAGTGCCTCTGTTATAAGTGGCACCTGAGTATTTCATATCAAATTACAATATCATAGAATGCTTCGTGTGTTTTTTTTTTTTTCCTGAACAAATAGTTGTATGCTTCTTTTACCACCGTCTCTTCCTCTAATCAAAGAATATTCGGGTAGTAGTTCGGTACTACCTGGTAGCAGTTTCAGCTCCTGCTGAAGCATTGAGACACTTCGGAATTGGTGATTGATGGTGGGTATTGATTGCGGGGTGTTGTTGGACCAAGAAAGTGAGGAGGATGAATAGAAGCCGATGAAGCAGTGACAGTTGCTGAAGTAGCGAATCCTGATGATGCTGCAGTAGAGAACAGCGGAGGTGGAGCAGCCGCCCGACCAAATGGGCCTTGGATTTGCCAAACCCAGTTTGGTGAAGAATCAAATTCCACACTCTTCTCCATTGCTCCTCCCTGTAGTCAGAAAAGAGGGTATCCTCCATTAAGTTTTGAAAAATGCATTTTTTCTTTTTAGCTCGGTTTATTGAAGCCACACTAAAGAACTTCTATCCAAATCAAAACCATTAAAAATGTAACCCACTGATCTTGTGGTCTTAACTCTCAAGGGTAAGAACCCCGAGATGGGCTTCAGTTACAGAGAAATTTGTTGCTAATGCCCGTATAGCATGAAATTTAATGGGCAGTTGAATTGAGTAAATTACCTCATAGATTGGAAAGACATTGGAACTTACACCTCTCAAGGGAGGAGGGTGCTCGGAAAACATTATGGGGCCATGAGGTGGCTTAGCTCCCATTCTTGTAGCCTGCAACAGGAAAAGATGAATACGCAGCAAAACAAAACTTTTCTAGGACTGTCCAAAATTAAAAAATTGCATCAGCAGGTATACAAAATGATTTTGAAATATCTATTGCACTTTCAGAACATGAGGGAACTGATTAAAATCATGATGTGCAATAATACGATTACCCTTGTGTTCTCCTGCATGGCAATTGAGCCTGGGTGGAACTGTAAACCACTAGTCAAGTCATTGTTTCCTCTTTGGCCATCAGCAAAATAAGAGGTAGCAATACCCAAGTTGAGGTCTAGGTTATGGCTGTTTCCTGCGTCTATGAGATTAGGAAACTAATCATATCTTGACATTTTAGAGAAGGATAGGTAAATATGTGGGAAAAAGAAAAAAGAAGGGAAGCTTCAAGAATGATCAAGCAACACTTCATGGTAAACATATAAAAGACTGATACCTCCACCCTCAGCCTCAAAGCTTAAATCCCCTTCATATGTGCTTTGTTCAAAATTGGTGACTGCTTCCTTTCCATTGAATTTCATCGCAGCCTTATCATAAGCCCTGATAACATAAAAGATGAAGTTAGACTCTCCTGCAGTTAATAAGGAAATCCACATAACAAATAGATTGAGAAGAAGCGAAATTTGATCATGGTAAGTAACCTTGCAGCTTCTAACTCAGTGTCGAAAAGCCCAAGATAGATATACCTGCCAATAGGTGTTGGATACCAATTAATGAAGATAGGTGTTGGACACTAATTAATGAAGACCATTTTCACTCTTTGTTCAAATTGAGAGTAAATAAACTTGAGACAGCAAATTGGAGATCATAAAGAATTCGGCATCACTTCTTAATCAAGTTTAATTTATCTCACTTCCTGCCAAGGAACTGCCCCATTCGAGCTTCCCAACGTCCGCATTTGTGAAGCGTAACACCCCTGAATTTTGAACTTCCCCTAGAGAATCCGGTGCTGTGGCGACGAAGTATATGCACAAATTCTTCCTTTGTCAAATTCTTCGTCTGCATAAAGAACCAAATCATATGAACACAATTAAATCCCCAGCAGAAAGAAAACTTATCATTCCAACTAGATACTTGTCAACTCCACCACCTGTTTAAGATCTTCATCATAGTCACTGATATTAAAATTGATATCTGCATCAGGTCCACGAAACTTAATTGCAGCCCGGTCATACGCCCTGAAACCACAAAGCATGCTCCAAATAAACTTGCTCATATATCATAACAACAAAAGTGACTTAAACTTGAGACGTTAAATTTTTAAAACCACTAAAGATTATTACCTAGCCGCAGCATGTGCAGTGTCGAATCCTCCTACACAATGAAATGTTCATGTTTGTAAAAACAAAAGCATTTAAGAACAAAGCGGTAACAATAGGAGGTTTCTAAGAGATGGACGAATGAAGCCAAAAGCAAGCAAGACATCTAATTTCCTTACCCAAGTACACTTGCTTTCCACAATCCCTGTTCAATGCAACACAAGACAAACATTAAAAAAAAATACACAAAGGGAGTCCCTTCAAGACGTTATGTGGTATCATTAGAAAAAGACAAGAGGAAAAAAAGGGGATAAAGAATCAGAGGGGATCTCAAGCCCTTACTCAAAATAAAGGCTCAACCCTTATATTTGAGTAAAACACCTCCCAAATCCTTCTCCAATCCTTGACTCAAAACTATCAAAACGAGTTTTACTCTATTTTCCCCCTAAATCCAAGTCACAGAAAATCTTTCTTTTACTCACATATGAAGGCCGCTTTGGGCGTTTCAAAATTGCCACTCTGAGATTAATGAAGTTTTCAAACAACCTTTTTGGAGTGTTTCATATCATATATAGCTTTTACTCAAATGAGAACTCAAATGAAAGTAAAGGCCTTGTGATGGTTCAATACAATCAGAAACCACCATGATCAATATGTTCAGTGTACCCAAAATATACAAGAAATGCAAGTTCAGCATGACAAATCGATGAACAACTAAGGGTAGAGACGACACAGATATACTCCTAATAAAAGAGAGCCCTCTCCCCAACACAATAAACTATGCTGCAAAGGTATAAAAAACTATACAAACACTATGATGTACTAATCACGTATGTGATTTCCATCTCCTACTAAATAAGTGAGCTGTTGACCAATATTCGATATCGTCAATATGTGTATAGTACAAGGAATGAAATTTCAGCATCACAAATCAACAAATCTAAAGGAACTACTAACTATATCTAACACTTTGGTCAGAATATCAATATCCACAAAGAATAAGTAAGCATACATGTGAAAAAAGTCATTCAAAATGAGAGGCTGCCTCCATATAATAATTTTCGTTATCAACAAATCATAGTAGCCTAATATGCAATGCTAAATATATTTATTGATATATGCATTGAGCTCCATTGACAGAGCTTACTGGAAAAACGAATTTATGAGGCCGAGCCCAATGATTGGGACTTGAAGATTAGTTTGGATGGCAGATTCCCATAGCAACAGTGTCTCCACGAAGCATAAGAAGTAAAGAAAATGAGAGACTGCCATTTAACCATAGTACTCAAACAATTAAAACAAATTATCCTTACCATATGCAATTCCTATCCCCCAGTTCTCTGATAGAACCTACGGGGCCGTTTGATAACCCAGATTTGAGCCTCAGATTGGACTAAGGGACAACAAATCCTACATTAGGTTGAAACTTTAGGGGAGACAAAATATCTGTCAGATATCTTATCTCACATGTGATGAACAATACCATCACTCCATGGTAACTAGTAACAACCTAAGTCACATAATGTGTGGGCGCATGTCGTTAAAAACCATCTTAAACTATTAAAATTTGCAAGAGCCGGCAATGAGAGTGCGAGTGAAAATCCTACTGAGAGATAATGCGACTAAGGCACAGAATTACATATAGGACACAATGTAGTGGTCTTTCGGCCCTCCAATACCGATACACTAGGATACACCGCCATACCAGTACAACTAATAATGCACACCCATATCGGCCAAGGCCAATTCCTGAGATGCATCACTTTGTATCCGTTTTCTGTCCACTTAATGGGCGCTTTAGGTTCTCTGGTGCCAAAATTAAAATTCTAAAACATTCACGATTGCTACGCCTGATTTCCACTATATATCATACTCTCATTACTGTTACACTGCTAGCGCTATTTAAAACTTTGGACTAAGGCAACAACCATATGTGCAATGCTATAAATGTGTACTATATATAGCAATACAGGCAATAAAATGAATAGTGAATATAACATACCAAATATGGGATTCCCATCTCCCAGTCCTCCGGTAAAACGTAACTCCCCTATACTGAGAGCTCCTTGACCTAGGTCCCCTCCTACTCTTCTTCACCGGCGCCTGTTTCTCCGCCCTAACCGAAAGATCCAACCACTGAGGCCTTGAATTGGACGCCTCCACTACTACGCCTCCTCCGCCGTTAACTGGAAATAGCTGTTTCGTGGCCAACCGATTCCCATTGTCTTCCTTGCATTCAGTGGCTTTCAGTATACCGAATCTGTAACCGAAAAATGTAGTATCAGCGGCGCCGTTAGTGGCGGTGGTGGACGAGGAGTCTTGGTCGTCGGCGTTGGACGACGTGTCGACATTGACGAGAGAGGAATTGGAGGTGCCTGAATCGTGCTCCGGAAACTTCTCCGTAACGGATTCGTAGTGATCGGAGATGGAATTGGACGGGAAGCTGGTGAGATTCAGGTCCAACATCAGTCTTGCTACCCGAATCCGTCACTGTAGAGAGAGAGAGGTTTTAGTGAGAGGTTTTGGAGAGAGAGAGAGAGAGAGAGAGAGAGAGATGAGAGGCAGTTGGGAAAGAGGAGATGGGACGTGAGAAGCGTGAAAACAGGAACGGAAATGGAACTAAAATTTGGGTGGCGCGTGTTGAAAAAGAACTCAGGGGAGCAGCTCAGGAGAAAAAGAGGATATTTTTTCGGGATTATTACCTCTAGGTCTAGAAAAGAGATGTCTAATTACCAATAAGGTAAGTCATTTTTTTCAATTACCACTAAGGTAAGTCACTCTTTTTTGGAGTTTAAATTTAGGGTGCACTTTCCTATTATAGGATTTTAGTGGCTTAGGCACTTTCATAGAATACCCTAGAATTTTAAACATTTTCATAGGGTGCCCTAGTCGTAGGATACCCTAGTCATAGGAGTACCCTAGAGTTTAGGTTTAGGGTGCACTTTTCTATTACAGAGTTTTAGTGGTTTAGACACTTTCATAGAGTACCCTAGGATTTTAGGCACTTTCATGGGGTACCCTAGTCGTAGGATACCCTCGGAGTTTAGGCATTTTCATAGGGTACTCTAATCGTAGGGTACCCTAGGATTTTAGGCACTTTCATAGGGTACCCTAGAGTTTAGGTATAGGGGTGCACTTTCCTATTATAGGGTTCAGTGGTTTAGGCACTTTCATAGGGTACCCTAGGATTTTAGGCACTTTCATAAGGTACTCTAGTCGTAGGGTACCCTAGAGTTTAGATTTAGAATGCACTTTCTTATTATATGGTTTAGTGGTTAGGCACTTTCATAGGGTTCCCTAGGATTTTATGCACTTTCATAGGGTACCCTATGATTTAGGCATTTTTATACGGGTTGGGGAGTTGATGAGAATTTTTCAGAGTTGGGCTTGACCTGATGGTAATTATGGGATCCAAGAGTGACCTGATGGTAAATGTCCCTATTTTTTCCTCCACATGACTAAAATCAAAAATTACATTTTGGCATGTATACTTTTAACTCTATGGTGATTCACACCCCTTGCATTTGGGGCTGAAAAATGAATCGTAATCAAATTATACTCAGGTTTGGATCTGTTAAAACTTGTTAATTGACATTGACTATATTATTCAAATGACACTGTATATATTTTTATTATAACGTTATGGAAAACCAAGCTACCCAAGCTTAGCTTTTATGAAGTATTGGTCTTTTGTTGAAAACTCTTTTGTATTGGCTTTTTGTTGCATTAATCTAAGCGACCATAACTGTTATGTCCATTAATTTCTCAAATGAAGCTTGAACTTTGTCTTTTCGTCAATTTTATTTTATTGAAACTTACAAAGATATACATATGTGTTGCAAAAGACATTTTGCTAGGGGATAACAAAACACGGAGGAACTAAATCTGATTTTTGCTAGAAGTGTGTGCGGTTGCAAAAAATTATAGTAAACATAACGGCGCACTAACTTAGAGAAAAATATCACAAGTTTTGTTATCACTTTCATTGTGCTCATGTGTTCGAACTTGATAGAAGGTGTCTGAATAAAATCCACCTTTTGAATTCTTAAAATTCTTTTTCCACTATTTAGATTTTTATTTGAGAAAACTCCTTGCATTCTTATTTTTCATTCTCCAACAATGAGGGACGTGGATGTTGCATTCTTGTTTTGCTAACTAGTGCCATGCATTATGGCAATGGATATTATCATAACATGTAGAAATTAAGTGTCTTGTTATCAGTAAAAAACAAAAACAAAATATTGATAGTGTTTATTCGTGAAATGTGCATAGAAATTCTAACAGTTTGGTATTTTGTGCATATTATCCATCATTTGCAAAGGTTATTAGGAAGACCTTAAAAAAATAGTAACCTTATCACATTTCAAACAATGTTCCTTAAAAAACCTTAGGCCTTGTTTCTCATAAGATGTCATGGAAAATCTCATTTTCCATTTTAGCACCTTGATTTTATGAGATTTCCCATAAAATCTTATGAGAAACAAGGCGTAAGAGCATCTCCATCGATCTCGCCATGTTCTCTGGCAAAACCAAAGTAGCGATGGTTCACCCAAAAAATTAGACCCAATAGCCTCGACAAATCCCGAGGTGCTACAGTACCTCACCACAGCAAGCGAGGTATGGCAAGGTCGCCAGCCTCTCTATCTCTCTCGCCGAAAAAAAGGGTTGTCGGAACATTCACCCTAAAATCGTTTTGAGACACCTAAAATGTAGTCATTGTCTAGATGACTCGATTGGTGCAACACCCGTCGCCGGCGGAGTTCCGGTGACCTCGCACGGGCTGGTCAAATGTGGCGCGTGCCAGAGAGTGAGATCCACTCGCCCGTGTTGCTCACACGCCTAAGAGGTGGAAGACAATTCTAAGGGGGTTTTTTTGTTGAGCCAAGTGGTTAGGCTATTGGGTAGATGTGATATTTTTTGGCTAGCTATATCACTATATGACACTTTTTTGAGACAAAATTGCTAAATTTTTGCTTAGGATGCTAGAAATGCTCTAAAGCTTTTGGCTGTGTTTGGTTAGATAGTTTAGTTTAGTTTAGTTTTGATGATGTCAGTAGGTGTAATGAGTGGAGAGAGATAGAGAGAGAAATGAAGAAATGATGATGTCATCAAAACTACAACTAAAACTAAATAGGGAAACGAACAAGGCCTTTATAAACTACATCAAAGCTATCAGCTCAGTTGTAAAAGTTACAACAAGTCAATTATTAATTTTTTCCTAAGGGAAAGATCAGACCAAATTAAACCGAACCCTGTGTCTCACTCAATTGAGGTCATCTCACTCAATTGAGGTCAGCTATTGGAAAAGAGGATACCAATGACAAATCTTGGAGGTAGACAACAATATTGAAAGAGAAGAGTCATGAGCAATTAGACCACCAAGGAGGGCTTGTGTTAAAAATATGTAAATCTAAATGAAATTATAGAGATGCTATTGACCGTCGGACCAAAAAAGGGTAGTTTGTGATTGTTGATGGCGGATCCAGAGTTGTGGGGTGGCTTTGGAAACAAATAATTTGTGGTGGGGAACTTGGAAACAAAAGCACACTCGGGACTTGAGTGTGACTACACTTGATTAGACAGCTTTTAATTTTCATTATAACTGGACGGACTGGGGGGCCCTTCCCTCGCTTCCCCTGCAACTGACATTTGTCATTGGGCGTGGTGACTACGCTCTTCTACCCTCGCGTAAGGGCGCGCTCAAATAAAGAAGCAATTCAAAAAAAATAAAATAAAGAAGGTTAAATTTCACTCACCGCTGTGGGTTCTGACAAAAACATGTGGTTTTTTTTTTTTTTTTTTGTGACAAATATCTATTTTTTAAATGCATCTCTAATGCACTATCTAAAAGAGTACCTTAAAGTGCTCTAACTAGTTACCTAAGAAAAAAAATTCAAAAAATGCTCTCTACTGTACTAAAATTGACTTACTAAAATCCTAGGTGGCATCTCTTACTCCCTGAAATGTCCCAAGTCACTACCTAAATTTGGGGAGAGACTTACAGAAAGAGAAAGAGGAGAGAGAAGGGAAGGAGGAGAGAGAAAGAGGAGAGAGAGAGAGAGAGGGAGAGAAGATGAATATATATATACGGAAATCTTCTTATCCACACTCCCGGAAATAAGAAAAAAATGGGTTTTTTTTGTGTTGCAAATTATTTTTGGAAAATCCGATCCGTCCAATGTATTCAGAAGGTGTTTTCAAGGGTCCACGCGAAAAATCTTCAAAAAAAAATATCGGGAAGAGCTTGATCCAAGCAGTTTTCGCAAAAACTGTATTTATATATTTTTGCGAAAACTGCTTGGATCAAGCACTTCCCGGTATTTTTTTTGAAGATTTTCCGCGAGGACCCTTGAAAACACCTTCTGAACACATTGGACGGATCGGATCGTCAAAAACAAATTTGGATCAAAAGTCCGGAAATTAAAAGTCCGGATAAGAGGTGGAACCATATATATATATATATATATATATATATATATATATATATATATAGGAACTATCCAGTCAGGGATAGTTCCAGTCTGGGATTGTTCGGACGAAGCCCTTCCCAATCAAATTTTAATGATTTGAACCGTCCAATGTATTTAAAATATATTTTTAAGGGTCACGACGAGAAATCATAAAAAAAAAAAAAAAAAACCGGGAAGGGCTTCATCTGAGTAGTTTTCGATAAAACTGTATTTAATCGAAAACTACTTGTATGAAGCCTTTCCCGGTCTTTTTATTTTTGATGATTTCTCGTAGAGACCCTTAAAAACACGTTTTAAACACATTGGGCGGTTCGGATTATCAAAATTTGATTAGGAAATGAAAGGTGTGGATGGTGTGAACTTTATGAGAGTAGTGGACTAGAACATTGGTGTATTATAGATAGCCCATTAAAGTGCATTCTTAACACATAAAATAGAGCCCCACATGTGCCTAGATGTACATTTTAGCAAACATTTTTTAGGTAGTGTACTAGAGATGGCCTAAGGAACTGGAATTGGGGGCCCTGTAGTGAGTGAGCTCACTACATGCGTGTAGTGAGCTCTCTTGGCCGTCCGATCCGAGATCAACGATCTGGATAAATTGGAGTTAAAGTAAAATGTAAAAGTACTTTTTAAAGTGTAAGACGATCCGGACTGTTGATCTCGGATTGAACGGCTGAGAAAGCTCACTACACGCATGTAGTGAGCTCACTCACTACAGGCCCCCCGGATCCTAAGGAACTGGGGTCCTAGTGAGCAAACTCACTATAGAGGTGTAGTGAGCCATTACAGTCGTTCGTTCGACAATCAACGGTCTGGATTATTTTATATGTGAAATTGTTATCTTTACATGAAGATAGCGTGAAGAT
This sequence comes from Vaccinium vitis-idaea, assembly GCA_963854785.1. Lineage (NCBI taxonomy): Eukaryota > Viridiplantae > Streptophyta > Magnoliopsida > Ericales > Ericaceae > Vaccinium > Vaccinium vitis-idaea. The sequence goes on along the minus strand of OY978218.1, from coordinate 16,493,528 downwards.
AATTCCGACTGTTAATTGTCGAGTGAATGGCCGCGATGGCTCACTACAGGGTCCCGGATCCGTTTTTTAAAACTGATATTTGCATAAATTCTTCTGTGGTCTTATAATAAAAGTCTTTGGAATATTTTTTTAATGAACAGAACCATACATTTTTTAAAACGCTATTCTTGAATCATCGAGTGTTTTTTTTTTCTCTCCAATAAAGAGATAGAAATGTATTATCGAGTGTTTAAAAAATCAGGGTATTTGACTATTTGTAGACAGTAGGTGCCTAATTTACAAGTGTAAAATAAATTTTTTTTCTCAAATCTTGAATAGCACTTGTCACTCCGCCACACCAACATGATTGCTTGTTGATTTGTTATTATCTACTTCATGCTTGTGGTAACTTTGCCTAAATTATCCTTAATTAATGACAGTGTATAACATAGAAGAAAAACTTGGTGCCGGCCGGCAAGGTACCATGTGGCGCTACCCAATTCGTATCTTGACTGTTCAAAATTATTTTGGACGGTCCAGATTTTAAAGATAGAAAAAGAAGAGGGAAGAGAGAGGAGAGATGAAGGAAAAAATTTGAACTGTCCAAAATATTTTTGAATGGCCGAGATGTCCACTCAGATACCATATCAACCGTACTCTATTTGTGCCAAGTTTTTCTCAAATGGTATAATGACAGTTATTATTGTAGTAGATACAAAATCAAATTCATAGAAATAGCCAACCTCTCAAACAATAATAGGTGTTCCTTTATTAGTTCAATGCATAACAACATTACAAAACATGCGACGAAAAACAGACTCAAATTATCCTAACTCAACCTCAAGTGGTCAGTGTTACAAACACTTACTTGGTCACAGTACCATCTTAACAACCATGGTAAATTTTCTCTAGGAATTGAGAAAAGGGGATATCTCAAAACGAATGTTACAACTTCCTCCCATGATTTTCCCGCCTTCTCCTCCGTACTGAAATAAATCAATAGCTACACCAATGCAGCTCTGACAATTCGTACTAGAAAGATCTCTGGTGCACTGAGCCAACCCATAAAGGGTTGTCGAATTTGCAATCGCCAACGTCCCGTTAGCGTACTTAAAAATCCTAGATCGCCTAGGTTTAATAACTTGCTAGTTTTTTTTTACCTCAATAAAAAAAAAACATCAATCAATTATGAACCAATCACAAACAAAAAACAATTAAACGATGAGCACATGATATACGTGGAAAACCCCAAATAGGGTAAAAACCACGGGAGGAAAAAACACTAAAAATAACATTGTGCAGTTACAAACGACCTTAATAAACAATCGTGAATCCTCACCGACTGATCAAAGGACGATTGCCGAATCCTCGTTCACCACACCAAGTGTTTGATTGCCGCACGCCTTGAATCCTCAAGTCCTCCAAATAATCCCAGAAATCCACTGGAAGCGCGACGTAACAACTTGAATCAAACATTGAATAATAGTTCTTGGAGTAGTTGATCGCGTGGCTCAAAAGTTCATAATGTGAGAGGTACTCCAAGACTCAAACAAATGAAAATCAAATTCTTCGTTCCTTATGGAAAAATAAGGCTACTGAAACTCATATTACCCATGACCAAACCGCAGCCCTCGTCCAACTCTCTTTGATGCGTGATCATTTTTGTAACGATGACTTCTCCTTTTTATAAATGATTGCCAAGAATCTTACCTTGTGGAGGAGAATTTACTTCTTGAAATAAATATTCTTCCAATTTGATTAGGACCCAAACTTTCCAATTTGCCCATACCGTGCAAATCCTTCCAAGTATACCGAGCACTTTGATGCCCTGCATTTTGATGAACTACACACTCACGGTCCCTCGTTACAAGACAAGTTGATTTCCTTCCACTTCCTAAACAGACGTTCTAAAAATAAAAGATAAAATAAATTACAACTCGATAACAGGGATACATCCAAAGATGTGTTTTGTCGTGGAATTGCCAACAAAGAAAGACCGCGGGCTATGGACCTTACACGTACAATTTCGGGCTAGCAACAGCTTGTGACTCCAAGTTTGTGAATAAGTCTTTAGCCAGTGCATTGAAATAAACTAGGTTGCTCGCATTTACAGGATTCTTCTGGTAATACCACTCCGTGTGATTGATTTGGCCCAAGAAATTTAGGTTCAAGTATTTAAACTGACAATAATTGTACCATATGAATGCTTCCGTCTTTAACGGACAAATGTTCTGAACCTCATTGATTGCCTCAGTAACACAGCCTTGGCAGTCCGTGGTATTTATGTCACCTCGACAGAGAGCGAGGCCGTAGACCTGGTTCAGGTTCTGGCCCATTGTGCCATTACCAAACCCGGTCAGCGGGGTTTTGGCGTCGAGATAATTCATTAACTTGTTCAAGTTCTTGCTGAAAGGGCCATTGGGACTGAAAGTTGTGGGGCTTGAGCACTGATAGGCAACTGGGAATTGTGCTAGGGCAAGTTTGAGGAAAAGAGAGAAAGATAGTATATAGAAAAGAGAGAGAAGTCTTGAAGAAGACATGGTTTTGATGAGTGTGGGTGATGGTTCTTGCTTTGTCAAATATGATGAGCTGAAGAGGTATGGATAGTCAACAGTAAAGACACAGTAGGAAAGAGAATAAGGTGGTCTAGAGGAAGGGTGAAGAACAGAACAGGTGTGCATAAAAAGAACTAAGGCAGTGGATTGCTCTCAGTCTAATCCGTAATACCCTGGTGACCTAGGAGATGGGGACTGATATGCAGAGAGAATGTTATCCTCTCAATCAGTGGTTTCCCTTTTCTCTCTCTAGAATGACATATGCTCTGCCAAGATTTTCACCAACCTCTGTGCCTTGAAAAGGAATGTCCCATATTTATAGGCACATTGGACCAATTATCAGGTACCAGGCTGTCATCCTATAATATGATAACACGTGTCCTTTCCGTACAACCTGACCGTACGAGTGACGTCATCACCGCGCAGCTAACCCGCGCGGTGACGAGCTATTCCCCCACGCAGCGATCCTCTCGTTCTTTATAGCCACCAAGCCACTAGATCTCCCTTATTCCCGTTAGGGCAAGGTCGTGACCTGTTCGGTTGCTCCTATACCGCAGCCAAGCCTCAGGGGGCCCCCGGGGTCCTGCCTTCAGACCGCAACAGGTATAATTACCTGGGCTAAATTAGACTAGCTTCTCGCGTTCTCACCCACGCTAGTCATCTGGACCATGGGTTGTCCTGTTCGGATGGCCCATGGTTGTCCAGGCACCGCCCTTACTGGGCTTGGGGTGCGCGCCGTGGAGGCGCCTTGTGCAAGAGGGTCCCGCGCCAGTGACCCCCCCACGCGGATCCTCCCGCGGAGAGTGCCACGTGTCGCGCGGACATCGCGCTACCTGGGTGACACTTGTCATGATCTCAATGGTGGGTCAACGTTGACTCTGGTCAACGGGGGGTCTCGCGCTGACCTCCCCTACAATGAGTTTGGTGATGGGAGATATATGGTTAAATTCCAAGGCGCATTGTTGAGCTTTTATAGATGGAAAATCCTAAAGCATGTTAAAATGAGTGGTGACTTTTTCTTATTTTATTTAATTAGTGTCAAGCTGTTGTAATAAGACAATGTGTAACCGGATCGGCCGTGTTTGAACATCCATCCTCTATCCTGACTGTCCAAAAGTGTTTTAAAATTGAATTATATAATTTTGGGTCGGCAGAAATATAAGGGTGGATGTTAGCACATTACTTTAGGTATTAATATTTATTGAGGTACTGATTACACTCGTCTTGTGAGGCAAGCAATTTATTTTTTCACTCTAAAAAATTGAAATTAATCAAAAAATCAGTGACTGAATCACGAAGTAAAAGTCTAAAAATTTAGGAATGGATATTTGGATAATTAATTAGATGCTTTTGAAGGCAGCTTCACTTTATTTGTATCTAGTATAGAATGACGTTACCGGTTATATTCTTACTGGTTTAAATACGACTTATTATATCCAAATATGTCCCCTACTGCCTTATATCCAAAATGTAAGTTTAAATGACCTAATCAGTCCTATCATGGCCAATTTGAAACATAATATTCATTTTCCCAATATTGCCGAACGAGGTAGTTAATGAATAGAAATGTTATACGCATGGAAACTTACATCAAACCATACACAGAATATGAGTGCTTTTTTAAAAACGTGTTTGCAAAATATGACTTCATGTTCTCACATTACGTGTTTTTTTTTTTATTTTTAAAAACGTGTTGACAAAACGACGACTTCATGTTTTCACGCAGGGCTGGCCCTGAGATTCTCGGGGCCTAAGACGAACTTGTAAATCTGGGCTCTATGTTTTCTTTTTCTTTTAAAATAAAAATAGAACTAACCTCAAAATGATAGTCTTGGTACCATATATATATATATATTTTTTTTTTCATGATTCATCCGTTGTTTCAAATAAAACTAGTTTTTGGTCGTACTATTTTTTGCACCAATAAAAAAATATCCCTTTGAAAGTGTGAGTTTGTGAGAGGGGAAAAAAATATTGTTATGGAGAAGAAAAAAAGAGGCTTAGGAATTGAACCATGTACCTCTTGGATAGAAAAACTAAACTTTTCCACTAGACTGGCTAGCTCATTAATTATGTAAGTGATAGATAAGTATATATTCTGTACCGAGGTGTACTTATCCGGAGCCCTAATTTTTGGCCAAAATTCGGGGGCCTAAGACAGCGGTCTTAAGCGCCTTAGCTCAGGGCCGGCCCTGTTCTCACGTTACTCATATTTTTTGTATGATTCGGTATAAGCTTCCTTGCGCATAGCATTTCTGGTCAATAAAATGTTTTGTAAATATTATTCGAAACGACTCATGAAAATCTGATACTGATCAATGATTGTAATAGCTTACGTTAGAAATCTTAGGAAACATATCAAAAAGTATTTGGGATGGTGATTGACTTCCAACATACTACTCCTACTATAAAATAGTGTTTCATTTGGTTGGTTAGAATTTCAAATCCAATAGGTAAGTCCCAACTGATTGGGACAGTTCAGAGTGATTTCATCCCAAAGACCTACACATGCAGAAATCACTATCACAAAAAGAAAAAAAACAAACATTAAATATAGAGGATTTGCGGTGTCAAATTACCATGAGAGGTGAAGAACTGAAGATGGGGTGGTAATTGAGAGGATAGTCCTCACTTTTGGTGATCGCGGAGGCAGCGGCAATTGTACAATAAGTTGTAGAAAGTTCATTAAATTTCTATTTGCTGATAATAAAAAAGAAGAGTCGGCAACGGTACAACACGTTAGAGAAGTTTATATTTGCTGATAATAAAAAAGAATGTATGATAGAATGATATGTTTAATTACATGACGTACGATCTGGAAAGCCAAGTGGCGGGGCCACACCGTACACACTAGGCAGTTGTCTTGGTTTCCTTTTTTTTTTTTTTTTAATACCTAAATTGGCTCCACTTTAAATAGAGTTCTAAGAGCAAGTGCAAGTGCACTAATGAATGACAAAAAATACTCCTCAACGGTGCAAATTTGTATTTTTGCTGGCCTCGTTTGATTTTCCTAGGCCAATCCTTTGGAAAGGCAAATATATTCCAATAAAATATTGCAAAGTAATAAAATTTCTGTATAAAAAAAGAAGAAGTAAGCATTGAATAGAAGAGGAGAGAGAAAGTCAGTTGTAGAATAAATGCTAATAAAGAAAGCACTTGCTAGTGAACAGTTCTTCGGGATAAATAGCAAGCCTTTCTGACAAATTCATTTTACCTAGCTTCTTGTTTACCTATGCTGGTGTAGTGGCTTTTTTTCACTTTTATTCTCCATTTTACCTAAAACCATGTATATACTGACTCTGGTGTACATAGGGCTGCTCAGAAAAACCGGTGAACCGTGAATCCGGTCCGGACCGAATTGATCCGTACCTTTTGGATTTTAACCGTGAATTAATGGTCCGGACACGGATTCAAAAAATAAAAAACCGTGACTTTTGGATCGGACACAGATTTTGATTTTGAAACCGTGGATTAACCGATCCGTACCGTGAGATTTTTATTATACATAATTTTATCACTTTTATAATTTTTTTTTTGCACGGCGAAAAAGGAGATGTATTATTCATAAGAGAAATCCGGATACACTTGAGGAAGCAAAATACCCGACATCACAACGAGAGGGAAACATCCCAACTAGGTTGGCACCAACCCTCTCGAAAATCATGTGCCATTAAGCTCCCAAAAAAAGAGGAAAGGATGATCAGAAATCAACCAGCCTCACCCAAATTAGCCAACAACATTTGAAAACCAAACATGTGGTAGTACAATACAAAAGAGGTATCCAAAGAAGATGTTATAATTATAGTTATATAGATATTGTTAATTTAGCAGACTTACGGTTTGGTTGTACTTTGTGGTAATACTCCCTCCGTCCCCATTTATTTGTCTTTTTTGAAAGTTTGGGCCACTTTTCAATTGATTATATCTTGGAATTTACATTATTTTACATGATTTTGAAAATATTGTTTTATAGAACTAATTGTGATCTATCAAACAAGATCCAAATTGAATATAAAATTCATTACCAATTTAAAGTTATAATTAGTTTTTTATCCGGTTAGAATGGAACGAGGGACCAAAATTTGGGGACGGAAGGAGTATAAGTTTGTGCCTTTGTTTGTTCAGTTGTATAACTATCTGCCTTACTGCCTTTGTTGTTTTTTATTGGGATTTCCAACTTTGAACTTTCTATTTAGGGGGTGTTCCATTAACCCAGTTTTTTTGAAAAAGACTAGTTTTTCATGGTTTTTTATGTGATGTGTTGTGAGAGAATGACCCGTCTCGGTGTTTGGAAAAAACAGTTTTTTGTTAGTGCATTTGCTACTTGCTAGTGCCTTACTGCCTTTGTTTGTTGTTTTTTCTGAATAAGTTGAAAATCCGCGGATTAATCCAGAACCGATCCGTGACTTGCGGTTCGGATTGGAACCGAACTGTGAGACTTTTGGATCGGACACGGATTGTATTCTCAAAAAACCGTGACTCGCGGATTAGGATTGGATTCATGCCAATCCGGACCGATCCGGGCCGTGAGCACCCCTAGGTGTACATGCCCTTAGATTGAGGCCCCGTTCCGCCAAAAAAAAAACAGTTTTGTTTTAACTAAAAAACTATCTCATTCCACTAACAAAAAACCACTTAGTTTTTTTGCAAAACTAAAAACCAAAAAAGTCAAAAAAAACTAGTTAGTGGAACTAGTTAGTTTTTTTGCAAAACTAAACATACAAAAAACTAGTTTAATGGAACAAGTTAGTTTTTTTGCAAAACTAAAAACCAAAAAATCAAAAAACTAGTTAGTGGAACAAGTTAGTTTTTTTGCAAAACTAAAACATCTAAAAAAACCAAAAAACCAAAAAAACCAAGTTAGTGGAACACCCCTGAGTTTAAAAATTACAAAAATGCATGTCACACTTTTAGTTTCAGATTTTTGTTATGAAGCTTGTACATAAAATAGCATAAACTAACTCTGTGCTCTGCATCAGTTCAAAACCTCTGTGCTTTGCACAACACAAATCAGTAGAATATTGTAGTATACAAGCTTAAATGACCTAATCCATCCGATCATGGCCAATCTGAAATATATCATTGCTTTACTATTTATTGAATAGAAAATACAAATTTAGATTGATGCTCTTAAGCAACGCATGTTTTTTTAAATAATTTCTGTGAAGGTATATACTGAACTTTTTTTTGAAAATTCTCTATGTTATGTCATTTTGTAGTGAAGTAATTAAGCAATATACTTTTTTGATGCATCCCATTTAAATTACTGTAAATAAACGATAGCCAAAGAATGACTTGTGATAATCCTTGAAGATAAAAAAGACATACTGAAGTACGATAAGCCAACTGATTAGGAAAGTTTAGGTTTGAAATAAATTTAAACTAGCAATGATCCCATCCGATCGGCCTACAGAGAAGTCATTATCCCAAAAAGAAAAAAAAATCATTATACCATCAAAGCTGTCACGCCGTTGATTTTAAACTTACTATAAGTAAGCGACATCCAAAGAATTTTTTTTTTGATCAATTACGACATCCAAAGAATGACTCGTGAAAATCTGATGCACAGATCTTCCCTTGAAGATAAAAAAAAAAAGACACACTGAAGTACGATAAGCCAACTGATTAGGAAAGTTTAGGTTTGAAATAAATTTAAACTAGTAGTGATTCCATCCGACCGGCCTACAGAGAAGTCATTATCCCAAAAAGCAAACAAAATTCATTTTAAAGCTGTCACGCTCTTGATTTTAAACATAATAATAATACCTTTTCCATAAAAAAAAAAGACTCAATGAAGATTAAAAAAATAAAGATAGAATGAAGTACGATAAGAAAATTGATTAGGATAGTTTAGATTTGAATTAAATTTAAACTACTAGTGATCCTATCCGACCGGCCTATAGAGAAGTCATTATCCCAAAAAGGGAAAAGAAATTCATTACCATAAAAGCTGTCACGCCTTTGATTTTAAACATAATAATAATATATTTTTCATAAACAAAATACCAATAATCCCATAGATGATTGTCTGTAAACCATATGCCACGTCATTTCATAATGCCAACATTCCTTCCAAAAATAGGTTCGATAATTACAACTTGACTATCCTATATGAGTTGACTAGTGCATGTTGTGCCCGTGTTGCACGACTTGAGCAATTGATGCACGTGTTCGTGTCCCATGCCCATTTTTTATAGTTCTTCGAATTTCAGAGAGGGAGAAGGAGAGGAGGTAGTGAGAGAGAATGTGATTTGAATTTCAAAAATGGGAGAGAGAGAATGGTGGGCCGGTGGAGGAAGAGGGTAAAAAGAGAGGGAGAGGAATGAGTTGGCAGCGAGAGGGATAAAATGTAATACGATGCCTAGGTCAAAAAATATGACTGAGAAAAAAACCGCTCTCCGTTGTAATATAGATGCGAAGAGGTGAAGAAAAAGTGCTAAGTTTATTACATTTACACAAAGTAAAAAAAGTATATAAAGGAAGTTACATTTCTGGATCTGGGGATCCCGTAGTGTGTCTCCGCACTACGGGGGTTGTAGGGCGGCCAAAACTACGTCGTTTTGGATGTGGAAAGAGAACACCACTACTTAATCCCTCAAAACTTCGTCATTTTAACCTAATTTTATTTGTTGAATTCCAAAATGTGAGCATTTTTAAGTGGGTGTTTATTTTCTTCAAAATCAAATTTGATTTTTAATTTCTTCTATACATGAACATAAAAGTCACTTATTTCAGAATTGGGGTTGTTTTTTTTTTTTTCTTTTTTTTTTTTAAATTTTAGGAGTAGAAGTTTTTTCCCCCTGTTAGTGGTTCTTTTACTTCTTTATAACAAAATAATCGAGTGCGAGCGTGCCAGAGAGAGTTTCAATCTCCTCCCTCGGATTAACTTTGGAAAAACCAAATCTAATCAGGCGATTGTGTTGTATTGGTTCAATTACCTCAATTAAGAGGATTTTTTCTTAACAAGTGAAGAAATGCAAACCAATATACTTAGGAAATCAAAGAACAACAAAGAAACAATATACTTCGATTGATAAATCAAAGATAAACTTACTTCGAAATTGCCTCCAACTTCAAATACAGGAACTTCGAACAGGTGATTGTTACAAGAGCAATCGAGATTGATCCTAACTATTTCCTAATCTACTTCCTAATCTACTTCGAACTGAGTTTGAAATCCTAAACTACTTTGCCAATGAACAAACCAAGCATCAGTTTTTTGATAGCTGTTTGTTGAAGATTTGTCTGGGGGCCTTTTCACTCTTTAATTTCTTCTATTTATAGACGCTGCTTGCAGTTGAACTTCTCACCCAATGAATTTGAACTTGGCTTGCTTCGAACTCTAACTTCTACTCTTCGAGTTGGCAGTTTCTTCCCTCTTCCATGTCTGAATTTGAATTCTTCCAATTCTTCCTCCAGAAGCTTTTATTTTGAATCTGCACAGTTGCTTAAATTAATTCAAATGATTACGAGTTAAGGAGATAACTGCCCTTCAAGAAGTACTCCACGTATCCTAACTGCCATCTGCTCTGTTTCACAAGTTTACACGTGGAGTTTACCTGTTCAGCAGTTAATATCATGGCTTCGAAGTCAATTTCTATTTTATCCTTGACTTGTAACTGCCAATAACTGCTTTTCGATTTTGAGAAACAATATGACATCGTATTTACTCAAATATGTTCCTTTAATCCAGTGTATCTTCATCAACAAGTAATTGCCAATGTTTGGCAATTTTGATTACGTGTCAATCAATTATTGGATTTGTTAATTTTATATGTAAACATACCCCCCACATTAACTTCGTTGTTCAAGGAATTTGAATAAGTGCTAATGTGCCTTTTGCCGCTTCGACTTCCTATAAACTTCAAAAGAGGAAGTTATCCAGAATGATCTTGAGCAGTTTACACGTTTCCAATGAGGAATTGATGGGTAATGGGCAGTTAATCTGCACGTTCTCCACCTTCAGGAATTTGAATCGTTTCCTACTTAAAACTTTGCCTATAAAAGGGCTTAATTACTGATAAAATTAATCACCAGTCTTCGTTGTAAACTGACTCTTATCTCAACTAAACCATGGCTGACGTTTCCAACACCCAAAATGCCTTCGAAAACTTGGTTCTTAATGACTCAATCCCTGTTGATACTAGAAATACTGTCACACCAATTATTGGTGAGATTCGAAGGGACCGCTCTTATGTGGTGGTTCAAGTGGAAGATTCTGAGCCTATTGATCCATGGAATCCTCCAACTTCCCCTACTCCTAAACCCTTTCTATGGGGTTTACCATCTGAAATAGTGGTGGTAAAGATGGATGATCCTGCTGGCTATAGAGGTTGGAGCAAATATCGCTCATTGGCTATGGGTAGGTATTTGTCTCCTTTTATCCGACGTGATCCCAATATAATAATGTTTGACAGCCTTATTGCCACTTGTCTCACTCCTGCTTTCTTTAAAGAACCTTGGAACGTAAGTAAAAGTAATCATATGAAATTGCTTAATTAACAACTTCACATATTGAAAATAAGGTTTTAGACCAGCACTATGGCAACCAAATTCTCCATTCACTTGATTTATTAGCAACTGAGAATCTCCAAACACCTCAACTATGTCAACCTTCAAAGTAAGCAAAAGTTCTAAACCCATAATTAAGGCTTCATATTCTGCTTGATTATTGGTACATTCCCCTTCATTTATCTGAAATCTAAATTTGGTTTTCAAACCCTGAGGAGACTCCAAAACAACCACAATTCCAGCCATTTGAGATGTTTTCGAACCATCGAACCACATCTTCCATGGCTTAATTGTCACTGTATCAACATCTGCTATTTCAGGAGTTTCAATTCCGTTTGGATGATCAGCCAGAAAATTAGCTAAAGCTTGTCCTTTAACTGATTTTTGAGGAACATACTCTAGATTAAATTCAATTAAAGATACAATCCATTTCCCAATTCTGCCACTAAGTACAGGTTGAGATAACATATACTTCATAACATCAGTCTGGGAAATTACATAAGTTACTCTAGGCATCATATAGTACCTGAGTTTTTTCGAAGCAAAAAACAAAGTTAAACATAGCTTTTCTACTGCAGAATACCTACTTTCACAATCATTTAGAAACCTACTTAGATAATAGATAGCTTGCTCCTTCCCTTCTTCATTGTCTTGAGCCAACATAACTCCTATTGAGTCATAATTTGCTGCTAAATACAGTTTAACTGGCTCACCCTTTTTAGGTAGAACAAGAACTGGTGGATTAACCAAGTACTCCTTAATGGCCTTGAAAGTATCATCATGCTCCTGTGTCCATTCGAAGTCCTCTCCATCCTTCAATTTCAACAAAGAAGAGAAGACTTTAGTTTTCCCTACAGTATTAGATATAAACCTTCGAAGAAAATTCAATTGACCAAGAAATTTTTGAAGTTCTTTCTTGTTTGAAGGAGGTTTTGCTTCAATAATAGCTTTAGTTTTATTGTTATCAACTTGAATACCTTTGCTGTGGACTAGATACCCTAAAAAATTACCTGCTGTTACTCCAAAAGCACATTTAGCAGGATTCAACTTTAGTTGATAATGCTTCATCTTTGAAAAAGCTATTTTCAAATGTTCTACATGATCATCAATAGATTTTGATTTGACAATAATGTCATCTATGTAACATTCTAGAAAACCCCCAATTATTTCATGGAAATTAGTGTTCATAGCTCTTTGATAAGTAGCACCAGCATTTTCGAGCCCAAAAGGCATTTTGACCCATTCGAAGGTCCGAAGGTTGCCTGGGGCTCTAAATGCAGTTTTATGAACATCTTCTTCAGCTATACAAATTTGATTATACCCTGAATGTCCATCCATAATAGACATGATTTTGTGGCCTGCAGAACTATCCACAAGCATGTCTACTACAGGCATTGGGTATTCATCTTTAGGGGTTGCAGTGTTTAAATTTCTAAAATCAATGCAAACCCTAATTTTTCCATTTTTCTTGATAACAGGAACAATATTTGATAGCCACTCTACATATCTTGCTGTTCTAATAAAACCAGCATTCAAAAGATTTTGAATTTCCTTTTTAACCAAAGATATGGTTTCAGGAGACATTTTTCTTGGAAGTTTGAAAGGTTTGCAATTAGGTTTAATAGGTAATCTATGTTCAACCAAATCTCTACTCAAACCTGTCAATTCTTTATAACTCCAAGCAAAACATTCTTTGTTCTCTTTAAGCACTGCGATCAACTTGGCCTTCGACGCAGCATCAAGTTCCTTGTTGATTTGTACAGTGTTTGGAACAATTCCTTCTCCCAATTCCACTTCTTCTAAAGGATCTTGGGAATCGACATGACCTATAAAGGCTTCTTCGAATTTGATTGGCTTCAACCCCCAGTCATATTTCTCAGCCAATAATCCTTCCCAATCATTTGTTTCCTGTAACTTCTGCTCTATTTCTAGAGCCATAAATTTAACTAAGGCCAGTGAGTTGGCCTCTTCGAACTTTGTCTTGGACTCACATCCAAGCAGCCTCATCTGGTGGATTGTCTGATTCATAATCTACTGCTTGTTTAAGCTTAGATTTAACTCTTCCAATTCTCCAATTTTCAATACATTGGATGGAGGGGTGGCCGGTTGTGCAATTTCACTCAGAGGAATGATTTCAGGTTTATACATTTCAGCCTCTGCACAATTTGCTGAAGTACTGAAGGGATGTGGGTCTGCTTTTACTTCTTCGACACCCATTTCTTTCCCATTTTCATACTTCACAATCATCAGGGCTTGATGCATTGAAGATGGAATACAACCATTGACGTGAATCCAATCCCTACCGAGTAAAGCATTATACTTACTTGTAAAAGTATCCACCACAAAGAAGGCTGTATCAGTTTCTACTTGGCCAACTTTCAAGCGTATAGAAACAATTCCTTTAGGACTTTTACTTTTACCAGTAAACCCAGCAATGGATGTGCTTGTTGGGATCAATCGAACCTTTTCTTTCCCCAACTTCTTCAAAGTCCTTGAAGGCAGAATGTTTACTGCTGCACCATTATCAACCAAAACTCGGTTTAATAAGATCCCATCAAACAATGCAGATATGTATAATGGTTTCAAATGGTGCCTCATATCATTCGAAGGTGATTTGAAAGGATAAGAAATATCAGCACAATTCAAATCAACAATTAAAGGATACTCAGAATCGGTTTCTGTCTCTGAAACAAACACTGCTCTCTCCTTAGATGTCACTTCTGGCTCTTCCATATCATTAGCCATGATCATGAAATCTTTCTCCTCTTCTTCCTTTTGGATCTTCGAAATTAAGGCTCCCCAACCATTATCATATGTAAGGTCATATTCATCATCACTTGATACATCAATGACCTCCATAGGGGCAACCATTGTTTGTAATGCCCTTCGAACTGGTGAGCAGTCTGGTCCAAAAGGTCCAAAGTTTGCAAACAAGGAGCAACCATATTGATTTGCACTTTAGGTAAGTTTGCAAACAAGGAGCAACCAAATGGAATGGTCCTTTTTTCCTGTACTGGTACCTCTGATCCAACTTCGGCTGCATTCACTTTTTCAGAAAACTCTGCTGCAGAAGTTTCCATAGGGGAGAATGTTTCAACAGGAGATGAATTCATTCCTCCGTCTTCTTCCTATTCCACTATCATGGCCTCTAATGAGTCAGATTGATAGCTTGCCAAAGAATTTGGTGAAACTGGACTATTTTGAGGAACCTCACTGTCTATTCTTGCAGCCAAACTCTCCAGTGTTTCCCTTTCTGATTGAGTAAACTCTCTTCGAAGAGATTCTTCAGAATCTTCTCTTCGAAGTCTGTTAAACCTCGGATTGAACTTATCACCCACATTATGATTTTCTTTAGAGGCATATTCTTCCATTTGGAAACTAGTATATCTCCTTTACAGTTTCCTCTTCTGAGTTCTTGTCAACATAGGAATCATTTGAGGTGTCTTGGTCTTTGGATCTCTAATTACTACCCATTGACCAGCCGGAGTGTTTGGAGGTTTAACCATTTTGTTTCCAATTTTAGTAGGAGTTTTGTACCCTTGGAAGAGTTCTGGTTTGATTTTCTTCAAAAACCAATCAGGAACTCCTTTCACCAAAGTGAACTGTTCTCCTTGTCCTTCACTTTCACTTTCTTGGCCCATTGGAACCTTTCCAGTGTTAACCTTCTTTGAAGGAGGATAATCCCTCTTCGAAGCAGGTGGAACTAGGCTGGAAGGTACACTTCTCTTCGATACTGACCAAGGCTTCTCATTTTTTCCATGACTTGGGCTTATCTAGGGTTTTCTTTCATTATTTTGGTCCAAAGCCTTTCTTTCCATCCTTTTTGGAAACAAATCAACCCCCTGTCGATCCAAATCTTTAAAAATCAAATAATTAGCCCTGCATTCCATGCATAAGCATTCCATGCATAAGCATTCCATGCATAAGCATTCCAAAAAGGATGCTTCAAGCATGGGAAGATGAGACTGCTTAAAACCCTTTTTAGAAGAACTTCCTGATGCATAATTTTGCCTGTAAGTCTTCCCATCATCACTTCGAAGTTGGCCGATCTTTGGCTTTCCTCTTCCAAATTGTATAGAGTTCATCCCAACATGAACTCGTCTATTTTGCCATATCTCCTGAACTATCTTAGCAAAAGAAATTGGCACATTGGTATTGGCAGTCACTTCTTCAATCTTTGGAAATGGATCTGTATCTATTCCCATAGTCTTTTCTGGAAACATGATCCTTCCTTTCTTAATTTGCTCCTGAATCCTGTCACGGAAAACATTACAATTCTTAGTTGAATGAGTCCAAGAAGCATGCCATTTGCAATAATTTTTTCCTTTTGTTTCTTCCAAAGTTGGAAGTTTAACATTTTCAGGAAGTTTGATAAACTTTTTCTTCAAAAGGTAATCAAAAATTTCATCTGCTTTAGAAACATCAAATGAATATACTTTGCTAATTGCCTTCTTGTTAGTCCTTGGTGCTATAGAAGAATCCTTTCGAACTAGGCATTCACACACACAAGGGTCATGTTCAACAATTTCAGCAGCATCAATTTCATAAGTAGAGTCTTTACAATAAGTTGAATAAGAAGAGTTATTCCTATCAACATCTTCTTCTAGCAAAGATTCATATCTAGAAGCTTTGTAAGTTAAATCAACCAAATCCCTAAATTCAGAAGAATCGAACTTCTTCCTAAGTTCTCTACTTAAGCCGTCTTGTGCTAATCTAACAAATTCAACTTCTGGTAGTTGAAGTTTGCATTTGTTTTTAGCCTTTTTAAACCTAGCAATAAATTGAGCAGCCTTTTCATCAGGCTTTTGCTTTAATCTTGCTAAATCAACCACAGTGACTTCAAGTTCAGTTTGATAAAATTGTGCATGGAATAATTCTTCCATCCTTTTTCAATTTGGAACTGACTCTGGTGTCAAATTAGAGTACCATTCGAAGGCTGTTCCTGTCAAGGAATTAGAAAACAATTTCAACTTAATGAACCCATTATTGCCTAATTCTTTACACTGAGCCGTAAATCTAGCAATATGTTCAGTTGTTGATTGTTTTCCATCCCCATGGAATAAAGTAAAATCTGGGATTTTAAATCCCCTAGGGACTTCGAACTGTCTATCTATCCATTCTGGATAGGGCTTTCTATAAATTTGAGTTTGTACCCCCCGGTTTAGAGGTCCATAAACTTCTTGCATGAGGCCTAATATTTCATCTCGAAGGGCTGGGTGTTCCCCTAGAGGTACCCTTGAATTAACAGGTGGTTCCCCAGCGACATTTCTAGGCATGTGATCTTCTGGAAACCTCTGAAAAGGATCATCGAAAGGCCTAGGTTGCTTGAAACCCCCTTCCTACCTTGCAAAAGGTTCATAAAGGTAGTTCGAATGTACCCTTCCCATCTCTGGTATTCCTGAATACTTTGGAATCCCAAACTCTGGATTAGGCCTTTTCGAATTGGCCCTATCCTTCTCATTAAACTGGTTTCCAGGAGTAAAAATATACTCATCAAACTCGTAATTACTGTTCCTAAAACCCTTATCCTCGTTTATACCATCAAAGTTTGGTTCGAAAGGGATATTAGTGTTTTGCTTGAACACTTTCTTAGATTTAGGAATTTGATAATCATGAGTTTTTGCAGGTTCGTACCAAGATTCTGGTATATCATCTACATTTATATGCTCTTTTCCAGGCCTTGACTTAAATTTGCTTGTGCTAGCCTCTCCTTTATCCTCCTCAAATGAAGGTAAATGATCATTCTTAAGTCCTGATTGCTCTTCCAATTTTTATAACATAAGCTTCTGTGTCTGAGCCAATTCTTTAAATGTAGCAATCATTTCAGCAAACTGACTAAATGACACATTTCCTCCAACTTCTGGATTCTTTGGGTCATCAACGTGTACAGTTTTATTATTCCTAGTATTCATTCGAGAAGTCTGGCCAATTCCCACATTTAAGTCTTGACCAGTACGAGTTTCTGGGCCTGTTTGAAGGCCTTCAACTTGTTCATTCTCTTTAGAATTAACATTATTCTCATCTTCTGGCGTTTGGCCAACCTGAGAATCATCTGCTTGCTTCTTAAGTTTTGGAGCCATTCAACACTTTTAGGTGTCCCACTGGGCGTGCCAAAAAATGTTAGTGGTTCTTTTACTTCTTTATAACAAAATAATCGAGTGCGAGCATGCCAGAGAGAGTTTCAATCTCCTCCCTCGGATTAACTTTGGAAAAACCAAATCTAATCAGGCGATTGTGTTGTATTGGTTCAATTACCTCAATTAAGAGGATTTTTTCTTAACAAGTGAAGAAATGCAAACCAATATACTAAGGAAATCAAAGAACAACAAAGAAACAAGATACTTCGATTGATAAATCAAAGATAAACTTACTTCGAAATTGCCTCCAACTTCAAATACAGGAACTTCGAACAGGTGATTGTTACAAGAACAATCGAGATTGATCCTAACTATTTCCTAATCTACTTCGAACTGAGTTCGAAATCCTAAACTACTTTGCCAATGAACAAACCAAGCATCAGTTTTTTGATAGCTGTTTGTTGAAGATTTGTCCGGGGGCCTTTTCACTCTTTAATTTCTTCTATTTATAGACGCTGCTTGCAGTTGAACTTCCCGCCCAATGAATTTGAACTTGGCTTGCTTCGAACTCTAACTTCTACTCTTCGAGTTGGCAGTTTCTTCCCTCTTCCATGTCTGAATTTGAATTCTTCCAATTCTTCCTCCAGAAGCTTTTATTTTGAATCTGCACAGTTGCTTAAATCAATTCAAATGATTACGAGTTAAGGAGATAACTGCCCTTCAAGAAGTACTCCACGTATCCTAACTGCCATCTGCTCTGTTTCACAAGTTTACACGTGGAGTTTACGTGTTCAGCAGTTAATATCATGGCTTCGAAGTCAATTTTTATTTTATCCTTGACTTGTAACTGCCAATAACTGCTTTTCGATTTTGAGAAACAATATGACATCGTATTTACTCAAATATGTTCCTTTAATCCAGTGTATCTTCATCAACAAGTAATTGCCAATGTTTGGCAATTTTGATTACGTGTCAATCAATTATTGGATTTGTTAATTTTATATGTAAACACCCCCCTAAAACGTGATTCTCTAAGAGTCAAGATGTGTAAATTGCCAATTGTGTTTAAAAATTCTAAATTATGTCAATTGTTATATTTAGGGGGCTTCTCACAAAAACACACCTACAATAGTATTAGTGAATGTCTGTGTCTAAAGACACTTTGCAAAAACTAGTATTTCTACAAAATAGATGAATTTTATTAGGTAATGTTGTCTTGTACGAATTTAAAGTCACAGATAATTTTTCTAGATTTTTAAAAGGCCCAAAAAAACATGAAAATATTAAGGTTAAACTTGACATAATCCTAAGAGAGAGAAACGTTGTGATTCTAAACCTTTGCACACAAAAACGACGTAACTTTAGCGGCCCTACAACCCCGTAGTGCGGAGGTGCACTATGGGATCCCCAATCCTACATTTCCATCTTCAAAATTCAAAAAAGATGTTAAAGCAACTCTTCTAATGAAACACGCCAAGCACTCCAAGCAATGCGCCTTGATTAGTACCTGAAAAATAAAGGGTTGAGCATAGACTTGCCTAGTAGGAAAATCTCTAACACAAACTCTATGTAACTATGTAGTGTACTGTGCAAGTGCATGAGCCTACGATGCATGGAAATGAATGTTCAGTGTCTGTTTCTCTCGCAATCGCACCCACACACACACCACAACATTCCATATCATATTACATCAACACATACGCATACACTCACACGTGTCCATACCGGTTCTAGAAATTTGCAATAGGGTGTTCAGAAATTACCTTAACTCTACGAGCAGATCTATTAACCAAAAATACAAGTACAAAATCTCGTGTAGATAACTACAAGGCGAAATGAATAGTGTGGTTAAAAAACATAATCTCTATTCTAAAAAAGATAACTACGTGGCTAAATGAGAATTTAAAATTATAGCAGTATTTTTTAACGATAATTTTTAATTTTTTTTTGAAGTTGTCGTATTGTGTGGTACATTGTTTCAAGAATGGAAGGGGTAAAATTTTATAGTTATCTTAGACGAGTTCACTTATTATATGCCAACGTATAATCGGCGTTAATCTACTAAAACCATTTAAAAAAAAGAAATTGTAGCGAGTATGTTGGTGCTGACCTTTTCGAAAATACTCCATGTATGTTAGTTTTTAGGATGACATGATGAGATTTTCTATTGTAGTCTTAAATTCATTAATGGGGTTTGCAATGTAGTTAATTATTTTTTAAAGTTTTGTCCATAATTCTATAAGCTAACTAGAAAAAAAAATGTCATGAACGCGAAATTAACACAGTTAGACTATCGACAATAAAGATGGATAGAGAATGCAGAGCATAATACTTACACCAATGGATTTTTCTTTTTCTTTTTCCTTTTTTAAATTTGTTTCATTACGATTGTGTGCTTTATTTGAGGTAATGTTAGGTATTCAAATATAAATTACCTGGATTGATGGGCTGGAATTGGGTTGATTGAGTATTCAATTGGTTTTTGAGTTAGGTGTTCAATTCTTTTTGGATTACGTGTCCAAGACTATTAGAATTGGGTATTCAAAGAAAGGCTAGGGAATTTTTATGTGTATTATAAGCAAAATAAAAAATAAAAAATTTGTTTCGGTTTTCAGTCGACCATTCAATAGTCTACATAGAGCCACAAGTGTGTCCATATGCACCCACACGCGTTTACGCACCTCCATATGCATCCACACGTGTTACACACATCCATGCAAATCCACACGAGTCTACACACTTACCTACTACGCCTTCAATTCACGTCATACTCACATATATACGTACACATGTACAATTGTTTCTACAATATCATGTATTCCCAACAACCATATCCCCTTTCTCAAGTTTTCCTAGCTAACTTCAATATGTCATGCATGATTCCTAGTGACGCACCAGAGGGTGGCTCTAGTGATGTTTCGAGTATTTTGGGCCTCGTGGTATCCTAGTGATATTCCGATCGAGCATTTCTGGCCTCGGGATACCCTTATTAATATTTCAAGCATTTTTGGCCTCATGATACCCTTTTTGATAGTATTTCTAGTGACACACCCGAAGGTGGACCTAGTGATTCCTCACTATGTATTGAATACCCACATTTATATTCCCTACAAAATCAACTAATTTCCCCAATCGTTCATATGTCATACAAAATCACATCAATAGATCGATTCATCTAAGATTCAACATATAGTACCATGTTCGCCAAACTTGTTCAATCAAGAGTACAATAACTTGTTCAACATATAGTACCTTTTGTTGTTTGATGGTTTGGTTTGTTGTAGCAGGGGTTTAGGGCTTGGCTTGGTTCAGGTGATAGGTTTTTGGGTGGTGTTTGGATGTTAGGCTTGGGTGGTGTTTTTCTCTTTCTCTTTGGGTTTGGTTGGCTTCTTGCCTTCCGTTGCTTCTCTTGAGTCTCGGGTGTGTGGCGCTTCGCCGTTATGCCCTTGGCCCTGTTAATCTTTGTGTCTCCATCATCAAGGATTAATAAATTTCTTTTGCCTAGCAAAAAAAAAAGAAAAAGAAGAGTACAATAAAAAACTTTTCTGTAATTTATACTTGGGTTAAACCCATAAATATCACCACCAATCTATCTCGTAAGTGCATGTACAAATGTTCCAATCTTTCTATTATGAAAGCAATTTGATGTATACAGAGTAATGTCACAAAAGCCCCAAAATCGGTTCAAGCCAAAAGCCTTAACTTCAACCATATCATGAATTTTCTCAATCAATCTCCTAGATCCAAGATTAAAGAAGATAAATACCCCAGAAATGTCAAATACTAAACCCTTGTCTAGAGACTTTGCCCAGAATTCTGAATTTAGGAGAAATGACTGGAAATTCCACCATCTATGCATTAAAAATGTACACAGAAGCAAAAAAATCCTACAACGACTTACAAGTTACCAAAATTTTGACGCAAAACTAACAAAAACAAAAATATAAAAATAAAAAATGAAGAAAGACAAAACCAAAAAATCCTTAAGCCAATGGCACTGGAATGGGCTCACCTAAAAAATCCTTAAACCGATTACTACTACAATACATAGAATATGGAACTCGATAATGGGTATTATAGACACCCCAATTTGAATCCATGAAAATCCTTGGCATTTCTAACGATGAAGCTGGACCAACACAAATACCTTGGAAGCTTGAAAAATGATTGGAAATCATCAAACCACCAAAAACCAAAATCCCCTCAGTAGCCCCTTTGAGCGTTCAACCTCAGAAATATTGTATTGTCGAAACGAAAAATGCAGCCTGCGATGAAGTTGAACTAATAAAAGCAGACTCGTTTTATGGGTGCAGAGTGCAGACTATATCAGAGATATCTCGACATACTTTGTGCAAGACTTCACATACAAATATGCATAATGTTCTGGAATTGATATGATGGTGCTCGGTTGCTTGCTGATACTGCAGCATTTAGAAAGCAGACGACTCTCTCTTTTGATCTAGTGGCTGGTTTTCTGCTGTTAGAAGGCTTGTGGGGTTGTTACTTTAGTTTTTGTTTTAGCCTAGGCGTTTGGTTTCTTTATTCCTTTTTGGGTGCTTTGTTGGCTTCTTGCCAACTGGTAGCCGTTGTGAAATTTCACTCTGGATTTTGCAACTCTAGTGTACAAAACAGAAATAAATAAAGGAGTGCATTTTTTTTTCTTAATTCGCATTTTTGGGATCATTCTTTTCAATTTCATGACTACTACACGGTGGACTACTTGTGTTGTTACACTTACAAGTTACACCTTCCAACATAAAAAAAAAAAACATCTCTCCAGTACTACGCGGAAATACACATGAAACGTTTTATTTCTTTCTTATATGTTTTATTGGTGCTGAATTTGTCATAAATTTTCTCGAGATAAATTTGGATACTCATGCGTTGCCTAGTCATGGTTTGATTCGAAAAGAGGTAGCAAGCTTGCAAGGGAAAAGACAGAGAATCGATGGAAGAAACGATTGTTTGATCTCTGCCTTTTGCTTCCCGATTACGAATGGTCAATCTTACCATGGGTTATGACAAAACTACTTCGGTATGTTCTATCCTACGCAAGGAGACTTGTATATGGTTTCTAGGAAACGGAAATGCTATACTACAATTCCCTTAAACGGGTTGGCCTCATGTTCATTTTCAGCATTAGTCCTTGACACATATTGATCAAAATCTCCTTGGCCATCTTGTATTCGCACATTATCTAGTATTTATCAATTTGCTAATGCAGTTCTCCATGTCTCTTCCTTTCCCTGCCATCCATTGTGCCCAATAGGCGTTTTTATTGAGTAGTTTGGAAGAAATGGGCAACACTCGGTGTCTCGCATTTTAACTCCACCGCAAGGTTGTCTGAGGATTGTTCGCAGTCAAAGGTGCACGGAGCTTGTGAAACTCTCAGTTCATTGAGTTTCTACCAAGCGTCTGAAGGTAAGTCTTGGTCCAATTTATCCTACATAGAAGAAAGTTTTTGAACTTTAGTTGTTTGAATCTAAGGAGCACGGACAAGTCTACCAGCCTCACATATTTGTGTCACACACGACGTTGTCTATATACACGTTGAATTCCCCTTATTAGAGTTTTGGCACAACCAAAAATAGTTTTGGCATTAACATTTACCATTTTAAAAGTTGACCCAAATTCTAAATTTCTACTGATAGTTGATGAACACTTATATAGTGAGTGTTGATTTGCATCTTCATACTAGAGATACTATTTCTGTGATAAGTCTACTGGCCTTGCATATTTGTGTCTCACACGACATTCTCTGGATACACGTTGAATTCCCCTTATTAGAGTTTTGCCACAATCAAAAGTAGTTTTGACATTAACATTTACCAATTTAAAAGTCGACCCAAATTCTAAATTTCTGCTTATAGTTGATGACACTTGTATAGTGAGTGTTGATTTGCATCTTCATAATAGATCGAGATACTATTTATTATGTGATTCAAATCTTAATTTAACCAAATAATTTTCCAATTCAGGGGGTGTTCCACTAACAAAAAACTGTTTTTTTCAAAAATCAAGACAAATCATTCTCTCACAATACATCACATAAAAAACCGTGAAAAGTCAGTTTGGAACATCCCCTTAGTATGAACCTCTATGGTAAATCTGAAAAACTAACATATTTTGTATTCGGCGTATCCTTGATGTGTCAATATCGTAGTTTTTAGAGAAATGACGTCTCCATGTGTCATGTTGTATCCATATCCGTGTTTTATAGGTTTGGATAGGATGCCGCTCGTACTTTTATTTTCTTTTTTGTTGATTTTTTTTTAAATTTCTAACAGAACAATAGTTTAGGAGTAAAATTGAAGTTTGCGAAAGGGAAAATGATACGTACACAACAAAACTTTGACGTAGATAATCCAATTACTAATATTTGGCCACGTCAAAGTTTGTTGTCAAAGTTTTGTTGTGTACGTATCATTTACATTTACCGAAGTTTGGGCGTCTATCAGACATTGATGTTAAAGTTTGGAGGGTATTTTGAAAATTTCCTTCTAATATTTGGCCACGTCAGCATAAATGAAGCCAGTTGTGCAATTTCTGTTACAAAATAGCCGGTAAATTAGGCCGGGTACCCAATTTAATAATAGATGTATAGTTCAGGTGTCTAATTGAAATAAACGACAGTTTAGGTGTTTATGAGGAAAAAAACTTGGGTGCGTGTAGATTATAACTACGTAGTGTCAGACCACGCATCTCAACTGTCCAAAAGTGTTTTTTGGATGACCCAAATTGCCAAGAGAGAAAGAGGGGAGAGAGGGGAAATAAATTTGGGCCGTCCTTTTGGATGGCCAAGATGCATGATCAGACACCACGTGGCCATATCTTACACACACCCAAGTTTTTCTCCTTTATGAGACACTGGGGTGTGAGTAGGGCTGCAAACGAACAAACTCGTAATCGAGCCGAGCTCGAGTTTAGACTCATTTAGTAAAGGAGCTCGGTAAAGCTTGGCTTGGCTCGCAAAACTCATTTATTTATATAGGCTCGGCTCGTTAAGTAATTTACTCTGACTCGGCTCGTTACGGGCTCGGCTCATTTTTTTGGCTTGATTGCTAAATGAGCCAAGCTGAGCTTTATAGAGCTCGAGCTTCGCTCATTTCACCCCTAGGTGTAAGTTCACAGAGTTTTTTTTTGTTTTGAAATTCTCCTTCTTTTTTTTTTTCTCGAAAAATTGCGGTAAAATGGTGGTAGGGGAAAATATTTGCCATTTCATGGACCACTTTTTAGAATACATGAAACGCACTATTTTAATTGCATATACATGGTACCCATAATAATGTTGACCAAAATACCCCTTCTTGAATTTGGACAATGTGGGTGCATTGAATTTGTTGAGGAGTGCAACTGTTGTCAATGTAGAGTGCAATGAAAGTGGATGAAGGGTGCAATGGTCAGAAAATCTTTCCAGTGTGACTTGAACACACACCCTAAAACAATCGCCGAGGAGTGCAGCAAAAAGGTGCAAAGCAGTTGTTGAGGAGTGCAACAGTCCTCCATTAAGAGTTCAACAAAATGGAAGAAGAGTGTAATAGTTAGTAAAAATATTTCCAAAAAGTTTGACTTGAGTAAAAAAACGTGCAACATGGGTGCAAAACAGTTGTTGAGGAATGCAACAGTTCTCCATTAAGAGTTTAACAAAAGTGAAAGAAGAGTTCAACAAATTCAAGTGAAAGAAGAGTTCAACAAATTCAAGTGAAAGAAGAGTTCAAGTCACACTAGGAAGATTTTCTGACCATTGCACCTTTCATCCACTTTCGTTGCACTCTACTTTGACCAATGTTTTGAAACCCGGACCGGAGGGCGAACCGAAAAGGGGATCGGGCAGACGGGTCACCGGTTGAACCGCTATCGAATCGTGACGTCATAATTATGTCTTGAATATGCAAAAAAAAAAAGAAATATGAAAAAAAAAACATTGGAAAGGAGAGATGGCATAAGAGAAATGAGAGAGATGAAAATCTGTATATGGGGTTAGTCCCACATCGCCTAAATAGAGCTTTCAGACAACCTATAGGATATATAAAAGGTAAAGAAGAGGTATTTTCGTCCATTCTCATGCGTTTGAAAGGTTGAGGGAGGCCCACGTGGACAACTGTCCAAGGGAAACGACTTTTCAGCTTTAAATGGAGCAGTAACGCGTGGATTTCAAAAAGAAATTTCACTGGTCTGGTCCGACTGACCCGTCTCCGGGTCTAACGGTTTGCCAGTTTAACCGTTATTTTACACCGGTTTTCTGAAAAGAGATCAGTTTTGATTAATGAACGGTTCCTGGGATCACCCGGAATGGGATAAGGTCCGGTTGACGGTTCATCCAGTCGAACCGGCCGGTCCGGTCCGGGTTTTAAAACATTGACATTGACAACGGTTGCACTATTCAACAAATTCATTGCACCCACATTCTCCAAATTCAAGAAGGGGTATTTCAGTCAACATTATTATGAGTACCATGTATATCCAATTAAAATAGTGCGTTTCATGTTGGGAGCAATTTCTAAAAAGTGGTCCATGAAATGACAAATATTTGCCCCTACCATCATTTTACTGCAATTTTCCTTTTTTTTTTTTTTCCAACAAAACTCGTGATACCGAATCAATACTCCCTCCGTCCCAATTTAAATGCTCCCTACGGTTATGCGTGTTTTTTTTTAAAACTCTTATAGTTTTCATTCTATAATGTATTTTATATGCAATATGGATCTTATTTGATAGATCTCAATTAGTTCTATTAGACAAAATTTTTAAAAACTTTCGAAACCTTACCAATAAAAAGATATAAACGTTTGAAAATGACACGGATATACATAGGGAACATTTAAAATGGGACGGAGGGAGTAGATATTATCAGTTGTGTCAAATTAGGAGTAAATATTCAGTGCTTCGGGGGCATTACCCCAATTCTCTCGCCGTCACATTTTTGTGGAGGGAGAGAAGGATGTGAGCACCACATAGTGATGCTCCTATTAGGAAATCGGAAAACAAGCAGTTGTGCGTAATGGAAAAACGGAAAAGAAAAACGAGACACAAGATATACGTGGAAAACCTCAACGTGAGGAAAAACCACGGGAGCCATACTAGTCCACTATGAAATCGAAAATAAGAGTACAAGTCTTCTCTCAATCTCTTTGAGATCGTGTTTTCTCTCGCCTCTCTCTATTTTTCTCCGAAAACTGATAACCCTAAAATTTAATAAACTGCTAAATAAATAGGTTGGGCCATATAGCCGAAATTACACCCCGAGGTCTAAAAATATTGTTTTCGCTGCAGTCAGGCGTGCTCCTAAGGTCGCTGCCCCCTACACCCCCGGGATAGACCACTGCTGAAAGTTGTCTGCACCCTAACAACTCCTGAACCTGGAGCGTTGAATAATATTTTGAAATTAGAAAACAAGAAAGTGGTAAATAACAACAGTAGTCACTTATAATTTTTTTTTTTTGGACACGAAAATAAGAAGATTATATTATAGTAGTCACTTATAATTTATGTTGGTAAAATTCGAGCCTATATTCACTTTTGTGTTAAAAGAAGACGAATACTATGCGTGAAACATACAACACGAAATAGAGACTCAGCATTGGAGCAACAATAGCTGCTAAACGGATTAAGTAACTCAGGTTCGCATTCGCTTGTTAAAAGTTCCCCTCAAATGGATTTGTTACATAAACGAATCAAACATGAACATTTTTCAAATCAAACATGAACATTTTTCAAATTCAAATTCGAACTCATTCAACATATGATATGCAATATTCTTTTTTCTTTTTTTTTTTGAAATTGTCAATATATTAAGAACCAACTAAGAAAGATCTTTGGACAAAATAGCCTCTAAATTGGGCGGAATACAACCCAAAGAAAGAAATGCCTCTCTATCTAAACAATTTGATGCAATCCAATGGGCTGCGGAATTACAATTACGCTTGCACCAAGTGAAAGACCATTGCCTACTAGCTGCCCAACTTCGAATATCTTCAATCACCGACAAAATGTCCCAGGGACAATCCAAAATCTCGCCATTGACATACTTGATCAGATTCATGCAATCCGTTTCAAAGATAACTCTGTCCAACTGTTTTTCCTTTGCCATGGCACAAGCGATACGAAGGGCCCATGCTTCTATAGCCAGCGCGGAAGAGACGCGAACCCTACCAAAATGCCACCAATGAGCCGATCCACCACTATCCCTGGCAATAACGCCAAAGGCAGCCCAGTTGCGGGAGGAATGAAAAGCTCTATCCGAATTAATCTTAATTGTCTTTCACCACTGCACTAGGAAAATTGTCTTAGGACTCACCACTGCACTAGGAAAATTGTCTTTCACGCCAACAAACAAAGTTGACAAATAATTTGAATTGGCCCTTGCCGGTTGCTCTATCACTCCTTAGGATTTGGTAACTTGCTGTTAAACACCCAATTATTCCTTGCCTTCCAAATAGCCCAACAAAGCTGGAAAATTTCCCCCAGGTCCTCTCTACTCGTTTCCTTCGCTAAATCACCACAGATCATTCTCTCCATCCACTTATCCACCGCCACAATCTCCTCTTGAAATATCCAGTATGCCTTGCTACTCCCAAACCAGACGGCCCGACTCCACGGGCAATGGAAAAGGACATGCTCTACCGTCTCATTTGCAACCTCACAAATATGGCATAACGAGGAACTACCACATCTTCTACGTACTAGGTTATCCCTACAAGCCACCCAATTCCTTATGACTTTCCACATAAAAATACGAATTTTTGGTAACGTGGGGATATTCCAGAATTTCCTCCACATTAAGCGAGAAGGTGAAAAGGAACTGGAAGGGTTTGAATTGTTGGAATCCTTTTTAGCAAGTGCAAGGAGGGCATATCCAGATTTAACAGAATACTTACCCGACCGTGTCGCTTTCCAAATGAGTTTGTCCTTTGCTGCTGTCTAGCTTATGGGGATTTTGCAAATCTCGTTGGCTTGCTCTGTAGGGATGTAATGCTTCAGGGTATCCATATCCCAGCTCTTAGTGCTCTGATTGATAAAATAGGCTACCTTAACCCCTCTATCTTGGGGAGCATGGATAGGGCTAACGGTGCCATTAGGGATGCCAGGAACCCACACATCCTCCCAGAAATGAATAGTTTCTCCATCACCCACATTCCACTGTATACCTTCCTGAATTAGATTCCTTCCTTCCAAGAGACTTGACCACAGCCATGACGGTCTGGTCCCCCGAGTAGCTTCCTTCCAAGTTGTTTTGGGGAAATAGAGACCCTTCAAAACGCGAGCCCATAAAGTGTTAGGACTTGTAATCAACCTCCAAAACTGTTTGGCAAGGAGAGCAATATTGAGGGACTCAAACTCCTTGAAGCCCAATCCCCCCAATTCCTTAGGTTGCGTAAGTTTAGACCACGCCCCCCAGTGTATCCTCCTCTTGTTAGTAGTGTCTCCCCACCAGAATCTGCTAAGCACCGAATTGAGGCAGGCACAGATGGAAGTAGGGATCTTAAAACACATGAGAGTGTACATTGGGATGGGTTGTAGGACCGCCTTAATCAAAACTTCTTTGCTTGCATGATTCAGCTGTTTGTTGCTCCACCCCTGAATCTTGGGAGAATTCTATCCTTTAGATATCCCACTGCTTCCTTTTTCGACTTTCCCCATACGGCAGGTATACCTAAGTATTGGACCGAGTGCTTCATTTCTTCCATCCCTAGAGTTCTTTTGATTTCTGCCATAATCGCATCACTGGCATTTGCTGAAAAGAGGAGGCTAGATTTATGGGTATTTAAAGACAGACCAGAAGCCTTACTAAATTCCTCCATAAGGGTCATGAAATTTCTGCAGGATTGTTGCTTGGCCTCCAAAAAGACCAGAGAGTCGTCAGCGAAGAGGAGATGGGAGATCACAAGACAATTCCTCTTCATTCTAACTCACACTATGGATTTATTAGTCACAGCTTTTGTCATGAGCTTGGAGAAGACATTTGCCACCAGCAAGAACAGGTATGGTGATAGAGGGTCACCCTGGCGAAGCCCCCTTTTAGGAGATAGGTTTCCAATCTATCAACCATTTAGCACAAAAGAGTACTTAACCGAACATACACACTGTTGAATCCATCCAATCCATTTCGAATCGAAGCCCATTTTTTCCATAACCATAAAGAGGAAATCCCAGCAGATGCGATCATAAGCTTTATTAAGATCCAATTTAACAGCCACATACACTTTTGGACCCACCTTCTTGTGTTTGAGGAAGTGAAATGTCTCGTGGGCTACCATAATATTATCCTGCACTTGTCTTCCCAGAACGAAAACCAATTGTTGCTCCGAGATGATATCGTTCATGAAGGGCTGCAATCTGTTGGCTAATATCTTGGAAATAATCTTGTACAAGAAACGACATAGGCTGATGGGACTCAATTGAGACATGGATTCAGGATTAGGAACCTTGGGGATTAGGACTATGTTGGTTTGATTAACTTTTTTGAGGAGGATTCCATCATGGAAAAAGCTCTGAACCGCTTGAATTACATCATTCCCAATCGTAGCCCAATAATTCTGATAAAAGAGTCCTGGGAAACCATCGGATCCTAGTGCCTTCAAAGCACCCATTTGGAATACTACCTTTTGTATCTCTTCGTTGGAAATTCGCTTGACCAGACCTGCATTGCACTCATCAGATATGGATTGATCAATAAGACTAATTAAGTCCTCAAAATTTCTGTCTGGAGGCTCTTTATAAAGGTCACCAAAATAACCCTTAACAATGCCCGCTACATCTTTGGGGTTCTCTTTCCAAAGGCCATTCTCATCCCTGAGCCTCACAATTTGATTCCGTTGTCTCCTTTGGATTGTTGATAAGTGAAAGAAACGAGAGTTCTTGTCCCCCAGTTGCAACCACTTGATACGCGATCGTTGGTGCCAGTACATCGTCTCCTTTTGCCAAAGGTCTTCAAGTTCATGGCGAACTCTCCTTTCCTCTGTTAAAAGATCTGTATTATACCCCTTACCCAAATTCTGCCGAATTTCAGATAGGTGCCCCATTGCCATCTCAATCTTAAGGCGAAGATCCCCAAACGTACGTTTGCTCTAGATCTTAAGCTTATCCTTACAAACCTTAAGTTTTTTGCAAACCGAGTACATTCGTGAACCTCCCACTTATTCCTCCCAAGCATCTTCAATAACTTCCTGGCATCCCTCCTCAGTACTCCAGAAGGATTTGAATCTGAATGTCTTCCCAACTCTGAACAATGGGACGGTGGTGTTCAAGATCAGCGGATTATGGTCCGAACCCACTGCTGGTTCAACAAACACGAGAGCCTTCTCAAACATCTCCTCCACTTGGCCGTGGCGATATTCAATGTGCCCAATATCAATTAGTTTTCGACTAATAAAGCTCAATTGACATCGATTTATTTTATGAAAATCAACTGACAATTTTTATTTGGGTAAATTTCATTGACCTCCCCTGAGTTTTCTAACAAATACACTGACCTCCCCTCTTCTTTCTGAAATTCCACTGCCCTCCCTTGCTTTTGAAAAATAATTGTCACTTACCTCCCCTGCCGTTACTTTTTGCCTAACGGTGTTAATTTTGTTGGTGAAATGACGTTAATGCCCTTAAATTTGAACCAAGCTTTATTTTTTTCCTTATTTGAGATTATATTGCATAAAAAATTCGAAAGGCATAAAAAAAGTATCTTAATTATATACTTTTTCTTAGAACTTTCTTTTCTTTGACACAAAATTATTATTGCTTTTAATATTTTACTTCCCATTAGGTATATTTTCACATTTTAATAATAAACAAAAGAATATAAATAATCACCTAAGCCCACTGCTTGCATTGACGGTTTTATGCTCGTTTAGTAAACGAGCTCGATAGCTCGATAAAGCTTTGCTCGGCTCGGCTCGGCTCGCAAAAGTTTAGCTCGTTTATATAGACTTGGCTCTTGTAAGAAGGCTCATTAAGTAATTTCCCTTAGCTCGGCTCATTGCACCCCTAGGTGTAAGTTCACAGAGGCTTTTTTTTTTTTTGAAATTCTCCCTATTTTCCCACAAATTAGGTGTAAGTATTCAGTGCTTCGGGGGGCATTGCCCCAATTCTCTCGCTATCACATAGGGATGGCAATGAGTTGGTTCGGTTCGGGTATTGCCATATCCGAACCCATTACCCAAATATAGATGGGTACCCATAACTGAACTGAATCCCAAACGGATAGGAGAAATTGAAACCATAACTGAACCAATCGGGGATCAGTTCAGTTCGGGTATTCCCCGTTAAATTAGAAAACAAAATAAAAACAGAATAATTATGAATGAAATTCAAATATGAAAATCAGTTAAAACTGCAAATGGCATAGATCCATCAATTAAAAAGGTATGTAGATATGCATCTAGATATTTAAAATGCGAAATTAATATACATGCAAGTAGAAATTCAATGCATTGAAACTATACACAGACTAAACTTCTACATATGAAGGGTAATTTTGTAATTATACATATCCGGTTCGGTTCGATTCGGGGAGCGGTTCGGTTATCAACTCAAACCAGAACCAAACCGAACCCGTTCGGTTATCTCACATCCCATACCATACCCACACCCACGGGGAATATTTTGGTTATGGTTCGGGGAAAAAAACCGGTTATGGTTCGGGTACCCATCGGTTCGGTTGAGATTGCCATCACCACTATCACATACTATTTGTGGAGAGGGAGAAGGATTTGAGCACCACATAGGATGCTCCTGGAGTAGGGCTGCAAATGAACCGGCAAGTTTGCAAATTATTCGAAGCTCGGTTTGGGAGCTGGTAAGGGCTTGTTCGAATTCGACTTGTCTATTAAATGAGTCAAACCTGAACTCAATTTTATGCTCGTTGCGTAAACGAGCCGAACCTGAACATGACAGTGTTCGGCTCGGTTAGGCTCGCGAATATGAAGTATATGCATATATCTTTTAAAATTTCCCATATAATATTTAATTCATTATGAAAATTCTATAACTTGTACAGGTAAAAATCTTTAAAAGTACAATAAACTTATATTTTAATATGTTTTTTTTTATAATTTTTTAAATGTATGAACATGTTTATGTATAAAATAAAAATTATATTTGCAGTTTTAGACTTATATGAGAGTATAAATATTTAATATTTTTGGCTTGTAAATGCTCGTGAATAAGTTCAAGTCCGACTCAAACCTAGAGAAGTTTGGTTTGTCAGATTTTCATAGAGTTTAAGCTCGGCTCGAGTTCACTTAAAAACTTAACGAACAAAACCTAAACACTTTAAAGCTCGACTCGATTCGATTTGTTTGTAGCCCTATATTGGAGCGTTGAATAATATTTTGAAATTACAAAATAAGGAAGTGGTAAATCACAACAGTAGTCACTTATAATTGATGTTACTAAAGTTCTTCACTTTTGTGTTAAAAGAAGACGAATACTATGCGTGACTCGGGTTCGCAATTTCGCATTCACTTGTTAAAAGTTCCTCTCAAATTGATTTGTTACATAAACGAATCAAACATGAACATTTTTTCGAATTCAAATTCAAACTCGTTCAACATATGATATGCAATATTCAATGTACACGTCTACTCGATATCAATTAGTTTTCGACTAAATAAAGCCCAATTGACATCTATTTGATGAATCAAACATGAACATTTTTCAAATTAAAATTCGAACTCGTTAAACATATGCTATGCAATATTCAATGTACTCAATATCTATTAGTTTTTGACTAAATTAAGTTCAATTGACATCGATTTATTTTATGAAAATCAACTGACAATTTTTATTTTTTTGTGATCCGCCATGAAAAATATCCACTGAATCAATCGTTTCAACACACTTGTATATAAAAGGAGAGAGATGTGGTCGCTTGTCACTTAGGGTACTTTTGTAATTTCATTGCCACTTTGGGATAGTTATGAATTTCCATAGAGGCTATAGGGTAGTTCTGTAATTTTCAACACACTTTTATTATTCTATACCTATACCTATCAAAGACCCTTTTTTGGAAAATGCTAACCTGTGCCTAATAGGCAAAGTGTATATAAAGGGAGAGAGATGTGGCCGCTTTCCACTTAGGGTACTTTTGTAATTTCATTGCCACTTTAGGATAGTTATGAATTTCCATAGAGGCTATAGGGTAGTTCTGTAATTTTCAACACACTTCTATACCTATACCTATCAAAGACCTTTATTTGGAAAATGCTAACGTGTGCCTAATAGGCACACATTAAGGTTGGAAAAGTGTATTGAAATGTGTGAAAAGTGTATAAGAATATATGAAAGTGTATTGAAAAGTGTAAAAGGTGTATTAAAGTATGTGTTTTTTTTTTTGTTTTGGGCACACGTTAGCAAGACCCCCCCTCTTTTTTTCTTTTACATAAAAGAAACAATGTGGCTTGCCACAATTTTTGCAATTTTTGACCATAATACCTTGGTCCTGTTGAGTAGCCTTGTACTCTTGGGGTTAGTTTAGGTAATTCACAATCTCCATTCAATTACTGCTCAAGTACAAGCATGACTCTTTTTTGGCCTCAAAAGTCAAAAGTTGGTTCCTTAATTTGCTCTATGTTTTGGACTTCCTTGGTGCCCAAGTCCAAAAAGTTTTATAGCATTTTGCTTCCACTAGAAGAAAGAGAGGAGTAGAATTGGGATGGAGCCTATTGCAAGGAGATATAAATATATAGAGAGAGGAGGGAGAAGAGAGATGGCAGGAATATCTAAATTTCATTTTTAATCTAATTTTATTTTTGTTGTAGGATAACTCGATAAATTCTTGAAGACATATGCAATGGAAGATCGTCGCGTTTCATCAATCGTTTCAAAAATTATTACTCCATTGATGCTACTGGAACAAGTTTAAATCCTTTTAATCTAATTTATTAGTTACTTTAATGTTTGTTAGTTATTTATGGAAGTAATTTCGTTGCCGCTTAATGTTGAGTTTGATTTGAGCCCATGGTAATGAAAGGAAGACGCATAAAAGGTTGATATGTGAGCTTTGTAATAATCACACACATTAACCTAGATATTAGAGAGTCAAATGTCAGAAAAAGAAAAATAGGGCTTCTAAAGAGGTTAGGAAGAAAAGGAAATAATGCCTTTAAGAGAATTTTATTTTAAAATATTGACAGTGCCACAATATGTAAAGGTGTGTGGAGCGTTGAGCTCTAGGACGTAGGAGTGCATTTAAGTGAACTTTTGCTCCTTTATACTCTCAATTATTGTATCTCCGAAGTCGGGTTGTAGATATTAGACGGACCTGGTTCTTCATATTTACGAATAAGGTTAACAATGAGCACGCGTTTTCTTGCAAACACGAGGACTAAAACTAGTATCAGGCAATGGAGCAACAGCCTCTCAAATCCAAATATCCAATCCTCTCATTTCTCATCACCCCCTATAAAACCCACCAGAAAACGTTCCTCCAACAGAAAAAACGGTTGGCCAGTAATGAAAGACTTACTGGTCATCCTAGCCTCCTCCTCCACCTCCTCCTCCGCTAGCCACCCTCTAAACCACCGCCACAACTCCCCCAAATTCAAACCCTCTTCACTCCCTTCCCCTGCCACTACCAAAATAACTCCTTCTCCTACTCCTAAACCACCACCACCTCCTCCTCCGCCGTCCACCGCTTCTCGTCCTCCTATCTTCTCCACCGTCCGATGGGACTCCCCCGCCTCCTACTCCACCTCCCTCCCCAACACCCACCTCAAGTACTACGCAGACCTTGCCTCCAACCTCGCCAAGGACGGGAAGTTTGACGAATTCCTTACGATCTCCGAGAGCGTCGTCGCGTCATTAAATGAGCCTTCGGAGTTTGTAGGTTTGTTGAGTACGGAGCTTGTTTCGGCTGGGATTGCGCGAATTCTTCGCGAGGAGGGGAAGGTTTGGAGCGTTGTGGAGGTGTTGAGGGGGTTGGACAAGCTAGGGTTTGGTGCACTAAAGGTGTTTGATGGAGCGACTGAGAGGAAGGCGGTTGCGAGGGAGTGTAGGAGGGTTTTGAAACACGGTGGTGTGTTGGAAGCGGTGGAGTTGATGGAAACTCTTTCTGGTAAAATGTTGAGGTTTGATTTAATAATTCAATAGAATTGATGTTAGGAAACACTTGCATTGCGCGTTATTTGTTGTATCTGTAGATGCAGGGTTTTAATTCCCGGTGTCAGGAAATGTAACGGTATCAGTAATACACGCATACACAGCTGATATCGGACAGAAAATAACAGTAATAGAGGTCCAAAATCCCTTTAGCCTTTATCTAAAAACCTAAGATGGTTACTGGAAGGACTAGCGGTCAATGTAGGTTATATTGCATATAACAATGGCTACTTGTGATCATATTGATTGCGTTGACGTGGAACAAGTTCCGATTCTCTATCCCACTATCCAACCTTCTCTCCCATCCTTATTAGTGTTGCCATGTCACCACAATGTGAATGCAATACTAATCTTGTTGTTTTCTTGAACATAGGTCCAGTGTTTTTTTATTCAGACTAAGAAAGGGGCATACAACCTCACAGAATGAGTAATCCCATTGGATAAATTGTGAGAGGATTAGATATACTACATCCCAACGTATTGTGAATCCCACGAATACTCAAATGGGATTTGAATACTTCCACCAGTGGTCATAGATGTAATTGAATCACATGTCTGATCCGACCAATCCCTTAGATATATGTGTCACTTAACGTTTGTTGAAACTGAATACTCTATGTAATAATCAAAAGTAGAATACTGATGAATGGGCATTGTCGTGATGTGCCAGAACTATTTGGTGGGACAGAGGATGGAGGCAAAGTATCCTAAGCCACATAGTTAATTTTGGATCTTCTACAGACTTACTTCCTTCTAGAAATCTACTTTAGGCAATTCAAAGATATCGCCCTTGGGTAGCATTGTAATAAAGATAGTAATAGGATGTTTTCTTATTGGCTTTTTTTTTTTTTTTTTGATCTCGATGTTTCATATTGGATGCTAAGTGTTTTTTGTTTTTTGTTCAGGCTTCCATTTCCCAATCAGAGAACTGGTGGAGCCATCTGAGATTGTAGGACTTTGCATGAGAAAACGTGACTCAGATTTAGCTATAAGGTATAAAATCCAGTCTTTTATTTTCTACAAGGTTGTGTCATTGATACCTTCTTTCTTGTTGGTGCAATTCCTGGTTCTATTGAATCTTATCATATATTTCAGTTTTTCTCCTTGCTTTTGTGGATTTGTAGCCGTGAGATAAATGCATTAACTTGATATCACTTGAGTTTTTGGTGAGTTCAAAGAGAGTCACATAAAAAATTTCTTCCAGATGTTCATCATATATATTACTATGCCAAAGGCTTTATCAAAATGCATATAGCAATTATATGATAATGAAGATTTAGAGGCTTTGCAGACAGATTTGGTTATAAAGAGCACACAATCTAGGACAAGCTATTTTGCAGACATATATTGTATGCAAGATCACACAATCTAGGATAGTGTTTGACTATTCGCCGTCACCATATGCCATATGTTTCTAATTCAGTTTTCACTTAGTAGTCATTCTTATCTTTTGGCAGTCTCTTCCTACTTCTAAAGCTTTCAATACAAACCACCTTGCTCATTCCTGATAGTCCTATCAAGCATGTTTGTTAACTCTTCCTCATGTTAATGCTTATTGAGGCTGCTAGATTTTGTCAAATGCTTTCCCCAATCTCATTATTCCTCATCTTTCAAGTCATTATCCAAGTTTTCAACATTAAGTCATAGGGTTGAGAATACGTTGTCCACCTTTTTCTTTAATTAGTTCAAAGTACCTACTTCTGCTGATGTCCTTTTAGGTTTGCAGGTCCGAGTTTTGAACAAAGTTAGTTTAACATCAGGTACCATAGTTTTAAACATAGTATTCTGAGACGCCGAGTCATTGTTTTAAAACTGAAAGAAACAAAGAAAGTAATAGTGTTGTTCATGTTCTTAAAGAGCACTGTCAAGGCAACTGCGGGCTTAGGACAATGAGGTGCAGCTACTGAACCACCAATGATCCCCAGCTCGGATGATTTTGTTATGTCGTCTCCTCTGTCCATGGAGTGACATGTTTTTAAGTTGATGAATTGCCATTGGCCCCTACAAAAGCACTGTTGGATTACTAATCTAAATGTTCTTCTTCTTTTCTTTTTTTTCTGTAATATTGTTCAAATTTGTGTTTGTTAAAGTAGGAATTTAGGGGTGGGTGTTAATTAAAAGGTAGGATGTTTCCTTTCATGATAACCTGTTTAAATATGTTTATATTATATGCAGGAAGGTGTAAAGGAACAGCTTGAACTACTATTTTAATCATTCTTTAACGTGTTTTGTCATATTTTGTAGGTATGCATGTATTCATCCTCATGCTCATATAGTTTTCTGCACCATTATTCATGAGTTTGGAAAGAAAGGGGATTTGATGTCTGCATTGACCGTATTTGAAGCCTCCAAGCAGAAGTTGAGTGGTCCTAATATGTATGCTTACCGCACAATAATTGATGTTTGTGGTCTTTGTGGGGACTACCTCAAATCTAGGTCCATCTATGAGGTACTGGCCTGGTAATCTTTCGGAAAATTTACTAATTTCATTTGTGTTATTTATTTCTCGTGTTCCTTTGGGGCAATAGCTGCAATTTGTTGACCAATGTACTACTGTGGACCTGGGCAGTGCTTGGTATATGGAAATTTGAAGTTGTTATTTGCTATGGTCTTATGTTCTACTGCTTTTGCAGTCTTTATTGTTATTGTTTCATAAATTATTTGGCCTCGGGCAAATTTTTCTTCACAATCAAACTGTAGAGTTTCTTAGTGATGATGATCAGCAGGGTTTGGAGTACCTCGTGTTCTATAGAATACTAGAATGATAGCATTGTGTTTATGTAGGTGCCAACTGTCTATATGTGATATTGTGGGTTTAGGGTAGCTTGTGTTAAGAAATATTGTCCCACATTGCTTGGGGAAGGAATGGGTGATCACTTAATATAATGTTGGGCCTTTCCACTCATTGCCAATTGGTTTTGAGATGGATATAAAGTCTCCACATGGTATCAGAGCGGAGCCCAATCCACCCCACATTTAGAAAAAAAAAATTCACAATCCACACCGCACGATGACACACCAGTAAAAAAAATACTACACGATGATAGTACCCAAAAAATGGCCACACATGACAGACATCAAATGCGGTTGCACGTGAGGGGGGATGTAAAGAAATATTGTCCCACATTGCTCTGGGAAGGAATGGGTGATCACTTAATATAATGTTGGGCCTTTCCACTCATTACCAATTGATTTTGAGATGGATTTAGTCTCCACAGCTTGTATGTTGTGTCTACATTTCTTGTTCTGATGATGAACTTACCAAAAAGAAAGATTGACCTGAATCTTGATGATGCTCAA
The DNA here is from genome assembly GCA_963854785.1 of Vaccinium vitis-idaea. Classification (NCBI taxonomy): domain Eukaryota; kingdom Viridiplantae; phylum Streptophyta; class Magnoliopsida; order Ericales; family Ericaceae; genus Vaccinium; species Vaccinium vitis-idaea. The sequence goes on along the minus strand of OY978218.1, from coordinate 16,455,013 downwards.
CATTTATATGCTTTGATGTTAACGTTGTCAGTCCATGTGCATAACTTAGCTTATCATAGGATGTGACTATGAGCTATTTCTGCAACCATTAGCAGCAGAGATCCAGATGTACATCTTTATTTTTTCTTTACAAAGTTGTATTTTTTCTCCTTGGTACTTCGGAAATAATTTTCAAAGTTTTATGTGTAGTTTGAAGATAATTTTTTGTTTTAGTCCCAATCTTCTAGTTAAATAGAAGACCAGGAACTGATTCATTTAAATTAGTTTTTGGTTACGATATAGATAAGATCAACATAAACTTGGTTAGAAATATACGGCAAAGAATTAGGTAGAAAAAAGGGGCCTGTAAGTGATGAATGGGCGCTGGGTCTTACATGCAGATTAAAAGAAGGGACTGAAGCCTAATGATAAATTGATCACTTTAGAGCCAGATCACTTCAGAGCCATTCCAGGCTTTCATTTACTTTAGATAACTATATATGTTGATTCCTTCAGATCCGCTTTTACGCCACCGTATAATTTTTGTGCATCCTGACAACGTGTGACCTTTAAAGTTTAAAATTGTTTACTTCATTATGTGACAGTGATTTCATTAATCTAAATTAAATGATCCCTCAATATCCCATTCTCTTGTGACACTCTACACAAAAGATACTTGACTTGCATTTTGATTGGTTCATGACGCCATGAAGTTAGTACTCTATATCTCGGTCAACACTTGGGTTTAATGATTTTAAGTGCAAACATATGCATAGGGAGGTGTTCTTAGATATTTATGCTGCCATTTAATTTCTGCTGCAGGAGTTGCTTGCTGAAAAGATCACCCCAAACATTTATGTCTTCAACAGTCTCATGAATGTGAATGCCCGTGACTTGAGCTACGTAATGAGTGTTTACGAGCATATGCGAGTACTCTCTCTCTCTCTCTCTCTCTCTCTCTCACACACACACACACACACAAAAACGAACGCTCACGTATGTATGGACACACAAAGTTTCACGATCAACACCGACTTGGCTACTGCATGAATGAGTTGGTCACACTTTTGCCTTTTCATTTTTATTGTATTATAGTAGAAGTGTGTTATAATATGTTTTATCTGATGAGTAAAATAATATAATGATTGAACACCTAAGGGACCACCATTGTCCCGTTGTTTCTCTTTCTTTCTGTTATTTTTCTCACTTTATGGCTTAGTAAATGAAAACCCATTATTCTTTCTCCCATTTGTCATTTGGTGGATAACATGACTAACTGACAAATGGGAGTTTTGTTTCTTTCTTTTCTTTTTCTTTTTTCTGCAGTAACAAAAATTGTTACATACGCACAGAATATTGCCGTGTAGTCTCATCTGCAAGATAATTTTACTCACTTTTACCCCAATATCCAGACTCTGGGTGTCACAGGTGATATGACATCTTATAATATACTTCTGAAATCATGCTGTCTTGCTGCAAGAGTTGATTTGGCCCAAGACATTTATAGCGAAGTCCAACAATTGGAATCAAGAGGAGTTCTAAAGTTGGACGTCTTCACATACAGCACAATTATAAAGGTATATTCCCCTGTAACTGTATTAACATAAAACGTTCAATTTATCCTTTACCATTTATTGTTTTCCATTCATTTTAGCTCCTCTGATCCTGCTAGTTTCACTTCTTGGTATTAATTAGATTAAAGAATTAATGCGGTTTGGTTTTTTCAAGCTGACGCATCAAATCTCCAGGTCTTTGCAGATGCAAAATTGTGGCGAATGGCATTGAAAATCAAAGGAGATATGTTATCAGCTGGTATCACTCCCAATTTGGTTATATGGTCATCACTAATCAGTGCTTGTGCAAATTCAGGCCTTGTAGAGCAGGCAATTGAGTTATTTGATGACATGCTTCTGGCTGGTTGTGTACCTAATTCACAGTGTTGCAATGCGCTTCTTCATGCTTGTGTTGAGGGTCGCCAGTACGACAAGGCGTTTCGCCTTTTCCGGTCCTGGAGAGAAAGTGGGTTTGAGGTCAATGTAGGTAGTAATGCAGGTGTGGAGCATGCACATGGAAATTCCAGTGGTACCCTGTCAAACTCCACTTCCAAGTCACATAATTTAAACAACCCTAGGAAAGCTCCCTTTACACCTACAACTGCAACATATAACATCTTGTTGAAGGCTTGTGGTACCAATTACCTCCGTGCGAAAACTTTAATTGATGAGATGAATGCAATAGGTCTTCCTCCAAATTATATAAGCTGGTCAACTCTAATTCACGTCTGTGGGGGCTCAGGGAGTGTTGAAGGAGCTGTACAGGTAAATATGTTGTAGCAATTTTTCCTGTATTTGATTACCGTGTCAAAAGTGTGATTTTTGCCTTTCAAAATGCTGCGGACTTAGAAGCACAGATATGGATATGGGACTTGGACACAACACTACACGACATGGATAAGGGGGCATGCGATTTTTCCAAAAATTAGGAACCTTGGGGACACGCTACATGATATAGTTTTAAATGAGTATATTATATGAAAGATATGATTTTTTCCCAATTAAAACTAAAAAATCCAAAGCTTGTCCGACTAAAAAATAACGAAATACTTGGACGCATATCTTTCACGTGTCAGATACGTGTGCGATACGGATACGAAAGCCCCGGAGACGTGTCCCTGCTTCTTAGGCTATAGGTATAACATCCACTACATGCATTTATGTCGTTTGCAGAGAGTGACCATCTTTTTGCCCTTTTAGTGAGAGAAGGTATTTACAACTTAATCATTCATTTGGTGATATTTTATTTAACAACCTAAATGTGTAGACACTCGGTGCACCAAAGTCCTAAACACGTCTTTTTGTTTCAAACAGGTTTACAGTAGTTACAGTTCTGTTTTTGGATTTACAGTGCATGAGAGTCTTGTTTTCTAGCATTGATTTGTACTGTCTTTTTTTCTCGTTTCGTTAATATCTAGTATGGTGGACTTATAACAAGATCACGTGACACTAGAGTTATTCTGAAAGAATTCCCACTTTTCTGTAGTTCAATTGTATTAGGATAACTGGTTAAGCCTCGCTAATAGGTCGCACCCACTATTAGGGGATAGGGAATGTAGAGATGATAGTCAAACAGAAGCAAATCCCCTTTAAGCTTATTGTTGTAGAGGTTGTCTTTTTTCGAAGGTGGAGAAGAGGGTGTCTAAAAGCTCTCTTCCATAACATCAGAATGGGACAGTAGTTGAACTGATTCTCATTTGTCATATTGAAAGTCAATATCCATAAAGGCTACAAGCTGTTCATGCAAAAAATAGATGAGTAGAAAAAGAAAAAAGGCCAACCACCCCAACCTCCCCTGCATCACAAACCACCACCATGCACCCCATCCTCCACTACCATCGTGCACCACAACTGCCCCTCTCTCTTTACCACCACACACTGCCATTGCATGCCAGCTCCACCATCTTTGCATGCCACCACCGATCCACCACGTCACTATTCTCACATGCCAGTTGACCAGTTCAATCCAATATCACGACATCTCCAATATCGCTCTTGCAAAATGTTCCCGACAATCAATTCTCCAGACATGCTCGGTCAATTCTGATGAAAATCCCCTTAATCAATTCTTGCAAAACCCTATTCAATTCCTCCATCAATGTTGTGCGTTCTCACTATAATTATGGGGGGTTGCAGAAGGCAAGGGGAAGGAAGAGGTGGGGGATACAGATGGAGGCAGAGCATGTGAGAGGGGAGAAGAGTGAAAGATGATAGGGTGGCCTGGGGGTGGCGGCTGGTTACCTCCAACTTCTCATCATCTTTCTTTCCTATGTTAATCTCACAACCAACGTGTCGGACATTAGCCCAATGCTAACCGCAACTGATCATTCACATTTCTTTTCAGCTTTTTCTTGCTATGGAGCAGCAATGTCTCTGTTTTTCACTTCCGTGAGCCACCAAATAATCTAGTCACCACATTGACTGCCATGCACCACCACAAGTCCAATTTCTCTGCTGGTCCATAGTTCGTCAAAGGCGTGCCTAGGCGCAAGGCATAGGGTCAGCGCCTTTAGTGAGCCCAGCCGAGGCACCTTCAATGAGGCGCAGCCTAGGCGCGCGAGGTGCAAAGGCAAGAAAAGGCACACCTTTTTCACTTTTTATCACATCCGTAGGATCAAAGCTAGGTTAAAGTGTTACCTTCACTCCTTCAGCCCTCACTTCACAGTTCACAGTCGATCTCTCCTCTCTCAATCACCATAAACAAAATATTGGTAATCTCTCCTCTCTCAATCGCGATCATCTCTCATCTCTCTTCTCTCGATCATCTCTTAATCAATCTTCTCCTTGAAATCGACATCTCCAGTGTATTCTCAGTTGTTCTTTTCTTCTACTTTCAGGTATTCTCCCCTCCTGTCTGTCTATCTGCGCGCGCACACACACACATGTATGTATGTATGTGTGTCACGACTTTCATAGTTTTAGGCTATGCAAATTAAAAAAATCCTTACACACGGTCTTGGGTAGAACTCAACCCCATAAGCTAGCTCATGATGTGAAGGTGCCCTCACATTTAGGGGTTTCAGATATGGTTTTCAGATGTTCATTCGAGAGAGAGAGAAGAACATATACAGAGGCGGAGGTTTAGACGGGTAGGGTTTCAGATGTTCGATCAAGAGAGAGCAGAACGGAGGTTTAGATCGACTTAGATACAGACATCGACAGGTTGGGGTTTAACCTGCTCTGATGCCATATGACAAAATAAAGGAGAGAAGAAGAAGAACAGATGTATTACTTAAAATTGGAATTGTTACGATGCTAACAGGTTTAAATAGAGAGAACCTTGAATCCTTAAGCTAATCTATGCCTAAAATAGAAGATACATAGAGATATTATCACAAATATGAGCTAGATTCTAAAATAGAATATCCAATTAGATTATGATTCATATACGTTCACAAAAGCAATAGTGTAGTAGGAGAGGTTGACTTCAAATTAGTTTATGAGGATATTGTCTGTAAATTTATTGCCCATATTGTGATATAAATTCTCTAATAACCCTGTGATTTCTTCCAGTGCAGATTTTGAGTTCTATGCGTGAGGCTGCCATTCAACCTGATGTCATTGCATATACGACAGCTATCAAGGTTCAAGCTTTTTGTGATATAAAATTACTTGTTCCAGTGATGCCTTCTTTTAACATGCACACTTAATGAGATGCTCCATGCAATGCATTATCGTGGATTATTTTGCCCCTATATGCTGATCAATCTTGTCTTTGGTTCACAGATTTGCGTGGAAAGGAAATTTCTAAACACAGCATTCATCTTGTTTGCAGAAATGAAAAGATATCAAATAAAACCAAATTTGGTAAGTGCTATTAATCCTTAACAGGTGCTTTCCCAGTTTTTCTTTGATGGATGGCTTGTGTGACAACAAAAAAGATGGAATAGGAGATGAATGCATTTGTGGAAGTTAGATGTAGAATTGGTTGGAGATTAGAGATAGTTGAGATGCTTTGTTTGCAACTTGGACAAAAACGAAACTAGCTAGTGATCCTAGGGAAACGAACTTGAATTGAGGCTTGTAATGTTTGACCACCTTCCATGCCTTTGGGTCTCTTTGATACTTCAAATATATTGAGTGAACTGCAGACAACTATTCGCTGATTCCGGCTCCAGCCACAAGTAATAAACGTTATTATGTCTGCCACAACAAGCACGTCGTCTGATCACGGTTAACATAAATCGCTCCCCCCTTAGCAATTTGCAATTTGGGTCGTCCCATTCAGTGAAGGATGGTGTTCGTTGATACGAGGTGCTCTAATGTTCAGTGATACTTAAGATTTTGGTGTTCGTTGATACGAATTATATCGTCTGGGTTCTCATCGTCGCCGTCATCTTGTTCGCTCATGTCTTCTCTGTATTGTTTTTGTATTTATCTATGGGTCTTTTGTTAGCAAGGAAGAATACAAGGAAGAAGACGGCATAGAAGACAGACCGTCAAAACCCTATTGATAGCTTTTTTATCCAATGGTTTACAGGTGGTATCACATAAACTTTAACCAGCCAATAGAGTGACATCTGTTATTAGTATAACTTTTTGCCTTTAAAATTTGTTTTTTTTTTTTTTTTGTTGCCACACCTGATCATAGCTCTTTTCCAAGTCTCAATTATGTGACTCCTTTTACAGTTAAAAAAAATAAATTATGTGACTCCTTTTTCTTCTTTTTTTGGGTTTCGCAGTACGTTGCAAATTAAGGCAGTTAATATATGTGGTTTATTGTATCTATAATTAGGAACATTCAACCTCTCTCGAACTCGTTACATTAAGAAATTATATGTAACTAGGAAACAAAAACTACCGTAAAGATCTTAGAATCACGGTAATTGACCATAGTAAACAAAAAACATTCCGCATTCCGACCTAACGCATTCTGCGTTCTTCTGGATACCCACAATTATCAAATGGTCATTATGGAAGATGGCAATTTTTTCCTCCCACATGTGATTGCATGTACTTATTATAAGCAATCAAGTTCAATTAAAGATGTCTACGTTCTAAATTTGTTAAGGTCTTTGTTTCAGGTGACCTACAAAACTCTTTTAAGAGCTCGAAGCAGATATGGTTCCCTGCAGGAAGTCCAACAATGCCTGGAAATATATCAAGAAATGCGCAAAGCAGGGTAAGTTCTCGAGTAAACTAGTCATTGATTTTTCACGTTGGTTTTTTAGGTTACCTATGGGTATTTGAACTTTTTGGCACTGATTTCAAATATACATGGTTACCCGGCCATTTTTGTCTTTTGTCGCTTGCCCAGTTCACTTTCTGTTTTGTTTCCATATTGTAATGTAAATCCTTGGGAGTGGAATCTCCTCTAGAATTGAAATTTAAGTTCCTGTTGGCATGAAGTTATTTAAACATTACGTATCTGAAATTTGCATATCGAGAGATTACCTGTTCTTCACTATCTATTTTCTCACAAAAATCTTACTTATATAGTGGGCTAGTGGCTATTCAGATTTCTGAATAACTTAAAGCATGCGAACTCAATATTCTGAAAACATCCTCAAAAATTGGCATTTGCCAATCAACTGATATATCTATTTAAAACTGGGATTTCCTCTTAAGCTACATAATTATGTCTTACACAAAATATTTACTATACCAAGATCAAGGCAGGTTCAGTGATTTGATTTCATGTCTGGGGAAAAATAAATTGAAGATGGCCAGCCAGACTGGATTACATTTTGATTTATATGGGATGAATGCGAAACAGTTAATTGACTCCCTTCTTTGTTCTTTAGTTTCAGCAATATCACTTTACATATCTGCACTTCCCCAATAGCCCTTTTATCTTTTGAGATTTTAAGATGAAGGTAAATATATCTTGAGTTGGTAACATCCCATCTAATGATATATACGGCAACAGACCTATGGTAGCTAGTGTCTTCTGATAATGTTTGCCGTTGCAATGTGGCCATATCTGATATCTGCACCTGGACTGGTCATCTACGCCACAAGTTGATGGTATCCTGGACTGGTCATCTACTTGATGGTATGCACTCCAACATTTAGATTTAGTACATACGTTCAATGAAGGGATCATGACCAGTATCCTTACACAAGTATTGGTTGTTCTTGTTGCTTGTTGAACCATTGTAAATTTTCGTAAACTCATGCTGGTTGTTAAATTTATACACGAAGTGCAAGTTTCCTACGAATACATGTATACTTGGGATATGAAGGTGAGGTGCATTTTCGTCTATCACATCCTCTTTTTTTTTTTCAGTGCTTATTTCTTGCCGGTGAAATATCACGAGTGAAGAGAAATTCAACAGTCACAGTCTTACTCCAATACCAAGGCATCTTTATTCCAATTGCAATTGCCGTCCTTATGATCATTACCAATTTTGCAGGTACAAACCCAATGACTACTATCTTAAGCAACTCATAGAAGAGTGGTGTGAAGGAGTAATACAAAATGACAATCAGATTGAGACCAAGTTCACTTCTTTCAAGAAGGCCGACTTAGGGGGACCTTATAGCTTGCTTCTTGAGAAGGTTGCAAAACACTTGGAAAAGAGAAATGCTGAAAGCATGGTGATTGATCTGCAGGGTCTCACAAAGGTACAAGGATCATAGTGAATTGAACCTAGATGCCTTTCCGACATTACATAATGCTCACTTCAAAGCTTCCTTTTGAGTAGAAGCACAGTAAGTCCAGCAGAGGTCATGTTTCTTCACTTTCTTGGATAGCTTGACTTGATGGACATTATTTGGCCTCGTCGCTAACAGCTTAAGCTCTTAGGAGAATGGGTGACTTGTTTTGCATTGTAGCATTAATTTTTGGGAGGTTTTAGGTTCAAGTGTCACTGTTTGCATTTATTCCCTATGTGCATCCCGCTTCTCCATTTTGCATCATGTTTCCCTCTGTCCTGATGTTAGCATCCCATGGGCAAGACAAGGTTGCATGTGAGGCAAGGTTTGGGATAATTTGATATACATTGTTGGCACTAGTAATGGCGAAGGGGTGGGGCGGAGCGGGTTTTGGCATAGCCAACCAAACCCAAAAATCTATCCCCACCCCCGCCGCCGTCCCGAACCCCACCGGGTAATTGATGGGTACCCCCCTACCCCGCCTCCGGTAACATGTTTACCCGCCCCTCCACACCCCCCTCTTTTTTTCTTTTTTTTGTCACATATTAAGAAAATATGATTTAGACTCCAAAATTAGTGAGCACAAATAATAAAATTTCACAAAATAACTATTACTACAACTTAACCGACATCTACTAGCTATAAGGAAAAATTGCCATCCTAGTTGGCATGTTTCGTAATGGCTTAAACTTTGGGAGATCTAGTGAATTGACATTGTTATCATTCTGTATGAGATAGTTGTCTTAAAATATCCCCCAATCAATCGATCTATCTTATTTCAAAGACAGCTAACATTATCACCATTTGTTGTGTTTCTAATTGTCAAATGTCGGTAATTTTGCGCTTTGATAGGTCGAAGCTCGAATCGTCGTTCTTGCTGTTCTGCGTATGATCAAAGAAAACTATGCCCAAGGTGCAAATTCTCATTTTACATGAGATTCTAGAAACATAGAAGTTTTGCATGTGATTTTACACATCATAAAGGAGCACTTTTATTGTTGACAGTGCACTAAGAATTGTCATGTTCCACTACTTAATGCTTGCAGGATGTCCTCTGAAAGATGATTTGTTCATTATCGCTGGAGTAAAAAATGCAGATACTAGACCTGTCAAAGACGAATCCATTGTTGAAGATGCTATAGTCAAACTTCTGCGGAATGAATTCAGGCTTGAGGTAATTTTTGGGGGACCTAAACAAGTCAATTTGGATGCCTCTTCCGATTCTTGTGCAAATGAGCAAGGAGTTGTAGGGAGTGAGAAGCTCTTGACAGAGCTGCAATTTTCTGCCCGGCGACCTACAGTTTTACGAAGGTTGAAAGTTACAAGGAAATCATTGCTTTATTGGTTACAAAGACGAGGAAGTGGTAATTAGAAGGTGATCTTGTTTTATTTTTGGCAACACCAGATTTTGCATAGAAAATGGTTGTTAGCTTTGTAATTATCTTCGGCCTCCTACCGGAAGCAGGAATAATGCATCTGATGCCATGTAAATTGTATTGTACTACTACATTTGTATAGTTTGAAATGAAAATGCACTTCCCATCTGCTCGTTTCTTTGCTTGTACGTAGTGAATGTTTTCCCCACTAATTGGTTCAATTGGCATACCTGTGAATTGTGATGGCAACCATCCCTTTTTTCATATCAACTTTGTTACCAAACACCTCTCGTCTCTATTTGATGCAACTCACAATTCAAGAATTGGCTTAAGTCAGTTTTTAAGTCAATGTATTTTGAGAGAATGACTTGTCTCGTAAACCGCAATAAGTTAGTTTTGAGTTATACCAGAAATTGGAACAAGGCCCCAAAATCTATTCAAACAAAAAGTCCAAGTCCATATGGTTTGAATAGGAAATATGGATATAGCGCCTTGAATATAGAAGCCCTGTCTAAATGGGTTTGAGAGGAGTCATTTTGCCGTTCGTCTGACCGAGCAACCAATTATTTCTATTTGGATGTGATTGTCACTCGTCCTACACGAGCAACCAAAATATTTCCGTCCGGACCTAACTATCCGACATGGAACAAGATGAGTTCTTACCGAGGGAACTCTCAAGAGAATTAGGTCGTTTTGACTTGCTTTTAGGACTTTCCTATACGAAGGCATGTTATGGAGTTCTACGGTTGATTCCTTTGGAGAGCTCTTTGTTTGGTGGCTTTGTATTCTCCTCATCCATAGTAAATTCTCCCTCGCTCTTCACCCGGGAATAAATGTTTAAGGTCACGCTTAGACAAAATTACATAAATCATTATTCTTCCATGGTTGCTTGTTTGTTGGATTGTAATTGGGTTGCGGTTATTCACAAAAGGATAGGAATGTCCTACTCTTTTATGGGAATGTCTTACTCTTTTATGTGTGTAGATTTTTCGTTGTTGTTCTATCCATCTTTGCTTACAAAGCTTCAACAAATACATCTCATCACAGTTACAAACTCCCAAGCAGGAACACCCCGAAGTGGCAACAAAAGAGCAGCAAAAAAATTCCTCTAGCCAGCTTCTGCATACACGTTTGTTCTTTTTTTGTCCGTCTTTTTTGAATCATAAGCTGCAACGAGCAATTTCAACCGGGAAAGAGCTCGACCCTGTAACTTAAATAGATTTTTCAAGAGAAAAGAATTGGTTAGGCTCAATTTCATGTTGAAATTTCCGAATGACAATCTGATTCCCTTAAGAAAATATGCCAAAAATGCCAGAACCCAGAAGATTCTATATATTTACATGACAAAATGAAGAGCTATGGAACAACTATCTTCTAATTGTTGAAATTCGGGTATACAAGTAATATCATCTATCATAAATTTTTTTTACATGCTGAGTGTCATCAAACGGACAGTTGAAGGCACACTTCATCTGGTACCTTACGAGCAACATGCTTGCAATATATCTTCAATAGCCGGATCATCTCCCGCTTCTTTATCCTATAATACAATCAACAGTGGTACGATGATAGCTTTATGTGAATATGACCTAAAAAGGAAAAATTCATCGATTGGCTCGAGCTCTTTAACTGATACATGCTTTCTGGCTAATTCTCATTTTGAGTTGGAGCTTACAAGTGAGCACAGCCATAGCAGTTTATCTCAGAAGTCTGATACATTCCAAAGAGGAAAAGATGAGGGGAAAGGGAAACAGGAAAAATGGAAAGGGTACTAACCTTGTGGATGTATGAGATGTTACTTTTCCCAGGACCTGCAACAATGATTCCTCCTTGTTGCCTGAAAAAAATAACCAGCAAAGTAGCATTTCAAGTCTGTTTACTAAATGCTCATAACAGCATAAACATCAACTACTATAATTCCCCTCCCAGAAACATTGATGATTCTGCATCCATGCATTTCATCAATGAGTAATAAGGGACATTAAGAAGGCATTCAGCTTATTGCCACAACTGCCGCTACCTGGAAGTTTTAGCTTTTCATTTTGTTGGCACAAGTACCAAAAAATCCAATTTTTTTTTTTTTTTTCAAACTTATGATTTGCGAAACAGATAAAAATCAATGCCCCCCGGAGCACCAGTCAGATTATTGTTCTTTTGTCCAACCTATCTCAATTGCATTGTTATTAGGAGTATTAATGCATGCATACATTTTTTGGCACTGAGCTCATGAATGGTTGAGATGAGGAACACTGTTTAAGCACCAAATAATTTTGCTCGCTTAATCAGTAGAGATCATATTGTGCAAAATTCAGATATGTTGGTATCCTCAAAACGATTGATCTCTCATTGGAAACCATTTTAAAACTATAGTTCTTAGTTTACAAGTTAAAAGGCAGAAATTCCAAGAGACGTGGAGCGGAAAGGATCCCATTGAGCCAATTATGTGCATATTTGGAATAATGGCCAGATTACGTAAGGAAAAAGACCTCGGCCAAATTTATTAGAGACAAAACTGTGTCTGCTGTTTCTGTTTGGAGGTGTAAGGTTTCGCTATCATCCTCTTTTGAATACCACAAAGATCAGAGCAAGTAGTATTCAACAAAGCCTTCCTTAATTTTGCGTCTTTCTTAGATTTTTGTCACTTTTTACTCATATACATCTCTGTTCTAACAAAAAAAAATCTCTGCCGCTTTTATGAGTCATTCATAATACCCTTTTTTTTTTTTTGAACTGTCATTCATAAAACTTGAGTACTGTAAACCTTGGCCTCTGAAAAGTATTTGTCGAGCAATATTGGTAAGGTTAAAATTCTAACTTCTGCAGTGTGATGACTACTGACTAATATTCCATAAATGGTTCAAATACCAGCCGCCTCTTGTCCTGGTGTCCTTTTTGAAGGAAAGCTTCCAATCCTGTCGGTAACCTTCCATGTATGCCTCTATAATCTTCAGACCCGCCTAGAATGTTTAACAAGTAAAGATGAATGAACCTCGGTGTAGTACAAAATCTCATTATCCACCAAATTCACAAACTTAATTTTTTTTTAACTGCGACTGATTTATAAATGGATTCACACGAAGATACACAATGCACAACATCTCTACGCACCCCAGGAGTGAACGTAGTTGATACCCCAGAAACAAATCTCAATGCCTCATATGATGAGTAGCTGGGATCTGCATACACTTCTGAGACCAAAAATAAAACCATAATATTGTGTAAGAATATTAAATTAACAACATAACCTGTTTTCTTAAGAAGCAAAGCGATGTTTGCCAACTCATGTGATTACAAGCAAGTTCCACCTAGTTTTGTTTAGTAAGTTGCATAAAGATCCTTTCAACAAAAACAAGTTGATGCATAGGTAATTGCAATTAATGAAAAACAAGTATATAGATCAGTCAGTCAGTCAGGCAAGAAATCTCGTATTTATCAGGTCCAATTCTTGGTTGTTCCAGTAACTAGTCATCGGAAATAGAAGATCTAACTGTTTATGCATAGGATGCATATGAAACATACCTCCTTTGAATTTTGTTTGCTCAGAGAATGCTTTAGCCTGTAACAAAATAATTTGCAAAAGTCATGACCTAATTTGAACCTCTAGCATGATTAAAGTAGTTTGATGGAGCCAAGTAATTGCATAAACGCATAAAAAAATAAATTCATTTCATAGTCATTTCACAATAGAAAGAGATCATCGTAGAATCTCAATACATTTGTCAAATACGAGATTGCCTGAAAAAACATAAACACTTGTGCATCAAAAAGTTACTGCTAGAACTTTCATAAGTGCATACCTGATCTACGCTACCTGGTCCAATTAGAACAAGTGCCACACCTGCTGCATCCATTATATCCTGTTAACAAAAGAAACATTTCTATGTTAGTCCCAAAATGACCTGTTCCCTAATACGGGAACGAAATTCTAATGCTAGTCTTTTCGGTTGGTATACTTGTGAGGGTTGGATCTATCCTCCTAGACAGTGGTGGATTCAGAAATTGAAGTCGGAGGAGACCGAATTATGAAAGAAATTTTGGTTCGAAGATTTTTCACGACTAAATCTAGTCATTTGAGTTTTTATGGAACGGATTCGATGAATTGAAAAATTAATCTCGAGTATTGTTGGTATCATATCATTTGATGAACGCAATCTCATTATCACATGGTTAAATTCACCATAATTTAGTGTTTCTCGCAATGAAAATTGTTCTTACATTTAAATTATGGTCGAAAATTTTACAATTTTTTTTAACGAATATCTTAAAAAAAAAAAATGCAAAATAGACTCCAAAATAGCTCCTCCCCTGCTCCTAGAGTAACAAAAATACAAAGTACATGGCCTTATCTACAAACCAAGGTAGGATCGACTTGATACAATAAATGCGGGACCCTGCCGCTCATGTCTGAGGGAGAGAAAATTGGAGAGCAGAAGTGTTTTGTAGAACTAAATTTATGAACGTGTTGGTGGTGCATGAAATGAAGGTAGGTTTCTGGACACGTAACTAGGATGGAGGTTTTGAGCTAGCAGTCTGCCCCATACTCCCATTTAGTACTAGTAATACTACCCTTCAATGAAATAACCAAATCAACTTTTGACCCAATTATTTGGCGAAGAAATTACAACGATTGACTACGTAGGCAGAAAAAATTAGCCCTTGCATGTTTTGCATACGTTGTAAGAAGGCATATTATAGAGTTCCATGTGTATTATTTTGCAGGGCGTTTCAGACAAACTAAACATGTTCAATCTATGCAAACCTATAATTCTATTGCAGATTTAAATTCAAATGATATTTATAACAAAATAGAAAAAATAAAAATGATAGGAATCTCTCCGGGAGTGATTGCCGTCAGGAAAGAAAAAGGAGAAGCGTAAAATTCCAATTGATCCACTTCTATTAATAGACTCATCACTTGTTAAGCTATACCCATCACTATCTAACTAGGAAATTAACAAACTATAAATCTTGCTATGCAGTGAAATGTAGTTTTCCAAGCTGACAAGTGTTTGACTAATTGTCCAAGGAAAAATATACAATAAAATTTTTCTTAGATTTCACAACTCTAAACATGAGAAACCAAATAGCTAATCATCAAGTAGATAGAATCTTGTCATGATTACTGATTCGCCCACAAATTTGATTCATTCGTTGAGAAAAACTTCACTTTAATTGATGAACTAGAACAGGATTTCAAATTAAGAACCAACATAATCAAAGATGAGTGTGATTGCAGTACATGGTCACCTTTTTAGCAGCAAGGTAATCAGCACGTTTGCGACAAAGAACACAGCTGCAAATCAGAAATGCAAGCACAATCGTACACATGGTTGATCAGCAATATTAATACACATTATATTGTAGAAATTCAGCTAAAAGTACCCAAAATGGCGTGCAAATGCGACAATTGCTTTCCTCTCTTTCCACAAATCAGAAATCGGTATACCATGCCCATTCAAATTAAACACTTCTACTCTATCCAGTAAGCTCGTGGTGTCTTCACTCACCTCAGAAGCAGCAATTCCTGTTTCACATCAAGAAGTCAATTCACAAAACCACATGTAGTTACTAAAGATTGAAAGAAGCTTCCTCCTTGATGCTCTCTCCTATGTGGCATTTTCTCAAGGAAGTTTATTTTCTTCTTTTTTCCTACAATTTACAAAAGGACAATGCTAATGACTGCCCTTAGGGGCGGTGGATAATGTGAAAAATATGCATGGATATTCAAAAAGTTTGTATTGATATCTGTGAAAATGTAATGATATTCGTGCAACGGAAATTCAAACAAAAACTTTGGGTATCATTTGCCTATTATCCACCGCCTAGTGGGCGGCGGTGGTTTGCAACACCCATTTATGTAATTCCATTGATGCGAAATTATTATTATTATCTTTCTAAACCTTTAAACTCCCCTTCTCAGAAGCTTCAAAACTTTCAATTAAGGCTTCACTTCGAATTTAACTTTCGCTTCAATTCGAATTACACAAATTAACCTTTATACGATATATTGACTTATGATACACGTAATTTTACTTGTGAACTTCTGAACAGTCACTTTCCACCCACATATATATATGAATAGAAGAGAGGGAAAATGGGTGCTTGCCTGAAGAGCCAGACACTGCAGAAACTGCGATTTTAGAGTCTTGAGGCGATGAGCGATTGATGGTTCTGTTTACAGAGTTGGGGAGGAGAGAGAAACTGACACTGTGAATGTTGGATGAAGAGTGGTGATAGGGGTGTTTGGTCGGATGGAATGTGGTGTGGGAGGGAAAAGTTGTAGAGAGAGAAATCGCCATGTATGCGCTAAAAGCCTAAAATAATAGTATTGTAAATGTAGTGAGAGAAGAAGGAGCAGAGGGATTCCTCGTTGTTTGTAGCGTATGAATCGAGACGATGCAATAGCAAGAAGATGGTGGAGGATGGGGGGAGAGAAAAGTGTGGCAAGCTAAAGTTACACGTGTATTGGTCTTTGTTTTGTTTTCAGTATAAAAGTGATGTGTTTTCTTTCTTTTTTTTTATTAGCTAAAAGATTATATTTTCTATAAAAAAAAGAGAGTATGGAATTACTGGATCAATTAAAATTTTATTTCTTATATGCTCCTCTTGACTCTAACTTCCCATGGTGATTTAATTGGCTATCAAATTATAATCTATATATGTGACTTTTATGACAAAATAATTGATATAATAAGTCATAACCCGTGCTATGCATGAATTAAACCAAAAATTATTTTAGAATGTCAATATACCAATGAAATCACAATCCCATGATTTAAAAGTTGAAGGGGAAAAAATTTAACTCAAAGCATTCTAATAGCACGATGCCACAAGCCGAATGAAGGCCAAAAATCCGCATCTACCAATACCAGTTGGTTCCTTCCTAACCACCACTAAAATCCCTATATTGAATAAGAGGATGTTGAGATAAAGAGAATGTTAGAAAAATAAATCTTTTGAAAACTTGAACACGTAATTCTACATTAATTATAGACAAACAACTTACATAGTTTGTGATGATGGTATGAGTCGTTATAACACCTAAATTTTCAACATTCGAGAATTCATGAATGGTATAAACACTAATATCCATGAAAATATTCATAGATTTTAATAAGCGGAAACAATGCTAACTGGTAAGGATGTCTGATTGGGATGAATTTTGCGTCGGAGAGCTTGAACAGATTAAAGAAAAATTGTAGTAAAATAATCTTTACAAAATATAAAACAAAAGATTTACCTTAGAAAAAATGGATGAAGAATCTAAGATGCTACGTCTCTTTTACCGATCTTCCTCTGAAGATCGTTTCTATCCCAAATGGTTGCCTATCACTTGTCTCTAATTCTTACTGTGTGATTAATTATAAGAATACGTATTATAATCTTTGACTAGAATCAATAGATATAATTTTTTCCCAATGAAACATAACTTAGTGATATGCCTTCCCTTTTCCTTTTCCCCCAAAATCAACTTATTTTGCATATCACGCGGTAAAATTTTCGGTCATGTAATTTCTCATTAGAGCAATAACTGGTATTGTTTCCAAAAGATTTACTTTTGAAGATTGGTGTATGCTGAGGAAGATTAGCACTTTCCCATATGTGTCAATTTGTTTGGAAATAATTCTATATTTTGAGGAAGATTAGCACTTTTCTATATGATTGTTTGGAAATAATTTCATATTTTGTACCAACGAACATTTGAATTTCAAATATGACCATTGAATCTCAATTATCACTTATGATTATGTAGATCAATAAAAGCAAGATTGATATAATTATGTTACATGCATAGAATTATCTTTGATGCATATAAATATGTCACATGCTTCGCTCAAAATCCTATATGACAAACCAATTAGCTCTCGCCACTTGTCGCACGCATATTCTCCCTCACGAAAAGTCATCCTGCAATAATATATAAGATTAGAGGAAAATCACGAATATTCCACTTTGTCAGTTTTGAAAAAAAAATTGGAAATATATTTTTAAGATAGTGTTTGGTTTAATCATCATTTTTGAAAACTTTATTCCCATCTAAACCATCAAAATTAGGTTCGAAAGGGATATTAGTGGTTTGCTTATATGTTTTCTTAGGCTTCGGAGTTTGATAATCATAAGTCTTTGCAGGTTCATACCAAGATTCTGGTACATCATCTACATTTATTGGTTCCTTTCCAGGCCTTGACTTATGTTTGCTTGTACTAGCCTCTCCTTTATCTTTTCCTGATGAGAGTGGAGGCTCACTCCTAAGTTTTGATTGTTCTTCCAACTTTTGAAACATAAGTTTCTGAGTCTGAGCCAATTCTTTAAATGTAGCAATCAACTTAGCAAATTGACTAGATGACACATTTCCTCCAACCTCTGGATTCTTTGGGTCATCAAAATGCACTGTCCTGTTATTCCTAGTGTTCATTCGAGAAGCTTGGCCAATTCCTACATTTTGATCCTGGCCATTACGGGTTTCTGGTCCTATTTGAGGGCCTTCAACCTGTTCGTTCTCTTTAGGATTAACATTATTCTCATCTTCTGGCGCTTGGCCAACCTGAGAATCATCTGCTTGCTTCCTAAGTTTTGGAGCCATTCAACACTTTTAGGTGTCCCACCGAGCGTGCCAAAAAATGTGTTTGGTTTTTTTACTTATTTACAATGGAAAATAATTGTGTGTGAGCGTGTCAGAGAGAGTTTTCAATCTCCTCCCTCATATTAACTTTGGAAAACCAAATGCAATCAGGCGACTGTGTTTTAATGGTTCAATTACCTCAATTAAGAGGATTTTTCTTTCAAAGTGAAGAAATATAAACCAATATACTTAGAAAATTAAAGAACAACAAAGAAACAAGATACTTTGATTGATAAATCAAAGTTAGACTTACTTCGAAATTATCTTCAACTTCAAACAAAAGGTTACAAGAACTTCGAACAATTGATTGTTACAAGAACAATCGAGATATATTTCCTAAACTACTTCCTAATCTACTTCCTTAACTACTTCGAACTGAGTCAAGCAAGCATCATTCTTTGATAGCTGTTTGTTGAAGATTTGTCCGAGGCTTTTTCATTCTTCAATTTCTTCTATTTATAGGAACTGCTTGTGACTTGAACTTCCCGCTCAAAGAATTTGAATTTGGCTTGCTTCGAATTTCATATTTCCACTTCAAATTGGCAGTTTCTTCCCTCCAACAAATCTGATCTTGAATTTCTTTAATCTTCCTTCAGAAGCTTTAATTTGAATCTGCACGGTTTCTTAGACAACTCAAATGATTAAGTGTAAAGGAAATAACTGCCTTGCACAATGTACTCCACGTGTCTTAACAGTCAACTACCTCATTTCATATGTTTACACGTGGAATTCATGCACTTAACAGTTGAAATCATGGCTTCGAAGTCAACTTCTTATATTAGCTTAGACTTGTAACTGCGAATAACTGCTTTTCAAACTAATAACTAATATGACATCGTATTAATCCATCTGTAGTCTATTAATCCAGTGCTTCTTAATTAACATTAAGCTGCCAACGTTTGACATTTCTTATTACGTGTCAATTAATTATTGGGTTTGTTAATTTTATATGTAAACAGTTGTGTATACTTTTGCCTAATCCAATTCTGCTGTCGTTGAAACCGATTAAGTCTATTTTCATTTTTTTTTTTTGCTCGGAAAAAAGAATTTATTATCCTTGAAACAAAGTTACAAGGATAAAAGGTTAAGGGCACACTGGCCGAAGCCACCCAAAACCCACCCCAAAGTTGGTAAGAAACCAACCCAAAACACCTAAAATGGGCCCGACCCAAAAAAGGCCAAGCCCAAGCAAAACACAAAACCTAAAAAACATCCCCGCAGCACAACCACCCAAACCCACCGTCACCCCAGGTCCAAGCACCCGCCGACCACCAGACGCTGCAGCCACCAGAAGACGCTGATGAGTCACTCGAAAAACCAAACCACCGCAGATCCAAAAACCAAAGCAAGCAGCCGCCAAACCAAAAGCCGAACCGCTGCCACCGTAACCACCTGAATGACAGAAACACAGTCGCCCAAAGAACTTCAAACTCACCACCAGTTGCCGCACTTCTATTTTTCAATATGTTATGGTCGGTTACATCTTGGGCAAAATGGTGAAGTTTCTTACCTAACTTCCCTAACTTCCCCATCTACCACGTTACTTCTTTGCTAGTGTTATACCCGTTCGATGCACGGGGCAATGGACAAAAAGTGTCACGTTGATTTCTTTTTCATCTTTGTGTTTTGAATGAGCACAACACTAGAATTAAAACAGACAAATAATATAAAAAAAACTCACATTAAAACTTTGCATCAAAACAAACTTCTCTCACTTCACTCTTCGATTCTTCAAACACATTTTGGAGAATACATACACTTGAATTACAGGATATATAAATCTAGACAAAGGGGAAAAAAACATGAATTGCATAGAGAGAAGATTATAAATGCTCACTTGTCTAACTATTAATTTTCCGTTCTATGTACGGGGAGACATATAATGGCATAAAAAATTAAAGTATGACTAATTCAGATATAAGTATTAATTCGCAATTGTAAAACATAATAGAAAGTATGTGCAAAATAAGACCATATGAATACATGCGTTTGCATAGTTGCAACGGGGCAGCGTTTTTTTGGGCCGCCAAGAAGTGAAGGGAGTAGAATGGATTGGGCAGTGTAAACTTTGTCATATGGAATAAGCATTTCTCCAAATTGAGAGAGAGTATTTTCAAACTCTCTGTTTTGTTCCCTTTTTTTCCCCACTCGATACCTCGATTGTTCAATTTTTATTTCAATTTCATGTTGTTTGATGCTGCCAATGTTGATTTTGGAATATGAGTATGCTTAAACTAAGCCTATAAGGATCCAATATTCCGTCAGAAAATATTAATATTTCTGCTTCAGATGGCTTATAATGTATCCGTGTTATTTTTTGTAGGCCTTAGAATGCCAATAGCAGAAAAATGGTATGATTGTATCTAATCGAGGTGTATTTGGTAATTACTTTCCGCTTTTAATTCACTATTTTTGCATTATATATAATATTTGGCGTGTTGTCATTTTTAGATGTATAATCTTGGAAACTCGAGTTACTCATGCATCGTGTGTGTCCGGGTTTTTAGATGTAATGTTGGAGACTGAACTTGCATTTGCATCGGGTGTGCCCGGCCTCTCTTGATTCCCATTGTTGTTTATTTGTCAAAAAATATAACGGGATACACATGCGATCAAACGATAAGCGAGATCTTTTGTGCAAAAAAATTTTGCCAAAATTCAACTTAAAGGGAAAGTTGATTAACCGATATACGTTTTATTTTTAAAAAAAAACAAGATAATTAAAAAATCGCGATCTAAAACCTTTTACTTGCTAAACTTGCTTTTACGAAAATATTTCTAGCAGAACATGTTTTCTCCAGATGTTAAGAAATCTTATGTTGTTAATTAATCTATAGGAAGATGCTAAAAAGGTTCGAAAAGTGTATTAAAAAGTAAAATAAATAAAAAAAGAAGGAAAAGAAAAGGAATTGAAGTTTGTGAAAATGTATTGGAAAGTGTAAAAATTGTATTGGAGTATATATTGTTTCTGTCATTTTGTTAGCTTATTGATAGTCCACTAGGCTATCAATAGAAAGACCCTAATTAATAATTACCAAGAATTGAAGGCTGTCATGTTTTTTACAGGTATAAACTGGGAACAAAAATGGGGGAAATGGGGGGACATTAAGGCTTTGTTTGGAAGTTGGGGAAAGAAGTGGAAAAGAAGAGAAAATAATTGGGAGGAAAATAAAGAGGAAAGTTGAGAATTTTCCTTTGTTTGGTTGTCTAAAGAAAATGGAAGGAAAGTAATTGAAATGAATTTTCTCTTGTTTGGTTTCCAAAGGAAAATGAAAAGAAAATAGCATTAAAGGTTATTTTAACTAACTTTTAGACTTAAATTTTACTGCTTAAACACACACCAAAGAGAAGGAATCTATTAGCCATCACAAAAATGGACATTTTAATGACAGCCAAAGGCATGTTAGCACGCTTTTTTTTTTCCTTCTCCAGATTTGGAATTTTCCTCTCTTTTCCCTCTCCTTTTTCTTTTTATTTTCCCTCTCTCCCTACATCAACAACCAAATAGGGGATTCCATTTCTTTCCTCAGCAACCAAACAGAGCCTAAAGCTTGAATTGAAGAAAGGCCCGACATGTAACATCCCACATCGGGAAGTTACAAAAAGTCTTGTATGGTATATAAGGCAAGGCCGACCAGCTACTATTAACCCGAGGTTAAACTTTTGAGCCATGTGGTTAGATGAAGGGTTAAGGAGGTCAGTTGACACGGGTCGTTGCAGGTGATATTAGAGCTTGCATCAACCGGAAGTGTAGAGCGCGTCCCGCGAGGAGACGTGCTCGGGTGGGCCTGACAAGTGAGGAGCTTGAGTACTTGTTGTGCTTGGGTGGGTCCCACATGAGACGAGCTTGACGTGCTTAAGGGGTACTGTCCTACATCACTTGGTGAGTGCGAGTTGCTGGACCATGTGGTGCAACGGGGACGTTGCAGCCAAGGTGGGGAGATTGTAACATTGGGCAGTTACAAAAAGTCTTGTATGGTATATAAAGTAAGGCCGACCAACTACTTTTAACTCGAGCTTAACCTTTTGAGCCACGTGGTTAGGTAAAAGGTTAAGTTGGTTAGCTGACACGGGTCGTTACATGACAAATGCAGCAAAAAGTTCTAGCAGCGTTTCTAGCATGGACAACAGCATTTGTTCCATTTGCTTTGAAGAACCTAATCCGCTTTGCTATGGGCACTAGGGTGTTTTACATTGCGCGTTATTTTGCTGTCCTCCATTTACATGAACAAACATTGTTTCTTTGTTGTAGCGGAGGTAATTTGGTTTGGTGTTATAGAAATCTCAAAGTCAGGTCAATGCATGGGTCAAATTGGATTACAATAATGTTAGGGACCACTCCACCGCACCACCAACCCAACCCGCATGCATGACACTGCTTGATTGGTAGTTGTAAAGTAGTTTCAAAGTGCTTATTCTCTCATTACCAATCACGTAGTGTCACGAAGGCGAGTGTGGTAGAGTAGTGTGTGCCTAGCATTAGTGGATTACATTAACGTGAGTGTTTGGTCCCGCATTGCATTTTTTTTTTTTGCTAATTAAGGAGAAGGGAAAGAGGGGGCTTAACCTGGTCATGATCATAGAGCGTCCAAATCCACAGTGGGTCCTTGGGATGAGACCGAAACCCAAAGGTGGTGCACTGTCCACCCCAAGGCCAGTCTCATGGGTGTTAGCTGAGCTCATATTTTGCTAGGTGGTTACGTGCTAGCCATATATGTTCACTTAGCCATGATATGTTTGTTAGTTTTGTTGGCGTTTTCCGGGTTATGTCAAGCCTTTCCGTGTATGTAATTTGCTTATGGGGTTTTGGGAAGTAGAGTGCTTAGGGCTTGAGTCTAGATGCTCCATTCGAGAAGATTACAAGCTTCATGATCAAGCCAATGCCTTGTCAAGTGTGTCAAAGCTCAATCCGGGAAGGTATACTTGTGCATGTCATATTTGCATTAGTTTTGATCATCATGGTTTATGCCATATGAGTTTTAATTAGTCAATTGCATTGATACACTTCCTAAATCATGATTTTGTGAAAGACATTTGAATTCCATCTTGTTTAATCCCTCATAGCGTTCGAAAAGCGTTTACACGCGTCTACTAGCCCGTGTGCCTTCTATTGGCCGCTGCGCTCACAAAGCGTTTACACGCGTCTGGTAGCCCGTGTTGGTGACGTGTCATGTTCTGAGAGGCTTACTTAAGGGCTCCGAATTTGTGCACTATATAAGCTCTTTTTCTCTCATTTTAGGGCATGCTCTTGACTGAAAAAAATCAGCCCCCTTGTAGAGAGAGAAAGTCTCATCCCTTCTCTTTTTGTGGAACTTGATGTTCTTGATGATTTGAGCTAGCTCATCTCATCTTTCTTCAATCTAGGGTCTTCCTTTCCATGGATCCACTCTAGGTTGATTTTGTTTTTCAAAAATCTTCATAAAAATCATATCTTTCATACATCATGGTTTGTTGCCTACATATCTACGTGGCCGGATGATCCGGAGCCGTCTTTGATATGGAGATCGAGGGGTGTTGGACTCGTGGAGGCTATGGAATCAAGATGGGGCTCGGGGAGCTAAATCAAGGAGTGGAGTTAGGTGTAGCGTGGGGCAAGTTGGTAATTCCTAATCTTGTTACTCTTGATTTAACCTTTTGATTTATAACAATTAGTAGATTCGGCCGTGGTTTTATGCTTAGGGTATTTAGACCCTAAGTAGTTTCCACGTATATCCTCGTGTTTTGTGCCTTTGCTTTATTTACTTTGCATTGGAATTGTTGGTTTGATTAAATAGCCATGGAATTGGGGTGAATGTGAATCACTTGGTAACATTGAATTTTTAATTGATAGTCCTATTCACCCCCCCTCTAGGACTTGTTTCACCTTTGCATAATTTCAATTGGTATCAGAGCCCGTGTGCTCTTTGTTTGCTTAATTGCTTGAGTTGATCCTTGTTGTGCAATGGATAGGACGGGTCCTATGGAAGGTGGGTCAAATTCTCGACCCCCTTACTTTGATGGTAATGACTACTCTCTTTGGAAATAAAAAATGAAGAACCATTTGATTGCATTAGGGATTAGAGTTTGGAGGTCCATTCTTTATGGCTATGAAGAACCCACGATTGAGGATCCTAGCACTAAAGAAGTTAGGAAGAAAATGAAGCGGAGTGGGGTCCGGTGGATATTGAGAGTTGTGAGTTTAACTCACGTGTGTTGAATGCTATTTATAATGCTTTGTCTAAATCCGAAGTCAATCGCATTTCTTCTTGTGTCACCGCAAAAGAGGCTTGGGATCTTCTCCAAACCTCTCATGAGGGTATTAAAACGGTGAGGGTGTCTAAACTCCAAATGTGCACCACAAAATTTGAGGAACTCAAAATGCTTGATGAAGAAAATTTTGATAGTTTCATAACTAGGCTCATCGAAATTGTTAACATGTTTCATAGTCTAGGGGAACCACTTTCGAATCTTAAAGTGTGTCGTAAGATCCTTAGGTCCCTTCCCTCTAGGTTCTTGACCAAAGTGACCTCCATAGAAGAGCGGTCGGATGTTGATGATATCACTTTTGCCGAGTTGGTTGGTAAGCTCCAAATTTTTTAACTAAATCACTTGAAGGACTTCAAACCTTCGAAGTCCGTTTCCAAGGCCGGTAAGGATATTGCTTTCAAAATTGATAAAGAGGAAATCACCAAAGATAGTGACACGGATGAGAGTATTGACGATGAGGAGTTGGGTGCACTTGTCAAAAAATACAAGAGGTTTGTAACTCTTCGGAAACATAAAGAATTTGGTAAGAGTCCGAAACCATTGAGAGGTTATAAGATGAACACGTTTGACACAAGTGGCAAGAAACCTTCATTTGATAAATCCAAAAAACCACAAGGAATACAATGTCATGAGTGTCATGGGTTCGGTCACATTCAATCCGAGTGCGCTAATACTCTTAAAAGGAAGTTTAAAAGGGGGTACAAGGTCACGTGGGAGGATGATAGTGACAATGAGGGTAGCGAGTGTGGTGCTTTTGAGTTGGGCGAGGAAAATTCCAATGTCAATGCTTTGGTCACAACGGTTGGTTCTCCTCCTTCTCCTAAATCATTGTCCGAGTCCTCTTTCTCTAGTGATGAGAGTATTGAGAGTAAGAGATCTAGTTTCAAAGTGGAAATTGCTAAAAATGATAAGAATGATGTTGAGGATTGTGAGACCGAGTCTATCAATGTGATCTATGATCAACTTTACAAAGACTTTAGGAAACTTGGGAAAAGAAAGACGGAAGTGGAGTCTAATCTTAAAAATGTGGAAAGAGAGAAATTTTTGCTTAAGGAAGATCTTGTTGTCATCTCTCGTGAGTTAAAAGAGCGTAAAATTTACAATGCCAAATTGGTCGAAAAATTTGAACTCATTGAAAAGGAGAGAATTGAGGGTTTGAAAGAAATCGAAAAGGCCAAGTCTAGGATTGTTGAACTTGAGAAAGATCTTTTTGAGGCTAGTGAAGTCATAAAAAGGAATGATTGTGGTGCTTCACGTATAGCGGAGATGACTAGGTCTTTTAGGGACAAGAATGGCCTAGGTTTCTTGAATTCTTCATCGCTTCCATCCAAGCTTAATGAAGAGCCTACTAGGAAGATTTTCTTTGTGAGCGCCGGGACTAACTCAAGTCCTTCTTCCTCTAAAAATTTCATTCCTTCGAAGGATGAACATCCCAAGAAGAAATTTGTTCCTTTTGATAGTTGTGGCCTTGATGATGAGTGTGATACCCCGAAGGAAATTAGAAAGAGCAAGCCAATAGGAATTGAGAACTCTGAGCGGAAAGTTGTTACTTGTCACCATTGTGGGGTTGAAGGACACATTTGTCCTTTTTGTTATCGAATGAAGAGAGAGAATAACAAGAGGGGTCAAACACAAAGACCTTTGAGTCGTTTTGTTCCACGTAGCGTGGTTCTTGGTCAACCTAATGTTGGAAGACCTCATGGTGCTTCTCCTTCGCCATCTAAGTCTCAAAATGATGAATTTCTCACCAAGTTGTCTCATCTTGCTACTCAATCGTCATACATTGTTGAAGAGATAAAAAAGTTGTCTTTGCATGCTAAGAATTTGAAAAGTGCTTTTTGTGTTCAAAACAAATCGAATCATGCTTGGAAGAAAGTTGATCACGCTTCACATGTCTTACAACCTCTAAATACTCTTAGGGAGTTTGGAGGTTCTTCTTCTCTTCATTGAGTTTGGTTGGGTTGCATGTCACTCTTGTGTGCTTAATGTCATCTTTGTGTCTTGAGTGGTCATGTGTTTTTATTTAGGTTTTGCATTGGTTTTCATTGTGTCTTTTGTTCTCATTGGTTGCATGCATTTAGGGTCATGTCTTGGTCGTTTTGTTTGTGTGCTTGCTTGTCGAATGCTTGTGTGCTTGTCAATTGAATACTTCCTTCATCATGAATGAGAATGAGCTTGGAAATCTTGTTGGTTGGACATTGAGATTTGAGCATAACCATTGGGATCATTGAAGTGTGCATTCGTGTTGATATCATGTCGTGTTCATTGTCTCGAGTGAATCTCATGCTCTCCTCTATTTGCACACACTCATTTGGGGCTTGATCCTTTTGGTGTTTAAGGGTACTCATTCGTATCTTGGTTAGACTCTACTTGATTGGATTTTTGATTGACCAAATGCTTGAGTTCATCTTTAGATGCTTTCCCCCATTGATTTTTCTCAAGAGCTACCGTCTAGGGATTAGTGTGAAAGCTTCCTTGGTGCATAAAAGAGTGAGATCCTTGTTCAAAAGAAATCATGCTTGTTGAAAAGAACTCAAAAAAAGAAGAAGAAGAAGAAGAAGAAGAAGAAGAAGAAGAAGAAGAAGAAGAAGAAGAAGAAGAAGAAGAAGAAGAAGAAGGTATTCATTGTGTAGAAGGGAAGAAGAAGAAGATATTCATTGTGTAGAAAAGAAGAAGGTATTCATTGTGTAGAAAAGAAGAAGGTACTCATTGTGTAGCCTTTTAATTCTAGATTTGGGGTTGTTGCTCTAGTGTATCCCCTCCTTATTGATCTCGCACCTAGGCGAATGGCTACCTACTCATTGCACCATCCTAGATTTGTGTGTACCCCTTGGGTCATGGAAATCAAAATGGGGTTTGTGCGTGAAGTCTTTAGTTCCAAGTGCCTTATGGTTTGACTTCACTTGTCTATCTTGTGTGAGTTTCTCTTGGGATTTTGGTGAGTGTCCCTTGGCATTTTTGAGGATCTTGCACCATCTTATAAGAGGTCACCCACTCACTTTGATAGTAGAGAGCATGAAATTCTCTTGTTGATCACTTGAACTCATGATATTGTCATGACATGCATTGCTCTTGTTATCTTGGTTGTGGTTGAAAATCGTGTCTCAAAGCAAGCTTGTTCATCTTCTTCTTGTTCATGATGGATAGATGTACATTTTGAGTGCTTGAATTTGTGATGCCATTGTGTGCTTGAGAATATACATTCATGGGAGAGATGCATTTGTTTAGGGGGAGCATTGAGTTTAATCATGGGAGTGTGTTTTTGGTGCTCATTCCTTAAGTATTTTAATGGTTTGATGTCTAGTTGGAAGAGTTTTTGTGTGAGGAAGTAATGGTCACAATTTCATGACATTGCATGCTTGGATATGTGCATACTTTTTAGATTGCATTTTGTGAGGGGGAGTCTCCTATTTTTTCAGAGTTATTTGAACCTTAAGTTGTGGAGAGTTCATTCATTTTTGATTGACTTTTTGGTTCTAAAGTTACTCTTTTCTGTGAGTGCTCTTGGTGAGAAAGTTAGAAATTTTTAAGTTCTATATGTACAAAAGACATTCTTGTGTTGGGATTTGGGATTTTCTGTCTTGAAATTGAGAGGATTTTAGTTTGAATGTTGCAGCTGAGAAAGTATTTTTGTGGTTAAGAAGTTTGCTTTATCCGTGCCTTAAGAAATTTTTGTGTGTGGGGAAGAGCTCTTTGTTTTGTGCCTTAGAAATATTTTGTGAGTTTGTGCTTCTCCTGTTGATATCAGGTCCTTCACAAATTTGTGAAGGATTTTACTCATGACCTGTTTGCAAAAATTTCGTGTGTTTTTGTGGGGAGATTCAGAGAGCTAGCGCTACAAAGGGGTTTACATGCGTTTGAGAGCTCTACACCACACCCTTGTCACGTGCTCCCTCTTATCTGATCCATTTAAGTGGGTTCACCATCAATTGCCACGTGGCGCGACTGTGTCTGTCCGATCTCAAGGGTGCACGTTTACTAGCTTATGCGCGTACACACTCTTCCTCTACCCTCATTCCATTTTCCACGTGTCCACAATCTGGTTCCCTTAGTCTTAATCCCAGCCGTCTACTCCCCATCCACGTTCTCCCTTCTCTCATTCCCTCATTTCTCCACTATTCATCACCGTAAACACCCTTCTCTCTCTCTCTCTCTCTCCCCCCTTCTATTTGAACACGACCTAGGGCTCCAAATCGGTTGCAGCGATTTCTGTCTTCTCCTCCTCGTTTTGAAATCGTTACCACTTTCTCAGTTACACAACGGGTTAGTCGGTTCATGGTCACGTGGAGTTGTCCATCGTTTTTGGGGTTTTTCTCGTTCGTTTGAGGTTTGTTTACAGAAGATTCGGGTCTAGGGTGCACGGGTCAAACCAATCGGGTCTGAGGTGTACGGGTTCAACCAATCTACAGTTTTTCAAGGGCCCGAAGCCAGGGTTTCTCTATTCGGTTACAGATTTTTAGTCCTGGCGATTTGCAAGTTGGGGTTTCGGGCTTCATCGCTATTGGGAGCTTGTTAGGTAACACCTACCGTTCTTACCTTTTGTGCGAAAATTCCTTATTCACGTTGCTACCTTGTTGCGATTTCGAGTTTGGTTGAAGAGGTGATTTGAGGATCTCTTAGCCATAGCGATTTTGAGGTTTCATCGATTGAGGGTTTGTTCTTTTGGGCTCTGTTGGTGTTATGTTTTTGGGGGTTTTGAGCTTTGTCAATTTTGTGTTCATACCTTTACAGTTTCCCTCTTTTGATATGGCATCTTGGAGTTGCAATTTCTGGTGTTTGGCTTGGTGGGTCGAGTTAGGGGATCTGAATTTGGGGCCAAAATTTCTGGCCATTCTTGGTTATTGTTGATGATTGTTTAGCACCCATTTATGTTGGCCATTCTTGGTACTGCATCTATTATCTATGTTTACTTTTTTGGGATGGGTTAATGCTTGTTGAGCTTTTTGGTTTCCGTGACAAAAAGGGAGAGAATGGTTTGCTTTGCTAGTTTTGAAAAAGAGGCAATAGTTGCATGATTGATAATCTATTTGTTTTTCATGCTTGCTTCTAGAAAGTTTTTGGGTGCCTGTGGTTAGGGTTTTTGACTTGTTGGACATATGCTTTTGTTGCCCATGCTTGGGCTTTGGTCTCTATAGAGCTTGCTAGTATTATGCCTTGCTTTATTCTGGATAGCATCTCTAGTTGGCTACTTCTTCCGTTGCGCTTTCATTGCTACTATTGCTTGTGTTATGTTTGCAGCTAATGCCCATGTTTGGGGCAAACATGTTGGAGTTGATTGATCCATGATATTTTGTGCCCATGTTTGGGGCAAGCATGCTGGCTCTGATTTGTTATAGCATGTCGTATGTGAGACTTTTCAGCTTGTTGAGAATGTTTTCTATTGCGCTTTCATTGTTCCTATTGTTATTGTTTGGATATCTTGGCATATGTTCTGTGTTGAAGTTTCTTGGCAGGTGTTTGGAAGCATGTTCTAATTCTCTCAAGTTTTGAAGGTTCTTGAGTTAGTTAGGTCTTGCTTTCTTGTATTGCATTTTGCTTTGGAAGGTTTTGTCCCGGAAAAGCCAAAGGGGGAGATTGTTAGTTTTGTTGGCGTTTTCCGGGTTATGTCAAGCCTTTCCGTGCATGTAATTTGCTTATGGGGTTTTGGGAAGTAGAGTGCTTATGGCTTGAGTCTAGATGCTCCATTCGAGAAGATTACAAGCTTCATGATCAAGCCAATGCCTTGTCAAGTGTGTCAAAGCTCAATCCGGGAAGGTATACTTGTGCATGTCATATTTGCATTAGTTTTGATCATCATGGTTTATGCCATATGAGTTTTAATTAGTCAATTGCATTGATACACTTCCTAAATCATGATTTTGTGAAAGACATTTGAATTCCATCTTGTTTAATCCCTCATAGCGTTCGAAAAGCGTTTACACGCGTCTACTAGCCCGTGTGCCTTCTATTGGCCGCTGCGCTCACAAAGCGTTTACACGCGTCTAGTAGCCCGTGTTGGTGACGTGTCATGTTCTGAGAGGCTTACTTAAGGGCTCCGAATTTGTGCACTATATAAGCTCTTTTTCTCTCATTTTAGGGCATGCTCTTGACTGAAAAAAATCAGCCCCCTTGTAGAGAGAGAAAGTCTCATCCCTTCTCTTTTTGTGGAACTTGATGTTCTTGATGATTTGAGCTAGCTCATCTCATCTTTCTTCAATCTAGGGTCTTCCTTTCCATGGATCCACTCTAGGTTGATTTTGTTTTTCAAAAATCTTCATAAAAATCATATCTTTCATACATCATGGTGTGTTGCCTACATATCTACGTGGCCGGATGATCCGGAGCCGTCTTTGATATGGAGATCGAGGGGTGTTGGACTCGTGGAGGCTATGGAATCAAGAAGGGGCTCGGGGAGCTAAATCAAGGAGTGGAGTTAGGTGTAGCGTGGGGCAAGTTGGTAATTCCTAATCTTGTTACTCTTGATTTAACCTTTTGATTTATAACAATTAGTAGATTAGGCCGTGGTTTTATGCTTAGGGTATTTAGACCCTAAGTAGTTTCCACGTATATCCTCGTGTTTTGTGCCTTTGCTTTATTTACTTTGCATTGGAATTGTTAGTTTGATTAAATAGCCATGGAATTGGGGAGAATGTGAATCACTTGGTAACATTGAATTTTTAATTGATAGTCCTATTCACCCCCCCTCTAGGACTTGTTTCACCTTTGCATAATTTCAATGTTGTTCTGCAACAAAGCTATAACCACAAACAAAACACCCAAACAAAACAGTGTGTGTGGGCCCATTGGTGAATGTAGTATTTGTTTACGTAAAATCGGGTGTGGTTGTAACATTTTTATTTGCTGCTAATACCTTTTTAACCCATTGTTATTTAATTTCATTTTTTGATCAAGTTAAAAAACTATACCATTGCCAATAAAAATAAAAATAGAACATAGCGAGGAAAGAATAGCGTACTCTGAATTTCCGTTGCACCAAAAACCAAAAAAAAAAAACAAAAAAACAAAAAGCCTATTCTTCCATGGATCATTAGTCATTTCAGAGGCAGGGTTTCTTTAAATTTTTTAGTATTACCCTCAAGTTTTCTTCTAAAAACGCATTAAAAGTAGAGAACTGGTAATCAGTTTCCACTATTAGGTTGTCAAATCCTTTTTTTCCCCTCATTCTAGCTAGACAAAAATCGGTTTGTGTGACTGGGTGTGAGAGGCTAAATCATGTAATTTTATTAAGATAATGGACAAATTTCACTAATATCCCTTGAGGTTTTTCTTAATAACAAATACCCCCTTTATGAGTGATATGTTTTTCTTAGTAAAAACATGTTCTTGCATGTTGAATCAAGAATACATTGGTAAGATTTTATCTTCACAAATAATTTGGTGAAAGTTAAATGGATCACCCCATTTCTGACGTACTCGAATGGAACAATTTTCGAAAGATTTGATCTGAAATTCAACAATAGAGTTCTTTAAGTCACAAGTCTCATACAAGTAAAGACGAATAGCAACTCGAGATCTGAAATTGATGTCATGGGAAATACACAGAACCATAACCTCATAGACTTCATTTGTTGTGCCAAAAACTTAACTTCAAATGATGATACTAATTATCAAAATGATTACAAATGATGATATAGGGCCATGAATGCACCAAACGCCTAATAGAACAAAACAAAAACAAAAACAAAACCAAAAAAAAAAGCAGACAAATGACGGAATTTTTTTAAAGAAAGACGATATGCTAAATTAAAATACAAACTTGAAATATCTAGAGTTTTAGCGATAAATCAATTTCGGGATTGACTCCATTTCCAGCATTCTCGTAATTGCTTTTGAGCCCCTCGATCCCATCTGGAATTGGTATATCCAACTTGTTGATTAACAATTTAGTGCAATCACGAGTTGAACTTCTTCCCTCAAATATACATTCAACTTCTTGGACAGAAGTTTTCTGCACAAATGCTTGGTCTCGCTTAACAAATGGGAGCAGTGAGGGTGCTAGGTTTGGCGGAGATTGAAAACTATAGCCATCAGAAATCGGTTTGTGAGCTAACGGTGGTGGTGTCGGTTTCGGCACAGGCTGAACTGATGCCAGTAGTAGTTCTCTAAATGATGGGGGTGTATTTGGAGAAACTTGATGGCTACGAATTCTAGCACCATGAAAGGAGGGAACTTGAGAGGTGATGGTACTAGGGTTTTGTTCGATCGATGAATAGCCCTGAATTGACTGAAAGCCTTTGAGGGTGGTGCTAGGAATAGGGTTTTGATGTGAAAATTTCCTCATAATAAACTTTGGAACTTGATCTAGGTAATTTGGGTAGGGTTTAGGATTGGGATCTTCATAGATTGTCTTGTTGTCTTTCATGTGAGCTAATTGAAAGTGTCTCACCATTTCATGAGCACCCACAATAACCTTATCACATACTCTGCATGCATAAAGTGTATGGTTTGGGCTTTGCATCATGCTATAGAGAGAGTGAGAGTGAGGTAATTGGTATGTGTTGAGGAGTTTCCACCATGGAGCCATTTATAAGACATCAACCCATCTCTTAACCATCAAGTTCCATTGGGACTCATTATGGCAGTCAATGAGGAAAGAGCTATAGTTAATGGGGATTCATATATTTAATTTGTGATTATCTACTTTTAATGTTTATGAACCATAATAAGATTTTTGAATTCTTCAACCGAAAGGTCAGAATAAGCTGTAAATCACTGCCGACATGAAAAACGATTTGGAAAGTTGTTTTTATAAAAAAAATAAAAAAATTAAGAATATATAATATAATTTTTAATTTTTTAAAAAATACTAATTTGCTGAAATTTAAAAGATAAAAATTTGGAAATTAAGAGTATAACGACGACATTCATTCTCTAACGGGCATCACAGCTGGCCATTATGTGAAACCCTCATTTATATCGTACCAACCCATTCATGTTTTCTTCGTTGTTAAATGGAAATATATAGTTCTCAGCGGTCATTAATTATTACCATAATACAACTACTCCACCTATTACTTATTTAACAAAAAGGCACATTCAAAGATTACGTTTAATGTCATTACCCCTATATAACATTAGTGGAAATGGGTTCAAACATCATGAATTAAATTGGTTTAGCTATTCTTTTCAACATAAACGTTTTTTTCACAATTATTGCACATAAGGAACACCCAATGTTTGGTAGGTTAAACAAAGAAGCAGATGAAAAAAGAAATTAAGGACATGGCTGTAAGAATCTGGTTACACAATCTGGTCTTAGCTTTAGATTCTCCTCTATCCTTTTAGTGGAATGGAAATTAATGGGTCTACTTCAATGTCTACTTCTTTTCTGGAAACACAAGGCTATCTTTTGCTAAAGTGATAGGCGTATAATGCTATTTTTTTTTTTGTTTTTGTGTGTGTGTGCATAAAATAGCTAGAGTACACAAATTTACTACACAAATAAACCATTAAACTTACATCCAAAATTGTACCCCAGCCATTTTGTATGCACATCTTTCCATTTTGAGCCATCCCAAAATGTTTGCTTCATTTCGTAATTTGGCAACCAGAACAAGGTAAAATTCCAATTTTACCCTTTCACTTTTGAATTGCATGGGGTAACATTTGTTTTTGAAGGGTAAAATTATGTGAAAATCTCAACGATTTAAAGAGCAAAGACTTTGACTCAATAAAAAATTGGAATCCCCATAAAGAGCACATAATAAGACGGAGTGAGTAATATCCACTTCAACTATTGAACCACGTATCACTAATGCAAAATAGTAAAGTGACTACTTTAGAACCAAATACAACAGTAATCCAGAAATAATTTGAACATCTATTTGATTGTACTTCCTCCATTCCTTTTTAAGAACCCCTTACGAAAAGACATAACTATATATTTTATAATAAAATAAAGTACTTTTGGTGTAATTTCTTTTTAAGTTTCTTTGCCAAGAAATTGAATTTTTTGGAACGAATTTACTTTATTATTATAATTTTTTTTTAAGAATTGGACATCTAAAGACTCTTAAAGAGGGACTGAGAGAATAATTATTTCTCTGATATCCATTCATACGAGGTTACCACTTTTTTGTGTGCTTTCTATAACTTTAATTTTTTCTATTTTAATTTTGATATCGCTATGTGGTCAACGCTATTTGGATTTATTACCTCCTAATGCATAAAGAGTCGTAAATGATTTGGGCCATCAATATAGAATTTACACACACGCGCGCACGCACGCACACACAGTCCTCTTCTACTAAGGGATCCCTTACTTTGCTAAAGTGAGGGATTCCTCTCATTCTCACCTTTCCCGATTGAATTTTGATGATCTGAACCGTTCAATGTGTTTAAAATGTGTTTTTAAGGGCCACGCGGAGAATCATAAAAAAAAAATGACCGGGAATATATATTATGAAAAACTACTCAGATGAAGCCACCTTCTAAACACATTGAACGGATCATCAAAATTCAATCGGAAAAGGTGAGGTCCGCACTTTAGCAATTTAAGGGATTCCTTATTACCATAATCAGATCTTTTCATATAGGTAAACCTTTCACTAAGATTAGATAATGTCTTTAACCTTTCACACACACACACCCTCAATGGCCTAAAGTGCAAACCTCCCATTTTCGGATCGAATTTTGATGATCGAAACAGTTCAATGCGTTTAAAATGTGTTTTTAAGGGTGAATGCAAGAATTGCCAAAAAAAATTAATATTGGGAAGGACTTGATCCGAGCAGTTTTCGATAAAACTATATATAACGATTCGGATCATCAAAGTTCGATGCGGAAATGGGAGGTCCACACTTTAGGCAGTTTGACGGATCCCTCATTAGAACATTTGTGTGTGTGTGTGAGAAAAACTTCCTATCCAAACCCTTAAAATGCAGACTCCTTCTGCACCTCATAGATCCCGATCGTATTTCGATGATCCGAACCGTCCAATGTATTTAAAAAGTGTTTTAAGGGTCCTAGAGAGAAATTAGCAAAAAATAAAATAAAATAAAAGGAACGGCTTGATCCGAGCAGTTTTTCATATATTATGAAAATTTGATCTGGATTTATAAAAAGTACAACTCCAGAAGTCGTCTACTTATTGAGATCTGAGAAGTGGGAATAAAACCCTAGAAAAGGGATGTTTGTATATTTATAAAAGGGGTTATGAGTGTAATTTAGAATATATGGGAGGGGTTCTAATGTGCGTGTATATATATAATTAGGGGGGTTTTATGTAATTTTAAGTTTCGGTTCGGTTCGGTTCGGGGATAGGTTCGGGTTACAAGCAAACCATACCCTAACCTAACCCGTTCGGTTATCCCTCCATCTAAACCATACCCTAACCTATGGGGAAAAATTCGGTTATGGTTCGGGGAAAAAAACCGGTTTCGGTTCGGGTACCCACCGGTTCGGTCGAGATTGCCATCCCTAGTCCGGAATTATATAACTGATTCCTCCCTTTTCGTCAAGCAGACTTGAGCGAATAATCAAAGGCATCAATGGATGCAAGTTGGGCAATTCAAAAGTGTATTGAGTCCAATTCGATGTGGGAGCCAATGCCTCTATCTGGCTTCGCAATCATGCAAAAGTGCACAGTTAAGGGTTAGACTGCAGTAGCGAAGCCAAGAGTCGAAGTCGGAGGAGACTAAATTATGAAAGAAATATTGGTTTAATGATTTTTTCAAGACTAATCAAGTCATCTGTTGGTTTTGATAATTTATAAAATTAATATAGAGTATTGTTATCATATCATTCGACGAATGCAGTATCATTCACCATAATTTAGTGTTCTCGAAATAAAAATTGTTCTTTCTTTTTAATTATTTTCAAAATTTTATAATTTTCTTTAAATATCTATCAGAAATATGCAAAATATACTTCCAAATAAGAACTTGGGGGGCCGGGCAGCCCCTATATAGCTCCGGACTTGGGGTTGCTGCTGTGCAGCAACGTGCTGTGCACCCTATGGCGCGGCCGCGCCGGAATTTTTCCGGCGATCGGAAACGTTCACCGCGTAGATCTCGTCGAGTACTACAAGTGTACCAAAAATCAACTCGATCAGATATCGTTAAGTGTCTCATCGGAACACAAATACTTGAAAAAAAATGGAACACAAACATTGGAACAAAACCGTTGAACCTATGTTTTTTCAAGTTATTTGTGTTTCGATGAGACACTTATCGATATCCGATCGAGTTGATTTTGGAACACTTGTAGTACTCGACAAGATCTTGTAGTACTCGACGAGATCTACGCGGTGAACGTTTCCGATCGTTATAAAAATACTGGTGCAGCCGCGCCATGGGCTGCATAGCACGCTACTGTGCAGGGGGGTGCACAGCAGCAACCCCAAGTCCATATAGCTCCTCCGCTGTTAGACCATGTGTGGTTCGTGCTTTTGCCTCAAAGACAAGGACTTAGAATCTCCCAACCTTGCGGAAAGAAGAACAAACTAAAAGTTTTTTTTTTTTATTTAAAAAAGGATAAACCATTCATTGATAATAGAGAAACAAGAACAACTACCATCCATCCTTGGACAAAGGAGTGGATAGCCAAACCGATGGATAGGCCTCCCAAGTAGAAATGCATGTACCACCAAAACCTCTACTAGCCAAATAATGGGCTACACCATTCGCATTACGTCTAACAAAACTAGACACACACCTATCAAAATTACACGCCAATCTTCAAATGTCTTCAAGAATAAGCCTCCCAAGTAGAAATGTCTGTACCACCAAAACCTATACTAGCCAAATAATGGGCTACACCATTCGCATTACGTTAAACAAAACTAAATACAGAGCTATCAAAATTACATGCCAATGTTCGAATGTCTTCAAGAATTAGACTCCCAAGTAGAAATGTTTGTACCACCAAAACCTCTACTAGCCAAATAATGGGCTACACCATTCGCATTACATCGAACAAAACTAAACACACACCTATCAAAATTACTCGCCAATGTTCAAATGTCTTCAAGGATTACCTCTATACTTTGGTGGACACTCTCTTCCTTATTGATCATCCGAATAACTTTCAGCGAATCTCCTTCCACATGGATGTTCTTGAGCTCTAGCTTTGCTGCAAAAATGAAACCTTCTCGGGCTGCTGAAGCTTCAGCTAGCTGTGGGTTGACAATCCCTTGGAGTGGTGATGATTTAGCTGCCACAAAATGCCTCCTTGCATCCCGCACTACTAGTCAGATTTCGCCTTTACAATTCGCAGCGTCAACCCCTGCATCAA
Source organism: Vaccinium vitis-idaea (assembly GCA_963854785.1). NCBI lineage: Eukaryota > Viridiplantae > Streptophyta > Magnoliopsida > Ericales > Ericaceae > Vaccinium > Vaccinium vitis-idaea. Next base: position 16,417,406 of record OY978218.1, on the reverse strand, counting down.
AATTCAACTTAAATAATTCTTCGCAAGGAGGGAGCCACTCTGTTGCCCATTCACTGATCCCTCCCTCCTCTTCCTAGTTCTGACTTCATCACTCCTTTGGGCCTCCAAAAATTCTGTTGCTTCTTTAATGACAATATTGACAGCCACCATATGTCGCACTTCCTTGCCGAGAAGCATATATCATTCCTTCATTTCCAGATTCGCCAGATAATTGAACACCCGATTGAGGCCAAGCAATCCCTATCTGAACTGCCTTTCCATCTAGTAAGGAGAGTAGTAAACCATAATTGAAAATCGCCTTCTCTGATTGCAGCTGAATCCAAGGACAGCGGAGACGATTTCCAAATAGCTTACGCAAAACGAAGCTACGTGAGCAAATGAAAAAAAATCTCGGGCTCCTTCAAACAAACTAGGCACATGGGGTCATCCGTTACTCTTTTTTTTTTTTTTTTTTGAAACAGCACTTTTTTACCAGAACGGTCTTGTGAAAGCCTTTCCAGATAAAATGTTTGATCTTCCCCGAAGTAGGTAGCGACCATAGCTCATTCCCCATCTGTTTATCTTCATCCCTAGAACTGGACTTCTCACCACCTCTTCCCCCTAACATACCATTGCGTTTCTTATGAAGGGTCGGTTCATTGCTGGAACAAAAATGGCGCGCGGTGCAAAATACCGGCCGAAATCGAACTTTCCGTCTTCTCGTCCGAGATCAGCCGGACTAGCCGGTACTCTCCGGTAAGCACCGGTATTGGAACCAGGATGGTATTGGAGAGTGAAATTACCATTTTCTCTCTAATCCGGTACAAACCGGCTGGTACGGTATGAGATTCACAGCCTTGGATCTTAGCCTAACAAACCATGTAAGAAACTACTAATACCTTGGGCTTAAGCATTTTGGGCCATGTGGTGTGGCTTGTGGATCAAATCAAGGTACTAGGCCAGTGGTCTACGTGGGACGTTACAGGTGCCACCCATCTTGGTTCAAATGTTAATAGCCTTGGGAGCCACGGGTCGCTAACCACTCCAATATTTCGACCTTACCCAGCCTTCCATCTCACTCCATTTTGTCTCTCCACAATAGTATGCCACGCCCACAAAGAATTAGGGCCGCATTTCGCATCAAGGAAAGAGGAACCTGGGTAGTATTTAGCTTTCAGCACTCTGCTAACCAATGATTTCCCTTCCCTTAACAAGCACCATTGCTTGCGACCTAGCGTCGTTGTAGTTAGCGTCGCCCCAAGCATAGGGCCAGGTCGGATGTAGCATAATAACTCGGTAAGACCGAGGTCGAATCCACAGGGAAGGGTCAGAGCTAGTGAGATGCTTACTTTACGGTAGGGGTTTTTGGCGTTAAGAGGGCCAACTTTTTAGTGTTAATTTGTTTGTAGGATTCTCTCTCTACCTCAAATGCAATTGAAAATGAAGTTTTAAACTATAAATTAATGGCGGCAAGGTCTAGAGGTTCATACCACCCATGACTAACGATATTCAATGGCTCTCGACTATAACTCGAGTGAGAGACAAAGTCTCTTGCTCTTTTACTCGGATGATTTAACAGTGAAGATCATTTTGATTCTAGAAAATGGGTTTAACAATGGAAAAAGTTCTTTGAGGCATTTTTACAAACGCTTGGAGTGACATAGCTCCAAGCATTATATGTAGCAAGGTACAGAGCCTTGCCTACACATAATCAAGGAGGTTAACAACCCCTAGTTTTGGTACATAAAACTGAACTTACCTAATGAAAACCAATCTTTATCACATGAATGTGTTTGTAAATGGAACGAAACTCTCTTAGACATTTTGTTGAACACCCAAAGTGACATAGCTCAAAGCATTGTGTGTGCCAAGTGATTTGTCTACACCCAGTCAAAGAGGTTAACAACTCTATGTTTAGACCGAAAATAGGAGTGATTTATCCATTCACAAACCCACAATAAGCATATAAATGTGAGAAGCCATTAAAACATTGAAGTCATGGAGTGATATTCACCCCATGACCAAGCCTAATCTACTATTCAAACATGCTTAAAGTATACAACAAGGAGAAAAGCGTGATTAAGGAAAACATGATGAAAATGGAAATAAACACAAGATTTAGATAGATTAAGATGAGTACAACAACATTAATGAAAGCAAAATACCTTGAATCTAAGTAGATAAGCTTGGATCTTAGACAGAAGTTAGAGCAAAACCTAAAGGAAATAAAAGGGGGTAGAGAGAGAAAGTGTAAAAGTGGGAATGACCTAAAATCTGACTAAAAGGGGTATTTATGGGGGGCCCACACAGTTACAAAAAGTGCAAAAAAGTATGTCAAAAATTTCCTGAAGGAGGCTGGTATCGATACCCCTGCAATTTGGTATCGATACCAAGTGGTTCTGTTTTCTTTCTATGCACCTGGTATTGATACCCCATTTCTGAGTATCTATACCAGTGAGCTCTGATGTCTTGGGCTTGATTTGAGTCTTTTTTCAGCCTTCGAGTGTCTTAGGTCATCCTCCAAAGGCTTGATCACTTCAAATATGACTTGGGAAGGATTCCTCTCGGCCTTGAGCATACTCGGGTACCTCCGAGTACTTCCGGGGATTATTTGGAGCTTTGGACACACCTTTTAACTCCGGTTTTCTAAAACTCATCAAAAATACACCTCGCGCAAAATCACTTGTATAAAGCCAAAATATGCAATTGTGTGAGATCAAAACGAGCGAGATAAGCCCCATTATTTACACTTTTGAGGGCTTATCAGCCATCCAAACTTCGCCAACAAAGCTAGATCGAAACACTTAAGATCTCGAAAGCCCAAACCACCCCAAGACTTCTTCTTCGATAATTTATCCCATGCCATCCAATGGGTTTTCTTCTTATCCCTTCATTTCCGCACAAAATTTGAGTCAGGATAGCATTGAGATCATTGCATACTGAATCCAAAAATTGAAAACATGCCATTGCATACACCGGAGATGCGAGAGCAACCGATTTGATCATAACCTCTTTCCCAGCTTGGTTTAGTTGCTTCTCTTTCTAGCCATCCGTCAAATCTCCCACCCTCTATTTCACAAACTTTTAACACCTCTTTCTTCAACCTTCCAATTTCAGTAGGGAGACCTAAGTAATTTCCCAATGAAGAATTGTCGACACCCGCTTTTCGCAATTTTTGATTCAGAGTTGCTACCTGTGGACGGCCCACTGGAAAACGGTGCGTTTTCGCGTTTGAAAAGATTGTGATTGTTAGAGTCGCCACCCGGATTTAAGGTCCGAACCCGAGAAACCGATTAAAAATATGACTCGTTTGCCCGTTGGAAAAGATTTTTACTGATCTCGGTGAAACCAAAGATTTCTCGGATTCGGGGGTTTGGTTACGAGAGGGGAAGGTTTTTACGGCACCCCTCTCGCCCGGCCCATGAGCCGGTCTCTACTCAATATTTTGTGGGATTTTGAAAATATTTGAAATTCAATTTTATTCATGTAAAATGGGAGATCGGGGATGGGAATCATGTAAACAACAATATATACAATGCAAATTTACAGTGGATACATGTGCGGGGTGACCTATGTGGGAAGTGATGATGATGATAACATAAGAAAATATAACGATCATTTACATGATGAACAATAACAAAAGAAGAATCCAGTCACACGAGGATGATATACAATATAGCAACACGAATCATGATCTGATTCCCAGAATTGGGATTGAGCGCTCAAGGGCTCCAGCTTGAGCGCTCAAGCCTCATGCCCCTCACACACTTCCTTTACTGGATTCTCGTGATTAATGACGTTCAGAGCTTTTAGACAACACAGAAAGGCTAAACAAGTGTCTTATTACATCAAAAATGCCCAGAGAGTATAAAAGTTGAAACCCCCTTCAAACCAGTTTGAGCGCTCAAGGATCTGGTCTTGAGCGCTTAAACCAATTTCTGGATTCTGTGTTCCCGAACTTCTCTCCAGTTTTTCTCACATTCTTTTCAAGGTCAAGCGTTAACGAAACTATTTCCAGAAGAAGATGGAATGAATATGAGGTATTGATCTTTTGAAAAATGGAGAAAATAAGAAATTAATCATAAATAATAAGGGAAATGCATGAAGGTGAGTATGAAATGGAGATTCAGATCATGACCGCAAGTGTAACAACACACACACGCCCAGAAAACACTTAAATATGACCCGTCACCGAAAATAGGCATGAACATCAAACTGCCCAAGAACAGCTTGAGCGCTCAAGGGTGAGACTTTGAGCGCTCAAGCCATAACATGGCTTTCTGGTTTTTGGTATTCAAATGTATTTTTGATGTTTCTCAAGACCCCCAACATGTTAAATAAATTGATTAAAACACCAACAAGCCACTGTTCAAACTTGGAAAATAGGATTTATGAAACTTATAGGCTTTGATCGTCACAAAATGGCTAATGAGTATGCATGTATGAGTTTTGGAAGCGAAATAAACTGTTTTGAGAGTGAAATACACATGATTTAGCCATATGATGACGATCAAGACCAAAGAAAACCATGAAATCAGTAATGGTAGTGACTGAGTCTGGGAGGGTTTGAGCGCTCAAAGCCTAAGGCTTGAGCGCTCAACCCCTACTGTGACTGCAAATTTTGAAAACGTTTTGATTATGTATTTTGGACCTTGTAAGCCCAATACAAGTACAAAGAACTTGCTTGGACCTACTGGTCTCCCTCAGAAGAACCAGAATGTGATATTTCACACATTAACTACCTTTTTAACTTGATTGAAAGCTTGAACCTTGATTTTTGGCTTGGTGATGGTTGATTCTGAACGTTTTGGTTGGTATTCTGGGTAGATGGACAGTGTATGAGGTTGATTGATGAACAAAAGTCGAATTTGGAGCTTGAAAGATGGTTTTTTTGCAAGTCGTTTAGGTGGTGAATGAATGGTTTTTGTAGAGAGAGAGGATGGTAGATGATTTTCAGGGGTGTAAGAGGGCTAGAGTGTGTGAATTCGTCCTCCAAAACCAGGGGTAGTGGGTGGTTTTTATAGGCAGTGAGTGGGAGGGAAGAGAAGAGAGAGAGAGAGTGGGTTTGTATTCAAAATGGGTTAGGGGTAGATTTAGGAGTAGATTTAGGGTAGTGTAGGATGTATTATACGTGTACAAGACGTATACAGGTGGTTAGACGCTCCTCCCTGCATGAAATCTCATGATGAGATACTCTGCAAATTCCTGACTGGGATCAGAGTTGAGCGCTCAAAGCTACGGGATTGAGCGCTCAAGGTGGGATTTTTTGGTTTGAGCGCTCAAGGTCCAGGGCTTGAGCGCTCAAGGTTACTGGTGGCAGGTTGATGGTTTTGCTTGGTTTGATGATGCTTGGGTTGATTCGGGTTGTTTTGATTGTTTGGGTAATGTTCGGTTGATTATAATCAAGTTCAAGCCATTTTCACAAGTCTGGGTAGTCGTAATTGGTCCGTTTCATCATCGGGAATGCTCGAGCGCATCCCGGGTTCAAAATCGGGGTGTCTACACTACCCAAGTTTAAGGATCGTCACTCGAGGAACCAAACTTGAAAATGACCCTCGGGTCGTATATTTGGAAAATGTTTTATTACTGGTCCGTCATAACCGTAATATCTTGGTTTTGGGAGCCATGTTACGAGAGGGGAAGGATTTTAAGGCGCCCCTCTCACCCGACACGAGGGTCGGTCTCGACTTGATGTTTGTGGGATTTCAAAATATTTTATTACTTAATTTTATTCACACAAGGGAAGGGAGACAATTAAATGGACTTAAAAGCGATAAACTATATAAAGTGGATACTTGTGCAACATGACATGAGTGCTATGAGTAGACAAAAGATGATATGGGGTGTTTTTCACAATATTAGGAATAAGTATATCGGAGTGCCCCAATATGTAACTGAGCACCCGTATAGTATCCATGCACTCCATTACTCAATCCGAGCACTCAGATGCTATACCTGCACACTATTTTTTCTACACTTTTAAGGTTTTGAGATGAACTAAGAGTGTTTTATTGGATCTTTGATTTCTGAAAGACAGTTTTTCAAAATATCAGAGTGTTTGACAACTAGAGGATTTGTGAGAGGAAAAAAAATTGGGCATTCCAATATGTTACCGAGTTCTCGGTTGTATATACAAGCGCTCCGTTACCTTTAGGGGCACTCTGATACCCTTTTATTCTTAAGATTTCCAATCATGATGTTCATTTGAAATATATCCCTTTTAGGCCCACGGCCAGTATAAGGAACTGGCACGCGTTTTTAAGGGATCCCTCAAGATGCAAAAACTGTGGCTTGAAGCCAACTTTTACCTTGGAAAAACTTCAAGCAATGCTCTTTGGGATTTGGATGTGAAAATCAGTGGTGTAAGGTTGGTATTTTGAAGTTGAAAGACTGATTTGAGAAGTTTGAAGTTGTAATCTAGGTCTGAAATTGAGTTTTCAGAAGAGTTTCGTGAGATGTTTAGGACTGGAGTGGATGGGTATATAGGTGTATCGTGAGAGAGAGTATAGCAATGAAATTTTAGAGCTGAAGAGGACAGTTTCTGGTTCAGAAAATAAGGCACTATGTAAGGATCTGTTCTTGAGAGAAGGTAAGGTTTATATAGGCTAGGAGAGTGGGGAGAGAAAATGAGGTGGTCAAAGAAGTCGTGGAGGGTTGATGATAGGGTTAGAAAACATGAATCTTGGTTTTATGTGGGACATCTGGAAGATCCCTCCCAGAGAATCCTCGTTATGACCGCTGACTGACAGGCCCTGAAAATGGGCCTGACACACTACAAAGTATCTGAGCGCTCGATTAGGTAACTGAGGCGCACGGTTAATGGTAGTGGGGCGCTCGGTTAGACAGAGGTTTTGGTGGTTTTGGTTCTGGTATACAAGCGTTGGGTTTAGTAATAAGGCGTTGGGTTTACTAAAAGCATTTGCTTAAGCTTGTCGAGGTACATTTTGGCCTATCTCATCATTGGGGAGCTAATCGGCCAAGGCTTATAGGTGTTTTGAAGGTTTAATTGGGGTGTCTACAAGAGTCTCCATGGATTCTTAATAACTGTCCCAAACTTTGTCTCAACTCCATAGGCGTGTTTTTACTAAAAAAAAACCCTGACTTGCCAACATTGACTTCTTGCCCCGACGCCTTCCCATACTTGTCCAGAATACCCACAATTACTTCCACATCCTTTGTGCATGCTTTACTAAACAACAAAGTATCGTCGGCAAAAAACAAGTGGCTCACCGACGGTCCTCCCCGACTCAGCTTGATCCCACAAATCTTTTTTCTAGCTTCTGCCTCCACAAGCATTCTTGATAGCCCTGCTGCACAAACAAGGGAAAGAGATGAAGATAAAGGGTCCCCTTGTCTTATGCCTCTTGATGGTTGGATAAATCCATGACTCTCTCCATTAATAAGAACCACATACGACACTGTCGAGATACATTCAACAATCGAACTTTCCGAGTAATGCTTGCATCCAAAAGTTGTATCTCAGAGTGCTAAACCCCAAGCGTAGGGCTACGTAGTCGATTGCAAGTATATTCTCGGAAAGTTCAAGGTCGAACCACAGAGAACGGTTTTATGGAGTGAAGTGGCCTATCGATCTATTCAGTGTTTTTTCGGCTGTAGGTAGCCAACCCTTTTGTTTCTTGATTTTTGGTAATTTTAAAAGCTAGGATTTCCAACTTTAGACTAAAAATATGGATTTGTTTGAAATTAAATTACGAAGGCTTGGGCCAAGGTTCACACCACCTATAGCCTAAATAGATTCACGATTCCCACAATTTGCACAGTTGAGCATCAAGGTAATTTTGTGCTCAACCGGAAGATAATTCAATGAAATCTTTTTTTTCTTTTCGGTGCTTGGTTTAATCAAGGTTCGATCGGAAGTTTGTTAAACCCTCAAAATGACATCGATTTAAGTATTATGCGTGCCAATGTTATTGTCGACGCAAAATAAAAAACATAACAACCTTGGGTTTTAAATCAATAGCTACAAGCCCGGATTAAACACAAACAAACTTTGTTAGCACAGGTGTGAGACTCATGAATCCACTTAGGCCATTTGGGTGATGATCACCCTAGCCCAAGTCTATGACTACTCCTCCATTGACGAAGAACTCGCCAAGGAAAAGCTAAAAATTACACTAAACATTACGGCTTATTTAAGTGATTAAAAAGATCGGTCTTAAGAGTGTACCGATGAGATGTGTATAGGAGGGTAGACCAAAGGTGTCCTCCTTTCAATCTCAAAAGAATCCACAAGTAAGACTAATCTTAGATTCGGGTTTGGTGTGAGAAACAGCCGAGTAGTTTGCGCATACTCACAACCAAACCTCAATCTTTTGATTAAGCGAATTTAAACTAAGAATTAAAATGACAAGGAAATATAAAGATGAAATTAAAAACAAGAATTTTAAAACTACAAATTTATTACAGTACAATATAAACTTGAACTGAATTACAGTATAAGAGGGAAGAGCTCTCGGCTCTTTGGCTTGAAATCAGAAAGACAAAAGAAAAACAGAAGAAGAAAGAGAAAAAGAAAGAGAGATAAACGAGAATGAGATAGACTGATTTTCCAATCCTAACTGCCTATTTTTCTCCTAAAAAATCTAATGTTCGTTACTGAACCTCACATGCCTTATATAGGCAAAAGAAAGAAAAAGAAAAATAAAAAGTGAAGGGAAAAGAAACTAATAAAAAGAAACGGGAAAGAGCCACTCATTGTGACACTTGCACTGACTGGGTTCGCGACGCTGTCGACTAATGTTCAAAACGGTGTCCGATTCGAGCGCCGGAACAGTCAAATTTCTTATTTTAATTCCGGGAATAAAACGGTATAAATCTTGTAATTTTTGTGCTTGGCATGTGTTTCGTGGGGCGAAATCTGATATCATCCGGACGCCGCGATATTTGTCTCCATTCATGGGTTCCCAGCCGTCCACCTACTTCCTGACTTTCTTTTCCTCATTTGCCTTTTTTTCCTTCATGGAGTTATTGCCTTGGAAAATTATCCAGTGTGACACGTCACACCTCCACACAGCATCGAATGCACCATTTTTATCCCGTTTTCTCCTGAAACACTCAAAACAAACCTTACGTGCAATATCTTATAAAAATTAATAATAAACATAATATTAAGATCAAACTCGAGGACTTAAGCCCACTAATATTTACATATTTGTGTGCTTATCACATCCCCCAACTTGAACTTTGCTAGTCCCAAGCAAACTAAATAAATGCAACTAATGAAAACAAACTAAAATGGATACGTCTTTTAAACCCCCGGGCGACCCCGGTAGGATGAGTGAAGTCTCGTGAGGGTTTTCAGCAGCGGTAACCCACAAAACACCTTTCTTTTTATTATTATTATTATTATTATTGTTTTTTTAAATACACATTGCTCACCATATACCCACCTTAAATCTAACCAACTCAGGTCAAAATTAATTTTTTTGTTTATTTATTTATTCTATTTTTTATATATTTATTTTTAAAACAAGCTATGCTCAACTCCAACACATGCACATGAACGAAAGTGAACAAAACTAGTTAAAACCTATTTAAGGCAAGTCACACAAGGAAGCTTTATTCAATTTTTACAGGGCTAAGTCTCACAATGAAAATATGCTCAACAACAAAACAACTCAGCCATATCCATAACCAACGCCCGGAATTGTGCACTAGCAAGAACAAGGTGCTAGGCATTTTATTGGTGGAGCGCTGCAAGACAGAAGCTTTTATTCAAATGAGTAAGCAAAAATAAGAGCCAAACAAGCATGAACATGAACTAAAATGCGCAAGATAAGCAAAAATGCATCATAATGGAGTAGAGGCGCAGTAGAGATCAACTAAGGACTTTATTTAGCTTATAATGACCACAGTTACAAAAAAAAGGGTAAAGAAAATGAATAACGGCCTAACATAAGCTCGGTTCATCTACCCATTTGCCGTTATTGCAATCCTAAACTACCCCTTTCAAGTACTCCTTCACTGCTACTTCCTCCCCCGTTTCACCACCACACACCCCCACTTCTAAACCACCTTTGACCAGTGGCTTCGTAATCACGGCGTAATTGGTTCTCGTATTCTGTGAGGATGGCCGCATGTATGACAAGCCAAGAGAGGATGAATCCCCACACAGTAAGCAAGTTCACCCTTAGCCCGAAACACGGTGGGTGCATTAGTGAAAGCAAAGCACAAACCAAAAAGATAACGACCAAGATTTTCCATTGGGAGCTGAAAAACAGCTCCATCTCGAACATTTCCAAATCTCTTTGGATCCGCCGATATTCATCATTGATTTGGGCTATCCACCCATCAGGTAACCTAGGTACGTAATCTACCATTTCTTGGAATGAAGTTTTGGGCGAGATTTTTGTGGTGGATTATGGAGGGATTCGGTGGGAGATTGGGTGAGAAATCAACTCTACTTTTGCTTTATCAACCTCTATCCCTTTGGAAGAAACAATGTGCCCCAAAACAATTCTTTGTGTCACCATGAAATGACACTTCTCCCAATTCAAAACAAGGTGCTTCTCTTCACACCTAACTAAGACTTTCTCCAAATTCTCCAGGCAAGACTCAAAGGAGTCGCCAAACACGGAAAAATCATCCATGAACACTTCCACGATTTTCTCAATCATGTCACTAAAGATGCCCCATCATACACCTAGAAAATGTGCCAGGGGCATTACACAAGCCAAAAGGCATGCGCCTGTAAGCGAATGTTCCAAAAGGACACGTGAAAGTTGTCTTTTCCTGGTTTTCAAGAGCGACTTCAATTTGATTATATCCTGAATATCCATCCAGGAAGCAGTAAAAAGCATGACCAACCACTCTCTCTAAGATTTGATCAATGAACGGGAGAGGAAAGTGGTCCTTCCGTGTGCAACCACTAAGCTTTCGATAATCAATGCACACTCGCCAACCTGTGGCGACACGAGTAGGAATCAACTCATCTTTGTCATTTTTCACAACTGTGACTCCAGCTTTCTTGGGTACCACTTGAATTGGGCTTACCCATTTGCTCTCAACTATCGGATAGATGACTCCAACATCAAGTAATTTAAGAACTTCCGCCCTAACTACATCCTTCATGATAGGGTTCAATCGACATTGTGGTTGGCGGGAAGGCTTGACATCATCTTCTAGATAGATGCGATGAGTACAAATCAGGGGAGAGATTCCCTGAATATCAGCAATGGTCCAACCAATTGCTTTCTGGTGCCTCCTTAAGACCTTTAGCAATTTAGATTCTTGGTGTTCTTCAAGAGACGAAGAAATCACCACTGGGAAAGTCTCATTGACGCCAAGAAAGGCATACTTCAACGTATCAGGGAGGGCTTTCAAGTCCAACTGAAAGTGTCTAGATTTTTGTAAGCTCCAAAAAGCGGCATCCTTTTTGTCTTGGCAATTCCATCCGACAAATCACATGTTTACATGTATCTTTTTGATTATCGAGTTGTATTTTTTTTTAAGTAGAAGTCTATATAGGACTAGAGTGGAAGGAATCATTTTGTAATGTAATTTGAGAGTTAGTGTTTTTAGTCGATTGACGGCTTTCGGAACGGGAAGATCAATCATGAGATCAATCGGCTTCTCAATCGAGTAACTCTGATTTTAGCTTAGCACAGGCAGACCGTGGCAGGAAACAAGTTTCAGAGCATAGCGATTAACAAAGGGATCGATCGACTTCTTACTCGGGCATCTCCGAAAATCAGATCTATAATGGTCCGATCAATCGGCTTGCAATCCGATTGATCGGAATAACAACTCTATAAATATATTACGGTTTTTGATCTAGGGTATGCAATAAGTCGGCTAAGAAAAGAAAAAGAAAACTGTGCTTTTGCTGGTTCTTCAAGACAATAACACCAAGAGGGTTGATTGTGTATCTCGAAGCACTTTGTTCATGGATTGTTAATCAAAGCTTCAAGAGGTGTTTACATCTTCGTTCAAGTTTAATTTTCCGGTGGATTTCCGGAAGAACATTTGGAAGGCTCGAGGATTCGAGGCGGCGGCAATCAAACATTGGGTGTGGTGAACGAGGAGTCGACAATCGATCTTAGGTCAATTGCGAGGAGTCTCAATTGTGAGTAAGGTCAATTGTAACCGCACAATGATTTTTATAGTGTTTTGATTCCTTCCCGTGGTTTTTGCCCATATAGGGTTTTTCCACGTATATTCTCTGTGTTCATCGTTGCTCTCTAATTCTTAGTTATTTGTTTTTGATTGACTGTTAACGAATTGAGAATTTCAATTTTTATTTTTAATAAGTCAGTATCCTGCTCAAAAGATCGACGGGCAAATCTCACCATATACTAGCGAGGCGCTATAAATACGAAACAAAGTTTTATATGGACATACCTACCACGAGAATTTGATAGCACATGAGTGGGAGTTGAATCGGAAGCCAAAAACATTTTTAGGACAACAAACGACACGTGTTGGAATTACTCCCTCCATCCCATAATTTTGGTCCATTTTTCCTTTTTACGATGACCCAAAATTTTTGTCCACTTTTCTTTCTTGGATGTTCCAAATTGAGTCATTTTCTTTTTTTTCCCTTCATCTCCACATTCAAATTCAAACACAAAAATGGAGTGAAAATATATTGAGTCTAAAAAGTAATCATTGCAATCCAAAAGGGAAGGTAAATTTAGAAGTTTATATATTTTAAAAGCGGCACTTAAATAATCATCCTCTAACCACCTTCAAATTAGAGTTTCATCCTGTGTTTTTTTGGAGTTGTGATTCCGTCCCGAGATTCAAAAAAACCCAATATTGCCCTTTTATTATATATAATAGGAGATTGAGGACTAAGATGAATGTTGCATATAGGAGCCAGGAAAAATGGACCATTTTCAATATTTGGAGGTCCTCCCTTGCAATTAAGGGATTTGAGGATAGAAATCAATCCCAGATATTACGATCTTTCAAAATCCCTAAAAACTGACGCCATAGTTGAAATGAAAATGGCGAAGGAAAAACATGATATCTTTAATCCACTGTGGGGATCAACTATGTCAGTTATTCTTTTTTGTTGTTAGTATTACCATTTCGCTTTGTTTTATAGTCATACTTTTTTCATTCGAAGAACATCGTATGATGGTTTTCTCCCCCAATTTTTACTCAAGCTTGTACCATGCTCTCTTAGTATTAACGTAGCTTTCTTCCCAAATCAACAGTTGTCCTCTCACTCTTCTCCGTCCCACGATCGTCATTCCACCATCCCAACATCGGCATTCCGACATCTTCCACCTCCGTCGTCTCATTTCGTGGTCCTAAAACTTTACCGGTTGGAGTCAGAAATCAGCGTCCTAAATCGTCCACCTTCGCCGTCCTTATGTGGTCCAAAAGCTTCACCAATCGGAGTCCCAAATCGTCCTACTAACTCATTTAACTCAGTGGACAAGATCTTTACCAAAACCATCCCAAACTGATTTCTGATTGTAAGTTTTTTTTTTTTGTTCGTCCCTGGCATTGAATCTTTTTCCATCTAATTCTTCATAATCATTAGTAATACATTCGCAATTTGAAGCACGAGATTTTTGGATGTATTTGTATCTGACGAAGTCCCTTTCACGTAGATTCTCACAAAAAGGAACTCGCATTTCTGAAAGGGTCCATTGGCGATTGTTTGAAAAACTTACGAACATCCTGATTCGTATGATTTTACCATGTTACTAATTGTGGAAACATCCTGATTTTACCATGTTACTGATTTTGGAATAATCATGGAAGGACATTTTTTTTGCATGTTTTTGATAATTATTTTTACCATGATCATTGCAAGGTGGAAACTTTTTATCATGGCTCAATGAAAAGATTCGTATGAATTAACCATGTTAATGATATTGGAAACATATTTGTTGTAGTTGACTAATATTTTTACCATAATCATTGTACTATGTTGGGACAACTATGGTGAATCATGAAAAAATAGATGTCCGCAATTATAAGTTGTTCAGGGTTATCATAATCATTGTAACATGTTTACCATGTTCCCAACATGTTACAATATTTTTACCACTTTTTTTAAAAATCCCCTAAAATTCGGTGCTCAAAGGACTCTTATTTGGAAAAAATATCATCCCCTAATTTTGAATGTACGCAATTTCAAAAATCCCTTGCTTTTAGGTAAGTGAATCATACACCTCCCATTTCAAAACCGTGATATGTTATATTTTTTTTACCATGATTCGTGTTCTAAAAAGATATTATATTTACCATGTTTTTTTACTAGTTATAAGTTTACCATGTTTCTTTTGTTTTTTACCATGTTTATTTTGTTTTGTTTTTACCATTTTTGCTGTTTGTTTTTTATCAGAACCTTGTGTGATGATTTTTTTTACCATGCCTTCTACAACGGAGCCGCTGCGCGAGCCTACATAGATAAGGATTATGTACGAGGAGAGCGTAAATACTCCTTATCTATATAGGCCCGCTCAACGGCAATAGGATCCTAGGATTTTTACCATAAACATTAAGTAAGGCTTCCTTATTTACCATGGTTTTTGCCATTTTTTTTACCACGATTCAAGAAATTAATTCAATAATTATTACCATGTTTACAGGTCATTAAGTATTTTTTTGCCATAAACTGGGATTTGTTTTGATATTTTGAAAACTATATCATCCCCTAATTTTGAATCTACACAATTTCAAAAATTCCTTGATTTAGGTAAGTGAATCATACACCTCCCATTTCAAAACTTCCTTAATTTCAGGCATTATCTTTCAAGCAAAATTTAAAAGATAAGTAATTAACTTGCAATTCAAATTTCGGAAATCCCTAAAAGGAAGAAGTAATTGCCATTTGTTCATTCAACAATTTTTACCATGTTTCCAAGTTATTAGACTATTTTTACCATAAAAAAAAATGAAACAGGATAATATGATACAAATGATCCACCATTCATCAATAATGGTAAAAAAATTCTATGTATGTTATAGAAAACATGGTAAATAACTTTTTATTAATGCAATCTCAAGAATTCAAAAAGCCCACAATTAACGTTACTGGATATTAATGCAATCCCATTATTTTAGAAAATTATATATACGACATAATTTCCACATCTCCATAATTTCAAATCATCCCACCTTTTCAAATCTCCATAATTTTTAAAAATACCTCTTTATTTTTAGTATATATGCCACAAGGGTAAAACTGGTAAGCCACACTTGAACATGATGAAAACATAACTATGAATAGTGACCTGGATTAAAACGTACAGGGTGCCCAAAAAAAGGATGATTATTTAATTACCTCATTTTAAAAAGTAATGATTGTGTCTCCTTAAAATGTTGAATTCCTAAAAAGGGACTAAAATTTTGAGACGGAAGGAGTTTGCAAGAACGGTTGTGTCTATTTTAGAGATTACCACTAAAAGTTGTATCCTTAAAAAAAACACAACTTATCCCTGTACAAGGCAATGATTTCTCACTATACTTAATGAATGTGAACATCGAGAAAGTTTGGCACTAATTTGGGTTTTATGTTGGATTTGATACTTGTCTCTCGTGTGAGCTAGGAGGCAATAAAAACTTTAGAACAGTGACATCGTGTCATTTTTACCACAGGCTAAATAATTAATTATAGCTTACATTAAGTTTCATTCGTTCATAGACATATATATATATATATATATATATATATATATATATATATATACGGGGAGGATCCTGTCAAGGATCCCGGAAATCCCGGATTGAAGCCGTTTGAAGCCCTTCCCGATATTTTTTTGACGATCCGAGCCGTCCAATGTGTTCAAAAGGTGTTTTCCAAGGCCCACGCGGGAAATCTTCAAAAAAAAATACCGGGAAGGGCTTGATCCACGCAGTTTTTCGCAAAAACTGCACATTTACAAAATTGCGTGGATCAAGCCCTTCCCGGTATTTTTTTTTGAAGATTTCCCGCGTGGGCCTTGGAAAACACCTTTTGAACACATTGGACGGTTCGGATCGTCAAAAAAATATCGGGAAGGTGGAGTTCCGAACTCTCTAGTCCCGGACTAGAGAGTTCCTCTATATATATATAGGAAAATGGTCTCCTATGGGATCCCTCACCAAAATTCCGTGCGGACTTGGCATTTCCGGATCAAATTTTGACGATCCGAACCGCTCAATGTTTTTAAAATGCATTTTCCAAGGTCCATGCGGAAAATCTTCAAAAACAAATACCCGGAAGGGCTTGATCCACACAGTTTTCGGTAAAATTGTACATATACAATTTTACCGAAAACTGTGTGGATCAAGCCCTTCCGGGTAATTGTTTTTGAAGATTTTCCGCATGGACCTTGGAAAATGCATTTTAAAAACATTGAGCGGTTCGGATCGTCAAAATTTGATCCGGAAAGTTGAAAAAGGGCCAAGTCCGCACGGAATTTTGTATGAGGGATCCCTTAGGAGACCGGCTTCCTATATATATATATATATGATTTTTTCCCCTAACACATAATCTAAAAAGAAAAGACAATGAAAGAACAGTCTAAACAAATCTTAAACTGCAGTCTTTGATGCTCAATGAATTCATTTCTTCATTTTCTGTTTCCAATATTAACGAAGTCCTAGGAAGCCAGAGAGTTGACTATCACTATTAGTATTTCTAAAAATGTGTAATGCTTGTAAAGTACTACTACACCCTAACCAGTAATAAAATAATTTGTTCATCTCATTCCTAGGTGTTGCTACATTTTAAAATTTTTATGTGAATTCCTATCTTGTGAAAATTTCATATATACTCTCTCCGGTCTTTTTAAATGTCCAGCTTCGTATTTTAACTTTTTTTTTTTGGTTGATAATTCCGTATTTTAACTTATTAAGGAGATATCATTATCAAAATAACAAAATAATAATTGTACAACTTTTTACTCATTAACTTTTCAAAATAGACACTTATTAAGAGGGGAACGGCTTCTTTGCACAAAAAAAAAGAAAAGAAAGAAAGTGAGAAGAATGGCTACAATACACATCCATTAAATGTGTGTACCATATGCACCTATTGTACGGTCCATATTATGGCACCTCATAGCAATCGTAACATCTTTTTTTGTCTCGTAACTTTTATAGTAAAAAGTCGTAACTTTTCAGCAGTATGATTCATTAACATTTTTTTATGATTCGTAACATTTTGGTGTGTCTCGTAACTTTTACATAAAAAAATCCTCACCTTTATTCATAAGATGTAATCGATTTGTAACATTTTTAAGAGTGTGTATGGTACAAACTAAGATAGCGGTGTATATTGTAGCATTCCCCCAAAGAAAATCAAACTTGATTGACCTTATCCCCACCCAATTTATATATAGATACATCATCCATACTTGAATAATAGAAAATGCTACTGCTGGAATTGATTTAGTTGATTTGTTCCTTACGTAACATATATTTATGGTACCAATACTACTATCACTATAAGTCTATTTTTTTCGATTAGGGGTGTGCTGTTCAACTAATTATGCACATTTCGATTAATTCCTCTCCCCGGTCCGATTAAAAAGTAAACTATCCACGTTAGGATTAGACAATTCACATAATTGATTTCTTCTAGCTTGACACCTCAAAAATCAAACATTGATCAATTATGTGAGGAAACAAATTCACAACCAATCGGAGTAACCTTGGGCTTGAACTATCACTAGAAGTCAACCCATATGATACTGCAATTTAGGGGGTGTTCCGCTAAGAGTGTTTTTAGAATAAATTGGTTTTTCACGTTTTTTTATGTGATGTATTATGAGAGAATAATCTATTTTGTTTTTTAGACAAAAACTATTTTTTGTTAATGGAACATCCCATTGAACTTTTGCATATGAGGTGAGTATATACCAGCATAGTCCGTGGTCGAAGCAACATACATCCAAATGTAATCTTTACGCACGGAAATTATCGCTATGTGAAATATAAAAATAAAAAAAAGGTTGCATTATTTACGGAGTACTGATTAATTATGTAAGCCTTGACAGAGTAGGTTAGATTTCACTACACAAATGCAAAGATTAATACTCAAAGGAGAGTCCAAGGTTAGTCCCGGTGGTCAGTGGGTTTGCTCTCCACATAATTGTTTAAAGTTTGTTTTAGTATCAGGTCTCAAGAAAGTAATTTCTTATAAATCTCTAAATCCCGGTGTGAATTGCTTATCTTGGACAAACCGGGGAAGAGATTAGTCGATGTGCTCATGTGCTGACCCGAATTCTCTTGTTTGTCAAGAAAAATAAAGTTAAAAAAATGGAGAAGGTATTTTCGTGGTGGTAGTCACGTGGGGAAGAATTGGACCGCCGAGGCACCAACTACCAGTCCTATTACCCCCACGTGCCTGCATCTCCCCAGCTAACTTTCCAACGTCTCTTTCCTAATGCTAATTGAAATAGCACTATACCAGCGCTCTCGGTTTCTCTACAGTCCACTTTTAGGTAATACATACAGTTCGCGCAGTCATAATCGTCGAAAACATTGACGGACGCGTAATTGTAGATTTCGCTTAATTTGTGGAGACCACTCTTTAGTAATTTTAGAAAAAAATCTAAAAACGTAATAAAAATAGAAAGAAATTTGGGAGAAGTATAGGGGCCAAATACCCCCTTGCACCACCTGGTACAAAAATATTTTAAATAGGATTAGATTAGATTTGTTGAAAGAATCTTACAAGTAAGATAAGTTATATTTGTAGGATTTTTTTTCACAATTTAGACTATTAGTTGTCGAGATGAACGATTGAAATTGAATTGCACCGTCATCTTAATTTACGGTCCGACTACTGAGAAGCCAGGTCCATTTCAAAATATAGATACGTCCCGGGCCACCAAATGCACGTGAAATTTACACATATGAAACTGCAGGAGACACATTTGTGTACTGATATGTGTATGGAAATCTGTGTTAAAATTTTTTACTCACGAATATCACCACATTAGTTTTCTGTTAATATCACTCATTCTCCTAACTAGTGTTTTTTAATCCATTCCATTTTGTTCGCTCAATATTTCCTTTTGAGATATTTCAAAATGTTTATTTCTCATAAACTAACCTATGTAAATGACTAAAAACATTTTCAAAAGTTAAAACTAAGGAGCAATATTGAAAATCTAATTAAAACTTTTAAGAAGACACGCATTAACGGTCCATTTAAAAAGTTAGGCAAACAAAATAGGTAGGATGGAGATCATATAGTCAGTACATCTTTAGGTCTAATAAGAGCATCACTCACTAGAGTATAAAAGATATTTTTGAGGTTAAATTTGGTCAAAAATTTGTTGAGCCTGATAAAGACGCTCTAAGCAAGTTACTGGGGGTGCGTCGTGGTCCTATTTTTCTTTTTTCTGAAAATTGTGTGTCTATTTTGTATGGGAAAAAATGTTTGACAAATATAGATTTTGAAACATGTTTTCCGAATATTTTTTTTTAAATCCAGTTTAATTTATTAATAATCGCCGGTAGATGTTTGAAAAATCCCTTAAAACGATTTTCACAGAAGTATATATAAACAGGATAGGTTACAATGTATCATATATGTTTGTTGTTCAGAAAAAAAGTTACTATTAATTTCCACGAAGTTATTTACACTGCTGGAGCCTAGGATATATATGTTTTTTATCACATTAAGGCGTTACTTTTTGTCTAGTAACTTTTTTTCGGTATTTTTTATTTTTTGAATTTTTTGTTTAGCCTTTCGTCTTTTTTTTTTTTTTTTTGGATTAATTATCCGTATTGTTCACAAGAGGAATCGTAAGTGTATTAAAATGTGGTGCGAAGTTGAAAAAAGTTCATATAAGACGACACTTTAGAGTTTAGACCCAAAAAAAGCTGAACTTTTTTTTTGGGGCTTTTGGCCATAATATTTTACTTTTATACTCCTCTCGAAATGAATGGTTGCTCAAAAAAATATAACGCAAATATAATGAGAATTCAAAAAATATGAACAAAAAACGAAAACCAAAAAAGACAAAATAATAATAATAAAATTAAGAAAGTTCAGTCACATCTCAAGTCCTTTTCAAGTACAATAAAATGATTTTGTTTAATTTCATGGCAAAAATTTGAAGAGTGAATTTCTGTAGTCCACTCGTTTCTATCAGATTTTTCAAACTCTTCAAATATTTTATTACTTTTTGCACCCCTGTAATTTTGTTGATCTAAACGTGTCCTTTACATTAATAAAAATTGGTCACCCTTCTTTATTACTTAATCACTTCCACAATAGTTTTCCAAAAAAGAAAACATCTGTAAATATTAATAGTTAAAATTAATCATCAACTTTAGGAATTAGAACAAGAATTGGAATTATTTCAACTCAAATACTTTTCTCACGCACTTTAAATCCTCATAGATATAGTCATATATAGAACTCGTTTTCAAATTTATATAAGAAAACCAATGAATTGAAAAATACAATAGTTTGATACCCACACACACACACACACCAGAAAATTTCCAATCAGGGATCCCTGAAACTGTTAAAATGCGGACTCACCTTTTCCGATCAAATTTTGATGATCCGAACCTTTCAACGTATTTAAAACGTGTTTTTAAGGGTCCCTCGAGGAATCACCAAAAAAAAGAAGACTGGAAAGGGCTTGGTCCGATCAGCTTTTCATATACAATTTTTATGAAAAGCTGATCAAACCCTTCCTGGTTATTTTTTTATTTTTTTTGTGATTCGTCGCGGAGACCTTTAGAAACACGTTTTAAACACATTGGACAGTTCATATCATTAAAATTTAACCTGGAAAGTGGGGTATGGACGGAATGTTCACATTTTAGGGTGTGGATAGGAAGGGACTGTATACGTATGCGTATATATGTATACAGTCATGATCCAGTCAGGGATCTCTGACTTTGTTAAAATATGGTCCTCCTTTGCCCGGCCATATTTTGATGATCCGAACCACTCAATGTGTTTAAAACATGTTTTTAAGATAACCCATGAAGAATCGGCAAAAAAAATGACCGAGAATGGCTTGATTCGAGCAGTTTTTCATAAAAGATTATCATAATATGGCCAAGAACTAGGAGGTTCATATTGTAACAAAGTCAGGGATCCCTGACAGGATCCTGACTCTATATGTATATATGTATATGCACACATATAAGCGTCAGTTCCCCTCACACAAATATTTGGCACAACAATAATTGAAGCCACACGTTAATGATTCAATTTGTTTAAAACGTGTTTTTAAGAGTATCCGTAAAAAAATCAACTCAATCAGATATTGGTAAGGGTTTGATCTACTTGATTGATTCATTCCTTTTTTATTTTGTCAAATTTAAGGACAAATACCGATCAAGTCCTTACAAATATCCGAATGAGTTGATTTTTTACGGGAGCCTTAAAAATATGTTGTAAAAAAATTGAATGACTCAGATAAAAAATATGAGACTCCAAAATGGGTCCCACACAAAATCAAATTTTGTGTGATCCCAGCCCCTTATATATATATATATATAGGGAGAGCTTCTCCTCCGGACCTCCGGTCCTCCATGATCCGAGCATTTTTTTGACAATCCGAATTTACAGTTTTTGCAAAAAACTGCTTGGATCAAGCCCTTCCCGGTATTTTTTTTTTTGAAGATTTCCCGTGTGGACCCTTGAAAACATCTTTTGAACACATTGGACGGATTAGATTTTCCAAAAACAATTTTTAAAAGTGAAAAAATCAATTTTTTCCTTAAATCCGGGGGTCCGGATAGGAAATTTTCCGTATATATATATATATATATATATATGGCGGTTCCGCTCACACAACATTCGACACAACTTTTAATACAAAAAATGTAAACTACCCATTTTAGAGTCTCACACAAATTATCGGAGCCGTTCAATTTGTTGAAAACATGTTTTTTCTTTCCTCTGTTTTGTTTTAATATTTATAGTATGTTGCATGTACTTTACAAATACTATCGCGAAACAAAATCAATGTTTGGTGACAACAGACACAATGCTCTGAACTTGCAGTTGGTGGCTTCTCCATGAATTCTGTGTGTACATCTACCCTACCTATCACAAAATAAAGTAGCAATGACAAAATTTTACCCCAAATATCAGATAGTTAATTTGTTGAAGAATTGTACATGTCGTTGATAATCTCAATGATGGCAACCTGTTTTTAAAAATAAAATAAAATGAAATGAAATAATGGCAAACCTATTATATATGACGAGCCTAACTATGGGTACACCAGTTGGTGTACATCACAGTTTGTTGTACCCATTTCGGAGTCTCACACTAATAATAAGATCTATAACTTTGTTGCGATAATATGAAAACTGTTTTTGTAAATGTCATAACTTCAATGCATAAAAGTCTTGTACCATATGCAGGGTGTACAATACTCCTATGCACTAAAGTTTTGGCATTATCATTATCATTTTTTCCACTTAATTTATCCAAGATATTGTTTTATGGGCCTCCGTAAAAAATTGGCTCATTTGGATATTCGTAAAGTTTTAATTGATTCATTCACGTTTTATCCCGGCAAATTCTGAGACAAAAATTGATCAAACCCTTACTGCTATATATCTAAATGAGTTGATTTTTTACAGGGACTCCTAAAAACATGTTTAAAGCAAATTGAACAACTCCGATCATTTATATGAGATCCCAAAATAAGTCCCACACAAGTTGGTGTACACCAAGACGGTGTACCCGTATGCAATTTTTTATTTTTCTTATGGCATAGTTTCTCCTCATTGGCTAATTATGCCTTGGTTGAAGCGAGAAAATTATCCAGTGCTCCGTTTTCACCAAGTGTGGTATATATAAGTAGTATGGTGCTCTATGGTCTATAGGCTATAGCATTCAACAAACTCCGACCTTTGTAGAGCTTGAAAAGTGGCAAACTTTATTTCTTGAGTACTCAAGGTATGTGATCAGTGGCGCGGAGCACCATATAACTGATATTTTTATTTTCGGAAAATAAACAATGTGAATAATGTGTTTTTTTTTTATGAGTAATATATAAGGGCAGAGAATTAAACTTTAAAGTTACGTTGTGTACGATAGGTTCTTGGTTCAGTCAAATAAATTCAACTCGGAGAGGCAAACAACAACTAATGGTTAAGCAAGAAGTAAGAGAGTGTGTAAAGGGGTGAAAGATTAGGCCAAATACACAAAGAGAGAAGGCAACAACATTCAGTCCATTCCCCTTTAGATTATCATCATTCCTCTGTCACAGCTTCTAGGAGAAGATGAGTTCGCGAGAACCAGCAAGAACAATGTTCTTGATTCCAGAGCTCTGAATCACTTCCTCTCTCTAGGGTTTCCGTGCATTGGGAATCATGAATTAATCTCTGTATGGGAATTTGTGAAGGAATGTCTCATATTTATAGGGATCTGCACCCAATCATTGGGCTACAGACATTTCCCTAATAATATGATGACACGTGCTCTCTCCGTATACCTGGACAACGTGGGTGACATCACTGGCCGTTAGGAAGATTCCCATGGCTTATCCAGTGCACGTCATTCCATCGCGACGATCCCTAATCCTTTAAAGCCACCAAGCCACTTGTATCTCCCTTATTCCTGCCATGCTAGGGATGGTCACGAGCCATTTGGCTCGCACCAACATCTTCTTCGAGACTCGTAATGACTTCCCTACCCCTGCCTTATGGCCAGGTGCAGTCGCGAGCTCGATATATATATAGTTGTTTTTTATTTGGATTATTTGCATCTGAAAATTTTGATTTTCCTGTTGGAGTACGGTAATTTTGTCCTGTAATAGGTCAATATTTTCTTTGATATTGTAATTATTACTTGTTTTTGTCTGACGGAATCGTTCTAAAGTTTCATTTAGATTAACAATTGGTTTAGTGATCTTGGGTTCATTATTTTTGGCACTAAGTACATTTTTTAATTTTTTGATATATTGTTGTTTTAATTGACTGTCATCAATTTTGCTAATTAAGTCAATTAATAATTCTTCTTCAGGGAGATCTTTTGTAATGACATTGATTTGCTGACAGCATGTGTTGTTACATCCGAATTGTATTGGATTATCTTCATTACTGGAATCAAGGGAATGGTACTCGGAAGAGGAGTTTATATATTCAGAGTTACTATCATTATGTAGATTTGAGATTTTGAATATTTCTAATATAGCTAGTTTATTGGTTTCCGAAATTTCTAATTGATTGATTTTTTCTTTTACTTTGCAAGTAGTTTTATAATGGCCTTTTTTGCCACAATTAAAGCATGTAATATCTTTCTTATTATTTCGTTTATTAGGTTCCTTTATTTTTTGTTTTTGTTTGTATTTGTTATGCTTTGGTTTATCATAATATTTGTCTTTTGGGATATATTTGTTTTTTTGCTTTGAGGAGCTTGTTTTGGTGTTTCTTCTAGAAGGGGCTATAGGAGGAATACCATATTGTTCACAGAAATTTCCTAATTCATATTTAGCTTTGATTTTGTCTTTTTGTGTTTGTCTATTAATTTTCATATCGATGCACATACGTAAACCTTCTTTTTGAATTGTACTTATAATATCACCATAAGTTAATTTATCATAATCTATAGCTCCTGTTGGTTGGCTAAGAACATCTCTAATTTTGTGGGCAAATAGACTTGGGAGACCATTGATAAATTTTTCTTTCCAAAATGATTTTGTGCAGTCATCTCTTAACATGACTCTAGATGTAAAGACATCTTTGTACCACCTAAAATCGCTTAATGTTGGGTAATGGAGGTTACTAAGTTGGTCATGGATTCTTGAAGTACTATGGCTAGGTGTACCTATAAAATGTTTTACAATTGTAAATATTAAAGTATTGATGCCATCATGTCTAGTCATATTAATTTCTTCATCAAATATTGGGAATCCATTTTCATCCACTTGGATTGAATTTCTAATTTCAGTTCTTGAGTCATTAGTTAGGTATTTATCCCACTAAGATTTTAACATTCCTGTGAATCCTGTGGTTAATAAATCTACAACTTGTGGTTGGGTATGGTCAAAAGTACTAAGATAAGTATTGGCTACCATGGACATATGATTTAATTTTTCTAGTATTTGTTGTTCACTAAGACCATCTATGTTCCATTCATATAATTTGTTGGCTGAAACCGAAAATTGGTTTAATAGACTTCTATCTTCTAGTTGGAGTTCGACTGGGGTCGGTTTTGTATACCAATTCTTGGTTGTAACAATTTGCGTATTTGGATGGTATATTTTATTGATTTTGGTATCTGTAAATTGTTGTTCAATAGTTGCAATATCCTCATCTGTTGTAGAATTAGTATCGCTTAATTGAGTTAATGTGCTGACACTCTCATTTTTTAGGGTCAAATTCTTTTGATTTAATTCAATTTTGTTTAATAATTCTTCTATTTTAGCAATATTTTCAGTACGGGTGAGTAATGGTTTGATTTTTTGTTCAGGGAAACTTATGAGTGGTTTTTCATGTTGGCTTGAAGAAGATGGTGAGGGTGTTATGGATTTATCTAGCCGAGTTTCTATTTTGTCTAACTGTTTTCCTATAATTTGTAAACTTTGATTTGTATAATTATTTTGTTCAATTAATTTTTTGGTTTCTGTATCTTTCTCACTAGGGATTTTAAAAGGGGCAACAACAACTGTGGTACCTCTGTAGTCTAAGTAAACTGTTTCTAATGGAGGGTGATTGGAAGAAACAAAAGTGTTATCTGTTTTTTGCCATTTTATTTTGGTTATAGTATTAATTTTGTTATAATAATTGTCAATATAATCTATGAGGTGTATATCAGTTTTGATATCTTGCATAAATGCATACCATTTTGTATATATATCATTTTTGACATGTTGGGGAAATTCTTTGTGGAATTGGTTGCGCCTTGTTTTGTTATGTTGGGATTGGAATTCGTGTAATAAATATTGTATATTTATTTCGTATATTTTGTTAATTGTAAGGAGATTTTTGTCTATGTGGCTAGGTGCGTCATCTTCAAAGTCTGTTTGTGTGGGAGATTGAGGGGATTCCTGGGATGGTGGTTGTGTATAATAGGGTTTGGTAATTTGAGAAGAGGAATCAACACCTTTAAATTTTGGTTTTTTATCTAAAAGATTTGTGTCAAATCTGGGGATGCTAGTGGAGCTACTACATCTACTAAGTTCTTTTATTTTGAAAGGGGTATTGATTCTTTGCTGATCAAAACTGATACGAACCGTTCCGTCAAGATATTGTTGTATATAATCGATATCTAATGAGTCATTTTGTATGTTTGTAGGATAATTCTCATTTTCTGCTATCCAGGTATTAGGGAGTTGAATGTCATTCCATTGTATAGTTTTTGGTACTTGAATGTTGGCGTTGGTAGTACTACTTTGTATGAGGACTGTTTTGTCTTTTGGACTTTTTACTAGAGCATGGATGTTAAGATTAGTTTTGGTACATTTGTAATAGACTCTGTATATTAAGGCTATTGAATGACTTCCTTCAAGCATTTAGGTGATGGCTCCAGATGTTTGGAGATTGAGAGTTAGTGCTTTTAATATGTGTTTATCATTTAGACTTAAGTGTAAATCAGGGTAACAGTCAAAATGAATTGGACCATTATGTAAACTTGATTCCATTAATCCTAATAGGCTATCACTAAATGTTGTAAATCTGCTATCTCGTAATGCTAATAATATTGAAGAATTTAAACCTCTTCGTGTTAGGGGTTTGATGGCCACTTGTACTAATCCTATATGTAGAAATTTATATCCTTTGGAAATGTGTTGGTTAATAGATTCTTTGCTTAGGAGAGAACATTTTTCTTGTTGTTTTGTAATTGCATAAATTTGTTCTGAAGTTTTTGCTACCTGACTAGTTTTGAACTTGTCATCAAACCAGCTAGTCTGGTAAATTTGGTTTGTGGAAATTTTTGGGATGTTCCAGTTGTGTAATTCTGTATTTAAATTTTCATAGATTTGTTCTTCTTCGTTTACTATATCTGGTATGGAGGACATTGTTGATATGTTAGAAGTAGAAGAATTATATTTAAATAATCTATTCATGTTAAAAAATATACAACCTACAAAAAATGAAATTATTCTAAACAAATCTATAAATACAATTACAGAAACCAACAAAAGCGTAAAAAACAAGATTACTTCACAGGAACTCAATCACGAAATCAAAAACATAAAAAAATAGATAGTAGAATTAAAACATGCTAAACCAACAAACAAAGAATCTCTAATTATTTGTTCCACTAAAAATAACTTTACAAATCTCCCATCTCCCATTACAACCACAAATAATTTCAATTCAAAGATGGAATACTTATATCAACATCAAAATTCATGATATGGAAATCGAAACAATCGCACTAATAGACACTGGAGCAGATATGAATTGCATTCAAGAGGGATTAATACCCACAAAATATTATCATAAAACAATTGAACAATTAGTATCTGCCAATGGAAGTCAAATGGATATTCAATACAAATTACCCAAAGTACATATTTGCCAAAACAATGTTTGTTTCCAAACATCTTTTATTTTAGTTAAAAATATGACAGATAATGTAATTTTAGGTCTACCTTTTATTGGTATGATATACCCTTTTACAACAAATAACATCGGTATAACTACAACACATTTAGGAAAAGAAATAACTTTTAAATTCTTCAAACCTCCTGAAAAACGAGAATTAAAACAATTAACACTTCTGCAACAAAAAAACTCAACAATTAAATTATCTCCAAAACGAGTTAAAATATAAACAAATAGAAGAACAACTTACAAATACTCATTTACTTCAACAAATAGATAAATTCAACAATCAATTAGAAACATAAATATGTTCAAATATACCTAGTGCCTTTTGGCATCGCAAAAAACATATAGTTACTTTACCTTATACCAAAGATTTCAAAGAAAGCAATATACCAACAAAATCCAGACCTATTCAAATGAATCCAGAAACAATGGAAACTTGTAAACAAGAAATTCAAACATTACTTGATAACCATATTATCCAAAAAAGTAAATCACCTTGGTCTTGCCCAGCTTTCTATGACAACAAAAATGCAGAAATAGAAAGAGGAGTACCTCGTCTAGTTATCAATTACAAACCACTAAATACTGCCTTAGAATGGATCAGATATCCAATTCCCAACAAAAAAGATCTCATTAATAGATTACATAATGCTACAATATTCTCAAAATTCGATCTTAAAAGTGGATTCTGGCAAATACAAATTCATCCAAAAGACAGATACAAAACTGCTTTTACAACCCCTTTCGGACATTATGAATGGAATGTAATGCCGTTTGGATTAAAAAATGCTCCTAGTGAATTTCAAAATATAATGAATGATATATTCAATCCATTTAGTCATTTTATTATCACATATATTGATGATGTACTCGTCTTTTCTAATACAATAGACGAACATTGGAAACATTTAAAATCCTTTCTACAAACTATCAAACACAATGGCTTAGTAGTTTCGGCCCCCAAAATTAAACTATTTCAAACAAAAATTCGATTTTTAGGATATAATATATATCAATCCACTATAACACCAATTGATAGGGCCATCCAATTTGCTGCCAAATTTCCAGATGAAATTACTGATAAAAACCAATTACAAAGATTTTTAGGATCACTAAATTATGTGTCAGAATTTTACAAAAATCTCAGACCAATATGTCAACCACTATTTGAAAGACTAAATAATAATCCACCAGCCTGGACATCAACCCATACTAATATTGTACAACAAATCAAAACATATGTCAAAATATTACCATGTCTAGGGATTCCAACAACAAGCTCGTTCAAAATCATACAAACTGATGCTTCTGACATAGGATATGGAGGCATTCTTTTACAAAAGATCAATTCCACTTCTCCTGAACAAATCGTTCGATATTATTCAGGCGTATGGAACAAAACCCAAAATAATTATAGTACTATTAAAAAAGAAATTTTGGCACTCGTATTATGTATCTCTAACTTTCAAGATGATATTTTAAACCAAAAATTTTTAATTCGAATTGACTGCAAAAGTGCAAAGCATATTTTAGAACAAGATGTAAAAAATGTGGCCAGCAAACAAATTTTTGCTCGTTGGCAATCAATATTAAGTATTTTTCACTTTGATATAGAATATATTAAAGGTGAGCAAAATTCAATTCCTGATTTTCTAACACGAGAATTCTTATTAAATTAATTTTGCAAATATGGCAGAAAAGAACAAAAAAGATAGCAAGATAGCAACAACACCACAAAAACAGTTAGCTCTCACAACTAGCATTATGGCTATTCCCCCAATTAAACTAGTCAATAGATACCAAGTCCTTAATCCAACACCAAAAAGCCAATACGGATCTAGTTCTTCACTAGCCTACCCACCAATTACCCAAAATTATACCCCAGTCAACCAGGTCATAGGAACCTCTTCCCAACCCATTATTCCAGCAAAAACAATTTATATTTCAAAACCTCAATTACAAAATCTATTTTACATAGAACCATCTTTTCAACATATAAAAAATCCAAATGATTTGGCTCTACATTATTTCCCAGACAACTCGCACTTTGTTCCACATAATCCAGACAAATCAATATCTTTCTATAAAAATATCCTTGAGCATACTCATTCCGTTGTCTTCAAACAAGTTTATGACCCAAAAGATAGCAACGTTATCAATTACCAATCATTTTACATCCACAAAATAATTAGTATTTCTGAATGGGGTCATCCCTCCAACCTTCAACCACTACCAGATACTAACTTATTTTTCAGTTACTATGATTACATCAACGCTTGGTCTTATGCATTATTATATGAAAATTCAAAATTCTCCCATTCTTGGTTCTTCCAATTTGATCAAAATTTCAATTCACCATTCCCTTCTTGGTTTCTCCGTTGGTGGACTCAAATGGGAGCCAGCAATGACATCATCCCACAAAACCTTCATGACCAAGTTGATTATTTCTACTCCAAACAGAAGTTAACCCCTCATCAACAACAATTTCCCAAGCTCCTCCTCTTTATTGCAAAATATAAAATTGCTTGGATATTCAGATGGAAATATGTTATCTCCGATAATCTTGTCTGCCGGCAATTCCTGACCAAATGGTGGAATAAATTCAATATTCAACAAGTTATTGATCAAGTCCAAAATGACTTTAAAATCAAAGTCCCAAAACCAGTCCAAATCCATGATAGGCCTCCTTCACCGTATATGATTTTCAATATCAAGCTTGATAGTCCTACTACAAGCTCCCCACCTCCAAAATCACTCAATCAAACAATAATCAAATTCGCCCAACAACTCATCCTGCAAGCTGCTCAAAATCCAAATCAAGAAGCCAGCAAAGCATTACTCCAAATTGCTACTGACATGCTTAGTCAAAGTCAAGAAACTGAAGCATCTACTTCTTCAACACCAGACCAAAATCCATTTGATACTCTATTTCAAGACTCCCAGGATCCCAATGAATTATAAGTACTAATTTTCTTTTTTGGATGCAGGGTCAGGTATTACTATTCCTCAAGAACATTACCTCTATTATCACTCACTGATAGTAGCTGAGAATCAATCATCCCCACTGGATGATGGTGAAAGCGTGAGTATAATATAAAAAGTGTGTAAAGATGAATCATGATCAAATTGAACTTTCCCTTTTAATTAATCCTTTAATTACTTGGGATGAGCTCAATAGAAGGAGACAAATCCGCCATCAATTACAAAATATCTGGACCCGATTCATTTTAGAACCAAAAACCAAAATCAATATCAAGTTTTGGATTAAAAGCATGAATTATCTTCTTGCTTTTTATGATAAAACTGCCTACAGCCATCCAGCTCTTAATAATGATATTATTTTCTTCAATGATAATGACAAAACGGATTATTACTGGTATAAATTCGTAGTCAAAAGACTACAAAAGAAACTTAAACTACTTTCACAACCATAATCCAAAATCATCAACCATGATACAATTACTTTGGAAACCACCTTTCCTATTATCTTTACTTTCCCAAAAGACAAGCCAATTCCAGTCATCCACAGCAAGAAGACAATTCCAAATGGGAACCACCTTTCCCACCAACATTACCATCCAACGATGGCATCATGCAATAATCCACCAGGTAGTGGAACTTTCCACCTAAAAGAGAGCATCAAAGGTCAAAAGCCAAATAATGACCAAGACAAAAGCCAACAGGAGAAAGCAATTAGCATCTCTTTTCCAAAAAAGAACACTCAAGACAAAATCAAATGGAGCACTAAGATACCCACAAGTCAATTATTCCTCCAGCAAATTATCAATACATCAGATTCTCTTCTCCACCGAAAGAGAGCCTCCAAGACAAAAGAAGACATCAAGTATTTCTCTTTTCCACCGAAAGAGAACACCAAAGTCAAAAGTAGCATTATTAGTTTTACTTTTTCAAAATCAGAATGATTGTAAACAGGGTTCCTTATTCCATAAAAGGACTCTCAAGATCAGTAGTTAGGTATCGGTTTTTTTTACCACTCTTCTTCTTCTACTACTTCTCTCTCAACTCTGCTCTCCCTCTCATATCTCGACCCATCTCTCTCAACTCTTCCTCCCCCCCATATGTACCAGTAGCTTCAAGTAAGCCTTTCAATTCAATACAATGATTTGAATTTACATTTTCAATACTGCTTTCAATTATTGTCTTTATTATGGCCGGTTCTACCGCCCTTATTATTATGCATGATTTATGGCTGGTCTAGACCGCCTAATTTGATTACTCTGTTTTAATTATACTTTAATATGCAAATAATCCAAATATATATATATGTACGTGTAAATATTAACTTCTTCCCATCGCGCCAATTCCCTTTACTGAGGGTGTCGCGACAAGTGAATTCCCACCAAATGGGGTTCCCCTGTTCAGGGTATCCCTTATTTAGGGTACTCGTAATTCTGTTGTGTTCTTCCGCGAGGATCCCCCCTTCGCAGTGGGGTTTTGCCCCAGTTATCGAATTATGTCAATGTCTGACGTGTCCATTGTAACCTTTCTTTCCACGTGGCAAGTTGTTATGGGTCGGTCAACTGTCTATTCATCGAAGGCGCTGACCTTTCCTACATATTCCCCTCGCGCGAGCGTGACTTCGCGACGCGTGGTACTCAACGCGCTATATCGCGCGCGTGCGACATCAGCGGAGTTCGTCGTTTTAGCGTTTCCCTCCAAAAGGTGGCTATTCCCAATTTCGAAGTTGCAGGCCAATTGGACTGCTGACACCATTTCAACCGCTGATTCTCGTGATGACAGTTAGGCTTATGCCTATAAATATCATTAGAGAGGGAGAGTAAACACTTTATTATCTCCAGAACTCTTTTCGTGTTTATCTCTAAAATTTCACAGTCTCTCATACTTCTTTCCTTCCTCTACCACTTAAACTTCCTTTCAAAACCCTAGTTTTTCTTCGAATCCATTATGGCTAGAACGAGGAAGTCAGAAGTTGATACTGAGGCTCTTTTAGCAAAGACCTCCCTACCTCCTGCCAGTGAGTGGAGAAGGGCTCCATTCTTGAGGTCCAAGAATAATGTCTTCTGGGCCAACATTCAGAACTACGTCCCCCTCCGCGGTGACCCTAAGGCGGAGTACATCATTTTCTCTGACGAACCAAGTGCTTCAGAAGCCGACATGATTGATCCTTCTTCGATCGTACGATTGAGGATAGAGAGGGATGATTTCCCCTTCTCCCAAGTTCAATACAGAGCCAATGTTCAACCCCCTAAGGGCTGGGCGATTGGGTAACCACTGTACTCGAGAAGAAGGAGTACAGAAAGACTCTCGACAAAGTGGGTTTATTGAAGGCCATTCACCTTTCGCGAGATCTCTTCATGAGCCGTCCTCAACGCAACCTGGATTTCGCGGTGTCTCGCTGGAGCACTACCAATCATACTTTTGTTTGCCCTTTTGGAGAAGTAGGGCCTACTCTTTTAGATACAGAGACTCTGATGGGCCTCTTTACTCGCGGCGAGTATCACTACAACCCCAATGATATTTCCGGTGGTGTCAAGACAGTGGCTGAGTATGTCGAGAAAGAGTGTAAGGCTGCCAGTGAGTTCGGATCTCGTTACAACAGTCAAGGAAGCCTTCGTGAAGCCCCAAAAACTAACAAGACTACTTGGGGATCTTGGTAGTGATTCTGGTTCCGCGACATCGCTCCAATAGCAGTTGATGGGGTGATCGTGATGACAATGAGTCCCCACTATGAAGGTCCGCTATATCTGACGGCCTTCTTAGTTCAATTTTTATCTCTTTTCCTCTTCCTTGACCTTTCGCACGAGGGACCACGTCGCGAGATGATCCCTCTCGCGGCCACCATAGCCACTGAGAAGAAACTTCCGCTGGGCCCCATGTTCTTGGGCCATTTCTACAATCAGATGGACTGCACTGCTGAAGACTTCAAGCGATCCATGGGGAGATATGAGATCACTTCAATGATCCATATCCCCTTCCTGTTGGACTTTTTCTATGAATATTTCCCAAAGGTTGCGCCCTCCCCCAGGGAGCGCCCTCCTCTGAAGACCGTCGAGGAGAGAAATGCAGTGAGCGATATTATTCACGATGGCCAGGGCAAGCCCATTATCAAAATTGGCAGCGAAAGGCTGCCCAGGATAATGAGGTGGAGCAATACTGGCCCTAACCAGCTCCTTAAAGACTGGTGCGATGAAGTGACCTCTTTTGACCCACGCCCCTACCAAAAGAATGTTGATGGTGCCATAGGCCCATCAGTCTTCGTGGAGGATGTCATTGAAGACTTTCAGAGCAAGAATATCCGAGCCCACAAGCTAGACTTCTTGTCATGGGTTACTCCCTGCTATCTTCCCACTCTATATCCTCTGAGGGCTCCACCTTGGTGTTGTACCGAGCGGATAGGCTCCCAACTCCAATTTGGGTATGATCAGGGCGTCCCCAATGGTCCTCCTTTCCCTCCCAAGGACTTCTTCGCTGGTATCCGCAGATTTTTGAAGATGTTCAATAATGGTTATGGGGGGGAGAGAGTTATTCCTGGCTCCGCGCGCAAGGCGGCCTTCACCCTAGAGAATAGGGTATACTAGGCGAGGAACCTTCAGTCTTTTTCAGATTTTGTCCAAACCCTAGAAGTGGTTTTTCCCGCGGAGCCCATTTCTAAGAAAGACCTAACCTTGCACACCTTCAAGCCAGGGAAGTAATCTGACTGGCGTGGACCTCAGTCTTGCTGGGTTAATCAAACCATGGTCCCTGTAAATGTGATCGACGCTGACAAGAGGAAGGCTCCCCCCCCCCCCCTAGATAGAGCAAGCTCCCAAGAGAGCAAAGGTGAGAGATTTTTTTTTTTTTACTTGTTTTGGTGTTGTGCTTCCTTTATTGCTTTACCATACTGACTTATTGTTGTTGCTGGCTTTCAGGGTCCTCCGCGAAGGGGTCGCACCATAACACAGACTTCTTTCCCCATCGCGAAGCCCCAAGCCCAAGCAGAACCATTAGCGGCCAATGAGGAGGACGTGCCCATTGCGGACCTCGCTCCTGGGCGTTTGCCAAAGACCCAGGACGCGGGTGGCTCTGATCCTTCTGCCACTCCCCCTTCTTCAACTCAATCAGCTACTACTACCACTGCCATTCCTTCAGAAGTTCCCCCTCCAGAGGGAGCTTTTAAGGTAGATGCGAGCTCTGGAACTGAAGGAGTGGTTCCCAGCCCTGCGAAGGGACAACACCAGGAGCATTAGATGCGAGCTCTGGAAATGAAGGAGTGGTTCCTAGCCCTGCAAAGGGACAACACCAAGATGCTCCGGATTTAGGTGGTAATGTGGACAACGTTGTAGGCTCAGATGTTGCACAGTTGATGCTTTTAACGCTCTCAATGTCGCGAGCGATATTGCCAAGGAGGTGGCTGAGCAAGTGACTAATGTTGAAAAGGATGCTGGCGAGGGGGTTATGGGGAGTACTACTGGTGGTGGGGGGGATGATAAACTTGCGGAGATGCAGGAGGTTGACGAGTCTGAGGGTTCTAAGAGAGAAATAGATTTGATGAATGCAGAGCCTGCAGAGGAAATTGAGTCTTCCGTGAGATCTCCCGGCCTAGAATCTCCTCCCTTTGATGTGGGTGGGGCTGAGGGTGGTTCTGAATCGAAGAAGAAGAAGAGGAAATTGAAGAAGAAATTCAAAGACACCGCGAGGGGTTTTGGTGCTGACACTAGCGATGCCACAACTTCCCATCCGCGAGACAGGACATCATCTCCCTCTCGTGACGCTTCGGTCATAGAGATACCTTCTTCAACTGAGAATGACAGTCTCCATCCCAAGGTCATTCCTGAATCAACAGTTAGCTACAGCTCTGAAATGGATGACCTTGGCGAGGACAACGATGAAGATAATGAAGACTCTAGAGGTAAGTCCAGTAGTGACATTTTTGCAGGAATTGGCACGCGTGGTACCTGCAAACATGCTTCTTGCAATCTCTTTCCATCCTTGGCCAGTAGTAACCCAAATGGGTGATTTGCTCATACAATTTCCTTCCTCCCTAGTGCTCCATCTCATGAGCTTTGTGCAAAACTTCTTCTGCTTCATTGTTAGAAAGGCACTTCAGGAGGATATGGTCAAGAGCTCTTCTGTACAACTGGCCATCCTTGATAAAGAACCTCGTCTCGCAACACTGCACTTCTCAAATGCTACTACGATCCACAGGGAGGGCTCCTTCTTTCAGATAATCAACGTATTTCTGCTTCCAATCTGTCTCTTCACTCGAAAAGTTGCACTCGTGCTCAATTTCATGGAGTGAACAGTTGGGGCATTCTCTAAGCACGATCGCGGCATCGTTCTTCATCGTAGGCCAATAATAGCCTTGGCGTTGAATTCTCCTGTACAGTGTGCGATGTCATTTTCTCCACAAGTCTTCTCGTGTATTTGTCCCAACCTCTCCTGAGCCTCTTCATTACTAATGCACCTCGCAAGCCACCCTTGAGGGCCGCGGAAGTATAACTCTCCTTTTAAAATAGTGAATTGTGATAGGGTCATGATGGGTATTTCTCCTTTCCCTGTCGCAATCTGGGATTTCACAGGCTCGCGCCAGTCCTTATCATCATTATGCACTTTTTCCTCAACAAACGAGGGCTCAGTCTTTCTCGTGATCTCAATGGCCACTGTGTCTCCTTCAAATTTTGTTTTAGCGCCTAAAGTAGCCAATGCGTCATGGAATCTGTTCTCTGACCTTGGCTCATGAACGATACTAAGATCATCAAAATAATTCCTTACTCTTTGAACAGTTGCCCTGTATGGCGCGAGATTAGCTTCTTTTAGGGCGTAGACACCTTTGCTTTGTAAAATTATCAGTTTTGAATCCCCTATAATTCTGAGCTTCTTGATTCCTTTTTCTTTGGCCGCGAGCAGCCCCAAGATAAGCGCTTTGTATTCAGCTTCGTTGTTAGAGCATTGGAATGCAAGTTTGTAGGACAAGTATTCCTTCGCGCCGCTATCGCTCTGCAGCGTGACACCTGCTCCAGCTAAATTGCCTCTTGTTGCCCCATCAAAGCTTAGCGTCCAGGTTTTTTTGTTCGGAGCTGACTGCTAACGCTTCGAAATCATCACCTGGTAATGATCCCTCCAATGGTTCACATTCTCCACTTGGAAACTGGGCTAGCAGGTCTGCGAGTGTTTGGCATTTGATAGCACGTGGTGCTACGCACACTATTTTGAACTCTGCCAAAGTTAGCAACCATCTCGCGGCCCTTCTAGTAAGAACAGGGCGAGAAAGTAGGTATCTTATTGGATCATTTTTCGTCACGAGCTGAACTTTGAATGACAGGAAGTAGTGCCTGAGCTTTTGCGCTGTGAAGACAAGTGCCAAGCAATGGCATTCGATAGGAGTGTAACGTTCTTCTGCTCCTTGCACTTTTCTACAGATATAGTACACAGGTCGCTCGACTCCTTCCACCTCCTGATCTAGTAATGCCCCAATTGACCTCGCGGTGGAAGTTAAATATAGGATCAGTGGTTTGCCCTTTTGTGGCGCGGCCATTGTCTGTGGTGATGCTAAGACTGCTTTGACACTCTCGAAGGCCAACTGGTGTTTGTCCTTCCATTCAAACTTTGTCTTCTCCTTCAATAAATCGCCCAGTGGCGCAATAATTTCTGCCAAAGCAGGGATAAATCTTCTTAAATAGGAAACCTTTTCCCAAAAATCCCTTAAGGGATCTCTGAGAATGAGGAGGAGGCATGCTCGATATGGAATGGATCTTTGATTCATCTACATCGATCCCATGTCTATGTACTAGAAAGCCCAAAACCTTTCCTGACTCAACCCTAAATACACACTTAAGAGGATTCATTTGCATGTTGAACTTCCTGCATCTTTTGAACACCCCTTCGAGGTCGCGCAGGTGCTCTATCTTGTACTTTGACTTCGTGACCAAATCATCAACGTAAACTTCCACTGAATGGTAAATCATATCATGAAAAATTGTTGTCATTGCTCGCTGATAGGTCGCGTCAGCATTCTTAAGCCCAAATGGCATTACAGTATAGGCCAGGCATGTCATCGTATTGACGTTGAGGTTGCTTCACAGGTGGTGGCTCACGAGTTTTGGGTCTAGGCCAGGCATCTCATCGTAGTGCCAAGTAAACACATCGCTGTATTTGCGAAGCAGAGCCACCATTCCAGCTCGAGCCTCAGGTTCCATAGCCTTACTGAAAAAAACGGCCCTCGCGGTCCCTTCTCCAATTCTTAAATTAACCTCCTCGAGCTCTTCGGGCTGAGGCTTGGGTCCATCTTGCATATACTCAGGAGCTAGTTCGGGTTTCTGAATAATCTCGAGCTCCTCTTCTATTCCTTCCATATCGTGGGGATCAGAAGCTTCACAGACGCTAACTGACCCCTCACACCGTCACAAGTGATACATGGTTCTCCCCCCTTCGCTAGTCTTTGTGATTTTGCGAGGGGTCAATCTATCAAACACCGCGGCATGCTTTGCGACAACTGGTTCTGATGGTTCTCCTTTGATATCCTCCCACCTTGGAATTTTTACTCCAACAGGCTTCGCGATTACAGCCTCACAGGCTTCCTAAACCTCAGAAAAGTAAACCACATCAGAAAGATGAGCCTCACAAGCTTCAAAGGGCTTCACAGTGGCTGCTATGGTGACCTTCTTCCCAGCCCTGATGCCCTTAAGGCACTGATGATAACTTGATGGGATCACTGCGTACTTGTGCATCCAAGACCGCACCAAGATTATGTGATAGTTGGTCTGACCAGCTATAACGTGGAATTTTGTTGGCGCGCGAATGGGCCCAACAGCGAGGTCCAACACAATGTATCCCAGAGAGGGCTTCTTCTTCCCTCCAAAACCAACTATTCCCACCAATGACTTAATGATTCGAGGCTCTAGGATTCCTAACTTCTTCAGCATCTCGAGGGGCATGATGTTGATTGATGCCCCTCCGTCCAGAAAAGCCCGTTTAAACTCCACGCCATTGATGTGAGCAGTGACAAACAAAGGTCTATTATGGGGAAATGGCACCCTCCTTTCTGCATCCGAGAATGAGATAGCATTGGAGTCCTCAAGACAAAACCTCCCTCTGCCACTCATGCTTCTTGGCCCTCATTAGCTATTTCCAGTATTGCTTTTGTCATCTTGAGTCTGATGGAACCCAAACCCATCAAAGAAAGTCTTGAACTTATGACTTTTAGACAGAATCTTGTGCCCATCATCCGCGTTCACCTCCATAGTGGGATGGTTGTAGCTCGCGATTTCTTCAATGTGATCATAGAAAGAGGTCATATAAACTTCTTCAACTTCGTCCTCCATTTCGTACATAAAATCGTAGTATCCATCTTCGTAACATTCTGCCATCGCAACCCCTCCCTCATGCTGAGGATAGGGTCTCTCGCGTACATCCCTGTTTACTCCAACTCTCAATTCGTTGTTATCTTGCTTCTTTTTGAAAATCTTCTTGAGGGTCCAACAGTCACTCGTGGGATGCTGTACTCTTCTGTGAAAGACACAGTACCTGGGGTTAGCGCGATCCTGCTAAGTGGGCTGGGCTTCAACCTCTGGAAGCTTCAAACACCCATCCGCGACCCACGCGCTAACAAGATCTTTGACCTCTTCAATGCTGTAAGGGTATGGAGGAGCATCTCTTGCTCGCTCCTTGTAATCTTTGAAAGGTTTACTTCTCCTCTTGGGGTTACCATCACCCCCCCTGCAGTTTACGCAAGGCTTGCGCGGAGGCCGTAGAAGCAACCCCTCCACTTTTGGTCTTGTTTTGGGCACCTCGACATCAACGGTACCGCGAAGTAGGGGTGAGCAAAACCCGGACCGACCCGCCAACCCGATCCGACCCAACGGGACGGGTTTCAGTCGGTTTAAAAAGACAATTGGTTCGGGTTTAAAAATAAGTAACCCGACAGGGTCGGGTCAGGTTTCGGGTTCGAGGTTTAAAATTTCGGGTAACCCGACCCGACTCGATAGTATATATTAAAAGCCCAGCCTTCACTTTTTCCCTTCAGAATTAAAATCCCTGCTAATCTGCCATTAAATTAAAATCCCTGCCAATCTGCCATTAATTTCACAGTACCTTACCTCACGCCACACTGTCTCTCACTATTCCTAGAGCAACTTCATAGATCTCTCTCTCTCTCTCTCTCTCTCATGTCCAACCGACCACCACACCATCTACCACCATCCACCACGTCGTCCGGCGTCCACTAACCACTGCCATCCATTACCTAACCCCCAAACCCTTTAAAAAATCTCAGGTCTCTCCCTCTCTCTCACACACAATCAGATGATGGCGACGTCGGTGAGGATAACGGAGAAAAAAAATAGATGACGGCAAGGATCATGTCTCTATTCACTACCTCCAGCCCTCTGGCCTTCACCACATCCAGATCTATACTCATGCCTCTCTCTCTCTCTCTCTCTCTCTCTCTCTCTCTCTCTCTCTCTCTCTCTCTCTCTCTCTCTGTATATTTGAACATGTATTTGTAATTTTGCATATTCGATTTCGATCTGTGTATTTATATCTGAACTTTGAAGATTGGGTTTGGTAGGAAACTCAATCGATACTCCTCTCCTCTGTCTCTCTCTTCATTTTAGATTTTTTTTTTTTTGTCCTTTAGATCTGAAACTAGTTGGAAAATGCAACCCGATCGAAACCCGATCGACCCGATCCGATCGGTTTCCAGTGTAGTTCGGTTCGGTTCCGGGTTTTGTTTATCCCAACCCAATCAAACCTGACCCGACCCGAACCCTACGAAAACCCGCCCAACCCGACCCGTGCTCATCCCTACCACAAAGATTGAACGCAGCTTCCATTAAAGTCGAAAATGTTTGATACTTTCCATTGATGAGGTGCTTCCGATATTCCTTTATCATCCCGAGTAGACAAATTTCTACCAAGCGTTTCTCAGGTACTGGCTCATGACATTGGACCACTTTATCTTGGAATCGTTTGATGAAATCGACAATATCCTCTGTTAGCTTCTACTTCTCATTCATGACGTTCAAGGAGGTTATCTTCTCTGTCACTTGGAAGACTTTAGTGTAGAACAGATTCACCATTTCCTCCCAAGTGTTTACAGAGTGAGGCTCCAAGTTGACATACCATATGTAAGCTCGAGAAGTCACAGACTTAGAGAATTCTCGCAAGCGTAGATTGACGTCTTGAGAATGTACCCCCAACGTCTCAATG
Source organism: Vaccinium vitis-idaea (assembly GCA_963854785.1). Taxonomy (NCBI): domain Eukaryota; kingdom Viridiplantae; phylum Streptophyta; class Magnoliopsida; order Ericales; family Ericaceae; genus Vaccinium; species Vaccinium vitis-idaea. The sequence goes on along the minus strand of OY978218.1, from coordinate 16,376,801 downwards.
AAACGATGAACGTGCTCTTGGGCACTACCTTCTTTTTCGTCGAACTTAATGAACTTTGGAGGGACATACCCTTCTGGATATGGCATCGCCAAAATCGTAGCAGGGTATGGTTGTTGGATTTCAGGGCTAGGCAGTGTGGGTAAGGTTGCCTTAGCTTTTTCTTGTTGAAACAGGCTTGTACATCTGCAAGAGTAAGGAACCCTTGCGGCTGAGGTCCTGCAACTATCCCACTAGCAGCTGGGGTACCTGGCGCGGGGACTGGTGGTACCACAGGGTTTGGATTGTTGACATTTTGTAGTGGGGCTGGAGGTGCAGCAGGAGCAACACTACCAAGCATATTCACCACTTGTGGGGCTTGGCCTCCTAGGTTTCCCTCCACTAAATTTGGTGGGGGCACTGGGGAAGCTACTGGAGCTCTGGCAGCCACCACAGCTTGAGTCAGTTGTGTTATAGCCAGGAGCAACTGAGTCTGGCTCTGCTGCATCTGTTGTTGGCCATCACGAATGGCCTGTAGAGTTTCTGCATTAGCAGCAAGAATCTGTGCAGTATCAACTTCATGAACCTCCTCTAATAGTGGTGGATTATTTTCCATTGCTCTTTGTCGAAGAGTTTAAATTGCACTTAAAAGATTTCGGGAAGATGAACCTTGTATTTGTGAACTACTTCTCACCACAACCATCAGCTATGAAAGGCTCCCCAGCGGAGTCGCCAAATGTAGGATAGGTTCTTGGTTCAGTCAAATAAATTCAACTTGGAGAGGCAAACAACAACTAATGGTTAAGCAAGAAGTAAGCGAGTGTGTAAAGGGGTGAAAGATTAGGCCAAATACACAAAGAGAGAAGGCAGCAGTATTCAGTCTATTCCCCTTTAGATTATCATCATTCCTCTGTCACAGCTTCTAGGAAAGATGAGTTCGCGAGCACTAGCAAGAACAATGTTCTTGATTCCAGAGCTCTGAATCACTTCCTCTCTCTAGGGTTTTCGTGCCTTGGGAATGAATTAATCTCTGTATGGGAATTTGTGAAGGAATGTCTCATATTTATAGGGATCTGCACCCAATCATTGGGCTGCAAACATTTCCCTAATAATATGATGACACATGCTCTCTCCGTATACCTGGGCAACGTGGGTGACATCACTGGCCATTAGGAAAATTCCCATGGCTTATCCAGTGCACGTCATTCCATCGCGACGATCCCTAATCATTTAAAGCCACCAAGCCACTTGTATCTCCCCTATTCCCACGATGCTAGGGATGGTCACGAGCCATTTGGCTCGCACCAACATCTTCTTCTAGACTCGTAATGACTTCCCTACCCCTGCCATATGGCCAGGTGTAGTCGCGAGCTCAATATATATATGTACGTGTAAATATTAACATCTTCATGTCGCGCCAATTCCCTTTACTGAGGGTGTCGCGACAGGTGAATTCCCACCAAATTGGGTTCCCTTGTTCAGGGTATCCCTTATTTAGGGTACTCGTAATTCTGTTGTGTTCTTCTGCGATGATCCCCCCTTCGCGGTGGGGTTTTGCCCCAGTTATTGAATTATGTCAATGTCTGACGTGTCCATTGTAACCTTTATTTCCACATGGCAAGTTGTTATGGGTCGGTCAACTGTATATTCATCAAACGCGCTGACCTCTCCTACACGTTGTTCTTCGTGATTGTTTAACTAAAAAGTTCTCTTTAAATCATATATATTTTGTTAATGTTTACAAATTGATTGAAAGAGAACAGGCGAAGAAGAAGCGCATTGTCTCGATACCTTTCAAAGCGAAGAATGACACGAGGTAAAAGGGAGACTCGTCCATAGAACCCTTGGTCGTCCTCGAGTCATAATGTGTTAATTACTTATGCATGACATGCATATTTCTTCAAATTTCTACATTTCATATGGCATCTCTATTCATCTCTTCTGCATTTATATGGCCGTGCATTGTTTTGTGTTAGAAAAAAGCATTTAAAATATCTTTAAACCAATTAATTGTGTCAAATTATATTAGCTACTTAAATGGGTGGTTATTGGTTATTAATATTAGTAACTCCCAAATATTATATTGTGTATTAAAATACCTATTATATGCAATGGTTAATTGCATTGGAGTTTTGTTTTCCTATATAAAGGTGGCTAGTCCACAAGATGAAGAAGACTATTCTTGACGAAAATATTTTATCAAATCAATGAGTTATGTGTAACACACATATATCGATATTCGTTGAGATATAGGTTTATTGTTTTGAGCATACGGACGATTCTTGATTCGTGTGGAAAGCTTTAGTTGCACACAAAGCTTCCGTGGATGATCGTTGTATCTTGGGGGTGGAATGTCACACAACTCGGTGCAAGAGGGGACATATCTTCTCTTAGGAGAGTGCTTTACGCGTGGCTCGATCAATATAAGTTTTCCTAATCTCTCTTATTTTATATTTGTAGTATTGCTATATTATTATATTATTGTGTCGTTATCTCCAATTATATAAATTTACAGAAATTCTAACGAATATTTCCAACAATCCAAGAGACGTTGGATTTTTTGTAAAGCATGGAGTCTATTACACGAGTGTCAGGAGATTATGCAAACCATTAGAATTTCGAAAACAACAACAGAATTTTGGGTTAGTACCCTCGGTGTTCATTCAATCTTAGCCCGAATGATTCTTCTTGGGTTTAGTTTATATTTATCCAAAGTACCATGAATTGCATACTAGTAATATGAATTATTCGTGGCTAAGATTTTCTATGTACCCCACTTCTTATACCGAAGGTTTTCTCCTATAGACGTACCCGAGTATGTGAACCTAAACAATTTATTAAAAAAAAAAACTCGTTCCGTAGATTTTGCTTTGTTTCTGGTAAACTACGGCTTTCATAGCATGTGACACAATTGTTTCATCAAAACAATGAGCATAATCACTATTGTGCATCAATTTTTTATTTTTTTTTTGTAATAGGTGATATTTACATTAGAGAAAATTGGCAACTTTATATTTAAGACAATTTTATGATGTTATCAAATTGTCTTGGTAGAGGCCATTTATTTGTGCAATTCCAAGTTTGAGTCTTGCGCATTAGTAGTTGGGCTTTGATCTCAATTAAAAATTAAAAAACAAATTGGGGTTTGAATTTCATAGTTAAAATCTAATAGTTATGCTCTACTTATTCTGTAGCATAGTTAAAATCTAATAGTTTTGCTCTACTTATTCTGTAGTACTTTGCTTAGTAAACGATTGTGTGAATTGGTGGTGATTACTGGTTTATTTTCTTTAAAATCCTTTACAGTATGATGCTTTGAGAGTCCAGTTCTTGGGCTATAAGATTTTCTACCTTCTGTTCAAAAAATCATATGAATGATTTTCTTTAACGGTTATAAATAAATTATAGTGTGGTAAATTATCTTAAGATACATTGAGGAGTTACAAATCAAGAAATTGGTGATTCAATCAATATTTATAATTGGTGATTCAATCAATATTTATAAAAATATAGTAGTAACTTACATTATTAACTCCAATATCAATGCATATATAATATAACTTCTTTTGTGGCTATAAGTGTAGAGATTCAAAAGTTATTAATTTGACAGTGTTCTTCCCTGATTTGTCTTAAATGTGTTGATAGAAGAGAAAAAGTCCTTGAACAAGTTCAATAGATAAGAGTTTTGACTTTTCCGGTATTTCTTATCCTAAAAGGAAAACAAGGGAGAACACTTACATGTTTGATGTAAAAAGGAGAAAAAAAAATAGTTTGTTGTTTTTTCTTTTGCTAATTATCTATGAGGAAAAACACTTTTTATAACAGGGGAGTTATATATTGTCCTCCTAACTGTTGGTGAATTCCATATTCTATGGTAGAAATTTATTTTCATCTCATAGATATATGGAAAAAAAAAATTCTCAAAAATGTTGGCAAGCTATTTATGATGGCACAATACAGTGACTTAAGGAAATGTCTTAAATGTGGGGGTTTGAAAGGAACTAACTAAGGCTCTGATAATTTTTAACGGCATAAACGATTTATTTGAAAAGGCTCCTAGTAGTGAAAAGACTACTGGCCTTGTGATTGGGAAAAACCTCAAAAAGGAAACAAAAGAAGTGGTATATATGAGTCGTATGACTACTAACCACACGAGGAAAACACATGACGGTTAGTAGATACTTAGACTACCAGTCTTGTGAAGGAAAAGAGATATAAGAACTCTGAAAGCGTGCATTTCTATTTATGGGATAAAAAAAAATGGTTCCGTGTGGGGGTCAAGATCACTGACCAATATAAGGCGAGAAAACGATTTATAAGACTATAAATGAAAGTGGAAAGTGGAAAGTGCGATGTTAGTAAACAAAGACAGTGGTTCCTAGTAGATTATTGAGACTACTGGCCACAATATGTAGCTCCTAGTAGAAGGCTACTGGTCACTAAAATTAGTGATTCCTAGTAGAGGACTACTGGCTACCGAGGACGGAAATTGTCAAAATTTTTGTAGACCAAGTATATCTGATGGGTCTAAAACATATGTTGCTTTGATTCAAAAGAAAGGACCAAACTCATTTTATGAGTCCAGTATCTAATAAAAAAAATTGTTGCCTCGATTGATTTTGGAACATGTGGGTTCGATGTTGCCTCAGTTTATATGTATCAAAGTACGCATACTAGATCCAAAGCATATATATTGCCTCGAATCAATGTGGCTTTCAGTGAGAGAACTGGATTGAATGTTCATTTACCTCGAATCGATGTTGCTTTCGGTGATCTTATTCGATCATTTTTATGGATCCAAAACTTATGTGTTGCTTCAGTCGAAAACAAAAGGACTTGGTGGGGTCCTGAACATCAAATTTTTTGATGAGTCTCTCGAGAAAAACGCATGCTAGAAAGGGAAACTAAATGCTATATGCATACAAAAGGTTAGCACGCATGCTAATTATAATCATCGAGGGAAATGGGACTGAAGCCTATAAAGAGTAGTCATCGCAGTGGACACCCAACCTTTGTGATTGGAGATCCCATGAAGTAGGTTCAATGGGTAATAACGAAGCTGTAGGTTGGCTCGAAGAGCACTAATTTTATTGAGGGATAGTCCCTGGTCTCATTTCTATGATGATAGTGCTCATAGGTGCAACGGGTTGTGGAAAACATAGCCCAAGTCAATGTGACGAGTTAGGAAGAGTAAAAGCTCTGAATGAGTCCAAGGCAGGTATTTTGTGGGGTATCAGGTCACAGATAACCCTGAAGGTCTCACCTAAGTGAGTGTGGTACTAGGGTCGCTACTCTGGGAGATTAGGCTACTCCCTAAAGACACTCATGATATAGGATACATGCGCATGACCGTAACGCGCAAGCCTGACTAGAACCAAAACGAATTGCCCGTACTGTGTGTGGGGTAAGCAGAAGTTTGGCTCAAGGACCCAGTTCAAGACTTTAGTTCACTGTGGTGCCTTCAAATGGAACTTACTTTCACTAAGTGTAGGTTCAAACCCGGAAGGTACCTACACCCATTGCGCAGTAATGCTCACATATTATATAAATATTGCTTTTATATTTCGGAAAGATTTTTAAAATTTTGTGGGGGATTGTTAGAAAAAAGCTTTTAAAATATCTTTAAACCAATTAATTGTGTCAAATTATATTAGCTACTTAAATTGGTAGTTATTGGTAATTAATATTAGTAACTCCCAAATATTATATTGTGTATCAAAATACCTATTATATGCAATGGTTAATTGCATTGGAGTTTTGTTTTCCTATATAAAGGTGGCTAGTCCACAAGATGAAGAAGACTATTCTTGACGAAAATATTTTATCAAATCAATGAGTTATGTGTAACACACATATATCGATATTCGTTGAGATATATGTTTATTGTTTTGAGCATACGGGCGATTCTTGATTCGTGTGGAAAGCTTTAGCTGCACACAAAGCTTCCGTGGATGATCTTTGTATCTTGGGGGTGGAATGTCACACAACTCGGTGCAAGCGGGGACATATCTTCTCTTAGGATAGCGCTTTACGCGTGCTTCGATCCATATAAGTTTTCCTAATCTCTCTTATTTTATGTTTGTAGTATTGCCATATTATTATATTGTTGTGTCGTTATCTCCAATTATATAAATTTACAGAAATTCTAACGAATATTTCCAATATTTTGTACTACTATATGCTTAATTGAGGGTTGTGGATGATTGTAGATGTTTTGACTTGTGCCTCTTTGGTTTGGTTCAGTTGTTTTTCTTCATCTTACGAATTCTTTTCTCTTCTAAAGGGATTGCTTTAAAAATAAATAAAACATGAACCAAATATAGCTGATAAAAAAAAATGGTCCCTTCCACTTAGAAGTGGTTGGAAGATGCTAACATGACACATGTTAAGGTTGAAAAAGCGTTTTGAAAAGTGTTAAAAGTATATAAAAATAGGTGTAAATATATTGAAAGTGTAAAATGTGCAGTGAAGTGTATTTTTTTATTTTGTTTTTTTTACCAAGTGGGCTCACAATAGCAAGACCCATATCAAATAATGCCAAATAAGTTAGAATTTTCTTACACATGCAAAGACTTAAATAAGATAGGGCTTGTGGAGGCATGGCCTCCCCCAATTTGGAAAACCACATAATTGTCTAGCACTAGTATTTTTCTGGAATTGCTTTTAAAAACTTTACATGTTGGCCCCCAACAGTTCAATGATTGTGGATATGCTCCTTACACAATTGTTTACTGTTCAATCATTAGGGTCACGTTGGAAGAAAATAATTGCTTGCGAATTCTTAGTCGCGACGTAGATAGTCTCCCTTTGACCGAGGAGACAATTAGTTGATGTGCGCGTAAGTTGACTCGGATACATCTGACCGCCATACCAAAAAAAAATTGAGTTAATCATCTTGTGGCCCCCCATATAAAAAAATTCTGAAAATCCTGAATTCGTCCCTGATCTCATAGATATCAATAAATATAAACGGATATTAAAATATTTTTCTTATATATATATGCTATGCGCAAGGAAGCTTACACCGAATCATACACAGAATGTGAGAATATGAAGTCATGTTTTGCAAACACGTTTTCAAAATTAATGCATTCACATTCTATGTATGTTTTGGTGTAAACTTCCTTGCACTTAAAATTTTTATACAAATATATATATATTTTACACATTAATATATTTATATAAATATATACATGGGGGCGGATCCCGTGGACACTTTTTGCACACACATTTTGACACTCCATCTCAGCCATTGAAACCAATGGCTGAGATTAAAAATTAAAAAGCCCATCCCAGTCACGTGTTCTCTCTCTCTCTCTCTCTCTCTCTCTCTCTCTCTCTCTCTCTCTCTCTCCAACACAGTCATGTTTCTTCTATGGCCACCGTATACACTCTCAAAACCGCACCACCGTCCGCGGCGGCCTCTTCTCCAACTGCATACGATTTCTCGTATTTTGACCCCTGTATATGCAGAAGTCTTTCTTTCTAGTCTCTGTTCTCAAACCACAAAAACCATCTGTTTTCTTCTCTAAAAAAAAAAAACAAAAAACACTTATCGATGAATTAAAAAATTTGAACACTTCCTCCATCAGAAACCATCATCCGAGTGATCTTGGATTGACTTCACTCTTTGTCACGAATGCAAATTTCGGCTCCCCTTTGTCTTTTTGGGTTTCAGAAGTTTGACCTCACAAATAAAAAGATAGAAAGAAACAAAATCATAACTTTTCCAGAATAATCTAACTCATAAATTCAGTCCACATAATGAGATTCTTCAGAGAATAATCGATGAATTAACAGGGTACAGAGGCCGATTTGGCGGCGGCAAAGAGGGACTTGACCAGGGCGGGGTCAGAGATGTCGGCTTTAGAGGAGTTGGAGGAGAAGTTGACGATGATATGGTCGCCGAGGGAAGGAGAGGGCGTTAGGAGTCGCCGGTGACAATGGCAGTGCCGGCACGGTGCTGGAGTGGGAGGAGATGGGGTTGGGTTGGCTGTGGGTAAGGGTGAGGGGAGAGAGAGGATAGAGAACACATGAGAGGGGGTGAGAGATGCGGAGTGTTATTAAGTTTTAATCTCAGCCATTGGTTTCAATGGCTGAGATGGAGTGTCAAAATATGTGTGCAAAAAGTGTGTCCACGGATCCGCCCTATATATATATATATATATATATATAGGAAGATGTTCTATTAAGGACTCCCTCACGGATCTCCTCCGTGAGGACCACCCCTGTTTTTATTTTCATGACCAAATTTCGACGATCTGAACCGCTCAATGTGTTTAAAACATGTTTTCCATGTCCAACGCGAGGAATCACAAAAAAGAAATACCCGAAAGGGCTTCATCCGAGCGGTTTTTCATAATAACCGTACATATATAATTTATCGAAAAATGTTCGAATGAAGCCCTTCCGGGTATTTTTTTTGGACGAATCCTCGCGGTAGTCCCTCAAACTCCGAATTTGCGGACCTCATTGATCGGGGTCGAATCTCGACGATCCGAACCGCTCAATGTGTTTAAAACGTGATTTTAAGGGTCACCGCGAGGATTCGTCCAAAAAAAATACCCGGAAGGGCTTCATTCGAACATTTTTCGATAAATTATATATGTACGGTTATTATGAAAAACCGCTCGGATGAAGCCCTTTCGGGTATTTCTTTTTTGTGATTCCTCGCGTTGGACATGGAAAACATGTTTTAAACACATTGAGCGGTTCGGATCATAGATATTTGGTCCGGAAAATCAAAAAAGGGGTGGTCCTCACGGAGGAGATCTTTGAGGGAGTCCTCAATAGAACATCTTCCTATATATATATATATATATATATATAGGTGGATTTTCTAGTCCACACCTCCCGTAAATAAGAAAAACATGGCTTTTTTTGTGTTGCAAATTATTTTTGGAAAATCCGAGCCGTCCAATGTGTCCAGAAGGTGTTTTCAAGGGTCCACGCGGGAAATCTTCAAAAAAAAATACCGGGAAGGGCTTGATCCAAGCAGTTTTTCGCAAAAACTGTATTTATATATTTTTGCGAAAACTGCTTGGATCAAGCCCTTCCCGGTATTTTTTTTTTGAAGATTTTCCGCGATGGACCCTTGAAAACACCTTCTGAACACATTGGACGGCTCGGATCGTCAAAAAAAATTTTGGATCATGGAGGTCCGGAAACGGGAGGTCCGGACTAGAAGCCCTCCCTATATATATATACACCACACTTCCCCTCCAAACTTCCGGATTTTATTAAGTTACGGACCTCATTGATCCCGATCGAATTTCGATGATCCGAACAGTCCAATGTGTTTAAAAGGTGTTTTCAAGGGTCTCCGTGAGAAATCATAAAAAAAATTACCGGGAAGGGCTTGATCCGAGCCGTTTTTCACAAAAACTGTATATGTACAGTTTTGTGAAAACAGCTCGGATCAAGCCCTTCCCAGTATTTTTTTTTTATGATTTCTCGCGGGGACCCTAAAAAACACCTTTTAAACACATTGGACGGTTCGGATCATCGAAATTTGATCGGGATCAATGAGGTCCGGAATTTAACAAGTTAAGGGAGTTTGGAGGGGAAGTGGACTGTATATATATATATATATATGGAAATCTTCTTATCCACACCTCCCAGAAATAAGAAAAAAATGGTTTTTTTTTTAGTTGCAAATTTTTTTTGGAAAATCCGATCCGTCCAATATGTTCAGAAGGTGTTTTCAAGGGTCCACGCGGAAAATCTTCAAAACAAAATACCAGGAAGGGCTTGATCCAAGCAGTTTTCGCAAAAACTGTATTTATATATTTTTGCGAAAACTGCTTGGATCAAGCCCTTCCCGGTATTTTTTTTTGAAGATTTTCCACGAGGACCCTAGAAAACACCTTCTGAACACATTGGATGGATCGGATCGTCAAAAAAAATTTGGATCAAAAGTCTGGAAATCAAAAGTCCGGATAAGAAGCGTAACCTATATATATATGTATACAGTCATGATCCAGTCAGGGATCTCTGACTTTGTTAAAATATGGACCTCCTTTGCCAGGCCATATTTTGATGATCCGAACTACTCAATGTGTTTAAAACATGTTTTTAAGATAACCCATAAAGAATCGGCAAAAAAAAATGACCGAGAAGGGCTTGATTCGAGCAGTTTTTCATAAAAGATTATCACAATATGGCCAGGAACTAGGAGGTTCGTATTTTAACAAAGTCAGGGATCCCTGACAGGATCCTGACTCTATATGTATATGCACACATATAGGGGTTGGTTCCCCTCACACAAATATTTGGCACAACAATAATTGAAGCCACATGTTAATGATTGGAGCCATTCAATTTGTTTAAAACGTGTTTTTAAGAGTATCTGCAAAAAAATCAACTCAATCAGATATCGGTAAGGGTTTGATCTACTTGATTGATTGATTCATTATTTAATTTGTCAAATTTAAGGACAAATATCGATCAAGTCTTTACAAATATCCGAATGAGTTGATTTTTTACAAGGAGCCTTAAAAATATGTTGTAAAAAAATTGAATGACTCTGATAAAAAATATGAGACTCCAAAATGGGTCCCACACAAAATCAAATTTTGTGTGAGGGAACCAACCCCATATATATATATGGCGGTTTCGCTCACACAACATTCGACACAACTTTTAACACAAAAAATGTCAACTACCCATTTTGGAGTCTCGCGCAAATTATCGGAGCCGTTCAATTTGTTGAAAACATGTTTTTTAAAGTTTCTATAAATAATCTACTCATTTGGACATTGGTAAGGGTTTGCTCAGTATTTATTCCTAAATTTGACAAGATAAAAATTGAATTTATTGGAATTGTCTTCCACTCACACAACGTTTGAGACAAAAATAATCAGAGCCCACGCTAATAATCGGAGTCGTTTAATTTGTTTCAAACATGTTTTTCGAGAATACCCATAAAAAATCAACTCATTCGAATATTGGTAAGAATTTGATCAATTCATTCATTTTTTCTCCTGTCAAATTTAGAGAAAAATACCGATCAAGCTCTTACCGGATCAAAATGAGTTATTTTTTTATGAGAACTCTTAAAAACATGTTTTAAACAAATTGAACGACTCCTATCATTTGAGGGTGGATAAAATACTAAAAGCGGATAAGATAGTAGGGGTATTCTTTATTAAGGGATGACCCACATTGATGTGATATTATAAAATGTGGATAAAATAGTAGTACTTAGTTTGTTTTAAAGATAAATTAGAGGGTATGTGGGATTGGGGGTATTAGAGAGAGCTCATCCGGGGGTACTAAATAATAACTGGTCTGGGTGGGATTAAATAGGGAGGGTTGTAGAGGGTTTGATGGGTATTAAGCATAGAGGGATAACTCATCTACCCAGCCCCTTCAAAATGTACCCAAACTGAGGATGATTAGTGGGCCCGAGATTAATCTTCCGGGACCAAAATTAATACCCCTCTCATCTTCCATCCAAACAAAGTGATGAAAGTGTGATGTTAAAGAGTGTTGGGACATATAGCGGTGCCCAAGGAGCATTCAATAATTTTCGTTAAACTGTATTGGCTATGTTCGGTTGAGTAGTTTAGTTTAGTTTAGTTTAGTTTTGATAATGTAAGCAGGTGTAATAAGTGGAGAGAGATAGAGAGAAAAGTGAAAAAGGTGATGATGTAATCAAAACTGGAATAGTGCCAAACTGGGGGGAAAACCCCCAAACGAACAGGGCCATTATGATTTTTATACAATTGTTGTCCAATTTTAACCACAAATTCTCGTTCATTGTGTCGTTGATTTAACACGTAAACCCAATTCTAAAAGAGGAGTCTTGACAATTTTCTAATTACTCCACGAATATGAATGAATATATTCGTCAAAATTAGTGCTGAAATTGTACTACTATTTTTATTTTAAGTGGTGATTGATTTTCTTTATTAGTATTGCAGAATGGATTTTCGCGAGGAGGAATGTGAGCGCGACAAGTGTCCATCCAAAATTTTAGTTTCATGTTTTTTCTAATTTCTAATAGAATATCTATCAAAATGGAATGATCTTGAACTGATTTTATTTACTGTGGAAATAAATTTTAATTGATACACTATCACATGCCAAATTAAAAAAAGAAAAGAAATGACTTTTGTATTATGGAAGGAAATGTTATAACACGTGAAATGTGAAATGCAGAAAAGTAATCGATGGTTACTTTAAGGAAATTTCATCATGTATCTTGAACTAATTTTATTTCTTATGGAAGGAAATGTTATAGATACATATACATATCAGTCTATATGTTTGTTGACACCCCAAAAAGAGATGTTTGTGTACATTTTAATCCCCGATGATGAAAAGAAATGCCCGGAAGGCCTCTCGGATTGAAACTCTCAAGTCAACTCAATCAACAGTACCGTACGGTACTCATCTCTCACGCACGGCACAGCCCCAGTCACATACATCATTCTTTTGAACTTTGGCGGTGGAGGAGTGCCGCACGGCACAGTTTGTGTGTCGTACGGCACTGTCATTTGTCAAACAGCTTTTTCAGAGTTCTAGCAGCTCAAAATGTTCACGAAACGCTTCTTCTGCTCATCATGGTTTCGTGTTAAGGATGAAAGGCTACTCTAGAGGCATCATCATCTTGTGTAAACACCAAGTAAACTTGGAGATCAAGTTCACTCATCCCCTATAAAAGCTGATCAATTCCAACGGAAATGACAATGGAAAATTTGTGAAGAAAACCATGAAACTCCACTCATAAACCCCTATCAAAACACCTTCTCTATTATAAGCCATCCTCTGTACTACCCATAATCCTCCAAGAACCAATCCAATCCTCTTTTCCAAAGCAAACCCAATTGGAAATTCAATTCCCTTGTTTTCGGTCCAAAGTCGTGAGGTTCATATTCAAAACTTGTCCAAGTTCCAGCTATCAATCATCATAGCCACACTACTAGAGTGAAGTTGGAGTCCAGAGGAGGTCCAAGCCACGCTCAAAGGATCAGGAAAGAGTTTCAATCCGAGAGTTCCAAGCCGAAGGTATAATCCCGTTTCGCCAAAACTCTTAACTTTGATACTCTGAGGGGAGGGATGCCGAGTGGGGGCTGATGATCAATATTGTCTCCGCATTTGGTACACCCATGTTATAATAAAAACCGTTTTGTTTATAAACCTCCCGGTTGCGTCGTACGGTGAAAATATCGCCTCGTATGGGGTGATTCAGTGAGGAGGAACATTCCCCATTTAAACACATCAATTTCCTATCTGAAATAATCTGTTTTCAATTAAGTTTCATGCCTTGTATGTGTCTTTATTTCATTCTTTTCGAAAAATCAAAGTTTTGAACTGTTTGTGAAAGAAACAGTGCCGCACGGCACTCCTCCTGTACCGCACGGTACATTTGGAGTGCTGTACGACACTCTTTTGAAAATTTGACCATTGGAATGATGAACAGTGCCGCACGACACACTTTCTATACCGCACGGTACACCTAGTGTGCCGCACGGCACACTTTTGTAAAATCTGAAATTTTGAAATCTTTCCTATACAAACAGATTGAACCCTTGGTGTGTTGTCTAGATTATTTGATTTGCATGTTGCTTATTTTCATTATTATCATCTCCTTTGTTTGATAAACTGTCTATTTGAATAAAGTTCGGCATTAAAATATTTTCTAAAAATCCCACAAATGTTTAGTAAAGACCGATTTCTAATTGAGCAAGCGGGGTGCACTAAAACCCTTCCCCGCTCGTAACCTGACTCCCGAATCCAAAACGAATCTCTGGTTTCCAAATCGTTTTCTAAATCATTTTCCAAACCATTTTTCAAAACGGTTTCTCGGGTCCTAAACCATTTTCCAAAAACCCGGGCGGCGACTCTATTTTCAAAACATCATGTTCAACCTAAAACAAACCGGCGTGGAGGTCGACCGTCCACAATGTTTAATTACCGTATTAAACCTTTCCTAATGAGTTTTAAATTAGTCTTCTACATCCACTTCCCTCCCTCTCACTCGCTCTCCTCGATCATTCTTCCGCTGATGCCGCTGCTTCTAAGAATTTAAGGTTAGTTAGTTTTCACGCCGACATCAACGCCGACGCTGCTGATTCTATTCTTCTTTGATTTTTCTTTTTTTGGCAAGTGTCTTCGTTGGCGATGTTTTTATACACATTTTTTTGTTTCTGTTTACAGGATGAATAATGAGAATGTTAATCCTAATATTGCCCGACGCAGCCGAAAGCGGTAATTATCTATATGTCACACGGATACTGAAACATATCCAAACAAGCGGTGTTAGATTTGGGTTCCTATACAACAAAAAGCTTATTAGTGAAGGTACTTTTTTTTTTTTGAGCGGCAAAAAAGATTTTATTAATCTTCGCAAATGGATTACAAAGATTAAAGGGAACCGAGGAAAAAAGCAACATCACAACGCAAAGGAGAAATCCCAACTAGGTTGGCACCTCACCAAGCAACAATCATATGCCACCTCGGCCCAAACGGGAAATAACAAGATTGACCAAAGGTCAAGCAAACAGATCAGTCACTAATACAAGCTACTGGAGAAAGTGAAACAAACTCCTAACATCAAAATACATGTTGAAGGATTTAATTGAAGCCCAGGAAGAGAAATCTACATTTCAAGAGTACTCCTCACAATCAAGATGCAAGCAGCTCCTCAATATCACCAGCAGATAGCACCATCAGTATTTGAGCCATTTCCATATGCAACAACACCATTATCAGCAGCAAATATTATTAGCAGTAACAGAACATTATCCACTTATACAGAGCCAACAGCAAATAAAGAGAAATTATACTTCGAAGTACCCAAAATTTGATAATCCACAGCTGCAACTCATCAATTGTGTGAAGTGATTATAGAGATTGAAGGATACTTTGTGGTTTATACACAAAGTCATCCACAGTGTAATCTCCCCCTCTCAACTTTGTTTTGACCCATAAGGCTACTCTGACCTTGATAAGCTTAGAAATGTTCTCCCAATTTGGTTGTGATTCTTCAAAAACTAGCTTATTTCTTATATTCCAAATAGTCCACATTAAAGCCACTGGAATGCAGTCCCAAATGATCTTCTTTGTTGACTTCAATTTCCAGTCATTCCACCAAATAAGTCCACCAAAGATCTTGGTGTTACCCAGATTACTCCTCACCAAGACAGCATTTTTTACCAGACAGCCCATACCAAATCACAGTGCAATAGAAGATGATCCAGAGATTCTAAACAAGTATCACAGAATTTGCAGATTGCATTCTCAGGATTCTGAATGATGCCAATGTTTAAAAGGTACTCAGCTGTTTTGACTCTTCCCAAATGAGCAAGCCATCCAAAACATTGGACTCTATATGGGGCTGCATTTCTCCAGATTAGGTCATAGGCATTGTTTGTCAAAATTGCTTTAAGGTCTGGCAAGATCATAAAGGGATTTGACTGTGAAATTTGTTGAATTTGAACCATGCCATATCAATCTATCAATAGCCCCAATGTTTTCCACCACACCTGAGTCATCCAATAATTGACACAGATCGTCCTTCATTACTTCCTCCCAATCAAACAATCTTCTTCTAAAGTTAAAGTCCCAGTGATTGGACTCAACTTTCCTGGCTAGTACATTACTCAGTAGCTCATCTTTAGAATTTGCAATTATGAACAGAGATGGGTAAGCTTCTGTCAGACAAGGTACACCTAGCCAGATATCACTCCAGAACAGGATGGTACTCCCATCACCAACCTTAATTCTAGCATTTTCAAGAAATAATGAATGCACCTCAGGGTTTCTATCTTTGACCTGCAGAATATCCTTCCAAATGGTAGAAACTTTTCTCTGAATCTCTATCTTTGGAATCCAATTACTATCCTCATTTTGTATTTAGCTTTTACTACATTTCTCCACAAGGAATCCTTTTCCATTCCAAACCTCCACCACCATTTTATTAGAAGTGCATCATTCATGTCTTTAATGTTTCTAATGCCTAATCCCCCACATTCTTTTTTTTGAGTGATTTTTACCCAAGATACCATGTAACTTCCTTTACCCAAGATACCATGTGTAACTTCCTAATCCCCCACATTCTTCGTGAAGGTACTAATATCCACAACCCTATACTTAATGTTATCTACTCTTCTTTGCCATGTGGTATCTATATTAGTATTGATAATGTCAAAGCAATCAGCATGCATGCTCAAGTTCAATCAGCATGCATGCTCAAGTTCAACCAAGGGAGCGTACCAAAAAAAAAAACTCTCCAATAAGTTACACGATTTTTTTTTTTTTACTGTTTAAATTTTGTAATTGGGGCTTAAAGCAAGTTTCCTAGGAAATAGAATCACTATAAAGGAAACGTACTTGCCTTTTATAACTGTAAGTCTTAGCAAACGGAAATCGATTGAAAGTCTGAACATACTACAAAAATATTGAGAAGAAAAACATTTCTAAGAAAACCGATATTGCATATTAATCTTTAGTTTCTTCGCATAGCGCTGGACGAATTCAACCATTTAATATCCGCTACAAAGTTTATGTGCGTTGAGTATTTTTAATCTAATCACTATCAATCCGATGAGAAATCATAGTTTATGGAGATGTATGAGACCACTTTTAAATGGAAAGGTGTTTTGCTCAATCTAGGACTGAGCTTGGGATTTTAATCCATGAACTAAATGAGAAGCAAATCCATTGTTTTTTTCATATCTATTTTGGGTTAGTTTTGCTTACACCTCGATTACTCTTGGGACATAATCCAAAACTAACCAATTCATTAGTTTTTTGGCTAATTGGTGTAGATTTTTTAGGTTGATTCAGATTTAGCATTCTAGAACTATTTGGTTCAGATTTTGAAAATTTGAAATCTGAATTGGAAAGGTGTTTTGCTCAATCCAGGACTAACCAACTGCGTTTTTAATCCATGGACTAAATGAGAAGCAAATCCATTGATTTTTTCATAGCTAATTTGGGTCGGTTTTGCTTACGCCTCAATTATTCTTGGGACTTAATCCGAAACTACCAAATTCATTAGTTTACAACAGCAATTGGTGCAGATTTTTTAGGATTATGGAACTATTTGGTTCATATTTTGAAAAGGTATTCTTAAAACAGACATAAAGAGGCACCATTTGAAAAGTAATGACGAAGGTATTTTTGAATTCTAATTTCGAATTCTCAAGTTTGAATTAATATTTTAACTTTCACCTTAGGCCTTAACAAACTACCTAGATACCAAGGTGGCTTCTTTAATAGAAAGGGTATGATCTTAATCTAAACAACTAATTCCCCCCCCCCCCCCCCAAAAAAAAAAAAAACATTATAAATTTACCCCTTGATTGACCTAAATGACTAACATAATTGGGTATGATTGCATATCTTCATGGTTGAATACAGCCGTGCGTAGTAGTCGACTCGGGCCTTTCAATGTGTTGACTTTAAAGAATTCCATGCAGTTTTTTAATCTTCCATTGTATTAGTTACTTATTTGGTGTCTATATCATCACTAATATTGATTTAAGTAACTTAACCATTGATTATTGTTAGTTCCGTTGTCAAAAAAATTTATTCTTTTTGTTCTTCTGTTTCAAATTTTCAATAGCAAAAAGGGTTTTGATGGTCGCATGTTCTAAGAGATTGGGTTGGATTTAGATGCAAATGTTCCGAAAAAAATTGGGATATCGGAGATACCACACAGATTGATCTGATCTCCCATTACTTTTACTACTATATCCTGAACAATTACTAGGATTGCGAAAGTGAAAATCACTCCTTGCTAGACTAGGATTGAGTACAAGTTGATTGACTTGAAGTTACCACAAAAATATTGGTGAAGAGGAAACAAGGACCATTCATAGAATTTTCCAGACTGCATGCAGCAGCAGATTCAGCTTCCAAAAACAATATGAGATACCCGCTTCCAATTTTTGAAATGACTTTTAAGAGGTGCATAGTTGGGAGTTATCCTTGAACTTATAAGGATCATGCTCATCTCAGTTGTATCGGAACATCGAAGAAGTCTTGATTCATCGCTTCGAAGAAATTTTCAAAACAAGAATGTTATTCTTTCAACCAAGTTGCTCACTACAGGAAGATAACTCACATGTTGTCTTGGTTATTTAATTAACTTACGGTAACTTTCTGCTATATATGATATGTTATTGTCTATTCAATTAGAAATGCTGAGTAATAGTAGACGAGCATTGAAGTATTCCGAATGAACTTTCGTTGTGAGATTACTTTTTAGATATTTTGTTAATATTGCAATTTTTTTTGGATAGATGTGTTGAATGATTTATGAATTTTGACAATTTAAACTAAACGTGTGTACCTGAATTCGTCCCGTGCATAGCACGGGTTTCGTGCTAATTTATAGTGTGTTGCATGTACTTCACAAATACTATCGCGAAACAAAATCAATGTTTGGTGACAACAGACACAGTGCTCTCAACTTGTAGTAGGTGGCTTCTATCCATGAATTCTGTGTGTACATCTACCTATCACAAAATCAAGTAGCAATGACAAAATTTTGCCCCAAATATCAGAGAGTTAATTTGTTGAAGAATTGTACATGTCCTTTATAATCTCAATAATGGCAACCTGTTTTATTTATTTTTTTTTTTTAAATGAAATGAAATAATGGCAAACCTATTATGGTGTGCCCAATTATGGGTACACCATTTGGTGTACATCACATTTTGTGGCACCCATTCCGGAGTCTCACGCTAATAATAAAATCTATAATTGTGCATAAAAGTCTTGTACCATATGTAGGGTGTACAATACTCTTATGCACTAAAGTTTTGGCATTAGAAAAACAGTTTTGGCATTATTATTTTTCCGATTTAATTTATCCAAAATATTGTTTTATGGACCTCCGTAAAAAAATTGCTCATTTGAATATCGGTAAAGTCTAGGCCAAGTTTCCCAAATGATAAAATCTAACACTTGATTTTATCAAATGAGGAAGACATGTGATTAAATCAAAGCAAAATCATGTGTCTTAGGTCATGTCTTCCTCATTTGATAAAATCAAGTGTTAGATTTTATCAAATTTAGATTTTATCATTTGGTAAACTTGTCGATTCATTCACGTTTATCCCGACAAATTCTGAGACAAAAATTGATCAAAAACCCTTACAAAAATTGATCAAAAACCCTTACTTCTATCTAAATGAGTTGATTTTTTACAGGAACTCCTAAAAAACATGTTTAAAACAAATTAAATAACTCCGATAATTTGCATGAGATCCCAAAATGGGTCCCGCACAAGTTAGTTTACATTTGGTGTACACCAAAACAATGTACCCATAGGAAATTTTTTATTTTTATTATGGCATAGTTTCTCCACATTGGCTAATAATGCCTTGGTTGAAGCAAGAAAATTATTCAGTGCTCCGTATTCACCAAGTGGTCTATATACGTGGTATGGTGCTCTATAGTCTATAGCATTCAACAAACTCCGATCTTTTAGAGCTTGAAAAGTGGCAAAGTTCATTTCTTTAGTACTCAAGGTATGTGATCAACGAGTTGTGCGGAGCACTGTATGACTGATATTTTTATTTTTGGTAAATAATACTAAAATGTTTTTTTCATGAGTAAAATATAAGGGCGGATAATTAAATTTTAAAGTTAATTATATACGTTGTTCTTCGAGATCATTTAACTAATAAGTTCTTTGAAGGAAAAGGCTACAATACACACCCATTATTTGGGTGTGTATGATACACACCCTTATAAAGGTTACGGATTTTTTGTATCATATATATTTTGTTGATGTTTACGAATTGATTGAAAGAGAACAAGCGACGAAGAAGCGCATTGTCTCGATAGCTTTCAAAGCGAAGAATGACACGAGGTAAGAGGGATCAGACTCGTCCATCGAACCCTTGGTCGTCCTTGAATTAATTACTTATGCATGACATCCATATTTCTTCAAATTTCTGCATTTCATATGGCCGTGCATTGTTTTATACTGCTTAATTGGACTTTGTGGATGATTGTAGATGTTTTGACTCGTGCGCCTTAAACAACATAACAATACATAACATGAAACACTAAACAGAGGGTTGATTAGCTAATTCATCACCGGTGTCGGGGTGAGGAACAAAACTCGCCAGAACATGCGTAATTAGCAAGCAAGTGAGCCCGCTTAACTTCCTAGCGTGCAACATTCGAAATCTTACAAAAAGACAGCTTCGAAACTTCTACTGTCAGGTTGCGTAACAAAAATGTATCATGACGATGACACTAAACCCTCCATGCATGTGCCTCTTTGGTTTGGTTCAGTTGTTTTTTTTTTGGTAAAACGGTTCAGTTGTTTTTCTTCTTCTTACGAATACTTTTCTCTTCTAAAGGAATTGCATTAAAAATAAATAAAACATGATAAACAAACCTGCAACATGAACCAAATATAGCTGATAAAAAAAGGGTCCTTCCACCACTTAGAAGTGACTGGAAAATGCTAACATGTGGGTACATGTTATGGTTGAAAAAATGAGTTGAAAAGGGTTAAAACTTAAAAGTAGATAAAAATATGGGTAAATATACTGAACATGTAAAATGTGCAATGAAGTGTATTTTTTTTATTTTGTTTTTTTGCGCGCCAAGTGAGCACACAATATCAAGACCCTGCCAAATAAATTAGGATTTTCATACACATGCAAAGACTTAAATAAGACAGGGCTTGTGGGGGCCATGGCCTCCTTCAATTTGGAAAACCCCATAATTGTCTAGCACTAGTATTTTTCTTGAATTGCTTTTAAAAACTTTACATGTTGGCCCCCAACTTTTTTGGTATGAAAAATACGACTTAATAATGTGGTCTTTATTTTGAACCCCACAGTTTATTGGTTGGTGGATGTGCTCCCCACACAATTGTTCATTGTTCGATTATTGAGATCATGCTAAAAGAAAATAATTACTTGCTAATCCCTAGTTCTGGTGTGGATGACCAACCTTTGACCGAGGAGACAATTAGTCAATGGGTGCGGAAGTTGACATGAACACCCCTGACCGTCATACCAAAAAGAACAAATGAGTTATTCATGTTGTGGCCCCCCTCATATAAAAAAAATTCTGAAAATCCTGAATTCGTCCCTGATGTCATAGATATCAATAAATATACACGGATATTAAAACATTTTTGTGTTATGCGTAAGAAAAGGTTACACCGAATCATACCCAGAATGTGACTAATGTAGAACATGAAGTCATGTTTTGCAAACACATTTTCCAAAAAATAATGTGAGAATATGAAGTCGTGTTTTATGAACACATTTTCAAAAAAGTACTCATACTCTGTGTATGATTCGTTGTAAACTTCCTTGCGTATATATATATATATATATATATATATATATATATATATAGGTTCCACTTCTAGTCCGGACTCCGGACTTCCGGACCTCCGTGATCCGAGCATTTTTTTGACGATCCGATCCATCCAATGTGTTCAGAAGGTGTTTTTAAGGGTCCACGCGGAAAATCTTCAAAAAAAATATCGGGAAGGGCTTGATCCAAGCAGTTTTCGCAAAAACTTTATATTTACAGTTTTTGTGAAAACTGCTTGGATCAAGCCCTTCCCGGTATTTTTTTTTGAAGATTTCCCGCGTGAACCTTGGAAAACACCTTTTGAACACATTGGACGGCTCGGATTTTCCCAAAACATTTTGCAACACAAAAAAAAAAGGGATTTTCCTTCAATCCGAGGGTCCGGATAGGAAAATCCCCGTATATATATATATATACACTGGTGATCTAGTCAAGGATCCCAGATTAAAGGAAAAATGGTGTTTTTGAGGTTTCAAAAATTGTTTTTGCATAATCCGAACCGTCCAATGTGTTTAAAACGTGTTTTTAATGGTCCCCGCGATAAATCATAAAAAAAAACTACCGGGAAGGGCTTGATCCAAGTAGTTTTTCACAAAAACTGTACATATACAGTTTTATGAAAAACTACTCGGATCAAGCCCTTCCCGGTATTTTTTTTTATGATTTCTCGCGGGGACTCTTAGAAACACGTTTTAAAGACATTGGACGGTTCGGATCGTGAAAATTTGATCCAGAACTATGAGTCCCGGATTCGGGATCCCGTATATATACAGTCCCGATCCAGTCAGGGATCCCAAATTCGGGACTCATAGTTCCGGATCAAATCACGACCCGAACCGTCCAATGTATTTAAAACGTGTTTTCATGCAAAAACATGTTTTAAAACCTTCAAAACATCAAAAAAAACCTCCAGTCCAGAATCTTGGACTATATAATTGACATATATGAGAATATATATATATATATATATATATATATGAAGCCGGTCTCCTAAGGGATCCCTTAAACAAAATTTGGTGCGGACCTAGCCTTTTTTCAACTTTCCGGATCAAATTTTGACGATCTGAACCGCTCAATGTTTTTAAAATGTGTTTTCCTTCAGTTTTATCGAAAACTGTTTGGATCAAGCCCTTCCGGGTTTTTTTTTTTTGAAGATTTCCCGCGTGGACCTTGGAAAACGCATTTAAACGCATTTTAAAAACATTGAGCGGTTCGGATCGTAAAAATTTGATCCAGAAAGGTGAGGTCCGCACCAAATTTTATATATATATATATATAGGAGAATGTTCTCCTAAGGGATCCCTTTTTAAAATTTGGTGCGGACATCACCTTTCTGGATCAAATTTTTACGATCCGAACCGCTCAATGTTTTTAAAATGCGTTTTCCAAGGTCCACGCGAGAAATCTTCAAAAAAAATACCCGGAAGGGCTTGATTCAAACAGTACATATGTACAGTTTTATCGAAAACTGTTTGGATCAAGCCCTTCCGAGTATTTTTTTTTGAAGATTTCCCGCATGGACCCTTAAAAATGCATTTTAAAAACATTGAGCGGTATATATATATACCCCAATCTTCTAGTCCAAACCTCCCGAAAATAAGAAAAAAATGATTTTTTTGTGTTGCAAATTATTTTTGGAAAATCAGAGCCGTCCAATGTGTTCAGAAGGTGTTTTCAAAGGTCCACGCAGGAAATCTTTAAAAACAATACCGGGAAGGGCTTAATCCAAGCAGTTTTCGCAAAACCTTTAAATATAAAGTTTTTGCGAAAACTGCTTGGATCAAGCCCTTCCCGGTATTTTTTTTTTGAAGATTTCCCGCGTGGACCTTGGAAAATACCTTCTGAACACATTGGACGGATCGGATCGTCAAAAAAATACTCGGATCAAGGAGGTCCGGAAGTCCGGAGTCCGAAGGAGAAGGAGACCTTATATATATATATATATATAGGGGCCGGTTCCGGGGACACATAAAAAAACACAAAAAGAGACACTCCATCTTAGCCATTAAAACTAACGGCTGAGATGAAAACTGCTCTCTCTCCCCTCAATCTCACTCACACCTAATCACTCTCCCTCCCCCCTCACGAAGACCTGGCACTGCCGACTCCCCTTCCACCCCGGCAGCCGACGGCAACTCCGGCCAGCCCTCTCTCTAGCGAACACCATATTTTTTCTCTCTAGACACACACACACACACTCTCTCTCTCTCTCTCTCTCTCTCTCTCTCTCTCTCTCTCTCTCTCTCTCTCTCTCTCTCTCTCTCTCTCTCTCTCTCTCTCTCTCTCTCTCTCTCTGAACCACCAAAAAACAAAAAATAGGTTCGCCGGATTGGGTTTAGTTGAAATTGAATTGCCGATTCAGAAGTACAAGCACTGTAACTTCAAGGATGTCCTGGTTTTCAAAAAACTTATTGGTTTTTCGATTCGGATTAGACATGTCTATTGTTGCGACTCTCTGAATCGGGTGCGACATAGAAGACGACGGCGTCAATCCCATCCATGGATGGCGTTTTCTTCTTCTGGTTATTTTTCGTTTTGTTAAAGGTGGATTTCCCGGCATTGATGGTGGGTTTTGATGGTGACGGGATGGAGATCATTTGAGTGGAGTTGACGGCAACGGCGGCGGTGGGTGGAATCGTTTTGTCTAATGAGAGCAGATTTCTGACGTAATTAGGAGACGACGCCGGCGGCGGCAGGCAGAGTCGACTGACGGGTTTGTCTGGTTATGTGTGAACTGAGGTGGGGCGAGAGACATTAGGTGAGATGGAGTGGAGGAGATGGGATGTTCACTTTAAAGTTTTCATCTCAGCCATTGGTTTTAATGGCTAAGATGTAGTGTCTCTTTTTGTGTTTTTTTATGTGTCCCCGGAACCGGCTCCATGTATATATATATATTACACATTATCCATCTACCAATGGGCGGTTGTTAGCATTTTGAACCAAACAGAGTTTACGTGAGGTGAGCTTAGGGATGGCAATGGGGAGGATAGGGGGTGGATACCACTACCTCCATCCCCGATCCCCGAACCTATATCAATCCCCATCCCCTCCCCGATCCCCACCGGGAATTTTATTTTAACCTCCATCCCTGCCCCGATGCGGGGAACGGGGATCCCCACGGGGAATCGGGGATCCAAAAATGGTTGCTCTTTAATGTGTAGGTTTTTTTTTTAATAGTCTTACACTTTAAAGTGAATGAGCTTGCTACTGTCCCAAAAGCTCCAGTTGTTTGGAACTTTTCCCAATAATGTACATTCAGCACTTCCATCACGTGCTACTGAAGAGTTAACACTTCCATCACATCACATGCAATCCACTAGAAGAGTTTACCATGTGAGATCACAAATTAATATGAACAAATTGAGTGCATAATCAAATATCAAAACAAACTTTGCTGTAAATCCGGAACAGATAAGTTTTGATGAACCCGCAGGAGTCTCCTTACATAAGAATTTTTTTGCAAACGAGTTCAACAAAACATCAAACAAAAAACATAAATTGGATGACTTTCAAATACTCAATCAGTCATCAACACATGTTACATCGGATATATACTCGTCGGTGTCCATATCGTCATCGTTGATAGTTGGAAAAGAATTCCCCGGCATTGCCTCACCTTAAAATACAAAAGAAAACAATGATTGATAGATAGCATATAAATTATAAAAGCATGACAAAAAATAAGACGTAAAAAAAATACCTCCATTTTCAAGGGCCGCCAACCAACTTTGAGTACACATTAATGCTTCCAAAGTTTTAGGATGGAGTCTATTGCAATTTGGAGTGACATTAATACTAAAAGATGACTCCGATGAAACAGTAGATATGGTACGGCCAACACATCCCTAGCAATGGCTTGCAAAGTAGGGTACCTCAAGCCACTAGATTTCCAACTATCAACATGATAAACGTATTTGTTTTGATAAATGTATTTGTTTTGATATGGGATGTTTGAGCGTGGTGTGAATGGTGTCGCTGGCTTCTACCTCCTTTGAGACATCTCTGATCTCTAAATGAGAGAGAGAGAGAGAAAGTAGAGACATGAGAGAGGAGATCGAGAGAGTGAGTCAAAGAGGAGACCGAGAGAGAGAGGGAGAGAGGGAGAGAGAGTACCTGTACCAGACGTGAGAGTTGGGTGAGATCGTGAGAGTTGAGAGGAGATCGCCACTCGCCAGATCGGGTAGGGGATGAAAGAGTAGACTCAATAGAGATGGGGCGGCTGTGAAGTTTGGGGTAACCCTAATTCCTAATTTAAGTTATGACTTATGAGTTATGACCAGTCCAGTAGTCCACTGACCAGGGTTATAGACAGACAGGGTGGGCGGCTGTGGTGGAAAATAAATTTTAAAAACTTATAATATAATATATACTCCCTCCGTTCCATTCCATTGGTCCCCTACGAAACTAGGTGCAATTTTTAAAATAAAAAATAATGTACTTATAAACATAATTTGTTCATCAATATGGATCTTGTTTGATAGATCTCATTGTGAACTTTTAAACGGTGCGGAAAAAATCCAAAAATTATTTTATAGATGCGTTATTTTTTAGTTTGAAAATTGCACGTAGTTTCGTAGGGGACCAATATTATAGAACGGATGGAGTATATGTGAACGGGGATGCGGGGAGGGGCGGGGATGCGGGGAGGGGATCGGGTAGGGGACTGACAATACCATCCCCTACCCGATCCCCGAAATTTTTTAAAAATAATCCTCATCCCCTACCCGATCCCCGAAAAAATCCCCGAATCCCTTCCCCAAATGGGTAGGAGACCGGTTTGATAGGGGCGGGTCGACCGAAATAGAGAAAGGGTAAAAAACTATGCGGGTGATGGTCGTTGCCAAAGGACATCACACATCAAAAGCGGGACAAAACTGGACCAATCACATACTTGCAAGTGTATTACAATCCAAGCCCTATCCCAATGTCCTGGCCCATGCTGAGTCTGCAAAGAGACAAGGCCCTAGATATGTCTCTTTCATTTTTTTTTTATCTATTTATTTTTGGCGACTGTTAATGCCAAAGATTTTATGCACGAAAAACTCGTAACATGTGCAAGATACAATGCTCTTATGCCGTGAAGTTTTGGCATTAAAATAAATTATTTTCATTATCATTTGCCTTTATCTATATGTGTATCTATATGTATATTTCATGTATATACTTATGGGTTTCGTTTGAGTAATTATTCAATGCCTCTGGGACACTGCTACAAAGTATTCAGGAGCCTTTTAACACCGCGTAATTGCATACAATACATACACTTTGTCGTGTAGCTCGTGTAAATGTGAACGATTTTGGAAATCACGTGGCGGTACCAAGGGCCCAAGACGCCACTAATGGGTGCGAACCCATAATAAGTGAAAATTTAATAAAAAATTATTTAAATTGTGTGTAAGCAGACAGTATAGCTTAACAAAGTAAGTAAATCAGGCTTGATATGTATATAATCAGAATAAAAAACTTTATTTTATATGGAATTTCGGATCACAAAAATTTCTGGGTTATTTTGCCACGGCTGGATTAAAATTCCAGAACCGCCCCGGCAAATGCACTGAATTTTTCGGTTTGGAGATACAGCAGAGGGTCAACGATGAAATGAAAGAGAGACAGGTAGTTGGCCGTACTATCTATGAATTAGGCCATAGCCAATCATATTTTTTCTTGACAAAACCCATTCCTAGCCAAATCCCCAAAACAAAAGACAAAATACTAAAATATAGACAAAATATATTCTACCAATAAAGTATTGTAGCAGTTACAAGAAATGATACTCAATTGGATGTCCTAAACTTTTTTGCTGTAATTACTTTTCAGCGATTGAATTGTAAACCCACCTCAAATTTTACCTGCAGAAGCTCCGGAAAATCACCCTCTCTCCCGAAATGGTACGACTTAAAAATCAGAGAAACTCATAAATGAAAACCCAGATGAGACTTTAATGGGTTTTTTCGTTATTGTAAATCTTGGGTCAATTTTCGATTTTCTTGTTTCTCTGTCATGGCTATGTATTGTTTTACGTTGTTCTGAATTTTTATTATTTTGTTTTTATTTATTTTTGACGAATTCTTGATTCTCGATGTAGGTTGAGTTGATGTAATAGGATGGCTGGTAAACGAGATTTAATGGATTCTCTTCATTCTGGTTAGTTTTTACTTGTTTATGCCGCTCTTTCTCTTATTCTGAATGTTCTTGGATTTGGCCTGTGGTTTCTCTTCTTTTACTGGTTAGGGTTTCTTCTTCTTAATTCTAGCTTTCTGATTCTATCTGCTCATGCAATTTTATTGTGCCCTTTTTTTGCTTCAAATGGGTAAGTCCATTATATTTGGTCTTGAGGTTTTTGGACAAAGACCATTTTGCTTGCTGCAAAAATTGGTGTCAAATTGCTGTTTTGGAAATTGACAGTCAAAAACACTTTTCTTTTTCTCCAAATTTAAGTAAAGCTGGGGTATAATGAGATTGAAGTGTAAACTTCGTTATTGGGATTCCAAATCATATCTTCAATTATTAGATAATTATTAGTTCCGGTCTGTGAAGCATGGTTGCTTCTAAACGTTGTTGTAATTGTCCTGTAACGTATTGGGTACAAGTACTTCGCATGGTACTTCTGATTACGTATAGCGTACCCGAAATACATACCGGAAATATTTTTTTTGTTGAAACCTAACTCTAATGCTTATGCTGAAGGCAAGGTATCTGTATTGGTGGAGATAAATTGTTTCGTGGACAATACAACGTCTGAATCCCACCTTTAGTGATATCTAATGCGGTAGAGAATTAATGGGAGAATGCCATCACGTATCATGCCCAACTATAGATGCAGTCCAACAGTTGTTTATGGAACCCAGATTTGCCGAATTTAGGGTTCCACTTCAGAGCTATATTTGGGGAAATCCCAGCCATCAATCGGATAATGATGGAAGGTTGGGATTAGAGGGGTGAACTGGTTCAATTCCTCCCGAAAATAAGGGGAAAGAGTGCATAGCTATTGAAAAGAGTGTTTGATTCTTTTCCTTGTTGACGGTATCTGAAATTTTCAATTTTGGGCGTCCGTTGAGATTTCTCCTTCGCCACCGCTGAAGTTGGAACACAAAATTATGAAACTTTTCTTCTTTATGAACTTTTAGAAGGCTTCTTTAAATACCTCGAGTTTCAGAGAACCTGCCAAATTTTTGTTGTAATTAAGGGTTTGCAGTTTTGGTTGATAATTCCATCTCTCACAACTACATGTACGAATTAAGTGGTCAAAAGATAGTGGCTGTGTTCGGTTAGTGGGTTTGGCCCAGTTTTGACACTATTCCAGTTTTGATTACATCATCACTTTTTTCACTTTTCTCTCTATCTCTCTCCACTTATTACACCTGCTTACATCATCAAAACTAAAACAGTACAAAACTAAACCTACTAACCGAACACAGCCAGTATGATGATAACTTATAGGGAGTCAATGTATGCATGGGGAATTCCCTTCCAGGACCCCATTCATTGCACGTTAGCATGACTGCATGAGAATTGTTTCTGGGTGTGTTTGCAGTTAAACTGGTCTAGCTGAGGGGCTTTAATTAATTAAAAGGGAAATCTGCAAATTAATTCTACGATAGATGAAACAGAAACACTATATACCAGCTAGGTTAGAGGCATGCTATGGATTCCGATTCACTGAAGGGAATTGAGTAATAGAGGTGAAGATGAGATGCACCCTTGAATGGTTCCTTCCTTCTCTGGGTAAAGTTCAGGAGCTAGGTTTTAATTCTGTAGTAAGATCACTAAAACATAACCGGAGATAACTGCCAATAAACATCAAGAGGATAGTGAAGCATTTTTTGGAGTACAATGGTCAGAGGAGATACGGGTGTTGAGCTTGACACTAGTGAAGGGGCTCATTGACAAGCAACTTCAAGAATACCTTGTGACTTCACCTAGTAGGAAGTTTTTTTTGTTCATGTAGCAAAATGGGCTCCAAACTCCAATGACCTTACAGATAATGCTTATGTGGGATGAGGTAACTTGAGGGACTGGTACACCTTATCCAAATCTGTGCTACTTATGATGAGATTACTTTCAATGTGGTCATGTAATTTAACATTCTAAACCTAGATAGATGCAGGCTCCTTTTTGCTATTCTGGTAATTCAAGGATTGATCTTGAGAGTTAAAGCCTGTCTTAAATTGGAAGGGGAGAGGATATCGATCGGAATCAAGGCGGGGTAACTAGAGTGGAAATCTTCATAAAGCACCACAAGCCTGGAGATGATCTTGTTGAACACGTGTGTGCGCGCACACAGAGATAGTGAGAGTGATGATGTTGTTGTTAATGACCACATAGAATGTATCTCCAGAATGTGCGTCAAAACTTGCTGCAATTTCCACATATTAGGAGTATAAGCTCTATGCTCCTCCCATGTACAAGGCGCAATAGCATGTTGAACCTTTGACCATATCTTTTCCTTGCTGAGTTTGTTCTGTATCTTTTGCACTGCTTGTATGTCATTGTGTTATAGCTAGTTTCTAATTTGTTAACTTTGGTACCAATATTATGCAGGTTTGAAGAAGTTGGTTTTCACTGTTTGAGCAGCTAAAGCCAACAGTAGCTAGAAGCTGATCATTGTTCTGTTTTAATCACCTCATCTCCATACATCTTTGAGCACTTTCATCAGCTATTCAAAGATGGGATTTTGACATGGATTGTTTTAAGATGGTTGAAATACCTAATCACAGCATGTGCTAATCGCCAAGACTTGACTAGTGCTTCCAGAAGTGACTAACAAATGGAGGTTAATGAGGCGGAGAGGATTGTTATATCTAAACCGGTTCCTTCAAGACCTACGTGTTCCAATTTTCGGTCCTTCTCAGATCTCCTTGCTGGTGCCATTGATTCCTGTCCCTCTAACGAAAGCTCCAAAATTGCAGTCACTGCCATTAGACCAAAGACTTTGAGGCTCAAGCCGATGGCAAATCATGTTCTAGGTGGGACGGTTTCTTCCCAGGTAATCGTTCTTTTCATTTGTTTTTTTCTCTTTTAGGTCCTTTGATTTCAAAACTGTTGAACTTCTACTTTGATATTAATTTGTTCTTTCCAAATAATCTAGGCTGAGCTATCTGGAGCTGCTGCGGTTTGTTGCCCATCTGATAAGGTTTCAAATTCAGATGGAAAACCCACAGTTGTATATAAACCCTTGGCAAAGGTTGTATCAAAGACGACATTCTCTCTCTTGGCAAATATGGTTAGTATTAGTACGAATTGTCTAGCATATAATTCTTGTAAGGGATGTTTTTCTTTGAGGCTGTGTTAGAATTATTGATTTGTGGAGAGATCTATGGAGGAAAAGAAGGGTAAAGGGAGAAATAGGAAGATAATGAATTGACGCAATCATTTTTCCCTGGCAAGTCTCTCTACAAATCCATGGTCTAAACACAGCCTTAATGACTATTGTCAAATGATTGATCTCAAAGGTTTCCCAAACCAATAAAACTCTCCCAAATGCATAAAACAAATTTGTCGTATATTTCTATACATGCCTTGTCTGAAAAGGTGATCTGTTTTCATGTGTTTTTTTCCCCAGGGAAATTGCAACATTAGTCATCAACAAGCTTTAGCTCAGGTTGAGGCCCGTGTTCTACCTCCAAGCCAACTTAAATACCTTCCGAAACCGAGTCTTAGCTCAAACCTTCATCAGAACACTTCATCACAAACAGAAAGACCGAAGACTAATGAGCCTCCAAAAATGGCATCTGAAAACATAGAAGATGATAAAAAATCTCTGCCACCCACTAGTGCTGGAGACCGAAGTTCATATGATGGATACAATTGGAGAAAATATGGGCAAAAGCAGGTTAAAGGAAGCGAGTACCCGCGAAGTTACTATAAGTGCACTCACCCTAATTGCCCTGTGAAAAAGAAGGTTGAGAGATCATTAGATGGCCAAATAGCTGAAATCGTCTATAATGGGGAGCACAACCACTCAAAGCCTCAGCCACCCAAGCGCAATGCATCAAGCGGACAGGGGCAAGGATTTGTATCTGATGGGACTGGTTTAGAAACAAACAACCCCTCATTGGTTAACCAATTGAATGACAGAAACGAAGGTTGTGAAGGGAGAGTGGAAAATCAGAATGAAGTTGGATTATTAGCTCATTCAACTTATTCGGCGAAAGCTCCATTATTGTCTTATGATCCTGTCGCTCTTGTAGCAGTCAATGCTGGTCTCAGAACGCCTGAGAATTCTTGCGGCCTTAGTGGGGAGTGTGAGGATGGAAGCAAAGGGTTGGAAGCAGAAGAAGATGAACCAAAGAGTAAGAGAAGGTAAGAGATTATTGACACAATATAAAGAAGCATATATTTTTAGTTCAAACTGGGCATAAGATAAATTAAGCTTCTGCCTATTAGTTGTGTTTGGATCGTGGATTTATGGTGTAATTCATGAAAGGGAAGGAAAAACTAAGAAATAGATAAGAAGATAGTGAAGTGGTTGGGGGTTTCCAGAGCTTGTTGAAAGAACAAGAAACGAAGGGAAAATAATGGAGGAAAGATTCTCCAATGTTTTTGTTATTTTCCTACTTTTGAGTTTAGGATCACAAAGGGAGGAGGAGGAGGAGGAAATTACTTTTCCCCGTATGATTTTGAAAGTAGAGATGGAAGAAAGAGAGAGGAAAATGACAGAAATCTACGAAGAAAACCAGTTTATTTTTAGCTTCTCTGGATTTTTTTTCCTTTTTTATTGTTTCAACATAAATTAGGAACCAAACATATGGAGGAAGGAAAATTTTCTTTTCTCTTTCCTGAGTTCCAAACACACTACAAATTTATGCTTTTCCGAGTTCCCATTCCCAATAGATTCCTCCCCAAATCCATGATCCATCACAGCCTTAGATTTCCAATTTCTATTCGTTCTTTGGGCATCATTCCACAATGTATTGCTATTCTTCAGCCTCAAAGGCTGTTAGTTATGCTGATTTGTATTATATTTTTCTGCAGGAAAAATGAGAAAGGTATATCGGGGCAAGGAATACAAGAGCCACCCGTTGGGGTACAGGGTTCAACAGATTCTGAGATCGTAGGCGACGGCTTTCGGTGGAGAAAATACGGCCAGAAAGTTGTGAAGGGAAATCCATATCCCAGGTTAGTATTCCTGACATTGAGTTTGGGATTATAGGTCAAAAGCCGATGTTGAATACTGCTTCTTAATATACTCCTCTCTTGAGTAAATTCTCTCTTTCTAGACTGACTCTCCTCTTCGTCTCTTTCTTTCTCATGGGTTTCCCAAGGGAGTGGGGCTGCCACCTCCACCTCCCCCTCAGATCTTTGCCAGCCATCCCCCCTCGCCTTTTCATAACCCACCTTCTTTCTGCTTCCATATACCATCTCTCTCTCCCTCGGCTCTGCTCCACATCTCCCTCGGAGCTAAGCCAATCTCAGATGGGGTCAGATCTAACGATATTGTGTGGCAAGGTTGGCTAGGCTATGGTTCCCACTCCGGCAAATAAGTCCAAATCTGTCGCAGCACTGCGACAAAGATGGCTTGAGTTTTTCATTCTCTTTCTTTTTACTTTATTATCTGCATTTCTCCTCCCTCAGTGGAGATTTTTACTTGCCCTTTGGGGATATTTCGCACCCCTTTGTGGGTGGGTAGTCAATTTCATTTGGCTTTTCTCCGAATGGTTTGAGCTGAGCTCCCTGTGTCTCGTTTTCAGTCTACTTTGCAGTCGGAGCTTGCAATGTGCATGTGCTCGTGTGTAGCTGATTGGTGATTTTGGTTCATTTCCGTATTTATGTGATGAAATTGCTTGTATTGCATTCGGTTGCTAAATGGAATTTCCTATGGTAAAAAACAAAAACAAAAAACACTACCCTACATGGCTTTGTTATCATCACTACAATTACTTGGTAAGTTGGTGCAAAATGTTTCTCGAATAACCGCAGATGAGGGGTGTTATTTTGGGACCTCAAAAGGAGGTCAAAAGAGTTCCCAGAAATAAAACCAGGCTCAAGTACGCGCTACTCTTTGAGAAAATGAGGTGAATATAGATTTCAAAATAGAACCAGATTCATCTAATTGACTCTTTTGGGTTTGTGAACTCTGATATTACTGTGACGTTGCCTTTTAGGAATATTACACCACCATGGAAAGCTGAAAATTATGAATTATTGTTGTTTCTGTTAGTGCTGCTGGCGGCTGTGGCTAACATTTCTCTAGACAATCCACTCTTTCTCACCAGCAGCTTAACGGACATGCAGGAGTTACTACAGATGCACCAATCTCAAGTGCAACGTTCGCAAGCACGTCGAAAGAACTTCAGATGATCCAGCAGCATTTATCACGACGTACGAGGGAAAACACAACCATGGCATGCCCATCAAAAACCCAAATCCAGTGGCATGTGAACCGGACTTGCAGGCTTCACCTTTAAAGGGCAAGCCATGATTTGAATTAAATTCGCAAAAAGTATCAGAAAGAGTTGAAGAGGATGTGAACAAGGACCTGACTCCTCACGCAAACCACAACGGTTGGCCCTTTAATATGTTGCAGGACTAATGTAATTTTGTAACAGATTAGCCTATGGATGCATAATTTCTTTCAGAAAGGTGCACAGAATGCAGTTTTGTACAACACATTAGTCAATGGATGCATAATTTCTTTCAGAAAAGTTCACAGAATGCATTGTTGCAGCATTATTTTTGTGATAGACAAATGCTAGAACCACACACATTTACCCCACCAGCACCCATTGTGAGCGTGTGTGCACGAGTTCATGTGATGTGTGTGGTTGAAGTGTTTCCCTTCGTGATAAGAGAAATAGTTGGAAACATGAAAGAAAACCCATAAAACAACCCATAAAGTGCATCTGACGAGTGAGATTCATCTCGTACACTAAATAATAGTGTACCGGATGAATCTCACCCATTGGATACACCTTATGGGTTGTTTTCTGGGTTCCTTTTCATGTTTCCTACCAGGCCTCGATAAGAGAAATGAGCATTCTGTGCATTTTTCTGTAGAGATTTTTTGGCCCATTGTATTTCAATTGTTTTATTTCTTTTTGGAGGGATAACAAGAATATAATTAAATATGTAATCTTCATTGCCATTAGCACTTAATGCTTGTGCAGATAATTTTCCACCTTCATGAGATGATATCATTTTAGCTAATGCCATAATTTCTTTTTGAACGATCCCTATGTCTAGCAACTTCCATCCCCGGTGTTGGTGTGGCAAAGCCACACTGGTGGTCCTGGTGGAGGGATGGTGGGTAGTAGTGGTGGCGATGGTTGAGACAGTGGTGGCACAGGAGTTGTTCATCCTTGCTTCTACCCGTTCCAGAGCAACTGACTTAATGATTTTGTAGTTGTCTTTATTCAAAAAAAATAGTTCGTTTGTTAGTTTTGCTTCAAGCTTTTGATGATTGTTCATCACGACCAGAGGAATCGGAATTGGGTAAAAAATTATAACTTTTACCCAGATATTTTAGTAGTCTTTTCTTGGATATTTCCCAAAATAATTATATAAAAGTTATAATTTTACCCAATTCCGATTTCTCTCATCGGAAGGAACCTATAATCATCAAAAGCTTGACACAAAATTAACGAACGCAATAAAATAAATCTGAATAAAGACAACTACAAAATTCTTAAGTCAGTTGTCTTAAGTTGAACCTCTTGTACTACTTTTTCTTTGGTCATTGTAATAGGGTTAGTGGGTTACTAAGTTACATAGCAAGCCAATGCTAATGCATCAACCCAAACCTTCAGACCTCCCCATGAGCAGTTAGCCCCAGAATTCAAAATCTTTGTTATTTTAGCCTATTGTTTACAGGCACTTAATTTTTTAGGTGATGTGCATTATGATCAACTTAATAGACTTCCACTTGACGGATACATCATACAGAGTCTCGAGCTACATTGTGATAATCAAAGAACCCCCCTCCTAAGGTTGATGAACGAGCTTAACAAGTTGAACTGGAAGTTGTTAAGGCCTGATTTTAATAACTTATACTCCTAGTTTAAAAATATGGTCAAGCTTGATAGTTTTAATCTTGCTAATTACGAAATTAGCCGGGTCACTTGAATATTTTTAGACGCCAAAAGTGGAACTAAATGAATAATTTGTTTAAGCTTGGACTGAAAGCGCAACATCAAAAAATGTTCAAATTTGGTTTGTTTATTTACGAAATCGATCTTGAAAGAGCTTTTATTGAACGAAAACAAGCTCAAACTAGGATAATAATTTATATACTAGTTAGTACCTGCAGCATTGCTCATTGTGTCGGTACGCATAAATAAACTAACCAAGGGCAATTGTATCGGTACGGATAAATAAACTAACCAAGGGCAATGACGGTCAGATGTGAGTTGCAGGACTTAAATAAGTTTCCGCTTATTGCTACATAGTCCATACAAATCCACTGGCACTGGGTTCACGAGAAAACGCACAAAAAATATGGAAGTACTGCTTTGTTTTTTCTTTGAAGAAAAAAATTGAAAACAACAAATAAAGGCACAAGTTTTTATGATCTGGTACCCATGTCAATGCCATCTCCATTGTCATCATTTTCTTCAAAAATGGAACATTGCAAAATCCAGTAGGCTAATATAATGCTGTTTGAATTCATACTCATACAGGAGAGAGAGAGAGAGAGAGAGAGAGAGAGAGAGCGCGCTGAAACAAAACTGCAACTCATTTCATACTCGGAGCCAATTTAAGCCCGTTGTAAAGGGTACATACATCATAATTGAAACCAATTCACCTACTCATTCGATAATTACATCACCCTTTACAGCAAATCAACTAGGCAAGATGCAGAAACGGTTACCTTAGTGCCTAAAGAACAAATTCTTTTTCTTCCTTCTCTTTTTCTCAGCAGCCTGCAAAATAAGTGCACCATAAATGACCTTCCACAGTATAACTTTAATGTTAGAAGAGGGAGATGTAATAGCCAAAACCCAGAAACTCAAACCTTCAACGATCGCAAATGTTGATGACAAGATTATAAATGACCTAAGTTTGTCTAATTTAACTTTTAAATACGAATCCCAAACCTTCAATGATCGCAAAAGTTGATGACAAGATTGAAAGCTAGATGGGATTTACTTTCAAGGTCTCAAATAAATATTTGAAAAGACCTCATAAAGAAAGATTCACACATGAAGATTGAGAAAATAACTTGAGATTAAGAGGTCATACCTTCATAATGAATAGTCTCAAGGTGAGAACAATTGCATCTCTTGAACTGCAAAATGAAAGAAAAGGTAAGTTACAACACATGTTTGCACAACCAAAACAACATAAAATGCTCGAGGGTTGCTGCTTTCAGTAATGCATTGGATAAGAACAATTATTCATAAATCATGCAGAGGATTCCTCCTGCAAATGTACTCGGTTTTTGCTTTTGTGATGAAGAATGGAATTTCAATATTATTTATAAACATAGAATATTAAGTTTTCCTTCTTGCGGGTTTTAGTAATTTTGTTAGGGAGTCGGCAATTTTAGAAACAAGTTTTCTAAAGTATTTAGTCTCCTTTTTTTCTTTTGATCGAGGTTTCCTACGTTGTAGGTTTGACTGGAAAAGGCCATTCCCCAATCTGGTTCATGGTAATTGACGCTACTAGGGTAGTAGACTCTGTAAAGCCTATATTCTAGATGACTTGCGCAAAGGGGTTGCCCTCATATCCGAACCTTCCCTCTCATGCTTGGCAGTCCAAACTTACGAACATAATCCGAAGAAACAGACCCTTAGGTTTGAGTATAAATAATATGTTTCAAATTGTTAACAACCAATTTCACCAACACCACCAGATATGCAATATATGTGGAAACACATCCTGTAATCATGCTCATGGAATTGCAAGTTTTCAAAGCCCTAGTCGTGGTATAAAGTATAGATCTGAGTTTACAAAATTGTGTGTTTTTCATAGCCCATGGCAAATAATATCAATCTTAACTTTTCCATGAACATCTATTTTATTCTATGTTAGGTCAGCGTTACTTTTAATATCAAGCTTAACTTTTCCATGAACGTCTATTTTATTCTATGTTAGGTCAGCTTTACAGAGGGAGTATGCCTTTGATGATTAAAGATCCATAACCATGAGTAACCAAGAAGTGATGTTTAAGAACCTTTGATTGTTTGCAATGATGGAGAAACTACTGAGGATGTGACGAATAGAGTACAAGTTGAAGGGTGAACGGCAGAGTGCTTTGGGAGTGTTGTGTGGCCGTATTACATCCACAAAGTTGAAGGCATATTTCTACCATAGCAGTTATATGACCAGCCATGTTATATGGCAAGGAGTGTTAAGGCTACTAAGGAAACAAATGGCGAGCAAGATGAGCGCAACTAAAATGGGAATGTTGAGATGGATGGTGGTAAGACTTGGAGTGATAGAATTAGAAACCGAAACCTTTGTGGGATGGTAGGGCTAGCTTCGGTAGACGATAATAAGAGAAGAAAGATGGTAGCACAAAGGGGAGGCGGTAGACCAAAATTGACTTTAGAGACAATAGTTCGAAAGACACTGTTTTTTGGGATATCACGGAACAAGATGGCATCAACCGAACTCAATGGAGAATGGAGAAAAAGGATTTATGTAGCTGGCCCCAATTGATTGGGACTCGATGCTCCGTTGGCTCGGTTTGGTTTGGTTTTATGTCTCCTTTCACCCAATCGTCCTTGAACAGGCCCAACCGGGGAAAGGAAGCCTATATCTTACCACCCGTGAATCCAATTTGCCTAATTCTTGTTTCTATACATAGCTTGATGCTATCTTAAGCTATTAGACCCGAAAACTCGTGAAAATAAGAAAACGAACGGAGGATAGGGGCTCCTTTCACCAAATCGTCACCTGAACAGGCCCAATTGCCATAAGGAAGGCCATATCTTCCCACCCGTGATAAACTTTCCCTAAAATGAACTGTCAAGTTATGGTTTTTAATGTTATTTGTATAGTTACCTAGGGGTGGTTTGGTACATGTAA
This sequence comes from Vaccinium vitis-idaea, assembly GCA_963854785.1. Taxonomy (NCBI): domain Eukaryota; kingdom Viridiplantae; phylum Streptophyta; class Magnoliopsida; order Ericales; family Ericaceae; genus Vaccinium; species Vaccinium vitis-idaea. The sequence goes on along the minus strand of OY978218.1, from coordinate 16,338,551 downwards.
CATTGATCATATAAATATAGTTGTGAGAAGGAGAATCCCTAACTCACTCATTTATTCTACAATGCTTTCTCTCTCTCTACATCTTAACATGGTATTAGAGCTAGGCTTTCGGAGGATTTTGGACAACACTCTTGGTTATTGCCCCGTTGTTTGTGCCATAAGTGAACATATTTCGTTATAATCCCAGTGTTGTGGATCCGTTGTTTACCTCTCCACGACCACGAGCGGGTCAGGGTCGCACATGTGGGAGAGTGTTAGAATTTGTCCCACACTGGTTAATTGTAACCTCCAAAGCTAGTATTTGAGCCTGGGCAACTTCTCCACTCATTGCCAATTGGTTTTGAGTTGGATGTTTTAACATGTTATCAGAGCGGCGGTCCTCCATCGTTGTTCCTTCTGATTAATTGAGAAAGAGAGTTTGGAGCTGCTGATTGAAAAGGAGAGTTCATAATCACACGTTTCTGGTTGATCGATTCAGATCTAGTCGACTTTTCTGGTCGATCGATCCTTCATCTCGATAGCCTCCGATAGGCCTTTTTCGATCCAAGTTCGTGGTCGATTGTTCTAGTCAACTTTTCTGGTCGATCGATCCTTCACCTAGACAACCTCCGATAGGCGTTTTCTGATGATGTTACTTCCACAATCTACTGGGTTACCTCTAGTTGTGCTAAAAAATCATCTGGTTGAGCTCAGAAATCACTGGGTCCTATACACCTGAGTCCTTTTGAAGTATTGGGATTGTTATTTGGTTGTTAGGTTCTCTCTCTTGAGGCATTTTAGCAGTTTGTTACAGCATTTCTCTTGTTGGTATGTTGGAGGTTCCTAAAATTGCTCAGGTTGGTGCCCTTTCTTAGGGGGAGTTACAAACTCTCAGATGCCTACCAGCTAGGCTTGACATTCCATCTACCACTGCTTCTACTTCCACCGCCTCTAATTACTTTGCTTACAAAGGCATACATGCTAGTGCTTATACGGACTGGTTGTTCATCTTTCTTTGACTCTTACTTTGCATGTTCTAGTAAGGATATGGTCAGAGTTGCTAAGGGTTATCTTTCTGCTATTTCGAGGAAAGGTCCATTCATTATTTTCCAACCATGTCTCTTTCTTCAATTCTTCATGTTCCCATTTTTTTCATACTAACCTTTAATCAGTTAGTAGTCTTACTCAACCATTAAACTGCTCTGTGACATTTTTTCCTATGTCTTTCAAGAACTGGACACGGGGAAGATGATTGACATTGGTAAAGCTCACGGGGGCCTGTATTTTCTAGACTCTGTACCTAATCTAGTTTTTCCACCTTTGTGGTCAAGCTCTTGAAGCAGATACGGGTTCAGCTCTTCCTCTGATACATTAGTGGCATCATAGATTGGGTCATCCTCCTCTTTTGGAATTCTAGAAAAACTGTTCCCTAGTTTAGTTAAGCAATGTCCTCAAAGTCGGTTCTTTTGTGAAGCTTGTGAGCTTCCGAAACATAAACGCTCGTTTTGTGCTCCTGTTAATCAAAGAAGTGATTCCCCATTTATGGTTATCCATTCTGATGTTTGGGGTCCTTCCCGTGTCACATCTCTGTCTGTGGTTTACCACCTTTATTGATTGTTATTCATCTCTTACTGAAGCAATCACCTACATCGTGGATTGACAGGTTTCTCAAAGCTATGTTGAGGTTTGGATACAACCAAAGTCATGCTAGTCACACTATGTTCATCAAAAAGATTGTTGTTCTTGTTGTCTATGTGGATGACATAATAATGGCTGGTGATGATGTAAATGAAATATGAAGCCTAAAGGCACGCCTTGCTCCAGAAATAGGCATGTTGGGATGTAAGCCTGCCAACTCACCCATTGAGGCTAATGATCATCTTGGAAGCAATGTTAGGGAGCATGCAGATAAGGAGAGATATCAGAGACTTGTGGGTCATCTGATATACTTGTCTCACATTAGACCAGATATTTCCTATCCTGTGGGAGTAAGTCATTTTGCGCATGAACCACGTACGGTGCATCTTGATGCAGTTTATCGTATCTTGAGGTATCTCAAATCTGCTCCAGGTAAAGGAATTTTGTTCTCCACGCATGGTCACATAAAATTGGAAGCTTTCACCAATGCAAACTGGGCAAGTTCTATCGATGATAGGCGATATACATCTGGCTATTGTACCTTCTTTGGAGGAAATCTGGTTACTTGGCAAGTAGGAAGCAATCATTGGTAGCTAGATCCAGTGTAAAAACCGAATACAGACCTATGGCTCATGGTGTTTGTGAGCTTTCATGGCTCCAAAACTTTTTGCGCAATTTGGGGATTCTTGATAGTGGTCCTATGAAACTTTACTGTGCCAATAAAGCTGCTGCTCATAACCCTGTTGATGGAACGAAGCATATAGAAATTGACAGGCACTTCATCAAGAAAAAGTTGAGCAACGGGTTGATATGTATGCCTTTCGTGAGATCTGAGGAAATTGATGTATTTACGAAAGGACTTAGTAGCAAAAGTTTTCACCCCATTTTGTTCAAGTTGGGCTTGATTGATATCTTTGCACCAACTTTGGGGGTGTTAAGTTATGAGTTTTATTGTTATTTGTATAGTTACTAGGGGTAGTTTGGTACATGTAACATAGCTCATATAAATATAGTTGTGACAAGGAGAATCCCTAACTCACTCATTTCTTCTACAATGCTTTCTCTCTCTCTCTCTCTCTCTCTCTCTCTCTCTCTCTCTCTCTCTCTCTCTCTCTCTCCATCCACATCTTGCCATGAACTCTCACACAGCCGGGTCCCGTTATATAGTAATACTTCAATTAGAGTATTCCAGAACTTGCTATGCAAGATACATTACGAAGATTTACTTACGAGCTAACATCTGCATCACTGTTTTCTTCTCGTAACCTATGCTCAATCCCATCTGAACTTATTATAGAAAATTCTGCAGCACTTCCGAGTGAAATAATTACCTACAAAAAGAAAGCAAATTAGAAAATATCACACAATAAGAAAGAACAAGTAATAAGCATAAGAAACCATTTGGTGAATATATTGTGTACCCATTTATTCAATTAAAACCCATGTATACGAAAATGTAGATGGGTAAGATGATCTAAAACAATTATCTGTGCAAAGGGTTATCCCACCATTCTATGGTGACGACCTAGGTAGACAGGTCAGCCATGGGAAAGAGTGGGTTTAATCTTTATCTACCTTTTAAAAAATAAAAGAAAAATTTTGCCAAGCAAAAAAAAAAACTAGGACTTGGAATCCAAATAAAAAATAACTACTTTTACCACTTGAAACAATGTAAACCTAGTAAAAGCGTTAACACATTAAAGGAGTCAGCATATAAGAAACCATACATTTGTGGTAGGCAAAAACTTCTCGGTGACTAGGACACCGTTAGGTCTAGTACCCTTGATACTGTAAGCATCACTCTTGATTGCCAAGGTAGCTGGCTCCCATATTTCAAGAAACCTAGTCTGTATAATTAACGCAAAGAGAAAACTCAATCACTGATTCTAGTCACCACAGGCAATGAAGTTCTATAATGTGCCCTATCAAAGGATTTTATCAGATGAATAGGAAGGGCACAAAAGAGTGAATGAGTCATACCAACAAGGATACCCTGAAAGAAGCCTGACCATTGTAAAGTGTCTTCTCTATGGATTTCTGCATTATCGGATCTGTAGGCAAATTAAGAAGCATAATTGTGATTGTAAAGCATTATCGATATGCGAGATCAAAGCAGAAAGTGAATGATGAAATAAGAAACAAAAGACAAAGCTAATTATGTTCTAATATGATGAGAGTAGTTTCCAAACAAATTATTACAATCAAAGGAGTTTTAAATAGAAAAAGAAGAAAAGAAGATGGTTCTTTAATATGAATAAGAAAAGGAACAGAATGGAAGGTTGATTTTGTTACTTTTTTTTCTCTCTTTTCTTTTCATCAGAAAGAAGTTTTAATTGTTCTGCGAACTATTTGTGCACTCTATGGCTAACAACCAATTTTATGCAACCTTGCACCAGAAAATAATGTACTTATCAAGCAATATAGCCCACGACCCCTCACACAACCACGTTGTCCTGGGCCCTGCAAGTTTTCGATCTTCTCGATATACCAATCTAACATTTGCAATCATCTCCACTCACTCTTATTATCTTCATCAGCAGTCTATGGATCTCACCCAAATGGTAGGATCACTAAACATTAGAAACGAGAAACACGTACAATCATCTATATAACAAAACACAACGGTTCTTGAATCTTATGTTAGACATAAATCCTGCCCGTTCAAAATTCCCTAGATCATATGGCTGATACAACCTCTCAAGTCTCTAATTTAAAACCCTACTAAATCCAACGTGCTCTCTCCCCTCCCTCTTTCCTCTCCTGACTGCGATTCAAAATTTGACCCCAATACTCTCTCCCTCTCTCAATTCTCAAACATCAAACGTGTATTAACTTTCTCCTCTCATCCCTTCTCCCCCAACCAGTTAACCACCGCACACATCAATGTCCTACACCATCAAACGTGTCTTAGTTCTGATTTTCAATATGCAGGGGATTCAATCCATTTTGTTTAGCATTACCAAACTCCCAATTTGTCGGTTCTTTAGGGGACTCATTTTTTGCACCATCGGCGGTTCGAGTATGACAGTCCTGATTTCTATGTTTATTCTTTGTCCTGCTTAAGTTGCCCTTGTTATTGTAAAATTTGCATGTGCGCACTTCAGAAAAATAAAATGGTGAAAATAGCTTCCTTTTTTTTTTTTTTTTTGGGAAGGTATCAAACAGCATCAAGTCGTAATTTTTGAATTATCAAGTGTTGACCTACTTTATCTTATAATGGTGCTTTGGTTAATTCGCTTTTAACCATCTAGGTTTCAGTTTGTTTGAATCCAATTAGTTGTAGGACTAAGCATGAACTGTGTAATTGGGAGTGTGGGATTGGCTGAGAAAGTAGAAACTGGATTTGGACTAAAAATCCCTTTTACTAGTCAGGTCTAGTGTGTGGAGAACGAATTAGAAATTTATTTGGTAGTATGGTTATATTTATACCTCTCTTTCTTTCCGTTCTATCTATTGGGAATGGGTAAATGCATGATTGTTAATTGCTTTGTAAAATCTCTATGCCCCGCTACTTACATTATTGTTATTTGTTACATATAGTGTTGTATGGAGTTTAAGCAATCTATTCGGTTGGCAAGATAGCGTATGAAGTGACAGATATTGTAGTTCCTAATCGCCAAACTAAATGGGTGTTGTAAAAATAGTTAGGTCGACTAGTTTAATGAGGCTAAGCTATTTTTCACTTGGTTCAAAGTCTTTATTGTCGGTCTACAATCATGGTGATGGAGTTAAATCCAATTGCATTGTCCTTGATTATAGCTTTATTTCTATATCCTTTCTACCCCACTTATGCATAAAAGGTAATACACTTCTGATAGGTTGTAGATACTTTTGGTAAAATCTTTTTCAATTTTTATGCTAGAAAGAGGTGGTGGTGTGAGTTCTCACATATAGTTGCCCGGGGAGAATTGCAGGATGTAATCGTTTGGGTCTATTGCTTGAATTAGTGTTTTTATGTGTCTTTGAATGGATTTTGTTTTAGAAAAAATCAAATGATCCTGTTTGGATGTGGTGGTGGTGGTATGTCATGAATCTAACCGGCGACGTGAATGGCATGTTTGGGAATTTCTCTTATTGACCTGTGATCTTGAATAACAGCTTCTGAAGGTAATTTTTTTGATTGACCGAAATTCTTATGTCTAATTTGACAACATAATAATTGCTTGATTCTTTGAGTATCTTCCATTGAGAGCAAGCAATTTTAGTTTTTGATGGTGCAAGAAAGTTTTACATTATTTCTTTAATTAAATACATAAACTTAATATATGGAAATTGAATAACTTTATCAGGACTACAGGCAACGGCATTCTCTAGATAATCGAACATTGATAAATGAAGTAAATATTGAGGTGTCAAAAATGAATTCCAACCCTTTGTTTTGTCAAATTACATCGCGTTGTGCCTAGGCACGGGCATTCCCTATTACTTTGTTACCCAGGCGATGTAAGACTTTCGCTTCATATCCTCTCTCACGCGCAGTGTGCTCTCACACGCAATGTGCTCACTCAGCAGCAACAGCTCTGATATCATATTACACAGGCTTGGATAGACTCAACCCCAAAAGCTAGCTATTGAAGTGAGGGTGCCCTCATGCTTATACAAATTACTTTGGTCCCCAGACAACGTGGGACCTCATCTTCTTCTTCCTAGTTATGTTCTATGAGTCATCAAACTCCACAAGATACGAAACACCTTAATCGTACATAGAAGGCTCCTGTTTGATTCCAGTGAGCCTTCTCTATGTTTTCTTTAATATACATTCTTTGAAAATTATGTATTTTGTCAGGCTATGGTGTAGTTACATTGGCTATTTGGGAACTTTTTCAATATTTTGTTCAGATGTTTCACATGTTGCACATTTGCATTTAGTGCATGAATTAATGCATTCACTCGAGCAACTCGTTCATCCATCATGAAAAATAGGTTACATTATGTCCTAGACTCCTAGGGCACATTTTCACAACCAGAGTCTTCTTGGCAACAAAAATTACACTGAGTGAACAAAAAAAATGCAAGGAAGAGGCAATAGAGCAAAAGCAAAAGGGAACTATTAATTACCGTATTTGAAGACGGATCAACCATCAACAACAGCATGTTACATGGAGCGATGGACGTAAGGGGACATGGAAAACCCCTCTTCATCAAGGGCGGAGATGGTAACTAACAGTTAAATTCGGTTGAGGAATCGAAACACGGACAGATGCAATTTAGTATATAGTTAGAGGGACGTAAGGGGACATGGAAAATCCCTCTCCATCAAGGGCGGAGATGGTAACTAACAGTTAAATTCGGTTGGGGAATTGAAACGCGGACGGATACAATTTAGTATATAGTACGAGGGAGTGGGAAAAGCTCGCCATAAATAAAGAGGATTTTTTCCCCTTTTTATCTATCCACAAAAACACACACTAATGAACAGGTATCTTTTATGGGAATGAAAATTGGCAATGAGTGGAGAGGTCCAAAATGTTATTAACCATTCCATACTCAAGCAATGTGGGATACCCATTCCATACTCAAGCAATGTGGGACGTGCAGCCGCATTTAGGCCTTATCACGTGTGGCCATTTTTGGGTCTTATCATCGTGCATAGGGGTGTAAGTATTCATGCATCCTTTTCTAGGTGGGGTGTGGGCTTGATTTAATTTTTGTTACAAAATCTGGGATGGAATGGGCCCGCTCTAATACCATGTGGAAATTTTATATCCAACTCAAAACCAATTGGAAAGGAGCGGAGAGGCCCCAACTACTATTAAGTGGTCTCCCATTTCATACCCAAGCAATGTGGGACTACTCTAACAAGCAATATTGTAAAAAGGTCAGTAGCGAAAGGGCAAGTCATTTCCGATTTGCAAAGTGCTGCTACAACCAGCTGGCAAAGATGAATTACAACATATGTAGTCTGCAACTTCTCAAAATTTGTATATGTCTCAACTAATTGGCTTACCACAGGTTATCTTTCTGTGCTCATTGGCGAATACCGTTACGATTTCACCCTAGAGAAAAGGAAACAAATCAGTTTTAGAAGCACAAGAAATGAGGTCCAACCATAACTAAGATTAAGTATGCAAGAGATGTGTTTCATTATCAGGATGTAAACACATTTTCTCAGTAGACATACAGAAACTTGTCACCTATTAAGATTCACGACTTAATTATACACTTCAGGGTGGGTCATGGTGCAATGGTAAGGTTGCCCCATGTTTGCAACACGAAAACAGCTTCACAAACAAGTGAGGGGAAGACTGCAAACAGCAAACCTTTTTGCAGACCCTGTGGTGTGAGAGCCTCTTGGAAAGGGCTTACCTCAGCAACAGCCTAAGCATGAAATCATTAATTCCTCTGGGGGTTTCCACGACAAATGACTCCCCTAATAGGCTACTCCTGACCTTTCCCACCATAAGCTCACCAGTCACCAGTATCCACCAGCTACTCTGTTAGTAAACTTTATAAGATCTCATGCCTCCTTGGGTAGTTGTCGTACATTTGTATATATTAATTCCAAAAGAGTGTGCAACTGTGCATGATTGGCTTGTAGTTTATGTGATAATGAGAGTTCCACAAGGGGTTTCAATATGAAGACTGTCTTAGAGCTCAACAATAGTCATTCTACCTCTTGATAAAGGTAAAAACATGTATTATAGCATCTGCATATCATAGAGAATACATTTCGTCTAGGTAAGTGGGTTGGGTTTTTAATTGGAGTTTTGGCCAAAGATGATTTGGTCGTTTGGACTACAAGGTAGTCATCCTTCGGTATTCTTCACTAAGCCCAGTAACTTTCGGTAACTTGGTTTCGTTCACCCATTTTAAAACTATTTTTTAAGTTTCCAAAAACCTCAAAAATTTGTTACTTTTGTATGAGTTTTGGGAGCCCTTGCTTGTTGAAGCGCATCCCTCATGCATTGGAATGCCTTGAGGAGAAAAAATTGAGTTTTTCCTATTTCCTCGTCCTACTTTTGTACCTGGTTCTCATTTGAACGTGTAAGTTATCATTCCAGTGGTGAAAACGTGATGTATAAGAGCATCTCTAACCAAGGATGTCAAATTCAACATGGCATGCCAAGTGGATGAATTGGCATTTGAACCAGCTCCATCCAAAAGTTAAATTGCTTAGGTGTTATTTGACATCCCCTCTCTCATGTCAAATTTGACATGTGGAATTGTTTTCTTTGATTACTTTACCCCCAAAACATAAAATTAAGGTGAAAACATACCCAAAAAAGAAATTTGGCATATTGGTTGGAATCTGTATTTTAGGATGTCAAATTGCCACATAAGCCGTCAAAAAATTTGACATCCCAAATTTGAATCCAAGGTAGGAGATGCTCTCAAAAAGCGAATTAAGCGTTAATGCCCCAGCACAACTTATCGTAGTCTATGCGAACCAAAAGACAGACAAAGGCACGCGAAATAGAACATGTTACACGGCCATAAGTGCTGGCATATATATACAATCAGTTTCTAGTCCGGGACCCTTAAAGTCTGGGATTGTCCGAACCAAGCCTTTCCCGATCAAATTTTTGATAATCCGAACCGTCCAATGTATTTAAAACGTGTTTTTAAGGGTCCCTACGAGAAATCAACAAAAAAAAATAAAGATGACCGGGAAGGGCTTCGTCCAAGTAGTTTTCGATAAAAATTCGGATTATCAAAATTTGATTGGGAAATGAAAGGTGTGGACGGGAGTGGACTTTAAGGGTAGTTGACTAGAACATTGGGGTGTGTGTGTATCCGAACCATTCAATGTGTTTAAAACGTGTTTTTAAGGGTCCCCGCAAGGAATCATAAAAAAAATGACCGGGAAGAGCTTGTACATCAGTTCGGATCACCAAAAATCAATTGGAAAATGGGAGTCCCGCATGGAAAGAAAATCCAGGATCCCTGATGTGATCCGTGGTGTACACATAAGGTTCCGGTGACACAACACTTGGCACAACAATAAATTGGAGCCCCACGCTAATAATCGGAGCCGTTTAATTTGTTTAAAAAATATTTTAAGAGTACGGGTGAAAAATCAACTCATTTGGATATCGATAAGGACTTGATCGACTTAATCGATTCATTCAGTTTTTGTCCTGTCAAATTTAGGGACAAATACCGATCAAGCACTTACCATATCCGAATTAGTTGATTTTTTACCGGAACTCTTAAAAACGTGTTCTAAACAAATTGAACGGCTCCGATCATTTGCGTGAGACTCCAAAATGGGTGTTTGTTATGTCAAATGTTGTGTCAACAGAATCGGCCCCATATATTCATTAGATGTATATGTAAGCAGGATTTGTTATCCTAGAAGTCTATATAAAGGACAATACCTTGCGTTTCCTGTCATCCAGAGGCTGCACTTCAATGGCGAGCACTGTGTCAATATCATCAGCAGTAACCAGATAGTTAGGTTGCTTTGCCCCTGTCAAAGAAACGTTCTCATAATCTAACTATTCAAAATAAAGCAGGAAACCACTTAAAACAAAATACCGAACAGAGAGAGAGAGAGAGAATACCCTCTATATAGTTAACGGATCCATCTTCCAGATGGCGTACCCACTGCAGAGTGCAGCAGATAAAGCAAAAACTTAGAAATCGAAGTTAGTGCATGTAAATAGGCAATCTGAGGCACATCTAAGCAAGATTAACAACCATAAACAAGATTTTTAAGCTCCGTTTGTTTCGACTTAAAATATTTATCCCACAAATAATCGAATGAAATTAGAATAAAATGTTTTAAGCAAGGGAGCAGAAAATAAATTACATATTGACTTCCTGGTGAATTTAAGACCAACATGACTCCAGTCCCATGCTGACTACCTGCCATGACTGGAACTACACAAATTTCTTGACATGAGCGGAAGTAACCCCGACCCATCTTTATCGAGTCTCGCTGGTTTTAAAAAGGAATACTATTCATGTCATGCCCATGGACTCCAATTTTTTCCTATGCTGAACCCATTAACGTGAAAAAAAAAAGTATAAATTATCAAAACTAAGTTGTTGGGCTTCTTATGGAGCACCAACTCATTCTCATTTGGTTTGGTGCTACCTTCTGATGACCAAAAACTTGTTTTTTAAGAGCAGATGCCAAAAACTTCGGGAAAAATTCAAGTTAAATTCACATGTTTCCTTGTCAAATATACTTGACGTATCCGAAACAAACAGAGCTTTAGTCACAAGAAAGAAGTGCGAGCCTGAATAGAAGCACCTCAAAGTTACAACTGGTTGTTCCATTAATAGAGATTCCGCATGCTGTGAGTGCCTGTCCAGGAAAAGCATCACCTGTAATTTGGAGGTCCTCTATACCAGGTAGTGTATCATCTTCTCCAGCTGGATATGGCAGTGAGTTTACTGTGTGAACCAATATGAACGCCTAAACTAATCAACAAAAACGTTGAATAAGAAGATATTATCACCTTCAGAGTAAGACGAAGAAGGTTCTTCGAGTACTGGTGGTAAATAAGGAGAATACAAAGAGGTAGGATCATCGACTGTGGTCGAATAAGGAGAGTTTTTGGAAACCCAATTAGCATTAGGCTCAGCCTCATTTTGCTGACCCTCCACTTGCAGATCGTCCATTTCAGTGCTACTGAGTGGGTCGCTAAATGTCGCCTGTTTAGCGGTTGTTTCCTCGGTATAATGCATAGAACGCAAATCACGCTGGCTAACAGAAAGAGGTGCATGTACATCTTGGGATGCAGCATTCCTAAAGCACAGTAAGAGTAAGTGCACGAGTTATATGCACTACTGAAATGTAAATCCACAAACTATCAATGGATAAATGAGATTTGCATTCCAACAAATTGAAGGAGAGAGGTTCTGCAGCACAGGAAAAAATTGCTAGACATATCATAAACAAACACATAAAAGAAGGAAGGGGGAGAGAAGAAGAGAAGCATCCTTCAAATGCAAGCCATGCATATTGTTTTACCAGTATTTTTCAACCACGTTGACCATTTAGGTGTAGACTCCAAATTCTAACTAGTTGCAAACATGTCAGCTAGCTGCAGTTAAACGCGTCGAGGATGTGATAGGCTGTTATATTTATTTCTTCAATTGACAAAAATAAGCTGATTCCTTTCTACACATTTCTCTATTACAGAAAGAAACGTCGTATCTAGTCCAGAAAGCTCTAAAGTATATAATAATGTCAATGTTACCTTACTACTTTTATTCGAGAGAACAAGAACTTCAAAGCATCACATATTTACCCTGCCTCCATTTCTTTATCACCATCAACAAAGATCCTCAACTTGGATCATATTCATGTTCCTTCTAAGCGCTTAAGTTGGTTTATCGCATATCAAACTAACGTTAATCATTTTATCTTATAAGCGCAGCACCATTTCATAACCTTTCCATGAGTACATTTCTTATCCTACTTCTCTGCAAGCATCACTCATCATTCTCAACATTCAAGCTGATTTATAGCAACCCAGCTGATGTTATTCACTTTAATTTTTCAAGTACAACCATATCTAACTTTTCCCTATCGCACCCAATTCTTACCAATCTTTTCTTCAAACATCACTCATCAGTCAATGAATACCTTAATTCCAATCAGCAAATTCATTGAACAACCATGGACAACTTAAGGAATCCACGGGTTCGATTTTCTGAGGGACACAATGACGACAATGAGTTCTTATGGTAGCACTACGTGCATTGTGGAGCAAAAACCTTGCCTAGACTTACTATATCTACCACAAAGTGATTAAGGGTGGGAAGATGTGTGAAACTACTAAGACGGAGGTTTGACTGAGCAGTTCTTAAGTCAGCTAACCACAAAGCCAGTCAAGGTCTTTAAAGAGTTCAAGCGTATGATGCTTAAAGAGCTCCCTAAGCATTCCCCACGATTTTCGTGGACCATGTGATTCAGCTAATTGCAGTGCACTAAGCTACCATTGGGTCCTCAATACAAGATCATTCCAGAATTTCAAGAGTTGAAGAGCTTACAAAGTTGATTGATGCGGGGTTATCAGGCCTTCCAAAGCACTATGCGGGACATTGCTGCCCTTTCAAAAAACACACAATGGAAGTCTAAGGGGTCTCTCAACAAGATTATCATCTAGAACAACGTATCACATTCGACCAACCCCACAGCACTAAATTCTTAGGCCAGTCAGGAAAGTTGAGGCACTTTTCTAAGTTTGAATGAAGGTCGAGTTAGTACCAACCACCAAGCGCAAATCAAGGAGGGGGATAACCTGAGGAAGACGTTTACAACTTTTTATTGGATCATTTGATTATCTTGGTATGCTATTCGGCCTTAACAATAAGCCACTCAATGTTTTGCACCCTAATGATTGTGTATCTGGATGATTACGTGATCTTAGCTTCACGATGGAGGAAAATGGGAAGCATTTGCAAAAAGTAGTATTAAAGAATAAAAAACAAGTTAAAATGTTTAATCCAGCTATATGCAAATTGGAGAATTATTCAATGCGTCAACATCCAGGAGGAATGTAGTGCCTATTGGTAATTTTGCCAAAAATAGCAGAGACTGTAACTAAAAGTGCAATTCTCAAATAAAAGGAACAACATAATAAACTCGGATAGCTTAATCCCTAACCTATTTCAAGCACTAAAAATTTAAAAGTTAAGAAATAAGTAAACAAGAGTAATTCAGGAACACTTTGAGATCGCATGATCAGAAATTCTTCTAATTTAACACATTTTTTTCAGTACATTTCAGACACATGATACACCAACACGAAAATGGAATAACAACATAACGCACCAACAAAAGCTGATGTGTTGTAGTGGTACATTCAGTTCTCAATAGCAATCTCCATTTAGTCATTGACCAGGCTCACCTGCTCGCAAGAGGTGAATATCTGACCCTATCATCAGGATCCAGACTTTGTGGAAGCCCATCACCTAAACCACCCTTCTGTTGTCCCAGCATGTCCCAATCTGTTGTCTGTTGGTCAGAAGAACTAATAAGAGTTTTTCCTCAGAAAAGCTGGCTAGGGCACCAGTTTAAACCCAATTTCACTCTGTGAACATAAAGTGTCAATAGAGTCAACAGGAATTTCCCAGAAGAGCATTAAACATATAAACGCGCATACCGTGGTCAATTCTAAACCACTAGGATGAGATGGTGACTGTAGAGGAAAATTTGAGGTGTTCACATCAGTGCGCCAAGGTGTCAATTGATAATGAGACTCCTTAAGCTTTGACTGACAATCAGAATGCATGGTAAGCTTAGGAAGTCAGGTCCAAAGTTGGTAAAACGAGTTGCACTATAAATAACAGATCAAGAGATGCCACAAGTTCATAGGTCTATCACATCTATGTCACTAAGTGGTATACCTCCGTAATAATAAGTTTCTCCTGCAAATGTTTAAAGAGGACCTGCAAAAGCAAAGTTCCTTGTAGTCAAGACTCAAGAGTCATAATACAGGTCTACTAGGAGGACAAAAAGTTTGCTATAAAATCACATTTCTCAAAAGTCAAGTCTGTCACAATTAGCTTAAGGGGGATGATTCGCGCATCCCTATGTAGCACTGAAAAAGTCCAAACAATAAAAAAAAATGTCCGAACAGGTTGGGGATACGTTTTAAACAACATTTATGTACTTAATTATATGAATAAAGAAAGGCTCTAATTCTATATATGTAAAACCATATATAACTTAAATCTTATTTATCATCACATCATTCACAAAAGTATTCTAACAAAAAGCATTTCATTATCTGTCTTTAAAATCAATAGTCCCACAGAGAGGTAAGACTTTTTTAAGCTTTAACAAGAGTCTTAGCTATTTCGTTTAACACCCCTAACGTGTCTTGCGAGTGTCCCAAGAATGTCCGGATCATTTTTTAAAGTGTCCCCACAGTGTCCACACCAAAAACATTGAGAAACAATAGGACACTTCGGATTTGAGTGTCAGACAATGTCGGGAGAGTGTCCAGGACTCGGATAGTGTTGGTGTCCGAAAGGTGTCCGACATCAATACGTGGACTCCAACGAAGTGTCTGTGCTACATAGACCGCATCCTATATTGCTGCTTTCTTTGAATTCACAGAAAATTGTTGTCTAAGGTAACTAGGTAAGCATTGTTCATTTTTAGCAACTTGCAGACATGTAACAAGAATCTAGTAAATGATAAAAAAAACATACAACACATATTTAAATCCTAAATATACCAATTTTATAGAATGTGTTACATCCTCTCAATGCCCCATACTATGCATTTTCAAAATTGACACTCCCACTCCCGCACACCAAACTTCTGCATTAGCTCAATACATGGGTATTCAAGTTGAAGGAACTACAAAATCATAAACCTCACTCCCAATGTCTTACACAGCTCCTCAAAACAAAAGAGCGTCTCCTCGAGAGATGTAAAACTAAAACCATCCTAAGATAGTAATCCAACCACCCACAGAAGATTAAGGAGAAGCAAATTTCATGATGAAAGACGCCTACAGCTTTGCATCCAGGAAGCATAGAAGGAAACTAATGCCCAACGTGTAAACTGAGCTCTCCTATGCATGCAAACTCTAATATCATCAAGTTCTCACATCAAAATAATCTACCAAAAGGTAGAAAAACTAGTTTCACATCCTGCTAGCATAGTTTTCCAAACTTGATAGCTAGGGAATGTGCACGTGTTATTATGTAAAAAGGGACACATCTATTATATGCTGCCCTGAAGATGACTGCAAAAACCTGGGATCAAGCTGAATGCATGAATAAAAGTTCTCAGAGCAAAATGCTAATACCCATAGAGGATGAAAAAGTTCAGTTATTTTGTAACTTAAAACAGCTCTTACAGACCTTGAGATTGCCAACAATAGATTTGGTATCCGCAACTGGTGGCTGCAGAGAATACTCTGCGAGAAGAGGCAGCACAGATGACACAAAAACTGATCTTTCTTCTTGTGCAGCCTAAAAGAACCAAAGGCCATCCTCAAATTTCATTCAGATATATAACATAAGAAAATGAAAGCACAAGTCTAATACTCCCTCCATCCCATATTGTTGGGCCTCTTTCCCTTTTTGAACGTCTCAAAGAATTGTTTATATCTTATAATCTATGATGTTTTTTGTCATTCCAACAACTTTGTTTAATAAAACTAATTGAGATCTATCAAACAAGATCCATATTGAATATAAAAAACTCAATAAATTAAAAATTATAGACAACTCTTTGTGACGTCCAAAAAAGGAAAGAGGCCCGACAATATGGGACGGAGGGAGTATGTTCTATTCACACCGTTCACAACATCCCATTACATTATGTCTATATGTAATAATGCAAGGTAACTTAGCCCGTAACATATTCCAGGAATTCTTCTCTTTTAATGTCCTTTTGTTTTTGTGGGTATTCATGGTAATTGTTTTAATGAAATTGATGAGATGGTTATAAAGAGAATATACAAGTGCTTAACATTGACAAGCCGCAGTACTTCAGAAAAGGACTGAAGGAGCACAAGGGGAAGCATGAATTGAAAATACAGGTGCATGATTTGTGTAATCTTGACGAGTTGATAGCGAAATTCAAAGATAGCATCATAGCAACATCAAATTACCAATACCCTCACACGTCATTTTGCATGACTAACTTAACACTAGTGAAGCCAAGGAAGTTTAAGACTTGAAAAAGTTCTGTCAACTTGTCAGATGAAAATTTACCACGTTCCGTTTCAAAGAAGAGGCAAAATTACATGAACAGGGAGACATAAACTAGATCAGGCAAAAGATACCTGCAAAGCATATGTAAGACGTATATTCTCCTCAATTATTTCTTGTCTGTAGGAGATGGCTTTAGACGCTGCATCAACAAGGTCTTGCTGCTGCTGATCAAATGCCTAATGGTTCGTTTAAGAATTTCCATTAATTGCATGCAAAGGGATACAGAGAGAGAAAAGGTGGAAGTTATAAAATATGTCCTAACAAAAGCCTGCCAATAACACTACATACCATACGCATATAAGCGATGCGCTTTTCGAGAATATATTTCTCGTTCCGTATTTGTTCTTCCTGTCAACAGTTTGTCTTTTTAGAAGTGGAAGTAAGAACAAACTGGGAAGAAGTTGACAACGTGTGAAGATCAGAGCCTTTTACCTTGATTGTATAGTCACCGAGATGCCTACGCAACTGCAAAATCTCTTCTTCATGTTCCCGCATCTTAACAAAAAGTTCCTATAAGAATTTTTATATTCATCAAAAGAGGGACAAGAAGTTCATAACTAGGGATTTGGTTCATCAAAATAAATCTAAACAAATATGAAAAATTAAAAATTCCCCAAGTGTACCTGCTTCCAAAGGCTAGAATTGTCAACTTCAGCCATGGGCATCAGCCCATGTCCAGATAAATTGAACTGTGGATTCATCTGATGCCTAAAAACATAACTACAAAGTCATTTTAAGTTTTATACACTACCCGCTGCAATTATCATCGAATTATTCAACTCGCAATCCATTTTATTTGAGCATGTTTTCTACATAAGATGCTACATACGTGCTGGGAGAAAAGGGTGTTGTAGATGGTGAAGAAAATTGAGATAAGCCAGCACTATCTACCATTCTCTGGCCACCAGAGAGCACTTTCAAAGTCCCGTCAATTTTTCTATTGTCGAAGAGGCTTTCAGACCGAGCTTGTATGGACCGCTCCTCATTATTTTGCATTATATGTTGTTGAACTGTAGCATCAGAATGGTCATTTAGAAAAGTACCGCCAGAGCCTCCAACCCCATCTCCTTCACTTACCACAGAAGAGTCTACTTGATGAGCCCTGTGTGGCCCGTGACAATGATCATCCAAATGATCAATTAAACTAGGTCTTTGGCCAGTTGAGATATCAGGTTTCTGCCAGAAAGTTCAGATTTGCAAGTATTGAGTAACAAATGGCAAGTTGCAAGGTGTACATTTATTCAATTTTCAAAGGGCTATACCAAACAGAGACAATAACCAACATTGGCATCATTACAGACATTAATCCTTTACTGGATTAGTACGCTTCTGACACCACATTCAAATCATAAAAAACTTGCCAAACATGATAACTCCAATGGCCGTTTTACAGAAGTGGGAAACATCCAATATAATTATGCTTTAAAATAATAAGACGGAAAGAGTTGTAAGGATTGATTTGAAGTAACGGATTTAGCACTTACTTTGTTTTAGGAAAGGAATAGAAGAGAAAGGAAAATAAGTATGACGGGAGGTGAAAGAAAGTGTAAGGGAAAATCTTTTGTGGCCAATAATGCATTTTGTGATTCTCTCCTCTCTTTCTCCACAAACCAATGGAATTATTGGAATGAGTGGCATTGACATTTCAAATTTGGAAATTTATAAACATGCAATAAGAACCTTAATCTGCCCTAAATTAAACAAGCAACAAATATAATAAGAAACGTCGGCGCAAATAGTTAGGCCTGGGTTCTCAATATGCCAAAGTATGAAGGGAAGTAGAAGATATCTTTAATGCATAAATTGCTGGGCAAAAGTTAATGTAAGTTAATGTTATCCTTTTCCTCTACAGATTTCTCAGATAGCCATCATTAAGCGAAACCTTGTAACTTGGCCTTGGACATCCCCCAGCATACAAGGTTTGTGCCCTTTTTGGCACTGCTGTTGGATTATATTCCTACAAATTAATAGCCAAGTCAAGTTAAGCCTCGAAAGCCACAAAAGTCTGAAATTTGAACAGCGGTGATGTTATCATATCCAAGCTACTGAGATCGAACCATAGCTGCAGCCTTTGCATAGGGAAATTGATGATGCAATCCAGACTCTATACAAGTGACTATGCTTGCAGTAATCTTAAGAGGAGCGGATTGATTTTCCATAACTATGGACAACATATCTGGCTTGAAAGGGAAGGAGGGAGAAGTAGAAAATGTCACTTCCAGCTTGGTTAGGTATAAGGCCCATGGACCCAAGGTTTTCCAATGGCTTTATTTCAAGATTCTTAGGACGCACAAGGACCGACAAGTTATGGAGGATACTGGGAGTTGCAATGAAAAACCTCCAATGTTGTTGACTTCCCATTGAGAAGATAAGATGAACCTTAGATATGAGACCTGCTGGTTTGACTAGTCATCTATACTAACGAAGAGAAGATTTCCCACAGCCCCCTCATCATCTGAGAGAAGACTTGCAGTACGCCCCCTCCCGAAGAAATGACAGATTTAGGATGTTCCAATTATTGTTAATCAACATTGGAAGATTACAAATATCAAGAATAAATGAACTATCTTCAGAGTGGACTTCCAAAGGCTTAGGATAAAGTGGATTGCTCATTTGAAGAATTCAGAGAGGAAAGGCTATGGCTTCCGTCAGAGGCAGTGGATTCTGAGTTATGCTTACTCTACTACCTTTTAAACTCTTGATATTTCAATTTACATTTACAATTGCCTTGGCGCTCTGTGTTATGTAATTCAAACTGATCAGGTCAAACAAAGCCTCTAGGATAGATAAGGACAAACACCGAAATTCTAATCATATTCCGATAAAGAATAAAGGTGCCAAGTCTTAGATCATTGTATTACTCAGGTTGTACTGATGGAGAGCCTTCAAGTTGTCTAGCCTCTCCTTTAAAGTAATACACCAGCAGGAAGATATTCGGGACACTAAATTTAAAATCTAGGTCAATTCATTGAAGAACAACACGCAAAGTACTCTCTGTTATTGTTTAGCTATTTATCTTATTTGTTTGGTTCCCATCTAGCATGACAATAAGCTATATCAGGCAGCCCAATCTGAGGCAAATCATTCAAGGCATTATTTGAATATGTGCCAATGTGAGTTTGGCACACTCACTATCTTCCGGTTTGGTTCGAGGGATACTTTGCAATGACAGAATTATCCTAGTATTTATTTGTCCCTCCAACAAAATGGAAATTTCAGCTGTTTGCATGGGAACAACAAAGGAAAACTTAACATAAAATCTTTAGCCACAAGAACCTACAAAACCTATGTCCGTCATTTTCTAAGCAAGTATTGATTGCATCAATCTTCCAAGTTCCAATACCAGTGGAAACAATTCTGCGTAGACTACTAGAAAACCCATCAATATGCATTTCAGTAGACATGCATATACAGAAATGCAAAATATAGCTCGCAAAACAAAACAATATTGAGGTAGAGTTTACAATTGAACTTCATGGAACTTAAACAAGGAATACATCTTTCTGGAAAGGATGTTACAACGTACATATTTCTCAAGTTCCTGAATCTTTCTCTGAAGTTCAGTCCTTTCAGTCCTTAAAATAGCATTCTCCTCCGCCTAAGAAGAGCCACACGAGATAGAATGAGCAATCTGTCTTAACACAGTATTTTTAAGCATAGTGGCATAGAATCAAATACATATTCAAGCCACTGACAATACCGTATATCACTACAGATAAATAAATAGAAATATAGTTGGCTCATTAGCATGCATTTAATGGAGCATTCAGTTAACTTTGAAATCTCTCATACCATACTCTGACTGAGGAAAAGGTAAATCTGCACATGGGGTGAGGCATGGTCTAATCAGCCACAGTTACTTCGACTAAACAAATGTTTATCGGACAGGGTGAAACTTATGGAGAAGAACAACCCTCACATCCATATAAAGGACATATTAAGTTTACACCAAGTCCTTGAGTAAATTTTAGTAGAAGTTTTTCTAGTATCTTGTCGACATGAAGTAAATGTCTCTCCAGTATCTTATCGTTACTTTATACCTTCTCTAGCTTGGTAGCTCTTCTCTTCTGGGACCAAGATGGGTACGAATCCCTTTCAGTGCTTTCACAATAGGAGAGAGGTTCCAAGGAGGTTCTAACTTAGGAAAGCGGGAGGGAGGTTCCTAGGTGGATTCTTCTACCCAACAAAAGGATCCTGCAACTACGATCTGTCTTTGAGGAATAATGCAACGGCAGCTGATTTCACAACTTCCCTTGGCAACACCAACAGTTATGACAAAAAAAATTCCATATTCTGAATCCCTTTGCACTTCCACGAATCCTACAACCTCAAAATTTCCAATCAAATAGAAATTAAGGTTCAGAAATCAAAAGAGGAGGAAGAAATTGAGGTTCAGAAATCAGAGGAAGAGGAGGAGGAGGAGGAGGAGGAGTAGGAGGAGGAGGGGAATGAGAAGCAGAAGCAGAAGAAGAATAAGCAGAACAAAAGGCCACCAACTCACCGTCACTAACCTTGGCACTTTGGAATTGGACTTATTTTCATTTTTACTGGAGTTGGTTCTCAAAAATGGGGGACCCCCCATCCAGAAGAACTTGGATAGCAGCTATTCCACACAAATCAACTTCAGGCATGGAGGAATATCTATCATGCAGCTTCTTCTAGGGAACATGCTGCTGCGTTTCCTCGCTCAAAATGACCCCCAAACAACATCCCTATTTTGAATAAATTTATATGTATTGTACATATGTTTTATGGTTGCAAATGGAACATATATATAAACATTTTACACATATAAACATGAGTGAGAAATGACAATTTTTTTATCCCAAATATTTGAACCAAACACACAGATAAGTAGTAGAATACAAGACGAGAAAGAGAGTCCTAAATCTCTCTTTCTTCTTCCTTGCATGTATTTGGAAAGAGAAGTGAGAATTTTGTCCTTAAGATTAGTTTGGAATCTCCCATCCTATTTAGGAGCGGGTTCCCATCGAACTCCCATCTAGGGAGAGCACCCATTTTAGAAGGATCATGCTTCTAAAATTGGCTCGAGCTCCTTCCTGTGCACCTCCACCGAAAAGCCATGTTTGGGTGTCAATACGCCACCTAGTTGGCATGTCTCTTGCGAAGCAAAACCACTTAAAAATATTCCACTAAACTTAAAACTCCCAAAAGATACCTATAACCATCATCCTTGAAAGATAGAAGAACCAGCACCATGTTGGATTTGTTCTCATGTGAACAACCAAGCGGATGTGAAGTATAATGTTAGAGTTTCAGTTTATTGCTTATGTTTAGGGTAGTTTAGTTCTTCTGTGTTAGTAGGGTTTCGGTAAGGTTATCATTATTTATCCTTTATGTTCAGGGTATTTTAGTCTTTTTGTGTTATTAAGGTTTTGCTAAGGTTATTAGGGTTAGCCTATATAACGCATTCATTATTCTTGTAATTGTTCAAGCTTTTTAATGCAATAATATTGTTCTTTAAATTTCTCTCCCTTCTTTGCAAAGTCTCAGCGGATTTCCAGATGAGGCTGCATTCACTGCAATTCCTCTGTCAAGGCAGCAACTTATCTTATCATTTGCTTCATTTCGTCTCTTTGATCCTGATTTTATTTTGATTAGTAACATTCTTCCAATTGACAAACTTGCTGCTGCACTGCAGCTCCATTATCAAAATTCATGGTGTTACCTCTTCCCCTGCCCCTTCGATCTCTACATAGATAAGCCATAGCAAGCAACGCAAAACAAAGCCATTTCACTAAGTAAAAACTCACTCAAATACAGCTGAACAACTTGCAGCAGAGAAACAAAATTCATACAGGCCATAGAAGGCCAATGAAAATATAATGGAGTAAATCCCAAATATGTTTCCAACTGATTGCTCATAAAGGAATTAACACTAATTAGACGCAATCTGCATTACTTCAACCAGTTTTCAGACCAATTTTAGAAGCAATTCGAGTGAGAACTAACTGCAAGCACGCTTGGATAGGTCATGCGATTCACCTCGGATAACATCGCAGTAAGAGGGAGTAATAATTTCATCATCATACCATACTGACACGGATCCAACAAATCCGTAAGCAATCTTACAAGCAACTCTAGATAATTCAAACTATTCAAATGCAGCCAAAACAATTTCCTCACTGTAAGGCAAATCCCAGTGTTCTGATGTAGTCTACAACAGCTAAAATAAGTTTGAACTTCGAAGCTTCCTTCGGATTTGTTAGTAACCGCAATTGAGTTCATAAAAGAATTCAATTCAAACAAGTCTGAGCAAGTTCAGATCCATTTGAAATCAGTTGACAAGCCCAAATGCTTCAAAGGTCATAAATAAATAAAAAAAGGCAGAGATCGAACTCGAATTGAAATGGCCCGAAAAGATTCATTCATTCTGCTTGGGTTTGATTGGGTCTCGACCCACTCAAGTAGGGGTCAACATGGTGATATTGCAATAAGTCGAACTATCATTTATGTCTGAGTTAGTAAAACCACGATGAATTGAACTTGAATTTGGTGAAATACCTACTAATCAATTTATTGGATAGGTCTTGAGTTCAAATTCTGACGCACACATTGATTTGGTAGTCACAACTACTCTAAAGACTCCGAAGTAATCAAGTATGCTTTGTAACACTTCAAAGGTCATTCAAGGGAGTCAAATCAGAGAGTCTGAGGCATTAGAATCTGACTTAGTAAGCCATGCCCAGCGGCCCTAATGGTTCGTGCAAAAAAAAAAACACAGACTTGATTCAAGTCAATTCGGAAATCACATGCACAATTGACTGCACAAATGGAGCAAACTGATGGACCTACGTACAATCTGAGCCTATGGCTGTAATGCCAAATGATGCAATCAAAATGAAATTAAGGTTAAGAGATCAGGAGGGCAGAGAAAACTACCCTGCTCTAAGCTATATCGTATGGACTTTCAACTAGAAGGAATTAAACTGTGCTTACATGACTTATTCATAGACTAAATGCCAGTAACAGCCCTAGATGTATCAACCAACCCAGTAACATGGCACTTAACCGCAAACAAGCAACACATGGGAATGGGACTACTGCAACCCGCGAGTCAAAATTGGGTGTATACGGTGATTTTCATGGAGTTATTGCTACATCACTATATGCTAAAACAACAAACACAAAAGAAAAAAATTGATCAACTTATCAACGACAAATAAAATTTGGGTGTGTAGCATGCTGAGAAGCGAAGACAGTTCTAAGAAGGCGTAGAATCTGTATTGAACAATGTCGCATCCACACATTTTCCATTAGTTTCTTAATCTTGAATTATGCGAAGAAAGAGGTATAAAGGGAATGACATCCATAAGCAAACTGATAAGGTGGTAAACTTTAAAAGTCTCCATCAAAATGGCGCAGATTCCTTTCTCGCCACATAAGCCAAAACAAACAAAGAGAAAATCATACCCGAATTCTCCTCCTCAGTCTCTCTCAAAAAATGAAGTTCTAAAACTCCCTGTGGAAAGACCCAACCCGCCCTAAACCAAGATAAATCTCCTTAGTCTCTCTCCAAAAATGAAGTTCTAAAACTCCCCATGGAAAGACCCAGCCCGCCCTAAACCAAGATAAAATCAAAATCCTAAGCTCCCGGCTACCAAATAATGGATTCAGGGAGGTTATACATATGATGGAAGGTGCTGAACACCCTCAACTGGAAAATAACACAGTGAACATGATATAGCAGTTCATTTGTGGTAATACATATATATTTACTAACCTAAAAAAAAATGAACAATCTGATACTTTGACATTGAAACTCAAAATGATTAATTACTATCTGAAACCACTTCGTTACTCCAAATACCCGATTAACTTCGGCTCAATCCATTGTAGATCTCATTTTAGAATCCTTGCCGACATACAATTATTTTGGAGCCTAGTATTCTTCTCTCATTAGGTAATCCGAGAGCCAATTCATCCTGCTGAAAAGCCTATTATCCTTATTAATTAAATAGAAGGCAGCATGGTTTTTTTTTTTTTCCTTTTTTGCAACCCACAACGGCACTAAAGGGGAGATCAATGAACTAACCCTTCTGTGTCGAAATTGAAAGAGATGTACCTTATACCATTAACAGTGGGATAAGTGCACAACAATCACAAATTCAATAACTTGCCGAAGAGAGTTATAAATCTTTGCCATTTCTTATCCAAATCTTAGTATTGATATATCAAGTTTACTAATGACTATCCGGACAAAATTTCTGGAAGTGCCACTGAATGGATAAGGAGATGATGGCATGAAACACCTATGACACATTGTGAACACCATTCTACCAGTTAAATGAAATTAAAATAATCATGAAATATGCATCTTTTGTCGTGTCTATGTACGTGAACCACCACTTAGATATGTACCAACGAAAGCGCCACCCACCCACACCTAAGGTGATCAGAACGACTTCGAAGGAGACTATGGAAAAAGACAAAGAGACGATTGACTTCAGCACTCAAAGAAGTGAGGTGATCAGATCGACACAAGAGATTTAGGTAAGACTGGTTAATGGAAAGCGTATTGTTTACATTTATTAAACTACACTAAAGCCCCTCAATTTTACAAAATTAACCCCCTTAAATTTGCCAAATTATATATTTTACCCTTACTAATCCCGCCTAGCCAATTAATCACTGATTAATCCCGCCTAGTGACCGACTAATCAGCCTGGTGACTAATTGAATGCCTTAGACCACTTTTAGAACACTGATAACAACCCAATAATACAAGGCAGATATTCCTATGTGTTAAGAACGACATCCTACTGGAAAGTAACTCAAGAAGAAGCAATGTGCATATATAAAAATTTATAAATCATGTAGAACAAAAGAAGGTAAGAAGATGAAATGTACAACCTGTTGTCTGATAGCGGCCTCAGCGGCTTCAACAGCTTTCATGACCTGAAACAAGCCATCATTGTTGTTGCTGTTGTTGCTGTGGGTAACGTTGGAGTTGGGAGGACCATTATTACTACTACTGAAAGATAAATCAGCAAATTTATGGACCAAATTTGCTCCTCCAGCCATACCACCACCGCCATTCATCTCTGCCCTCTAGCTTCCGAGGATTTTGATCACAATGACGAGATGATAATCGACGGTGGGTCACCGTCCTTAGTCTAGCCTGAAATAAAATGAAAAAGATGGTGGTGACAGTTATTGATCTACTCTTTTCCCCAAGCTACCGTCTGTGTCAAGAGAGACATACACATATAGATGTTGGATTTTGCTGTAGAACAAACCTTCAAAACCTACAGAGACATTTGCAAATCAAGGAGAAACACAAGCCCCAATAGCCTAAGGGCCGGTTTGGTTCCCTTGCTTATTTTTAGTGCTAGAAAAGAAGCAGTTCAATAAAAGCCAACCACATCAGCATCACTCCTCTGCTAGGTGAGAATTCCAATCACCATCCATCGGCAGCGGCATACATCCCTATGTTATTTCTGTATATGGTGCAAAAAAATTTAACAAAAGTAGTTGACTACTGTAGAGTGTGGACTGTTAGTGAGTTCATGACTAACATTTCATGGGGTTTTACTAGCTGCTTATCAATCGATAGAACATGATTGGACACTATAACGTGTTCTTTGTTAGATAGCTTAATATACATTGTTGGGCCTATTTCCTAACCACTTAAGCTTTTGGGACAACCGGTGACTTTAACATTCTTACAATCTCCTTGAAATACAAAATAAGCCTGTAAAATATTTGTACCAGGAGGATTCGTCATCAACTTTACAGTGTGCAAAAAAGAAACCACCAAGTTTGAACAACTGCACCATTAGTACCTTATCATGACCTAACCCAGGCCCTAGTTGGCTTGAAAATTGGAGCCTTCAATTCAATTGTGAAGGTAGGTAAAATGGAACTTTTGGCTTTATTTTTCACAACATGACCACGGTAACAAATCTTTAAACACAAAACACATTCTGCATGCAAAAATGAGGATTTAAATTAAATAATGGAGATACTAAGAAGATATATATCACCTTGATGTTGTCTACAAAAAGGTCAACTTATGAGTCAAATAGCTTCCTACAACACAATCCAGACGAAAGACGAAATATGAACTCTGGGGGCGAATCAAAACCGACTGAACCGAACTGACAGGAAAACCGACCAAAATTTCTAGGGGTTTGGTCGTCTGAGTCTGGTCCCAATCGGTTTCATTTAAACAAATTTAATTTTCAGTTAGGTCTGGGATACCTGAAAATCCGATTGGACCAAACCGATATATCCTGCAATCACCGAATACACAGATTAGGGGTTTTCATATTTTAACAATGTTGGACTCCTAAACCTGGTCCGTTCATCTCAAAGACTCAAACCCCAAACACAAAATACATCTCAACCAATTATAAACACTTCACGCATCAGTCAAACCTTCTCATGCCTCGTTGTCTCTCTCTCTATCTCTCTCGTCAGAATTTCTATGCGATAAAATCTCTCTCTCGTATGCATCTCTGCAAACCTTGCCCACCCAGGGCCGGCCCTGAATGGCTAACTGGGTCTCTTCCTCTCATCCAGCACTGTATAACTCATTTCCTCAATTACAGAACAGCATTTCGTGTTCTCGGCAATTAGTGAAAAGTGATTTCTAGGTTTTTCCAAACTGTTTTGAGCCCAACCCGAAAAACCCAAAAACCCTGAATTCCCAAACTGGACCTAGCTAACCCTAATCGATTTGGTTCCCCCAACCTCAATGTCGGTCTTGCACATTTCCTTCCCGAACCAATCAGTTCGGTCTCAACCTGCCCAACAACCAGACCGAACCCATTGAACCACCCCAATAAGCTCCACAAGACATAATTTGCATCATCAAGCTCCCATATCAACAAATAATATATTAAATTAACTAATAGGCTACCTTTCCAAAAAAAATTAATTCAAGGGATTATTCATCGAGGTTGCAAACATCTCTATCATGTTTCCGGGACTAAAGTCAAAGAGTTGTATGTTGAAAGAAACACTAGTCGTAAATAAATGAAGATGCCAAAAGAAAACTTTCCTTAGTGCAAAGTGCAAACTATCCTTCTTGAGGCATTTCTAAAGATAGACCCAAATACCTAATCCAACAACTCGAAAGGATATAAGCAACAATAAACAAATAAGAAGTATAGATGTTCGCTCTTAAGAACCATGTTAAAGCATCCAACTCAAAACCAATTGGCAATGAGTGGGAGGCCGCCCAAGCTCATATACTAGTATTTGGTGTTAATTAACCAATGTGGGACAAGCTCTAACAGAACCTATAGAACATTCATGGGGACTTGTGGAGTTGACATGCAAATGCTGCTGAGATTAATAGTTATTCTTTTCACAACGCACTTTTTTCTGCAATTTTAATCTCCATTAGAGCATCTGCAAGACTGCAACCCAGCCCCATAATTCCATTTTGGAGAACTGAAACTCTGTTTTGCAAAATCAAGCACTCCAATCCAACTCCATTTGAGGTCTCCCAAGTCCCAAATGGAGACTCAATTTCATTCTCCATATATGCACTCTCCCACTAAATCAAGACCCATCTCTATTTCTCCTCTTTTCCAAAATCACCATTTACCACTTTTCTCTTTTGATATCAAATTATAATGCCAACAATATCCTTCCTTCTTTTTGTTTAATTTGCGTACAAGCATAACTTTAAAATTACAGATCTGATGCTTAGAAGATTTGTACCATTGAAAATAGACCGACAATGATTCAAAATGTATAATATTGCATGTACTTAAATAAAAATTAAAACTCCAAGAATTCAAAGAAATTTTTGGAGAGAAGTTTTAGTGATAAGAGAATTAGGATTGAAGTTGATGTGAATAGTTGCATACAATACATTATTTTAAGTCCAAAAATTGAGATTCTGCAACAGATGGAGATTGTGTGACAGATGGGTCCGAGATGCTCTTGGGGGTTAAAAATGATGCCCAAAGTACAACGCTCGTAAATCCCTGCGACGTTAATAACACAAAATCTCCTACACATATAGTAAATAAGCACAGCCACAGTCACGCAACACAATGCCGACAACGAGTCGCCAACGCTTCAAAAAAAAGGCAGGGGACAGCAATGCAAGGGGCACGCGATTAAATGCTTTGACATATTTATTACATGTCATTGAATTGAATGTTTAAATCTCCTCCACGTATAGAAAATAAGCACAGCCACAGTCACGAAACACAATGTGGACAACGAGTCGCCAACACTTCAAAAAAAGGCAGGGGACAGCAATGCAAGGGGTACGCGATTGAATGTTTTGACATATTTATTACAAGTCACTGAATTGAATGTTTTCCCCAAATGTACAGAAAATGCAGCACGATTAGTAACTAAAATTGAAATCCAAGTATCCATGGCTTAAATCAACGTATCATTAACTTGTATTTTCATTCACTTCACAATAAATCCAATGAAATAAGTGACAAAATTGATTTGCAAGTCATAAATCACTAGTGTTCGATAATAAAGAGTAGCACATACTGTACACGTCCGTTATATATACTGTCGATTATATATAGAACTGAAAGAACCCTGATCATTAAATATTTTCATAGATAATGTACATTCGATTAAGCATGCTGCCCGCAATTAATTTTATAAAAAAAAAATCCCATTTATTCTTTCGATTTGTAGATTAACCGCAGTTTACTAAATCAAACGCTAAACCATCTGTCTCTTGAAAAACCCCAGCAAAGAAGACCGAAGATATGAACAGATGAAAAACCCCAGCAGAGAGAGAGAGAGCGGATACCTGATACTCGCAGGCCGCAGCCAACGAAGCTGATGCTCGTACGACAACCAAGTTTTCTTCTTCCGTTTCAGGTAGGGCCTCGAGTCCTCCTCGTTTCAGCCGATGAATAAGTCTCGATTTGAGAAACTGTTTATTGTCCGAATCCGAAATTATATATACAGATTTCTCCTGTATTTTTCTAACCCCTTGTTTGGGACTGACTTTTTTTTTCCCCTTCCATCTTCGACCCCCCTGCTTGCGAGTTGGGCAAAGAAATCAAAATGGGAGGAAAATTCTTCGCTCTCCGTCTCAGGTCATTTTATTTTATGAGATAAAATCTAATTTTGATAAAATGTAATTTTGTTTAGAGATGTGATAAAATGACATTATTTTCTTAATTGATTAAATCTACGGTTAATCAATGTGTTTTGTAAATGATTTTGTGCGATAAAATCTAGTTTTGTTAAAATCCATTAAGAATGTTAGATTTTATCAAAACTATATCTTATGAGATAAAATCCATTCAAGAACAAGGCCTCATATTACTTGTCCATTTCCGACTTTGCTATGTCGGATTTTTTGAGTTTATTTTTTTAATGTATAATAAATTTTATATGCATATGATGTTATTGGATAGATTTCGATTAACTCCTTTCTTATAAAAAAAATGAGTTATATTAATTAGTCTGTTAGACAAAAATTTTGAATTTATACAAAGCATTATAAATTTTGAGATATAACTAATTTTAGAAGTTACACGTATTTTGATGCGAGGAACTACAAATTGGAACCGATGGAGTACTTTCCCGCTCTCTTATTTGTTTGCTTTTGGAAAGTCTTGATGTGAGGAACTGTATATTGTCCAAAATATATATATCTCCTAATTTTTTACACGCATTTGGGAGTTTTGTTTTTTAATCGGCAACCCCGTTTTTGGGAGTTGGAGGAAATAATCTTTTTTGTTTAGGAAACAAAACGTAGATTATTATAGACCACATAGTACAACCTACAAGATAGCCCACCAGTCCCGGGAAAAAGAAACCAAAAAAACAAGGGTGCTAATTTTGGAGCTCCCTTTTTTTATGCAGACACTCCAAATTTCAATGAAGTTACAAAACTACCCTTTTTAAGATATAAAAATTACTAAAGGCACTCCACCCCCAAATAATCTCCACATTTACTAAGGCACTCCAAAGGAAAAAATGAACCAAAACCAAACATAAACATTAGGTTTTAAAAATTAACATTAACACTACGTTCTAAATATTAAACATGCATCTATATCAGATTTCTTCACGCCACTTTGCACAAAAAAAAAAAAAACTAAACATCGCTAGAATTGTCCAAAATAAACAGAACACAATTGAAAATGTTGATGCAGTAAAATCTTCATAACGACTGCGGCACAAGATCTTTATATTTTTGTACTCATTATCTACCATTTTTCCTTCAAAATCTTCATAACGGCCGCTGCTGAACTAGTCGAAAATCAAAGTTTATCAGAAGCTTGGTCTAAAATTCCTGAAAAATTGGCTTTTATGATTAAATCTAAATTTTAAAACTCTTAGTGAGACAAACAAAGCATATCACCAAAGTTAGAGAACTCTTGAGGGGAAAAGTAACAGAACTCTCAAGAGACTTTGCATGGACAAAAGGATGGTTCTACAATCATTGACCGAAGATCACTTGTCCAGATTGTCCTGGTGCAGAACATGGAAACAATAACATAAAGTCTCTACCAATGAAACATTACATATGGAAGTAAGCAATTCAGTGACGTGCAGTAAAAGGAGTTGAGCAACTATCTGGGTTTTTCTGATAAAAAAAAAACTATTTGCTTTTTTGGAGTGCTTGAAATAAAAAAGAAGAGTGAAGGTTTTTTAGAGTGCCTGAAGTAAATCATGAAACTTGCAAAAGGGTAACTTTGGAAAACTATTGTAGCTTGGAGCCCCTGCATCAAAATTGGGAGTTCGAATATCAATTTCCAAAAACAAAATACGAAGAAAAACTGCAAAAAAAACAACTCCGGTGTAGGAACAAGCCGATCGCTCATGGAGATGGGTGGATAAATCTTAATTTTTCTCGTTCCCTGTTTTCATGTTTGTTTGCTTTTAGAAAGAAGATCATATATGGAGGAATATACTTCAGTTTTGTAAGTATATCTCCTACTTATTTTCCTTGATTCCGTAAGTTCTAAACACATCAAGTCATATATAGATTGGACACTATTTTATTATTTGTATAATGGTTGTGGCTTAACATCCACATTTACAGCAATATATTTAGGTTTGTTCTCCAATAGATTTTAGGTACATTTTATGAAAATCTTATAAAATGAACATTTTATGGAGGGGTGATAAAATGAAATTGTTTTCTCAACTGATAAAATGTGGAGTAGTGGTTTTCCTATAGATTTTAGAAGGATTTTATGAAAATCTCATAAAATCACATTTACATTTTATGTGTTAAGATTGGAGTGTCATAAAATGTGAGATTTTATGAAACAAAAATCTTTTGAAGAACGAAGCCTTGCCCCAAATCCAAGCTGTCCAACGGATAGCATTTGGGTTCCCTTCGGTTGTCCAGCCATGTAGAAAAAAATTTATCGAAAAAAGTGAAATGGAAAATGAAATTTATTTTCCCGTATGTGTTTAGGGGAATGTATTTTACAAAAACGTGTTTCCTTGTCGAAAAGTAAAATGGTAACTGAAAACAGAGAAAAAAAATTAATATTAATACTACCAAAAGGTGCTACTATGCAACTCAATCGAGTGGCTCTTAATCCTGCGAGTTAATACTTTGACCGTCTGAGTCTTTATAGTTTTCCAGTATGTTTGGGATGCGCTAACTGTACAACAAAATAACAAGGGGTGTTCTGCTAAAAAAATGGTTTTTTTCTAAAAATCGAGACAGGTTATTCTCTTACAGTACATCACATAAAAAATCATGAAAAGTTAGTTTATTCTAAAAATACCATTAGAGAATAATACATATCAAGCAACGTGTTCTGTTAAACACGTCTTATTGGAATCCCGGACAAAATATTTTGCTTTCTAGATAAAATAGTGATACTAAACTTAATTGCTAAGATAAAATGAAGACATGAAGGAATTTAATGGTAACTAATTCAACAGAAACAATCTTGTGGATCAAGCGAAATCAAGCAATGAATTATATAGTGCTTGGACGTTATGATGTTGGCTTCATTATGTGGACATGGCCACTACGCATCTTAATTACAATCCCCACATGATGATTCATACCTTGCCCCAGCACCTTATCGTACAAAAGCAAAACGCAAGCGGGACCCTGTAGTGAGGGGTAACTCACTACAGGGTTGTAGTGAGCCTCATATCGGTATCAACGGTCGGATTTAATCTAAACTCTAAATGATCTGAACCGTTCATTGTTTCGATTAAAATCTGAGCGTTCATTATCGTGATAGACGGTCGGATGTGCTCACTACAACCCTGTAGTGAGCTCTTCACTACAGAGACCCCGTACCCAAGGAAAACAGATGTAATGATAAAAAATAAAAAATAAATCGCATTACCTTAAAAAGTATTGTATAACTATGGCTATTTGCTATGTATTGCTGCTCAATTATCATTGCAGTTGCATTTACTAGCACTCACTACCCGGCTTAGTTTTTCAAAAGATTTTAGCAATCAAGTTGCTAAAATCAACCATGATTTTAGCAAATGAGTTCACCAGGTGCTAAAACTAAAATTATGGTTGATTTTAGCTTAAAATCAACCATGATTTTAGCACCTAGTGAACTCATTTGCTAAACTAAAATCAACCATGATTTTAGCACCTGGTGAACTCATTTGCTAAAACCAACCATGATTTTAGCAACTGGGTTGCTAAAATGTTTTGAAAAACTCAGCCTTAATGCTAAAACTTTGACAACCTCAGAACATTTCCAATCTTGGCTTCAAGTTTGGAGGAGTCAATTTTTTTTAAGGCTTATGTGCAAATGTGCACAGCCGTGTTGTGCACTCCTCGGCCGTCCGATCGTGTTTTGGACAGTCCGGGTGTGTTTTGATTTTTTACCGGTAAAAGTAAATCTAAATAAACTAAAATTGCTGAATGCAGGCAATTTTAGTGTTCTGAACTCTTTGGCCGTCCAAAACACGACGGCCGACAAGTTCAGAGCACCCCCGGTCCATGCAAATTGACATCTTCAGATTTGACATGCATAAAATTATCCTCTCCTCATTCTCAAATTTTTAATTGGGTGCTGATTTTGGAGATCCCTTTCTTGATGCAGACACTCCAAAATTTAATGAAGTTACAAAACTATCCTTTTTCAAGATATAAAAATTATTGGAGGCACTCCACCCCCAAATTATCACCTCATTTACTGAGGCACTCCAAACGGAAAAATGAACCAAAACCAAACATAAACATTAGGTTCTAAACATAAACATTAACTTGATTTTTGAAGGTCGATAACATTAGTCTCACTCTCAATTTTTGAGTTTCATTTGTTTAATCCATGAAAGAGGTTATAGGTTATAGTTGTTTAATCCATTGTTTAATCTAAAATCTCCAATCTAAGAGTAATTTGAAAAATACTTAAAAGATTGGAATTCCATTCATTTTAATACTCTTTCAAGATACATGCAAAAGGAATCCATAGATAAGGAAAACAAGAAACAAAATTTCATGTGTTGCGAACGGTCATGGCAACATAGAGGAAATAGAAATTCAATCAGTACCCATTTGAGGGTAACATGTGTTCTACAAAACCCATAATGAAATAAAGTTATCGGCTCAAAATAATTTAACATTCAAAGCCGAAGGCGAAATCAATCGAAAAGCTGTAACAAGAAGGTAAAAGGTCTTGTTTGGCATACAATTTTGTTGAGTGGTGACGGGGAAGGCCCCCCACAGGTTTGGAAATTTGGGACCCAACAGAAAATAGTCGTGGTTTCTTCTTCTTTTTTGTCTTCCTCATTTTTTCTTCTTCTGTTAACCTAATC
This sequence comes from Vaccinium vitis-idaea, assembly GCA_963854785.1. Taxonomy (NCBI): domain Eukaryota; kingdom Viridiplantae; phylum Streptophyta; class Magnoliopsida; order Ericales; family Ericaceae; genus Vaccinium; species Vaccinium vitis-idaea. The sequence continues at coordinate 16,304,570 of OY978218.1, read as the reverse complement.
ACTTGGGAGAGCAAAAAAGTAAAGGTTTGGAGCGCCTGAAGTAAAGGAGAAGAGTAAAGGGTTTTTGGAGTGTCTGAAGTAAATCATGGAACTTGCAAAAGGGTAGTTTTGGAACACCACTGTAGCTTGGAGCGCGAATATCAATTTCCTTTTTAATTTTCAGATTCCTTTGTTTTTTTTTTTTTTTGGTAAATCAGGTTGAAATAGAAGAAAGGATAATCGAAACCTACAAGTACAAGGAGCATATCCCAGGAGGAAAAGAAAATTTTGGTTACTTACGCCAAATGGCTACATAAGTGCTAGAATTACGGATTTGATTTGATATGGTCAATATCCTTAATTATGTGTTTGCCTTTATTTTCTGCCTTAATTGTTGGATATTTCATTGTATCTTTTATTCCTTCCTTCTAAATGTTTGTACTATATATATTATAGGACTATAATGAACTAGCATAAACCCGTGCTATGCACGAAGAAATGAAATAAAATGATGTGTTTTTTTTATGAGCTAAAAAATTATATTTTCTATAAAAAAAAAAGTGTATGGAATTATTGGATCACTTAAATTTAAAGAGTATAACAATTTTATTTCTTATATGCTCCTCTTGACTCTAATTTCTCATGGTGATTTAATTGGCTATCAAATTATAATCCATATATGCGACTTTTGTGACAAAATAATTGATAAAATAAGTCATAACCGTGCTATGCACTAATTAAACCAAAAATTATTTTAGAATGCCAACATACCAATGAAATCACAATCTCGTAATTTCAAAGTTGAAGGGGAAAAGTTTAACTCAAGGCATTCTAATAGCATGATGCCAGAGGCTCGATAAAGGCCAAAAATCCGTGTCTACCAATACCAGTCGGTTCCTTCCTAACCAGCACTAAAATCCCTACATTGAATAAGAGGATGTTGAGATAAAAGAGAATGTTAGAAAAATAAATCTTTTCAAAACTTGAACACGTAATTCTACATTAATTATAGACAGACAACTTACATAGTTTCGTCATGATTGTATGAGTCATTAGCATCATACATAACACCTGAATTTTCAATATTCGGAATTTATGAATGGTATAAACACTGATATCCATGAAAATATTCATAGATTTTAATAAACGGAAACAATAGTAAGGGTGTCTGATTGGGATGAATTTTGTGTCAGAGAGCTTGAATAGATTAAAGAAAAATTGTAGTAATAATCTTGACAAAATATAAAACAAAAGATTTACCTTGAAAAAATGGATGAAGAATCTAAGATGCCACGTCTCTTTTACCGATCTTCCCCTAAAGATCTTCTCTATCCCAAATGGTTGCCTATCACTCGTCTCTAATTCTCACCATGTGATTATAAGAATACGTATTATAATCTTTGGGTAGAGTCAGTAGATATAATTTTCTCTCAATGAAACATAAATTGTTATATGCATTCCCTTTCCTTCTCCCCCGAAATCAACTTATTTCGTATATCATGCGGTAAAACTTTTGGTTATGTAATTTCTCATTAGAGAAGTAATTAGTATTGTTTCCAAAAGATTTACTTTTGAAGATTGGTGTATGCTGAGGAAGATTAGCACTTTCCTATATGTGTCAATTTGTTTGGAAATAATTCTATATTTTGAGGAAGATTAGCACTTTTCTATATGATTGTTTTGAAATAATTCCATATTTTGTGCCAACCAACATTTGAATTTCAAATATGACTATTGAATCTCAATTATCACTTATATGATTATATAGATCAATAAAAGCAAGATTGATATAGTTATGTTACATGCATATAATTATTATCTTTGATGCATGTAATTATGTCACATGCTTCGCTCAAAATCCTATATGACAAATCAAGTAGCTCTTGCCACTTGTCGCACTCACGTTCCTCCTCACGAAAAGTCATCCTGCAATAATATATAAAATAGAAAATATTGGAAAATTATTTCACAATTGTGTTTCTTTGAAATGGTATCAGAGCCATCGTCTGATGTAGGATATAGACCCCTATTATTTATGGAAATATTATTTAGGTAATAATTTTTATTTACGATTAGTATTAGGAGATTTTATTTGTACTACCTGTTTTGCAAGTTTTAAATTTAGTTTTGGTAAGATTTGATTTTGTTTCCCTTTGCTTATAGTCTAGCTTTCCAAGTAATACTTTGCTTGGTCGTCACTCTAAGTAATTCATTTTAATTAGGATTTCTACTAGTATAAATAAGGATGTAGCCTATGTGTATATTCAACTTTTAATCAATCAATAATATTTTTGAGAATTTTCTCTCATTTTCTTGTGGATTCAAGAACATCTCGTGGATTCGAGAACCTATCTCGTTTGGACTAGTACGCTAACTAGTCTCTCGTGAATTCCACTGCGTCATCATCAATCTCCTATTCTTTACCCTAGGAATTGAAGTTTGGTCCTGTATTCACAATTATTTTTTTTGTTCAAACCGTTCCGCTGCGAAGTTTTTTTTTTTTTTTTTTTCGTATCTTTACCACTATGACTAAAGAAACTGGTAGTTCTCTAAAGAAAAATGAATCTACTAGTATATTGGATGGGTTCCATATCCAAGAAACTTCTTCCCGAATCACTCTGGAACTGCTTGATGGTACCAATTATGTTGAGTGGTCATTGAATGCGCAAAATAAAATCCGTGGGAGAAAACGTTTGGGTTTTATTTCGGGCACTAAGGCTGCACCACAAGATGTTAAGTCAGAGAAATATGAAACATGAGAGGATGAAAACTACATGGTCAAATCTTGGCTATATGATGCGATGACAAAGGATATTCGATATCTATTTCTTCGATGGGGTACGACGAAGGATATATGGGAGGCGGTTAAACAAACATATTCAGTTGACCAGAATGCATCAAAAGCTTAACAACTACACTGCAAGGTAATTTCTGTCTGCCAGAATAGACGTTCGGTTATTTCTTTTTTTGGCAAACTACAGAAAATATGGCAAAAACTTGATAATATTGATGACTGTATTATGGAATGTGCCAATGATATTGCAACATCTACCACAAAGGTTAATTAAGTATATGGGGTTTGAAATAGATGGGGTTCGAGGCCGCGTACTTGCCACCAAACCTGTCACGACCCAAATTCAACGGATTTAAATATCGTGACCGGCCAGTGAGCTTGTCTCACCCAAGGCCTCTATCGACATTTCTTTACATTTTTTTTATTATTTAAAAGAAACAACATAACATTACGGAAGCCATATTTTACAATCATGACTCGCTTGAGTTCCTTATTCATTACATAGGTTACATTTTTTTCCCTTTCAAATAGGACATAGACTAATTACTGGTAACTTGACCCGTTCTTCTATCACTGGCTACCTGGAAAGGAAAAAAAATTGAAACAACATAAGCCACCGCTTGTGTAAGTTTATGAATTATCAAAATTACATGGGCTACCATGGAATTTAAAATGTTCGATCAAAATAGAAACCACAACGTCAGTTTTCATGGCTTACACTGTAACTAAAAGCATAAATAAGCTCTCATATGACATAGCATTTCATGTATAATACGATATACCATCCAACGATTTATGCCAGCTATGAGGGAGCGACCCCCAGCATAACATGTTGAATTGATCAATTCAGTTGGACACCTGGCCGTGCCCCTTCCCATTCCACCCTTATAACTTCGTTCCCACTACTATCTTTAATGTCCCATAGATTCAGGGACATCGTTCGGATGTATCGGTAATACTTTTTCCTCAAAGACTGAGCAAAACATCAGAATTCCATGGTATACATGCTTCAAAATAATTTCATATATAAATAATCATAATTTAATAAGAACATAACTTTTGCGAAAAACCTCATGTAACAGGGATAATTCATAACTCATCTTTTTGCGTCCGAAATTTACCGTAAACCTACTGGGGTGTACAGAGTCTAAGAAGAAAACATTAACAATTTAGAACTACTAAAATTGTGGTTAAATTATTTAACTTTTGTGTGACTGAAAATTTTTAAGTTATTAAGTCCTCACTTTTTGCTTGTGAAATCAACAGGCTAATTAAGATTCTAATTGTTGAGGATTGTCCGACTATTTTCATTAAATCAAGACTAATTTGCTTTTAATAAAAGGTCTGATATAACCTACATATATACATGCTTAGCTAGTAATCACGGTACCTAATTACCAATATACATACACGAACACAGATATATATATATTCCAACCCTTAATTTGTCTTACTCAAAATTAAAATTCATTGTAAATCTCAAAACCATCTTTCTCCTCATGGACTATTACGGTCTACCTCATGAAAATTTATTTGACCATCACCCTAAGCAAAACCAATACCATAAGTGCCGAATTTGTTAAAATGCTCAATGAGTTTCACAAAACGAGCCTAAAATTTGAGCTCGAGTTCAGTCCAATGAGTCGAGGCAAGTCATAAACTAAGCGAGTAGCTCAGTACATATTTCGTCATAAACCAATCCCACTTTTTTTTTGTTTCTCAAAACAATATATTCAAGACCCGAGATAATTTTTATTTTTTTTTACGGGTCATTTGAACCACCTTCTAACCTACTAGTTATTGAATCTTTGGAAAGGGATATAGAATATATACAAGTGCACGTGTGCTGTGAGGTGGGAAATGAAACGTGAGAGTGGGGCAGGTGACTCTCCTCTCGGATGTTCCTCCTCCTTTCTTCTTTCTTTTTCCCTCTCTTTTTCCTTCTTTGTTTTCTAGTTAATTGCTATCTTCTCTCCCTCTTTATTTTTTTCGTGTACTGTGTGTGTGGTGTGTGTGTGTGTTTTTCGTGAACTTGGATACCAAGCTTATTTATATCCAAGGCCAAAGTCATCTGGAATGTCCTAATGAATCTAATACAATCTATTTGCACTTAATGCACATGGGAATATCCCGGATACCATTTTTATAGCATGAAGATTTTTTGTTGATCCATCCTATTATTGCACGCCACATAACCCTCTCTGGATTAATCTTGCTTGGGCGCCACTCTTTCTGCTTCGCAGTGATTCGTGCCTCATTCTTGTATTGCGACGTTGTTAGCGGGGCTAGAATAATATCTTAAAATGTTCTATAAAAATTACACATGCCAAAAAAATTACGCTATTTTATGTTATAGTCTTTAAGTCACACAAAAATACATTTCCTAATCCTAACGGTCAGCGGGTCACCAAAAGCTAACTCCATTTTATAATTCTTTTTATCGTTTGATTTGTTATTAAAGGTCGGGGTGTTACAAAACCACTTCCCAACATACAAATTGTTTATGCTATGGTTTATGCGGAGGCTAATTGCCAAGATGCTATCCTTGGAGGAAAGATTGGAGAAGGGGCTATAACAGCTTCTCTGAAGACGCCTACTCCAAAGAAGGATCGGAAGTATACTCACTGTAATGGTACTGGTCATACGGTGGATACGTGTTTTCGACTCCATGGGTATCCAGATCGGCATCCAAAGGGAAAAAATGCGTCTTATGTGTCTTCCAATGCTAAGGAGGATAATCCTAATTCGAAGGGCAATCTAGTCACAACTCTTGGATTTACTACTTACCAGTATGTCTTTTATTAGAAATAGTGATTGGATAATTGACTCTGGTGCAACGAACCATATGACTTGTGATCGTTATAGGTTTAGTCACATATCCCCTAAATGTTCCAAAATCACCATTACCAATGCCAATGGTGTATCATCTCCAATTATTGGAGTTGGTACAGTTCTGTTATCTCCCACATTAACTATCAGATGTCTTATTTGTGCCATCATTAAATTGTAATATTTTCTCTGTAAGTCTATTAACCGAATCTCATAATTGTGTTGCTCTATTTTTTCCTACTCATTGTATCTTTGAGAACATCCATACTCGGGAGAAGATTGGCAATGGTAGACAAATTGGAGGATTGTACTATCTGGGGGATGGGTTCTAACATTCCAACAAAAATGGGCAAGCTCATGTGGTGAATGAAGATTTGGTGAATAAGAAAAATGAGAAAATATGGTTGTGGCATAGGAGACTAGGACATCCCTCTTTTGGCTATCTTAGGAGATTATTTCCTTCATTGTTTAGTAGATGTAATATTTCAGATTTTATTTGCGAAACTTGTCTGATGGCAAAAAGCCACCGTGCTACTTTCCGTTTGAGTAATAATAAAGCAAATTTACCTTTTTCATTAGTTCATTTGGATGTTTAGGGATTGGCACCAATTTCTACTCTTAATGAGATGAGGTGGTTTGTAACTTTTGTGGATAATTGCACTCAAATGACTTGGGTTTATCAACTCAAGCGCAAGAGTGAGGTTTGCTTGATTTTTCGCATGTTCCATCAAGTGATGACTACTCAGTTTGGCATTCCAATAAAAGTCTTTCTTTCTGATAATGACAGAGACTACATAAAGCAAGAATTGTTGAATTTCATGCACTCAGTAGGGATTATTCACCAAATAACTTGTACAGATTCCCCTCAACAAAATGGAGTTGCAGAGCGAAAAAATGGACATTTATTGGGAGTTACTCGGTCTCTCTTGATTGTGGGTCATGTTCCATCTTACTTGTGGGGTGAAGTTTTGAATTCGGTTATCTACTTAATAAACCATACGCCATCTAGTGTTCTCACGTTTAGAAGACCATTGGATGCTCTCTCTAATCATTGCACTCTTCCACCAATAGTGCTTTTGGCCCTCAAATTTTTGGGTGTGTGGTCTATGTACATTTGCATCTGTGTCAATGGAAAAAGCTCTAGTCTCGGGCTTTATTGTGTATTTTTGTGGGATATGGGGTCAATCAAAAGGGCTACAAGTGTAATGATCCATCTTCTTGAAGACTCTATTTTTCCATGGATGTTACCTTTCATAAGAAATAACTTTTTTATAGGTCAGGGACTACTGATTTTTCACTTCAGGGGGAGAATCAAGAAGAAGTGATAAATCAGGAAGAACTGGAGGCATTTTTTTCCAGAAATTCGAAAAATAATTTTTCGTTCGGAGATGCTACGGACAAGGGTGACTTTACGGATGAAAAGGAAAAGTTACCAATTACTGAACCAAGGACTTCAAATGTCGAAGATAATCCTCTCCATGATAGTACAATGTCTCCTAATAATCCAACACAACAATGGGTCAATATTCTCCTAAGATTTCTTTAGAGGTATCCACTAATCCTAATTCTATTTTAAATGATGGTACTATTTATGAATCTTAGGTGTCCCAGTATTGTCTTCCAGCTCATTCTAATCATGATATATCACCCATTAAATATGAGTTTGATCCTTAATCCAAAGCTAAATATCCCATTAGTAATCATGTGTCTTTCCAAAAACTGTCCAAGTCATGCATCTTTTATCCGTTCCTATTCCTAGTAAAATGCAGGAAGCTTTAACAGATGATAAATGGATCCAAGCCATGGCAGAATAAATGGCAGCCTTGAAAAGAATCATACTTGGGAGCTTGTTCCTCTACCTAAGGCAAAGAAAGCCGTGAGATGTAGATGGGTGTTTACGGTCAAGCATAAGGCAGATGGGGCTATTGAAAGGTATAAAGCTTGGTTGGTTGCAAAAGGATGTACGTAGTCTTATGGGATTGATTATCAATATACTTTTGCACCTGTTGCCAAACTTAATACAGTTAGAGTGCTCCTATCTTTTGCGGCAAACCGAGACTGGCCACTTCTTCAATTTGATGTAAAAAATGCTTTCTTGCATGGAGATCTTGCAGAATAAGTGTACATGGATCCTCCTCTGGGTATAGAGAAGTACTCAAATGTTCCAATGGTGTGCAAACTCAAGAAAGCATTGTATGGGTTAAAGCAATCTCTAAGAGATTAGTTCGGCAGATTCACCAAGTCTATGAAGAATTTCGGATATAAACAAAACAACTCATATCACACTTTGTTTTTGAAGCACCGAAAGGTAGAATTACTACTTTGATTATACCTATCAAGATGAAATTGAGAGCCTACAACAATACTTAGCTTTGGAGTTTGAAATGAAACAAATTGGAGACTTGAAGTATTTTTCTTGGGATTGAGATAGCGTGCTTAAAGAATGGTATTTTCTTATCTCAACGAAAATACAATCTTGATTTGTTAACTGAAACAGGTATGCTTGGATGTAAACCTACAAATACTCCTACCGAACAAAATCATAAGTTGTTTCACTGTTTGGATACAACTTCTACTGATAAGGGAAGGTACCAAAGACTTGTGTGAAAATTGATTTATTTGTCCCACACTAGGCCAGATATTGCTTATTCAGTGGGTGTAGTGAGCTAGTTTATGCATGATCCTTGTAAACCTCACATGGATGCCGTGGAACGTATTTTGAGATATATGAAGTCTACTCCAGGTAAAGGGTTATTGTTCACCAAGAATAATCACTTAAAGTTAGAAGGTTTACACTGATCCAGATTAGGCTGGTTCAGCTGATGACAAAAGATCTACATCAGGATACTTTACTTTTATAGGGGGAAATCTTGTGATTGGAGGAGTAAAAATCAGTAGTAGTAGCAAGGTCAAGAGCAGAAGCCGAGTATAGAGGTATGGCTTTTGGTGTATATGAGTTACTATGGTTAAGGAACTTGCTTCGGATTTGGGTGTTGACTCTTAGGATGAAATGAAGTTATATTGTGATAACATTTCAACTATAGAAATTGCTCAAAATCCAGTTCAACACGATCAGACGTAGCATGTAGAAGTTGATAGACACTTTATCAAAGAGAAACTTGAAGCTGGGATCATTATTTCTCCATTTGTGAATTCTGAAGATCAACTAGCCGATGTTCTTACTAAAGTTGTAGCTAACATTGTTTTTTATGGCTCTTTAGACAAGTTAGGCATGTGCGATATCCATGCTCCAACTTGAGGGGGAGTGCTAGAATTAAGAACTTGATTTGATATGGTTAGTATCCTTAATTAAATATTTTGCCTTAATTGTAGAATATTTCATTGTATCTTTTATTCTTTCATTGTATATTTTATTCTTTCCTTGTAAATGTTTGTACTATATATATTGTAGGACTACAATGAATGGAAGATATCATAAAATTATTTCACAATTGTGTTTCTATGACATCTATAAAGAAATGCAAAATATATTTCCTATCCATCTACAAAGAGGGAAAGAAAACACATGACAAAATAATACATGGCTATAAAGCGATTGCTGATTCGTTGAAACTTGGACTTCTATCTTTGGACAAAGGCCTATGGCAGCCTATACAATGGACTTGGTGCTTGTTTCATGCGGCATAAGTGATCAAATGATTGGCCACAACCACTTGCTTTTATGACCAATATCTCTCTTGAACTTGTCCCAATTCCCATAGTCAAAACGTGAAGCATAAAAGCCCAGGGACAACCCCCCTGGGTAGGCAATACGATAATAATATGGGAAAACCCCAATGAAATCAACAACAATAGCCAACCTGTAAAATGTTCACATCAAAATAACAAATGTATCTTCACGGACATCCTTATGTAAGGCTTCACATGAAAATCTGTTGAAACTTCCTGTAATCAAATCAAACACAACCATCAAAAGTAGAAGTTGAGATGGCTCTTCAACTGGAAGAACACAAAAGAGGCCTCAAATGGACTGATATGCAAAGCCCAGGTTAAGATTCTAACTACTGAAACCAGAAGGCACTAGAGGACAACCACCTGGACTAGGCATTCTTTATTGCAATTGGCTCACAAAATTTATAATAAAATAGAACAATCAAACACGACACACGTCTGCTATTGAGCATACAACAGCTCCATCCAAGGTTCTGAAAAATCCTCTATATTGTCGTGTAACCCAACTGGATAGAATAACAACACAAACCAAGTTCGATTCGAACAACACCAACCCAGATTTGGTCCGAACATACAACAACAATTGCAGCAACTACCGACAGCCTTTTGTGCAAACAAAAAAAGTCAACACACTAGTATGTAAATTAAAGGAGTTCACAACACTCAAAACTTGAGATTAGAGTGAACATTTGGGCCTTAATCAGACCGTAGACCCTTTAAAAACATTTGTAACCTGATTTGGACATCAACATTATCCAATATAAATCTCAAATAAGACACATTCAGAAAAGTGAAAATTGAGCCCATTGTAATTGTTGTACTCACACTGCAGCCCCTCAAGAATCTCACACTCCGAGTCTTCTTTTTTATTTATTACAATGGGTCCAAGGTACATAACTCCCTCAACTGTATTCTTACAAAAGCTCTCGCTAAATATCACCTCCTCTCTAAAAGAATGTTGAGGCACAACCGCATATCTCACCGGGAAATCACACAATATGAGTAGGTCACACGATGCAAGCAGCTAGCAACCACAATGAGACATATGCCAGACACGACATAAAACCACTTCAACAACCTATTCAACAGTAGAATTTGTAGAATATTAGTAATAACAGCCATAAAGACGTATTACTACCACTAGGCACTAGCCATACATATCCGTAAATCAATGTAAACAGTAATATGTCGATACCATATACCACAGTAGTGAGGTAAAGGTAACAACAATTGTAGATAACAGTAGTAGAAGGTATCCATCCCTTTCCAAAACAAGGAAAACTCGAATGGGCCTCAATAGCCCTCACAATCTGCCATAACCAGCTGAATATAACCATAAAACATACTTTAATAGAATGTAACAGCAGGGCGAACACAACATTTAACACTGGACAACACATCAATCAACATGTAACATGTATCCCCTATAACTTTCATGTAGATTCCATTCATTGATAATCAAATCAGCATGAGGTCCTTATGGTAATTTGGGCAATGATAGAAGTCTTGCTCTAATCATTGAACTAATTTTATGAACAGCTACCTCACAGGTGCATGATTTGTTATGGAATTTCCTCATGTTCCTTTCAATCCATAAATGGTATACTGAGGTTATGAATGCCAACCAAAGGATAATAGACTGAAGTGATTTGCCCTTATAGCATTATAGCTGGTGAGAAAAATGACCACTCAATCCAGGATCTCGTAAACCACACCACATGTAACTTGGAGAGGACGTTATTCCACACATAATTGGAGAAAGGACAGTTAAAGAACATATGATCATGGCTTTCTCCACCCTTTTGTTCTTCAATGTCACTTTTTTGACAAAAAGAAATTTGACATTGACTTCCAAAATGCCATGAGCAAAGGTCATTGCAAAATCCTTTATGGATTTGGCATTTTAAACGACAGGAAGGTTGCAGCTGGTTTAATACTTCAAAAATGGTTATTGCTTTGTCACGTGGCATTTGAAGTAAATCTCTCGTTGAAGATGATCTTATAGTTTAACGTAAAAGCTTTGAGAATCATAGTCTTGTACCAACATTTTTATAATAATCAATGTCAGATGTTCGACTTCCATCTCGATAGTGATATGGTGGCACATACTACTACCAAAGAGACGTTTTCTGTAGCGGGGATCACTTACTACCACAGTTGGCATTGACTGAAAACTCAAAAAACGTTTAGAGTAAAAAAAAAATAGAAACGCTTCTATATTTTTGATGTAGTAGCCCAATAACACTGTTGCCAAAAGTTTTACTCGAGTTGACTATTCTGACCTCTGCCAAATATCTAATCTAGACATAAGGACAAAAATTGTAAAATAATCATAGAGGACAATTGTGCAATAATAAAAGATTATTTGAATATCAAAATACTAAAAATATATGCCAATAAAACCAAGAAAAAAACGAGTACACTATTTAGCTTTTTTGACAAAGAAGTAGCTAGATTAAGCATTGACTTTAGTTCTATAGTTGCACCTTTAATTTTGAAATCGTATCCAAGATAGCTCGGATTGCACACGCATCGTTCGTACCTCAGTCTTTAATTCACAATATATGTGACACACATCTTAACACTAGAGGATTTACATATAAGTACTCTACTTCTCCAGATAGATTTTGTAAATGGGGGGGGGGGGGGGGGGGGGGGGTAATTAAATAATCATTCTTTTTTTTTTGCACCACGTAAGTTTTCATCCCTGAATCGGGACATAATTTAAAAAACCATGAATGCTTTCTCCTTTGATTTTGGTAATAGAAAGCGTAAATCCATGCCTTGATGTAATCCCAGTAATTATATTGAATGACACTAGTTCAATTTTCATTACAAATCGATAGAGATCGGGACTTTGTGGGTGAATTCCCCACTTTTGAACTGAAAGAACCATTTTTATTATGACTTTACTATAGCTAATTGGGCTATTCTTTTGCCTATATTTTTCATAAGCATGACTAATTTCAACCAAGCCAGTTTCTGTTAACATGGATTCATAGATATATCGTTATTTTCCATCAGGAGCTGGATAAGCAATTGTATCCAAATATTGGGTTTTTATTTCCCAATGATCAATTTTCCATTGCTCATCTTGGGGTTCCAAGATTAAAATTGGTTCGACCACTGTAGTAGTCTTGAATTCTGCCTCTGATTGCAAGGTTTCTTTCATTGAAGGTCCTCCAGGAAAGGATGTAGCATCTTGTAGAGTAGGAAATTGTGTTGACTAAGCTTTTAAGTAGGCTTCAACATTTGCCTGGGTAACCCTTGATTTGTTACCATAGCCATTACATCTTCCACGAGGATGTTTCCTCGTCCTCGACCTTTATCTGGAGGTCTTTGCATTCCTGACCAACAAGAATATTGAGCTTGGTTTGTAATTTCCGAATTCTTATTTTTAAGAAATCACATTTGAAATCTTCATCTTCATCAATGAATATTTGATTCCCTTTTCAAGGATATGAATCCAATAGAAAAATAAGAATAAATGATTGTTTTTCCAAAAGGTGCTAATGGGTTTTGAATCGTAGAACTCTTGATTTTCAAAAGTACACATTGACTACTGAGTCCAAAACACATCTTGTACCATAACTCGGAAAAAAGTATTATATGTGTGTGTACACATATACACATGTGTATATGTATATTTGTATATATATAACATAATATAAATGTCTTACATTGGAAATGGCCCCTTAATTTTGCTTAAATTTTGGAGGTCTGAAAAGCTCGCACCTTTGGCTTTACCCTAGGGCCGGCCCCATGTTGCAACAAATTTTCAATTAGCACAGTTCATATACTATGATTGAAACAATACAAAATAGAAAGCAAGCAGACGATTTTATTAACTAACCCTTAACTTACATTTCATCTAAGTTCTCAACCTCAAGAACATCCTCCCATTTTTACCACCAAAACTATGATCATCGTGATTCAACTCCTACCTTGCTTGCCTTGACTAGGAGCCTCGAGGAACGACCTAAGTTATTTACTTAGTGAGGTTCCTTAATGCCGAGAAAGGATGAATTCCCCAAGGATTAACATAACAACTGGGCCCAAAAGGGACTAACCAAACCCATCGAAGTATATAGAACGTAAATCGGTGGTACAGTACAAAACACCTTATATCACTTCAATTAATAAAGAGTAAGCACGCAACATCATTACTTAGGGTTCTCGATCAATAATAATTTCTGGTTGACCACCATTCATCTCATAACCTCCATAATCATCTGGTTGACCACCAATCATAACTTTGGGATAACCTCCCATGTCTCATCACATCTCCAACTAAAATCATTTCCAATTTCCTTTACTTAATAACGTCTATGTTGTTCCTACGTACACAATCCAACCTAAGAGCCTAGTTGTTCAAATTTTCCTCTCCTATTAGGTGAGTAATACCTGGTTGACACTGAATATCCAAACAAGGAAGGGTACTTAGCATTAGGGGTGAGAAAAAAAACTCGTAAATCGAGTAATGATCCGACCTGAAGGGTTTCAAGGCGGTTTTGAAGTACCAGGCGGTTGGGTACAAGTTAAATTTTAAGCAAATTTCAATTTTTCGGGTTGACCTCTGTCCAAACCGTGTAACCCAACCTAACCCGTGTATATATATCCTCCATATAAATACACAAATAGGTTTTGACCGTTCTGACTTTTGTACATGCCTTTCACTCTACAGCCGAACAAGGAAACTTGATTAAGCATAGGGAATAGGTATAGAAGAAGTCAGAATGCGTGGGAAACTCAATAAAAGGAGACCATGCATATTTTTTTCTTCCTTTAGGGCTCTTCTATTAATAGCCCACTGGGCGACAATAAGGCAAGAAGATGACAAAAAAATACATACTTGATACTTCAATGTACTTTTTTTCACTTTTCTATGCACTTTCATAGATTCCTATACATTTTTCACACATTTCAACATACTTTTTAAACCTTAACGAGAGCCAAGTGGGCTGATTTTAGAATTTTTCTGTTTTTATTAATATGTCTTTTCCCATCCCATCACTAAACCCAATGTTCTCTGATTTATAGCAGTCTATGACTCTATAACGCTTTTTTCCCTCTTTAGCCAATATACATGGCTTTGAATGTTCTCTCTCTCTCTCTCTCTCTCTCTCTCTCTCTCTCTCTCTCTCTCTCTCTCTCTCTCTCTCTCTCGCGCGCGCGCGCGCGCTGTGCATTGTGCACTAAAACTCCATGGCAGAAAAGCTCAAGGGTAAGACCACTGTATTCTCTTCCCCATCTCCAACCTTCTTCCTCCAAAACCTATTTTGGTTTTCTTTTTATCTTTAGATCTGCAAATTTTTCTTCCTATAAGGTAAGACCCGAATCGACTGCTACCCAAGTAGCCCGATTTAGTGGGTTCCCATACGTGTTCGGTTCGAAATCAGGTGAGATAATTTCCAACCCGCCCCTACCCCACCCGTGCATACCCGTAATTGGCATCGTGCAAAAGGCTGCATATACCAACCAAACAGAATGGAGGAAGGGAACTAGGGTACCATCAGACGATAAAGAGCACTTCGACAAGGCTGATTCATCCATATAAAGCATAATTGTGCACACATTTGGTGCATAGAAAATAGGCAAAAAATGCTTAGATGCATGCACCCTTATCGATTGAAGAAACAAGTGAAGTTGATTATTTATTGATGAACGGGAGGACAAAGAACCGAAACAGGATAATGATGAATACATGGATCTTTTACGTAAACGAGATTCGTAATAAGCTTCGACGAGGCTGCACAAAGAGCCGTGGAATAGATGAATGCAATGAATTCATTGAACGCGGGTAGTGGCATTGTTTACATATAAAATTAACAAATCCAGTAATTAATAGACACGTAATTAAGAGTGTCAAATGTTGGCAGATCAATGTTAATGAAAATGCACTGGATTAATATTTATAAATGGGTCAATACGATGGCGTATCAGTATCCAATTTGAAAAGCAGTTATTGGCAGTTGAGAATCAACGGACAAGTAAGAAAATTGGCTTCAAAGTCATACTTTCAACTGCTAAATGCTTGAACTCCATGTGTAAACATATAAAACAAGATAGTTGACGGTTGAGACACGTGGAGTACGTCGTATAAGGCAGTTATTTTCTTAACACTAATCATATGAGTTGTTTGAGTAACCGTGCAGATTCAAATTAAAACTTCTGAAGGAAGATCAAGGAAATTCAACTTCAGATGTTGTTAGAGGGAAGAAACTGCTCATTTGAAGTGCAATGATGGAGTTCGAAGGAAGCCAAGTTCAAATGTTTTGAGCGGGAAGTTCAAATTACAAGTAAAGTCTATAAATAGAAGAAGTTGAAGAGTAAAAGACCCCTGGACAAATCTTCAACAAACAACTATAAAAAAATGATGATTGGTTTGTTCATTGGCAAATAGAATTAGGATTTCGACTCAGTTCGAAGTTGATTAGGAAGTAGTTTAGGAAGTAAATTTCGGTTGTTCTTGTAACAATCAAGTGTTCGAAGTTTCTTGTTACCTTTTATTTGAAGTTGAAGACGATTTCGAAGTAATTCTACCTTTGATTTATCAATCAAAGTATCTTGTTTCTTTGTTGTTCTTTGATTTCCTAAGTATATTGGTTTGTATTTCTTCACTTTGAAGGAAAAATCCTCTTAATTGAGGTAGTTGAACCATTAAAACACAATCGCTTGATTAGATTTGGTTTTCCAAAGTTAATCTAAGGGAGAAGATTTAAAGGCTCTCTCTGGCACGCTTGCACACAATTATTTTCCATTACAACAAAGTAAAAGAACCAATTCTCATTTGCAAAATAAGTTCTTTGTACTGTATGGATATGAAATTTGAGACAAGATGTATGTGACAATATGTTGTTACTTTGTAGTTGTGGTGTGGCAAAATATAAATGAAAATGGCATGTATTTATGAATTATATATTCGAAAGGTATAAGGGCATTTTTGGCATTTTGTTAGTACATTAAAATGACACATACACAACATTGTCCGTAGGGATGGGAAAAAAAACCAACGGGACTTGAACTGATCGAAAAACCGAAAATTTGGTTCGGTGTTCGGTCGGTCCAGCCTGGAAAAAAACCTGAAAAAATCGAACCGAAAAAACCGAAATACATCTCGGTTTGGTTTCGGTTTCCCAGAATTTTTGTCAGACCGAACCGAACCGAACCGAAATACCCTAAAATCATCCCGATTTGGACCGAATTACCCCGAAACCACCCCTATTTTGACCGAAAATCACCCCTATCTCGGTTTCCTGAAATTGACCCCGCAAAAAATAACAGATCACAGCCGTCCATCTCAATTTTAACGCCGGATCGAAAAACCGAAAAACCTGAAAAAACCCGAAAAAAACCCGAAAAAAACGAACCACCCCGAACCGATCGGTCCATTGTTTTTTTCGGTCGGGATCGGTTCTCAGAAAAATCACCCCGAACCGATCGGTTCGGTCCCGAACACCCCGAAAACTGAACCGAACCGACCGTTTTTCACCCCTAAGGCCTCGCTTGGATGGAGGATATGGCCCCCGGATAATTTTTCACCCCCTCAAAACCATGGGTCCCACAGCTAAGCCACCGTTTGGCAACTCCACAAAACAGCCGGATAAAATTTCACCCCTTCTTCCGTTATACCCCTGCAAGGGTCTTCTCTCGGATAATTTTTGGGCAACCCTGGACCTCCCCAAAAATTATCCGGCTCTAGAGGGAAAGGATTTTGTCCATTTCACCCCTCCTTATCCCCCTCCCCCAACCCCCACACACAAAAATTTCTTGCTACTACAATTTCTAAAAACAAAAGAAAATTTTCAATTACTGTCAAAACAAAAAAAAACAAAAAATTACAGACCGCAGATCTTGGTCAGTGTGTTTTCGTGATCATCTTCATTAAAGCTCCCATGGTGGTTTTGTTGGAGGACAAAAATCACAGACCACTTTCATGGAAGGACGAAAATCCAAGATGCTCCGATGGTGGTTTTTTTCGGATGGATTTGAAGCTCTCGCAGAGTAGAACAATCTTCCCTCCTGGCTCTTGGATCGAATCCGAGGTTATTGCCTTCGATTTTGGGTTTGAAGTATGAGATTGGGTTTGGGTTGGGAAAGAGAGAGAGACAGTTGATCGAAAAAAGGAAAAGAAAACAATATTATTGTGTTCTCTGAATCTCTGGAAAAAGAAACATATATGTGAAAATTGTATTAGACCCCTCCAACTATTAACCAATTCTTCCACCAATTAACCTATTTATTGTACTTAATTGTAAAAAAAATCATTTTTTTTAAGAAAAAAAGAAAAGGGCAGAAGAGTAATTTGACAGTTTTTACCTCATCCACCCCCTCTTATTTATAAAACATCTAAACCAAGTCAAAAGTTATCCCCCTGTTTAATCCCTCATCCAAACCATCTACTTTTTTATCCCCCTTCCATAAACATCACATCAATGTGGGTCAACCCTCCAAAAATAATACCCACTCTTATCTTATCCCCCTCTAAAACTTATCCCCTGAAAATAATACCCCATCCAATCGGGGCCTAATTGTCCGCACGAATTGTCTTCTACTCAAAGACAATTTGTATCAAACAATGAAAAAAAACACTAAAAAGTTTGTCAAAAGACTCCGTAAAAGGGGTTAATGTATTTGTAAGAAAACCTATGGGTAGTCAAGTGTAATTTAAAGGGCCCTAATTTAAATGCATGGTTGCGTACTACCAATAACATCCCAAACACTATCGAAATCGGAATTGTGAAACTGAATTCCATCTGCAATTCCCCTCATCGCAGCAGCACATCACTCTTGACTCTTGCCTTCCCACCCTGCTCTCTCTCTCTCTCTCTCACCGTCAATGTCTACATCCCCCACCCAGAAACACGAAGAAACCTCCACGAATCCCCCCAGCCAACATCAGCAGCCGCCCTCAGATCCTCCTACCACCGACGACGCTTCATCGCCCCCTCAACAACCAACACCTCCTACCGCCGTCACCGACTCGTCTCCCAACGGAATCGACGAGCCTGACAGCGTCGGAGACTCTCCAGCGACTGGAAACGCGGCTGATTCAAACGCCGAGAAAAGCAACGGCGCCAACAACGACGACGCTACTACTGTTTCCGATGCTCAGAAGAAGATGCGAAGGGCGGAGAGGTTCGGAGTGCCCGTGCAGGCTTCTGAGGAAGAGAAGCGGAATTCTCGAGCTGAAAGGTACGATAATTTTGTTTCCTCTGCTATATGTAATGAATCTTTTTTATATACGGTTGTGCGATTTGGTTAGCTTTTGTTAGTTTCAGTTCATAGTATTAAGGTTAGGGTTTCGGCTTAGTTTTCTCCTCGACAGGATTTGTTCTTGTCTTACTATGTGATGTAAAGCACCCCAACGTGAAAACTCAAATCTGAACATGAATTTGAGGAAAGCTATCATTTATGGCATACTTATGAATATGGACGACACAATGACATTTTAAAATTCTGAGCGATGATTGGCTCCCTTGATTTTTGTAAAACTCAATTTGTCGTGGGTTTGAGTCATTGAGTGGATGAAGTTTTGAGGAGTTGTTTTTCACCCAAATTTGAGGTCTTTATTGTTTGAAGACACCCATTGGAGATTGTGGAGATTTGAATAATGGCTGGGATGCCCTCAGTATCTTTTTTTTTTTTTCTGTTGTCTTTTGTTTCTGTTTCATTGGATAGGACTAGGGTTAGGGCTTAAGATTTTTTCTGTCGTGGTATTACATTTGTGTTTCCTTTTAACCTCTAATATCACCTACCCGGTCATATGCGCGCACACGTTTTCAGTAAATACTGTATGCTTCTCTTGAAAGTTTCCCATTACAATTGTGCTTCTTTTTATGTGTTTGAGTCTCTGTGTGCGTGTGCCGTGTGTGGGATGAGGGAGGGGTGTATTTACTTTAGAATAGATTGATTTCTCTTCTTTTTTTCTTTTTTTTGATGAGAGTAGGAAACAAGGTCATGAATCCAGTACTGGTACGGTAATTAACAGAAATCCTGTAAGGCAAACCTCTTATTTCGTTCCGGCGAATTTACCTGTCAATCTCGGGCTTTTCCGGCATCGGACTATTTTTGGCCATACCGGAGTGTTTCTGGAGGTACTTGGTCACTCGATCTTCGGGATGTTGAAGGGAGCTCCAGCGGCAATGGCGCCTTGGCTGAAGGAGGAGAAGAACTAGAGGAAGACGATGCAATTTTTGTGAGATGTCTATACCGACTTCCAGGAACATATAAAGCAGAATAGCAAGTATTACCTTCGTGCCTAACCTATGTTGATGACAGCTTTAGCTTTTGAGCTCCAATATCAAAAGCCCTTCAAGCACCTAAAAAAAGAAAAAGAAAAAAGAAAGTCCTTCTAATCGGTCTTCTCTGTATTAAAATACTTAGTGTACATTCTGTTTTGGCATTCATATAAGATTTATTTATGTTGCTTTTAGTTATTATAATATTATCTACTCCCTCCTTCCCAAAAACTTAGTCCAATACGGAAAGGTGTGCAATTTTCGGAAAAAAATTTAAGTTCTTCCGTTAATAATTTCTTGAATTTTTCCACACCAAAAACCCGCGCTGTCCTTGTAAATGGGGAAGCTTGCTGAAGGAGATGATATTAGGCCTGAAGAGAGAGAGAGAGAGAGAGAGAGAGAGAGAGAGAGAGAGAGAGAGAGAGAGAGAGAGAGAAAGAGAGAGAGAGAGAGGTCCATGTATTCCTGTATTCCTCTTTTCTTTTTTGGTCGAATGGGTTTCGCAATCATTTCATACCCAAAACCAAAGCAAGTCCATGAGATTGAGATCTACAACATTTGTAACCTGTGGCTTACTAAGAAGTCTCAGTGCAACGATTAGTTCTTGCCTTTTCCAAATTGAGTTGGATGGGCTGGTCTGGTGATTCAGGTTTCTCGCACACCCAAAGAGCATCAAATTCGACTCAAAATGCACAACTCAATGGCAAAGTGTGATCAAGGTTCTGAAGACGATAGGCGGTCCCAGGTCGGTCGGGTACAACCTAGTGACTAGGGGATTAATTGGCTTGTTTGATTTTCCTTTTTCTTTAAAAAAATATAGATATTCTCCTCCCTCTTCCCCAAGTTTTGAGTAAGTAGAATTACATAAGTATCACAAATCATCAAATAAAACATGGAAACTAAGTACAACCAAATAGTTAGTCAATTCATAATGCCAAGTTCAATGTTCAAAGTTCAAACCAAATGAAAGTAGGAAACTAACTAATACCAAATAACTAGTCAATTACAAAGTTAGACGCTCTAAGTTCAAAACCAAATGAAACTAAAGAGCGCACAAAATCACTAGTCAATTACTCCTCCTCCTCTTCTCCATATCCCTCCAAAACATGGTCTCCATCGGACTCACACTCATAATCCTCATCTTAGTTGTAGACTTGTAGGGAGCTCCTAAAGTGGTGCCGCTCCCACCTTAGGAGCACGAGCATGCACTCCTAACTTAGGACCAAGAGCTTGACGGGAGCTCGCTCCCATTGAGATGGGAGTTCGTTCCTTGACCAAGATGGGAGCTTTTGTACAATAATGGTATAGAAAAACTGTAATTTATTACTTAGCGTTATAATTGGTCTTTGATTTAGCTCATATATATAGCCCAAGTTATGATATCTTGAAAAGAAAACCATACATTCTAACACTATCCCATTGCTTATACTTACAGTGGATTTGGCCCATAATTTTTTTACATCTTACAAATGATTGTAGTTGTAAAGTGTATTTCCTTCGCTATATTACTTTTGTAATATACATACATGTTCCTTTCACGCTCCCAACATTTGAAGTTTCTATTTTCTCCTGCTCCCATGCTCCCGCTCCTGCTTCGTGCAACTGAGATCCTCATCTTCCTCTTCGTTATCATCTTCTGTCTTCTTCATGTAGTTCTCGCGCTTCAACATTTCTACCACTTCTTCTAGGTTCCACTCCCATAGCTTCCCCAACCATATCCCATGCAAGTCCCAAACCCGGCTCAACCTCATCATCACCACCTTCAACAATCCATCCTCGTGCATGTGTTGTTTCACTAGCAAGTAAGACATCTCTCTCCTTTATTCTTCTTTTTTGAACAAGACAATTGGGATATACGACCTATAGGTTATTTCGTATGGTATATGTTTGCTTTGTTACTAATAACAGTTAGCCCCTGTACCTTTGAATTACATATTTTACCCGATTTTTTTTTTAAAATATCAAGAAATAACCTCCGACTAGGCCTGCCTTTCCGACTAATCCCGACTTCCGACTAGTCCCGACTTGTTGACTAGTTGGCAACTAATGCCGACTAATTCCCGATTAATTGGCCTGGCGACTAATTGACCTCCTAGACCACTAATCGAGTTGGCCAGGTGCGGACTAGTCGACCGCCTAGGCCGATTTTTAGAACAATGAACGTGATTATTAAAAGCACATTCGGTTGTCCGTTCATACTCTGCAGAATTTGGGGCCATTGGTCCATCAAACATTTCTACAATGCTCAAGGACCAACCCAATTAACAAAAATAGAAAAGTTCATAGAATGTCCTTTGCGGTATTGTCGAGTAAAGAGAAGCCATGCGATTATCTTCAGGAACGAGAAGATTTTATCGACGACTATCTCAAATTGGCCCTCATGGATGACTTATTCCCATCTATGTTGCACGGATCCACCATTTTTGGCAAAGTATCCACACGGACACGGGTACGACGCGGGTACGGGTACGGGATATGTGTCCGACACGGCATGTTAAAGATGGATACGGCATGGATGAAGCTCGGTCGAACCAGTAGAGAGAGAGACGAGCGAGAGAGACGAGAGACGAGAGACGAGAGACGAGAGAGAGAGAGAGAGAGAGAGAGAGAGAGAGAGAGAGAGACGAGCGTGAGAGACGAGAGAGAGAGAAAGAGAGAGAGACGAGAGAAAGAGAGAGAGAGAGAGAGAGAGAGAGAGAGAGAGAGAGAGAGAGAGAGGTACTGACCTGGTTAGGCGAAGACGAAGGAGACAGACGATTTTTTCACTGGTGTGTGAATTGGGTTTATCAACAAGTCAACAACTACCAGTCCAACTTCAGTATAAATACGGTCAACCTCCTCCAATTTACAATATCTTCATTTGAGTCCTCAGTTTCTGCAATAATCAATTTAGCCCCTGAAAGTTTCTGCTCTTTTTATTTATACCCCCTTCCAGAACCAACAAAATAAAAATTTAAATAATTAATGATATTTTACAAAATATTTATATATTTTCTATATATGATACATGTACTTATATATATATATATATTTATATAAATTTTTTTTTTTCAACGTATCCCCGCACCCGTATCCAAATTTGGGTACATATTCCCGAATCCCCTATTTACAATTTTGAGGTCCGTATCCGATTCACGTACCCGAGTACGTGCAACATAGATTCCCATGGTACCGCCACCCCTGCGGCCCCGCCCCAAAGATTCTTGAGATCCAACGGTCGTCATAGTTGGAATTGAGAGGAGGTGGTGAATGGTGATTTCAATCAGCTCCACTGCTGTCTCTCACCTATGCTGTATTTCTTGTGTTCAATTTGGAGGCAATGTTGTTGAATAGAGTTCAACATTTGCTTATTTGATCGTTAGGAACAACTTTAAAGAGTCGAGGTCCTCTCTCTCTCTCTCTCTCTCTCTCCCTCTCCCCTCTGTGCTCATGTTTCTTCAACGGAAAAAATCCCTGATATCGTTTCCTGCCAAGAATTGTTCAGAAATCTCTGCTTTTCTGTATGGTGGTCATTTTTGTTTACTGCTATTGGATTTAGTTGGGCGTGTCAACTATCTTGATTGTATGATTTTGGGTAGTTCTTCTTGTTGTTCCCAGTTAGATTGAAGTTTTTGTAATGTTCTTATTAGATGTATCCATTCGTGGCTGTGGAGATTTTGAGAGTGTCTGCTTTACACATTGTCAGTTTGTCACTAATATCTAGATGATTATGTGTAAAAGAGATTACTTTTCTTAGTTGCATGTAGTTTTTCCTTGCAGTGTGTTAGCTTCCCAAACCCTCTCTCTTCCTCTAAGAATAGCATTCAACGTGATCTATATGCGGTACTATCACGTCCACTCCCATTTTTTGGTGGTAGGTTTTTGGTGCCCACTGCTCCAATTAAAAGCGTGGGCTATTTCTGTGCAATAATTTGTTGAGAGAAAGGTGGAACTGTTGCTGCTTTTAGTTTGATGCTAGAACTTGTGCTTTGTCATCTTGTTGATGTTGGGCGGCTGATTGACATACATTGAATACATTCTTGTCAACTTTTGTCTTTTTCGGTAAGGTGAAGGCCTAGAGTTTTTTATGCGTTAGTTAGGAACATATACGTTGTCTGTTATTGAAAACATACATTACAAATGGCACGAATCTCTCTGCTTTTCCTTGTTATTTAGTAAGAAAAGGAGTTCTTGGATATTATGTTCTATAAGTTTGCATTTGCCATGTCTTGCTACTTGTAGTTATACAAGTTGTCGTGATGTAGCTTGAAAATAGCAGTGTTATCCACAGTATAATGAAATGAGTTCAGTGGAATCAGTGCACAGCAGTCTGCACTGAACTCATTTCATTAAGAGGGAGAGAAACATCAAAGTCTATTAGGGGCCTTGAAACCGCAAGGAGAATAGAGGAGAAAGAGAGGAAAACCCTAGAATTACTAGGGGCATTGAACCCACGATTAGAAGAAAAGAAGGGGAAAGAGAGATGGCCAGAATCTCTAACCAAATTTTGCATCTCTTTCCTCCTCCTATAAAGAAGTCAGCCACCATCCCTTTTTGTCAATTTAGCAAAAAGGCTGATTTGTCAATCCCTATAAAGAAAAGAAGGCTGATTTGTCACTTCCAATTCTAGTTATGTGTACAGTTGAGCTTGTTAAAATACGGGTCTGCCTCATTGCAGGTTTGGGACTGGGTCTGAGTCCGGTGTGCATGGATCAGATGCATTGACGAAATCGGAGGAGCAGAAGAGAAAGGCTAGAGGGGAGAGGTTTGATTATATGCATTTTTAATTATTTAATGAAGGAGTACCTTGTCATTGAATTTGTTACAACCTCTAATCCGTTTTCTCTTTGTTCGTTCAATTCATGCTTCAGGGTGCAAATAGTTTACAATCTATCATATTTTCTTTTCAGGTTTGGGTCTGTGCAGTCTGTGCCAGCTGGTGAGGAGGCGAAGAAGAAAGCCAGGCTTTCCAGGTTTACAGCAGTTCCCCCGACAGATCCTTTGGAAGAGGAAAAGAAGAAAGCAAGGGCATTAAGGTCAGCATCAATGCAACAATATTGGCTTCCCCACATACTATGTTAGGGATTTGTTATGGACTTATGGTGTATCTATAAGTCTATGTGATGCAATTTTAATGGTTGTTATTTCTAGTACACATTCAATGTTATTGAAAGTGGCAAAGCAAATGATTTGTTAAACATTGGTTTCCAGGTTTTCACAAGCTCCATCTGGTTCTCTATCACAAGTAAATGGTAAAGCAGATGATATTGGAACTGTAAGTCCTTGTAAATTGTTAGTTTAAAGAACTATTGATGTAGATGATCCCTATTAGTTTGTTGCTTTGACAAGTCATTTTCTGCTTTTGAACTTCAGAAAACAGCTATCACGGGCAAGGCTGGTGGGGAGACCTAAATGCTGTTGTTTTTCTTGTTCATGGTAAGATCTATTTAAAGAGGTTATCTTGAGTGATCAAAATTATCAATTAATTGAGCTGTCTTAACTGATTTGCCATCTCATTTGGCGAGTTTTTGGCATGTTGACTTCCCATGGCTTATCTATGTTCACGGCTACTTTCTGACATGAATTCTTGGATGCAGATCTTCCATTCTTAGACACCCTGTCATGGTGTGTCAGCATGGCGGAGCTTTCTTTTTCTCTCAGATGTATTTATTCACCTGGTGAGGCCAGGATACTACTCTACACCTTCTCCTTAGTGTTAACCTATTTTAAATGACTGGCAAAAAGTATCAAAATTCTGAAATTATGCCGTGGGAAAATTTTCTGCTCTCAGTTTCTGATATAGAACTGATATAACTATCCTCATTTTCTTCTTCTACTATCAACACATGAGCAACCCCTCATCTCCGTGTAGTGATGTCATATACTGTGGGTACATTTGGTATCTGCAGAAAACATTTTAATTGTGTTAGTAACATCATCTGATCCAAGATTCAAAGTTGCTGCATAGTCACTTGTAGAACAATCCTTTTAACAGAAATCACTTGGGAAACAACTCTGACCGTGTTTTTTTCCCTCTTCTTTTTTATTTGTAGAGCACTGCAATCTTTTGGAGTTGTAAGGTTCAACACTATAGATAACTGAAAATATAAACAGTAAGAGATTCTGGAACAACACAATAAAGCAAGTGGTTTTGTTATGCTTTCTAACTCTAGATTGACAGCTTTAGGAAGGTCCAATTTTGAGAATTTTTGGAATCATGCGTACTGGCAGTGTTATTGAGGTTTAGGTTGAATGTGTAATGCATTATTTGCTTTTACTTGCTGGAGCTTGCGTGGTTAGAAGTTCACTTAGTGTGTCTCATTTTGCGGCACATAGTATAAACATGTTGACTTTTGGATTCGTGGATCAGATGATAGTAACCCTTCTTCTTCAATCGAAAGGTTACCCTTGAAAAATTATATTTACCTTTGCGTTTTTCGTTTGGGTTAAAATCATTTTTCAGTTGCAGCTGTTTTCCTACTTTCACACGGCTGATATGAGGGGGTTAGAGTAAGTTTGAGGGTAAAGTTTTCGGAGGAAAGAATTTGAACTCGTTCTCGTGGTTGGCTTCTCATAAATGTTTCCCTCGGCTATAACTTCAGAATTTTTGGTATTCTTAGTTTGTCATTTGAATTGAATTAGTTGACCTTGGTCTCATTTGTTGAATAACTAATGGAATAACTTCGGAAGTTTAATTTTGAAACTTTTGTAAAAACATAAGGCTCCTTGATTCTTGAATTTCCTAGTCGTTTGCATTGTTTGGTTTCTTGCTTGGTATAAGTTTCTGGATTCATATCTTGCCTGTTACGTTTCTCTCATGTTCATATTGCCAAATGAAACCTGTGTACCAAACGAAATAATATCGCTGTTTATTTAAAGAAAAATGAGGTCCCATCCATGCTAATGTAAAATTGGGATGTAATTAACAAAAGATACTAGGCAAGTGTTGCGGTAATGGACCAGCCGCCCGAACTTGTCCATCTATTGCAGTTACATGTTCGTCTTTAGCAGTAAAATACTGAACTGAAAATTCGAACTTACACCGCTGAGCCACTGAGGAAAAATATGAGATTAGAACTCATAGAGTTTAATTCCCTTTCTAACCCATGATCAATATGTGCCCGAAGTTTGTTTCCTGAAATTGCTTGGATTGGATCGAGAGTTTTACGTCACTATTCTCTAACAAGCTTGAATTCTCTGAAGCATATAATTGACATAGCGAATCAAGTTTCTTCACCATGAATTTCAGCTTGTTTTTTGCTGTGTTTTGAAGCTCTAAAGCGTATAATAGACTTAGTGAATAAAGTTTCTTCAGGATGAATTTCAGCATCTTCTCTGTTGTGTTTTGTGATTTGAAGACTTCTCACTAACCAAACCCAATAAAAAGGTATCAAGAGCATGTTCATTTGATTGCATTTTCCCACCAGTGTAAGTATAATGAAATCGGATTGTTTTTTATTAACTACGCCAGTTGAAAGATTTAATTTACCAGGCTTAGAAGCTGTTGGGGAACTTTTTGTACAGTCGACGGCGATTTAAGCAATTTGCCACCTTCTCCTCTCCCCCCGTCTACACAAAATTGTGTTTCTTAGATCTAAATTTTGCTGCATGAATGGGCTCAGTTGAGTGGAAGTAGAACAGTTAGGAAGTATAAAAAGGGTGTAGCGTGCACCTCTCGACCGTCCAATTGTGTTTTGGACGTCTCAGATGTGTCTGGCAATTTTGATTTAATCTTGATTTATTTTTACTAGTAAAAAATCAAAGCACATTCGGGCCGTCCAAAACACGATCGGATGGCCGAGGGGTGCGCAACACAGTGCACAACACCCCTGGATTCGTGGCGTTGTAGGGTTTCTAAGTTCTCTCTTCTTCTCGGCATTCGCAAGAACCTATTACATGGTGGAAGGGGGAGGGAGAGGCTAGGGTTCGAACCCCCATAACCCGTAGCAAAAGAGTTTATGCTCCTTTGTCGCCAAAATTCAGGTGGAGAATGCTCTGAAGAACATGAGATCGAGACCGATTCATAGTTCGCAGCAATGGCAAAAGAGTCATCCGTAACCCGAGTAAATGCTCGTGTTTTGATCCAAGATCCAATGGCATACGAGACGTCCTTGAATATCTATACCTGCCAAGTACAATAATTTTCTCAGTCAATAAGGCAAACATGGGAATCATCACACTTAGAGAAGCCTTAAATCTATGTCAAGATCTTTTGGAACAAGGAGGAAAAGTAGGGCTGGGAACTATTTTGTTTCAAGGGGAGTGCTACAAGCTTAACCTGCCAACGAGCATGCCAGTGCTCATGCTTAAAATTTGATTAATACTACCTCCGTCCTAAAAAGATTGTCCAGTTTGCAAAAAGAGGAAAAGTAGTTCAAAGGGAATGCTACAAGCTTAACCTGCCAATGAGCATGCCAGTGCTCATGCTTAAAATTTGATTAATGCCAACTACGTCCTAAAAAGATCGTCCAGTCTGCAAAATAAAAGAATTTAAAAAATAATACATGTCAAAAAAATTAAAATAGTTTGTAAGTTACTAGATATTAATGAGTTCTTTCAATTTATGCAAGAAAGTTTGGATTTTACTGATAGAAGTGCATTATTTGCAACTTCTTGTTTGGGGACCGGATAATTTTGGGACGGAGGGAGTATTTGATTGCATCTTCTTACTATTCCAAATTTTGAATCTCAATTCATTTCCCCAATGGCGCAACGGTAAATTTTTTATTTATTTTGAATAGCTACTCTCGTGCATTTTGCCTTTTAATCATCGTCCAAAGTGTAGTGCAACAAACATAAATTGATAGTATTGGTTTGGCATTGCCTTTTCACCTATACAGACAACACAATACAAGCCTGATTAATGAAAATCAAAACATGCAGATGACAGAACCACAACCCTCTAATGTGATAATCCATCATGTGATGCAAAACGAAATCGATCCAGAGTCCATTTGACGATCCGAACAGTTCATTTTGTCAGTCTCGATGTGTTTAAAGTCACTGCACAAAATCAAGTTTATTGGATATATGTATCCACTTCAACAAATCATATTGATAACATGAGCAAAAGGCAATCAAACTCGGACCTCTTATTTCTCTTTACTTCTTTGTCCTTTTACCGATCTCCAATAAATTTGGTTTTCGGCACAGATGGTTAATAACATCAAGACCTACCACATGAACGTCTTGGATCGTGAAATAGGACAGTGATGATTCTCATATTGCGTCACATGAGGGATCATGTGGATCTTGACTCTGACCAGGGTCCATGTATACTGATATAACAAACAGGAAGGGCAACTTCTCACCACTGGCAATCAAAAGGATCCCCTGGGGCCTTGGCCATTGGAATGGTGGAGCTGATATAATTTCCTTCTTCCTTCCCAAATGACCCAAGATATGGACGTTAAATTCTAGCTACTGATGAAGCTTAGTAGCTCAAGAACTGCTCATTAACTTATCATTCTCCAATTGACAGGATCCACTAAATGCCATACGTACTACCGAGGGGATTATACCTACAATGGCTAACTGTCTTTCACGACAGATACAGCTGATGCAAGTTAGAGCGATGAACAAAGCCCGAGGGATCGGCAATGTCTAGTTAGCAATTCACCGAAGTAGGTGTTTGGAGCTCAACTTCAAGTACTTTCCTCATCAAATTCATCCATCAAAACATACCCTTCTTCTCTCATAAATGTTAGCAATCTGTCTAACATCCCATAAATTTCTTCAGTTCTTTCATTTGATACATCTTTGGCAATAAAGCTCTGTAACCCTCCACTTGTTTCAATCCAACTACTACCAGGTATCTTCTTCAACCCGAGACTTCTCATCTTTTCCCTTACCTTTTCAGCCTCTTCCCATCTTCCAGCTCGCGAAAATAAATTTGCCATAATAATATAATTCCCTGTATTTTCTGGCTCAATCTCAAACAAACGGTCACAAACAAACATCCCAAGTTCAACATCACCAGAAACAGAAGCCCCGTTAAGCAAAGCACCCCAAACCTTAGCACTTGGCTCAATTGGCATTTTAGAAATGAATTCCACCGCCTCAGAGAGCTTTCCAGCTCTACTCAGAACTCCTACCATACAAGCATAGTGCTCAACTGAGGGCTGAATCTTGTATTTCACAAGCATCGCATCAAAATTATTCCAAGCTTCATCGACAACCCCAGAATGGGCACAAGCTGCCAATACTGATGTAAATGTGACGGGATCTGGTTGGGTCCCATTATTCAACATCTGTTCAAATAGATCCAATGCTGCCTTTGCATCACCATGTGCTGCATGTGCTGAGATTATAGCAGTCCAAACAATCACACTCCTCTCTTTTGATTGATCAAAAACTCTTCGTGCCCAGTGAAGAAAACCCATTTTTGCATAGGTGTCAATAATTGAAGTGGAGACGTATATATTCCTATCAAAGCTGTTTCTAATGGCATATGCATGTATTTCTTTCCCACCTTTCAGATTTGAAAAATGGGATAGAGAAAGAAGAATGGTTGAAAGTGTAACCGAGTTTGGCCTTAACTCAGATGATTGCATCTCTCGAAATAATTCTAGAGCTGCCTCAGGCCGATTGTTCTGTATCAGACCAGAAATTACAGCATTCCATGTACTCAATGCTGGGCTTTTCATTTCTTGGAAAAGATCCAAAGCTTGGTCTACAAATCCATGAGCCATATACCCAGAGATTATAGCACCATAAGTAACTTCATTCTTCTCACTCATGTTTTCAAGAAGTTCTCTTGCATAATCCAAGCTACCACATTTGGCATATAACGCAATAATCGAATTGCATAGTGAAAGGTCCATTTCAATGTCATTAGCAATGATGAATTGATGAACATCCATTCCAAACAGAAGATCATTTGACTGCCCGCAAGCCTGCAAAACACTGAGTACTGTAATCCCATTTGGCCTTAAACCTTTCAAATCCAACATTTCTATGTACAGTCTCTTGCAATCTTCATAATACCCTTCTTGCGAATATCCAGCAATCATCGAATTCCATGTCACAATATCTTTCTCTGGCATTGCATCAAACAATTTCCTTGCTGAATCAATATCGTCACACCTCGAGTAGTACGTAACCAAAGGGTTCATAGCGAAGACATCTGAATCAAACCCATTTTGCATAACAAAACCGTGAAACATTCTAGCTAGTTTTAAGTCCGGAAACAATGACGACAATGACTTTAACACTGAGGTCATCGTAAAATTATCAGGTTTTGCGTATCCAGGAGGAGAAGATAACCAGTTGGAAAACAACTGAAGTGTTTCAACGTGCATGTTGTTGAACGAATACCTGTTACAAAAATATAGTTTGTAAGTATTCATACTTCTAGATTCCAAGTTATTATCGCATAAAGCCATAAATACATACAAACCAAGATTTACGACATTCCAAATAAAACTTGTAAATAAATTCCACACATACAGCCAAAAAGTCAAAAAGCTTGGTTTTTCCAAAAAAAGATACCCAAATTAGTTTTTTTTTTTTTTCCCTTAAGAAATAACAATAGAAACCCAATTTCATTTTACCTCTTAAGACATCCAAAACGAAGCCTAAGTTATCAATGACATGCTAAAGGGAAAAAAAAAAAAAACACACACACACATATTAAAGAACATGAACATTGTTAATGATAAAAACGAATTCAGTTTTGTACTTACCTAAAAGCGTTTAATACTCTACTACCTTCGTCCCAAAAAATTCGAACTTTTTTTATAAAGTAGAAGAACTCTTTGACATCTAGAAAATTGTGGGGAAAAATTGAATTGTTTTTAAGCTCAGGTTTTGCGGAGATGACAAACATTTCGGGATGGACGAAGTGTAAATAAAACGGAGCAAGAACAATACCCAATGAGCAATGCGTTCCAAGAGAACGTGTTTCTGTGGGGAATTTCGTCGAACAATCTGTGGGCTTCACGAAGGTGACCTGATTTGGAGTAGAAAGTGATGAGTTTTGAAGCGAGGAAGTTGTCGAGGACGACGGAGGATAGGAGGAGGCGGGCATGAAGCTGCTTGCCTTGGCGGAGGAGGCGGTGGTCGGTGCAGTATTGGATAAGGCGGCCGTGAGCGGCGTAATCGAGTCCATTGGCTTTGTGGAGGGTTTGGTGAATGTAAGCGGTGGTGATGGTTGGTGTTTGAAACAGGAGGGGCTTCGTTAACTTCATTCATTGGCAAAGGGGATCAAAAGTGAGAGCACGAAACCTAGTGCTCTGTTTTCACTTTGTTGCACGAGAAAATGTTCATGGAAACCCCTTATTTCCACCACGATTATTTGTGGGCTCCCGGCCGCCGGAAGTTTATTATAATAATTTGAATTGTTCATATTGTATGAAAAGTTAAATTTATTGATACGTATATGAAAAGTAAAATTTGGATTCATATAATGAACGGTATGATTATGTTAATAACTTTAAAAGCTGAAAGTATCCATGGCCGTCCTCTATTTTGTAAATCAGAATTTAATTTATATGTTATTTTATCGATATCTGATTAAGTTGATTTTTTTCTTGACTCCGCGGACCCTAGAAAATGAGCGATTCAGATTACTGAAATCAATTTACGGTGGGGCCCACAATGGGTGGTGAAAACCATGGGGTTGGAAATAATTTAATCTCTATTTTTTCGGTCAATTGCGTTATTTTTTACGCATATTTTTTCCTTTTCTGATTATTACGTATTCGATCCAAGTTACGTGTGCATCTCAACTTATCCTAATATCTTGATATCAATGATTGGAAAAATCTCCAATAGTCTAGTGAAAGTTAAACACAAATTTGGGACAAGAAGTCCTTTGCCTGACATGCTTGCATTCGATTAACCCTATAAGGTTTACACTCACATTGCGCACGCACATTTACACACGAGCTTAGACACACTTACATCATTTCATGGAAAGAGTTTAGACAAGGTGTGTGCACAAATGGTAAAACGAGCGGTACCGACCAAAACGGTACAGACGGCGTACCGACGGCGCCGGGGACCCCCTTGTGGGTCCCAAACGGTCGATCCGAGCCGTCCATTCACTCCAGAATTGAATTCCGATGGGGTCCACGCGGGAATCACCTCAATCGGACGCTCCTAAGTGCTCGATCCAAAATCACCCCGTTTCGTTTAAAATTTTTTGCACGAAATGGGGTAATTTTGGATTGAGCACTTAGGAGCGTCCGATTGAGGTGATTCCCGCGTAGACCCCATCGGAATTCAATTCTGGAGTGAATGGACGGCTCGGATCGACTGTTTGGGACCCACAAGGGGGTCCCCGGCGCCGTCGGCACGCCGTCTGTACCGTTTGGTCGGTACGGCTAGCATTGTTCGTGCACAAATTCAAATCAGGCATGTTTAGAATTGTCTGATGTATATCAATCCTTCATTATTTTATTGGACTCAAGTGCATGTAACTGTGTAGACTTATAGTCTATAAATCTTTCCACACATTTGTATACAAAAACTTTCTCATTTGCCAAATCATAGCTAGATTCTCCAACGATAAACTAGCTAATTTGTTTTATTAGTAAATTTGAATGGTGAAAATGTCATGAATAGCACTTGTCAGAAAATGCTTCAAAAGGGAATGGGAATCAAGATCACGTCATGTGATATGAATAAAGTACACCATGGTCCCATTTAACTATCAATTATGCATTTAAAGGTATTGATCGAACAACATGGCCGTCGTATTTACCCAAAAAAAAACATGGCCGTCGTGTTAGTAGCTTGGAATGCTAATCGAGTGGTTCATTAGCTTGCGGAACTTGTTATGAGAAGTGTAGGCTCATGCATATGAAAGGCTTACCCTCCGATGCGGGTGACATCTCCTTGGTTCTACTTTTTCTAATGTATAAAATTCATCTATCGTTATGACCGAGAAAAAAAAAAAAAACCACAAAATATTTGTCTTAAGAGTCCAAGTTCAACCAGCTATAGCTTTAAAAATGAATATGATTCGACCAAGTCTTTAGCGGTGTAAGGGGATCCGCATTTGACATTTTTGGGCACTTTAGAGTCAGATTTTTGCTGCAAAAGTTAGATCACAAATTTTTGTTTTGTTTTTGGGTTCCATTTGATATTGTTAGAGGGAATTTTTGTGGTACACTTTTGTGTTGGACGCTGAAGGAGTGTTGCTTGTAGATTGTACGGTAGGATGTTTTAAATGGGACCCAACCACGTCTAAAAGAGAGAGAAAGAAGAAAGAGATAGAGAGAAAGGGAAGAGAGAGGAGACTGTGACTAGGTAGATAAATCGCCGGCAGAAGAGAGAAGAAGAGAGATAAAGGAAAAAATATGGATGGGTCCCACTTTAATTCTTTTTTCAACTTTAACAAACACTAAAAACACCCCTAAAATATCAATAAAAAATGATAGGTGTACAAAAAACTAGCTCCAACATGTCTCCAACACACCATGTGAGTGTGTGGAGACATGTTTAAGACTTTTGTTGTGTATCATTGTTGAACATCAAATAGATCACTTATTCACTCTCTACCTAACAACTCTTTAACACACAATTTTTGAGTCTTACTTTCAACGTTTTTTGTCATATACTAACAACTCTCTACCTAACAACTCTTTAACACACAATTTTTGAGTCTTACTTTCAACGTTTTTTGTCATATACTAACAAACATTTCTAGGTGACGTCAAATGCGGATGCTCTACGAACCAAAAAAAAAAAAAAAAATGCGGATGCGCTAAGACAAATTTGATTTATTGCATGACATTGTACTTTAAGGGGGCAAACTGAAAATGAGTAATAGTTTAAGGGGTTTACTGTAATGAGTCAGTTCAAAAAAAGGCCGGCACAACGCCCAACTGCAGTATTCCGCTGCCCGACGACTTCCTCGATTTCTCCACGACCATCCAGTAGTCAGTAAATCGATCGCTGAGTCGATTACCATATCGCTATGCCGTTGCGGCGCCGACTGAACCCTTGGGCTTTTCATGTGTTCTTCTTCTCTTCAATCCTTCTTAGTTGGTTTCCAGGTACTTTTTTCTATTCGATAGCTATGGTTTTCGTTCTTTTTGGTGGTATTGATGCTTGGAATTATTATTAATTCATGTGAGTTCATGTTGATCGTAAGTGTTTCAAAATATGTGAATCGAGATACAGATTTTAGTGAATTTGGTTTAAGTTTAATTAATCTACTGATGGAAAATACAAAAGTGCAACATACTGGGTGGAGGTTAAGGTTCAAAAATCTTATTGAATATGAATTTATCAAGAGAAAGTAATGTGTGCAAAAATTGTGTGTTTTTTTTTTTTAAATATTTATTTTGGCAGTGGAGTGTGCAAAATGTTGAAGTTGTCAAATTTTTTACACTTAATTGCTGCAGGGAATATTTTAACAAGGCCTTTTACTAATGATCGGGCGATTACAAAGCAAGTGGAGTGGTAGCCATGAGGTAGGTACTAGGCACCATGTACATATGTACTCCCATGCATTTGACACGGGGTTCAAATCACTAACCACAACTAACACTACACTTTCGCTTAGCAAAAAAACAAAGGGGTGATTACAAAGGGTGTATCCCTACATTGGGTTTATCCCAATCTTGGGCAATGTTCTAAAAGGTCTAGAAGACTGAGTACTCGCCGACTAGGCGCTAGAAGACCCTCACCGACTTGCCCGACAATCCCGACTATACTGATTAATTGCCCAGCTAGGCGCTGAGTACTCAGCCCTAGAAGCTAGAAGGAGCCCGGCCGCCCTGGGAGCGCCTAGCGAGTTTTAGAACCTTGATCTTAGGTGAATCTACTAGTGTTCTTTCCTATTTTTAGTTTTGGAAGTTGTTAATATTCTTCTTATTGTTAAGCTCGATTTGAAGTAAATTTGTTGGTAGTTGGTCGTGGCATTCATTTTTCATTGTGTTGGCCCTTTCTTCAGTGGTGGCTCCATAAATTTTGGACAGGGTGTTCACAACATTTACCTTAGCTCTATTAATTAGTATATTCATACAAAATTTTCATTAAGTTAGTGTGAAATTGTGAATAATGAGGTCAAATGATATGGAAATATATAAGATGTCACAATTTTTCTTGGCGAATTTTATTTTATTGGGTCAAGTAAAATTAAATAAGAGGATAAATACACTAATATATATTTACTGTAGACATTTGTGTGCCGAATAGGTTCGCACGGATATATATATATATATATATTTTACATAGAGTTGATTATTGCTCAGAAAGAAGTCGACGATATCAATACAATAGATACTTTTTTTTTCCTTGATTTTCCTAATTTTTGTCGTAAAGAGTATGCACTTTATTTTGAACCGGTGTATTAAGGATTCTATTGTGAATTACCAGGATTGGTGAGTGTTCATAGTATAAATGTTTAAACAAAACACGATATAAATTTATCATATGTAATATAAAATATAAAAGGCTTTAGAGTGTACATTGAGCATCTATGGGTAGACTTTAGACTTTAGTTGGTTGTTTACATAAAATTGATTTGTGGGCTGATTTGTTGAGCTAGGTGTTCAAATATTTTTGAGTAGGGTGTTCAAATATTTGTGGGTAGGGTGTTCAACAATGGTTATACTAAACTAAAACTAAAATTTTTACATGTATTTTTAATCAAAATTTTTTCTTGAGGGTGTTCAAGTGACCACCCTTATCAAAGGGTGGAGCCGCCTATGCCTTTCTTCATACAAGAGACTGAAAGTTGAGAAATGCTAGTCAGCTGTCAAAAGAGGAACTTATAAACATGGAGGAGAGATTGAATTGTGTTACGTGTGAGACAAGTGAAGCTTGGAGGAAATTATCAATGTCAGCGGTTCAACCAGTTTTTGTGTGCTAAAGAAATATATATGGGATTGTTTAGAGTATACGCCTATACGGCATTGAGTTTTGCTTTGATTTTTTTGAGGATTTGCTTCCTTCATTTCATACTTTTTGATGACAAAACAGGGCCGTGGAAAAGAAATTTTTTCTTTTGAGGCACAATGAGTAATCCAGTCCGGATGATGTTACACTGTTACTTTACATGGTGGTTAGAGGGCAACTTGCCAAGATGATTTTATGAACACAGAATATGAACCGATGGAGTTCAATCTATGTATGCTTCATTGGAAGTTCATGTCTGTATTCTAGATATATTGATAAGTTGCTGATTGTCTCTGAGGTTTGGTGTCAGTGTTTCATTCAGTCTCTTTGTTACAGTGAGTATGGGTGACCATACAGTATGCAGCATATTGTGCAATGTGCTCGTTAGAGGAAATTCGGTTATCCTCAGCCCCATTTTAAATGCTCCCTAGGAAATATTGTTCCATTTTGACTTCTAAAAAAAAATATTACTGAAAATATTTATCAAACTTTTTTACACCTTTCAAAAGCACTCACTGAGATCTTTCCAACGGTGTAATAAAAAATTAAAAATTAATTCCGAATTACTTTATTTTTTGAGGTCAAAGTTACACGGTCTCACCTAGGGAGTAGGGAGTATTTAAAAATTAAAATGGGACGGAGGGAGTAGTTTTTTGGTCATTATGTTGTTCTTTGAATCATCGTTTTAGTTTTAGATATAATAGCCACGGGTTGTGTAGTTGTGACATCAACTCTTTTATGATAAGTCTGCTTGTTGGCAAATTATTTTGATGTTTATCGACATCATTGCTTCTGTTTTCCTGTCTTTGCAGGATCCGTGATGTCAGCAAATGTTACACTTTATTCCATCGAAATATTTAATACACATTCGTGGGTACCAACCAAACCAACAGTTTACTTTCGGTGTAAAGGAGAGAACAAGACATATTTGCTAGATGTGAAGAAGACTCGTGTCTCTTATACTTTTAAGGGTGAAGAATCTTGGCAGGTGTGTGATGAGTTATTTCTGTTTCAAGTGTCATGGTGGTATTCCTCATTGTCTATTCGTTGCCTAAAATCTTGTTGGACGAACAACTTGTCGACTTCTTTGCATTGTGCCACACCTCTTTTTAAAAAGCCTGAGGCGCCAAGGGGCGAGGGCCTTTGGAACCTAAGCAACAATTCGCAAAGCGAGAGGCGCGCCTCATTGAAGTGAAGCGCATATTGAAAAAAAGAGTGGAAGGTACCTTACCAAGTGACCAAATATGACATCCATAAGTGAAAACAACATATATAATAAGCCAAGTACCATACTTAGAAGTTCTAAAAGTTAGAATGTCAATAATCGTACATGACATTCAAATGACCATATATGAAACGGTAACAAAAGAACGTCATTCATCCATCAAAAAGTAATCCTGAATGTTTAGCTTTAGAAATTAGAAGCGTGGTGAAGTAATAGTAGGCTAATAGCAGTCTAATATGGAGAGTCAATCCAGCTGAAGAGGAGAGTCTAGAAGAAGCGCTAGTTGAAGAACGTATTAGGGTTTTTTTATAAGCTGTGATATGGTGCTTTGGATCTCATTAAAACTCTGATCTGGTGTGTTGGATAGACTTGAAAAAATGGACAGCTCTTAGTAAATACAAAGATTTCTTGGAGTTAATGGTTAAGCGCGCTTCATGCACCTGGAGCTTAGTCCCAAGGTGCGCGCTTTTTGTGCCTCACATGTGCTTGGCCATGCGCGCCTTGCTTTAGCAGATTGATGCCCCATCGCGCCTCACTTTGAAGCATGCTTAGGTGCGTGCCTAAGTGCGCCTTTTAAGTAACTGTGCCACACTATTGGTCATCTCATTGTTTGTTTGTGTGTACAAGGAAGACAAGTTACAAGGCAATAGAATCAACTACTTTTTTTTTTCTCTTTTGATGAATGAGCAACTTCTTTGTTCCGAATTGTTGACTCACTCGAGAAAAGAGCTTTCCTTTTTCTTCTTTTCTAACAAGCTCCCAGAACAAGCATGACTGCAAACATAAATATCAGACTTGTTGTTTGAACAAAAGTCTCTTGAAATATGTAGGTGGGAAGGTTTCTAAGAGATCTTTTTACAACATTGAGTGACTTCTTTGTTCTACATCTTTCCTCTCCAGATCCCAAAATAAGCATGACTACTGAAACAGATGCGAAACAAAATGCTTTAAACTAATGTGCCTAGGAATATGAAAACAAATTTTGTGTATTGTATTCTACCTGCATTACTTCTATTACAGAAACAGGGAAGCTGCAAATCCTACACATTTCTTCTATGCAACTTTGTTATCCAGGAGACTAATAGAGCTTTTTGTTTTCTTTGTTTTGTTTTTGTTTCTGTTTTTTCTCTAAAAAATTATAATACGTGAATAACTCTAAGAACTATGTTTGATTTCAAACTTCTAGTTCCAGAGAATAGGCAACTGTTTCTTTGCATTTGATTTTCAACTTGAAGTCTACTAATTTTGTTGATGTGTACATGCTAACTAGTTGAACTGTGTTCCTTGTTCAATTGTTGGATTTGGTTGGCAAATTGTATGATCTATCACCTTGAAGTCTATTATGGAGATTCCTCTAAAGAAGCTAATATCAAAATTTAATTTTACAGCCTTTGACGGAATTTCCAAATACGAAATGCAAGCGATGTGGGTTCTACGAGGAAGGTATCTTTAAATCGGATGAATTTGATGAGTGGGAGTTTTGCCCTTCTGATTTTACCATCCCTGATGGGAGTTATAACAAGGTCAAAGACAAAGAACTCAATGCTACATTCTTGTGTCTTGCTTGTGTGTCTCTGGGAACCGGTGAGTGATTTTTTAACATCGGTTGTCTTTACCACGTTTCATTTGGTCTAGACTCTTACCTTCTAAGGTTGCTTCGCAAAATTAATGGTTAGTAGAGGAAAAGCAAGACTATTAGCGATGTCCTAACTTAAGAAAAAGGAAAAAAGTAAAAAAGAAACTACAATCATGATGACCTTATTGCGTCAAGTTTGGATTTCCTTTTTTTTTTTTGATAACTAAGGAACAACCCTACAGTAGGCCACTAATTGGACCCACTGCACAACCCAAACCTCAGAGGGAACTGGCGCAACCCACACAGTCATAGCCCCCCACTTAGCGTAGGTACTCACCCTGCACCAAGGAGATTACTCCCAAAGTCAGGCACTCGTCCTAACCGCCGGGGCAACCCCTGGGTGTGTTTTGGATTTCCTATTCAAACCACTACTTTCAGTTATTCTCTCCATGAGATCAGCAAGCACATGATTTTCAGTTTACCCAAAAAAAACAGCACATGATTTTCGTAATATTTTGTGTCATACTTTAGAAGAATTTATACTATTCCAAACCCCTTCCCTACCCATTAACATGCGTATCAACTTCCTCTCCATAGCAGATCTCAAAAAAAAAAAAGAAAAAAAAAAGGAAAAAAAAAAATCCTCCCCGTAGGAATTGAATGCACACACACAAAAATAAATAAAAATCCTCCCCATAGGAATTGAATGCACAACCTCTCTGCACCTCGGTGCATCTACCAAGTGCCCCAGTTTGTTTTTGTAGACATATTAGTAGCTTTTATGTCGCGACATTTAAGTGGTTCGAAAAATGTTGGTAGGATCGCTTGGCATAATGGCATCTAAGGGTTCTAGAAAGTAAAGATAACTGAATTCGCAACTCTTCCACCCGTTGTGTGGTGGGAGTTGAGCCTCAAGGCCCAGATTTGGTCCTTGAATCATGACACCCCTAGCCAATTATTCTTGGACTGACAATTATTCTTGTCGAACGGCATAACTGATGATAATATAAATAATAAAATTGCCCTTATTTCTAACAGCTTAAGCTTTTTCGACAAGTCGATGGTTAACAATCTACTATGGTATCATAGTAGGCAGTAGATCCTGTTTTTAAACCTCACCGCCTGCCTAATTATTAAAATTTAAACATGTTTAGCCTGCTTATGGAGGAGCTTGGCTACACGTGAGAGGATATGTTAAGAATATAAATAATAAACTTGCACTCTATTTGACATGTTAAGCTTTTAGATGAGTTGGTGGTTAACAATCTAATAATGACCTTTTAAAAACTAGGATGCGGAATATGTATCATGCTATTTGTACCACATCTTG
Source organism: Vaccinium vitis-idaea (assembly GCA_963854785.1). Taxonomy (NCBI): domain Eukaryota; kingdom Viridiplantae; phylum Streptophyta; class Magnoliopsida; order Ericales; family Ericaceae; genus Vaccinium; species Vaccinium vitis-idaea. The sequence goes on along the minus strand of OY978218.1, from coordinate 16,264,073 downwards.
TATTTTTGTGTAAAAATCCAACTATATATTCGCGTATCCCGATGCGTTACATATCCTGCGATTACTTATTGAAAAAAAGTCATACAATATGTTAAGAAGCGGAGCACCAAATGCGTTCTCAATTGTTTAATCTAATTATGGCGACATTCAAACAATTTAATGAAACCAAAACTCAATCCGTTGGAGCTTGAATAGAAGCAAGAATATATTTCACCTGTGTTTGCATGAATCAAATAAGGGCTCTTCCCCCCTTCCTTTGACCAAGGCACCAAAAGGTCTCAATGTGATACAGATCCCACTTGGGAGACTTAAAAATTTTAATCCTAAAAACCTATTTTTCATTTATGCAGGAGATTTTTAGATTCTAATTAGGTATATTTTACTTTTTATCGTATATTAATAATTCTGATACGATTCATGGAATGATAAAAAACAATACACGATATATATCCTGATTTGAAAGCACTAAGCACTGGTGCACTAAAATGGGAGGGTTACAGTAGGTTTTGTTCGACCAGTTCTAGGTTCCAAAAAGAAGTCAACGTTCGATATTTTTAGTATCAGCATCCATGATTTTTCATCCTAGAGAAGAAACAATTCTACCCTCTAATGAACTTGCAAATTGTGCTGACATATAAATGATGGGAAACCTATCTAAGGATCATCCGGGTTCCATTTCTGTTGTCATGTTCGTAGCTGGTGATAATCCTTTTTGCTTCCTTCACCTTTGCATTTTCTCAGTTGTGCGCACTCAGGTTTCTCTGCACTTGCTTATGCATTGTGTTATTCATGTTTCTGTAGATTCTAGTCATGCCTCTGGTTCACACAATGGAGGCAAGGGAATCCGCCTGGACACACTGATTTTAATCTGTGTTTTGGTTTTGGCCATCGTTACTCTTGGACTAGTCGCTTCATACATGTTCTTACGAAAGAGAGAGAGGGAACACGGGAAGGCCCGGTCTCGGAAAGCATTTTGAAGAAGGTGAACGACATTGAGGATGAGTCGGGTCTTGGGCGTCTTACTGGCGTAAGTTGCGATCTAGCATCTTATCTTTACCTCACCACTCACTCAAAGCTCTGTGTTATAGGACTAGATATCAAGTGTTTTCGCTTATGGTAACTGTAGTTTAGATATAACTTGGTTTAGCAACCTTTAATTTTGTGCCACTTGTTCTGGCATTTGTCCATTACTCCCTCCGTCCCTATAAAAATGGAATAGGGTATCCCTTAATAAGTGTGTATTTTGAAAAGTTAATGTGTAGAAGTTTGTACAATTAGGCTTTGTTTGTTTGGACGTATATTATTTTCTGGTAAAATATTTGCCAATTTTCCGTTGTTTGGCTAGAAAAAAGGTAGTAAAATATTTTTCAAAGTAAAATGAGCCTATGTTTGGACGTTTTACCCATTTTCCGTTGTTTGGCTAGAAAAAAAAGTCAATAAAATATTTTTCAAAGTAAAACATTTTGCACCAATGGGGTGAAATTGGATTTAGCCTCGATGGCTCGACATTTCCCAGCGGGCCCAGATATATCTCTATCTCTTTCCCTTCTTCTCCACAACATATCAGGAACATATTAATAGATGTGAGAGGGAGAGAGTTGATCCATGCACACCACGTAACGCTCAGAGCCTCCACAAACCGTCGCGAATTCAAGAAATTGAAGATTTGCGGATTGATTGCGATGCAGCCATTCTTCACCTGACCAACGTCTCATCTGTGAAAACAGAGCGTTCTGACTGGATGTGGAGGGCTTTTTGGCCCCAAGGTTTCCGGCGATGATGGTATTTGTTAGGGATTTCGATCCGTTGCAGCAAAAGAGATTTTATGAGTGGGTGAATAAAGCTGGGAAAGAGGCTTGTTTGGTTGAATACTCAAATGCAATCCATGGGTTCTCTGTGTTTCCTGAATTGCCAGAGTTTCTCTGTTAATCACAGAGACGATGGATTTCATTCAAAAGCATTCGTTATCATCCAAATGAGGCTACTTTGGATTTGATTGTTTTTGTTATTGTTTTTCTTTGTTTGTTAGGAGTCTTTTAAAAGCATTCGTTATCATCTAAAAAATTATCTTGATCGGAGTATTTCTTGTTCTTACGTTCTAGTGTTTCATGTGTTGGAGGTTTTAAAATGCTTAAGAGGTTCTATTTCTACTTAAAATTTTAGACAGGTACATAAGCTTTGCGTTGAAAATTATTTTGACAACCAAACAACGGAAAATCAATGTTTTGAAAAATATTTTTGTCACGTGCCAATCAAACACCGGAAAATAAAAGTAAAAAAGTTTGTTCGTAGCAAAAACATTTTACATGAAATTTTTTTTACATTAAAACAAACGGATCCTTATTATTTTGCCCTTTTAAAAAGTTAATGGGTACAGAGTTAATGAGTAAAAGTGGAAGATAATTTTGGAAAGTGAAGGTAAAAGATGATGTGAGAGGTGTAAAGTGAAGGTAAAATTTCGTTGTCAAAAAAAAAAAGTGCAGGTAAAATTTAATGTGAAAGGTGCGATGGTGATGTTTCTTTATTAAGTTAGATTTAGAAAACAACACATTTAAAAAGGAACGGAGGGAGTAGTAGTAAGTGGTACTCCCTCCGTTCCCAAACAAAAAATACAATATTTCATATGTAATGTCTTTTAATAAGTACGTGTTTTGAAAAGTAAATGGGTAAAAAAGTTTGTATAATTATTATTTAGTCCTTTTGAAAAGTTAATGGGTAGAGAGTTAATGAGTAAAAGTGAAAAATAATTTTAGAAAGTGGTGGTAAAGGTATATGTGCGAGATGTAAAGTGTAAAGTGAAGGTAAAAGTTGATGTGAAAAAGTTGTAATGATAAAGTTTTTTAATAAGTTGGATTTACGAAGCAGCACATTTAAAAAAAAGACGAAGAAAGTATTGATTACAATGATTGTGTTTGGTTAGATAGTTAAGTTTTAGTTTTGATGATTTCATCAGGTGTAATGAGTGGAGAGAGATAGAGAGAGAAATGAGGGAAATGATGATATCATCAAAACTAAAACTAAACTGAGAAACGAACAACGCCAATATGTTTGTTAATTCATACTCCCCCGTCCTTTTTTTATTGTTGACTTTTCCATTTTGGGCTGCCTTAATAATTGTGTGTTTTATGAAAAATGTCATGAATATTAGTTGGTGAAGTGGCGTTCAATGTTTGATGGGCTTTATCGCATGAATCATGACTTTTCAACTTCTCGATACAAACAATAATTCCTAAGTTTAATAAGTATTGTCATTTGGAGAATTCTAAATTTATTGGTTTTGTAAAATTGACAAACTCCATGAGTATATGAAAATTCGGAAGAGAAGGAAGTTCGATATGACACACGTAAATTATAAGACTGCTTTTTACATAGTGGAAACAATTGCAATATAATTGAACACGACAATAAGGTTTTTAGCCTAAATAATTTATTTGGATTATTTTTTTGTTCTTATTCAAAAGAAATTTGCATTAGTTAGTTTTACGTGTAATTTTTGTGAAAAACATGATTAGAATTTAAAAAAAAGTTCAATAAAGACATAAGAAATACTAAAAAAATAGACAAGACTTTTCAGATTATATTTGTCGTATCCAAAAAATTTTAAGTTTGATTCATAAAAGTTTTACTTTTAAAACCTCTCTTGTTGAGATGTACCAATAATTTACAAAAAATTGACAAAATATACTAACAAATGCAATTTTTTTTAGCAAGGACAAAAAATAAAAAATACTACTCCCCCCGTCCCATATTGTTGAGCCTCTTTACCTTTTTTAATGTCTCAAAAAATTGTTTATATTTCATAATCTATAATATTTTTTTGTCATTCTAACAACTTTGTTTAATAAAATTAATTGAGATCTATCAAACAAGATTCATATTGAATACGAAAAACTTAATAAATTAAAAATTATAAACAATTCTTTTAGACGTCCAAAAAAAAAAGAGGCCCAACAATATGGAAGAAGGGAGTATTACTAACAATAGGCCAATAAAAAGAGCTGGTAAGAACTTGGGCAAAAATTGATGAATGCTAGAATAATTCATTCGCGCCATGGGTAGAAATTGTGTGAAGAATATCATAGAAAGTTCACTACGAAATCTATTGTCGAGGTAATTTGATTCGCATTATTCATCTCAGTATAAAATCGACCTAAAACTAAAAAATGCAAATTTTTTTTGAATAAATATAAAACAAAAAAAAAAAAGAAAATCAGTTTTTTCAAATTAGCCAAATCAACCCTAAGCAATTTAATCGCGGAGACAATTTATTGGAGTAGAATCATTTTCAGGCTGCTCCACAGGGAGACAACAATGGAGACTGCCCAGAAATGAATAGTTTCTTCTCTAAGAAACCCATCAGAAACTCCATTTCCATACCTTTTCTGCATCTCTCTTCTCAAACAAAATCGCACTCAACAAGAAAGAAGTCGCTCAAGGGCCAGAGATTCTTGGACCTCGTCACTCGAAAATCAAATTTGAATGGCGGTGGTTGCCAATCTCATCTTCGGCTCATTCAAGACATTTTGTCATCAAATTCAAACAATCCCGACGAACACGTTGGACCCGACATTTCTTATTCAAACTCAAACTCTGGTCCTTTTTCGACGTTCATTCGGCATCACAAGGAAGGGTTGAGAGCTGACCCAAGTGTTCTATCACGCGCTCTGAGTTTGTGTGTGTGTCCAAAGACTTTACCAGTTGGAATTCAAGCTCATTGCTTGGTAGTTAAAACTGGGTATTTGAGCAATGTTTATGTTGGCAGTTCTTTGATCAGATTGTACTGCAAATCTGGCGATCTAAGCTATGCATACCAAGTGTTCGATGAAATGCCCGTGAAAAATGTAGTATCGTGGACGACAATCATTGCCGGGTTTTCACAGGAGTGGCAGGTTGATGCGTGTTTCGAGCTTTACCATTGGATGAGAAACTCAACTGTGAATCCCAATGATTTTACACTAACTAGTCTTTTGAGTGCTTGCACCGGTAGTGGGTCTCTTGGAAAGGGGAAGAGTGCCCATTGTCAAGCGATTCGAATGGGTTTCGATTCATATGTTCATGTTTCCAATGCTCTCATCTCAATGTATTTCAAGTGTGGTGATGAAAATGAAGCAGTTTATATTTTCAAAAACATGTGGAATAAAGATCTTGTATCATGGAACTCTATGATTGCAGGGTATGCTCAACATGGGTTTTCATCACAAGCAATTGATCTTTTTGAAGAAATGAGAAACAACAAACTGAAGCCCGATGCCATAACTTTCCTTGGGGTTCTCTCTTCATGCCGCCATGAGGGTCTTGTTGAACAAGGCCAGATTTACTTCAACTCAATGGCGGTATATGGTTTGGAGCCAGAAATGGATCATTATTCATGCATTGTGGATCTGCTTGGTCGAGCCGGGGATTTAGAAAAGGCTCGGGATTTCATAAAAAATATGCCTATTAGTCCCAATGGGATTATATGGGGTTCACTTCTTTCTTCGTCACGGCTTCATGGAAATGTTTTGATTGGAATTGAGGCTGCAGAGAGAAGGCTTGACCTTGAACCAGAGTGCGCTGCTACTCACCTGCAGTTGGTGAACTTATATGCCAGTTTTGGTCGCTGGGATCAGGTAGCAAGGGTACGGAAAATGATGAAAGATAAAGGATTGAAAACAAATCCTGGGCATAGCTGGATTGAAATCAGGAACGAGGTGTGCCGATTTGGAGCGGAAGATAGTTTAAATTCCAAAACAGATGAGATCCTGGAAGTGGTGGGTTGTTTATTAGATCAAATAAGAGATTCAGGGTATGAATGTGAACTAAATCAACCAGAAGCTGGTCATGGCCTCGATACGTAAATTCTTCGTGAAATGGACCCCGATGAGGTAATTTGCATGGTTCTGGGCCTTCTTGCGCACACTCAACACAGTCTTGAAAGATCGATTTCCTGATTAGTGGCTCTCACTCCCCTTTAGCATCTCAGGTTCCCTTTTGCCTTCTACTCTCTCAAAACAGGTGAGTGAGATGCTAAAAGTGGATTGTGGGCTGGGTCGTCCCATGTCAATAAGAAGACAACTTGTTCTTCTCTATCTATTCTATATGTAGATCTCTCTCTCTCTCTCTCTCTCTCTCTCTCTCTCTCTCTCTCTCTCTCTCTCACACACACACACACACACACACACACACACACTACGTACCAACACACTGTTGTGATTTCGCTTGTTGTACTTAGGTTGGTAGGAGCATTCTTGAACTTGAAATGGCTCTTGGACTTGGTGCTGTGCCCATCTCTCTCACCTTACCATACTTTCTGAACCTGGGTTTGGAGGGGAATATATATTATGTACTCTATTCAGTTGTCAGGTCATTTTTTGTTGTGATGATTTATACTTATACAGCAAAGAATAATACATTTGTGTCTGAATCACTTGGAACTTCCGAGGACGTTTGTGATACATTGTTACTTGTCTGGGGATTTGTGTCTTGCATTGCTAGATTAAAAAGTCTTTTTTTTTTGCTGATCCTGGATTAAAAAGCCTTGATGTAGACTAAAAGAATTAATCCAGATTGACAAGAAAAATAATCAAACAATAAGTTTAGATCATAGTTAATGCACCTAAACATATGAATATAAAATGAAATTATTTTCTCTCTAAAAATGGACTGTTGCAGGAGTGATGCCCTAAGAGAGAAAATATGTTTATATAGTGTTAGGTACGGAACCTTAGATTGGACCAATTAAAATGTGATACCTACGAAAAAAGGGCGCTGCGCTCTCTAGGTAGCGCCAAGGAGCTGCAATGCAAGACTAACCCAGAATAAAGCATGTCAGTGTGACACTAACCAGGAAGCGCTCTTCGATGCCTTGAAATAAAGCTAGCAAGCACGAAGGTGGCGCTGGTCTCTGATTTCGAATCCCAATGTTTCACACATTAGAAAAATTCTTGACTCCCACGCGTAAGGCCAAAAGACACACCCCTAGACTTGGGAAAAAACATGAAGTATAGGAGTAAAATATGAAGTCATGCATCAAGAGAACTAAAATGCTAACTAAATAAAAGCATAAAAGTGATCAAAAATGTAAAAAAATAAAATAAAAGCATTATGCATGTTTATTCCTTCCATGATCCGCATCCAAGCTGAGGCACGGGCATTGACTACTACTCAACACTTCAACCAATTGGTGGATTATCTAGACTCAATCTAAACTACAACCTCCCAAACCCAAATGGAAAAAGAATGAAATACATATCAAATGGTTTGTCAAAGCCTGGAAATCGAAAATCACCAACAACATTAACAGTTCTTTTTGTAATCATTAGCATAAGTATTATTAACATGTTCCGTTTGGATACTTGGTCGAAAGTAGTAACTAATGGGTTGATTGATTTTCCAGTCTTTTTGTTTCAATTTCTCCTGCAGGTTTGTGTATCTGGTCATGCAGTGATGCATGCTTGGGGCGTCTGGGGGCACGTGCCCCCATTGGGTTTCTTTGGACCATAATTCTAGAAAAAGTATTTTGAGCTCAAAATGTATAACTGTTTCTATTTGATGAATTGAATTGATAGTTGATGAATCGATATGTCAAAAACATTTTCTACCAATAAAATAGCACTTTAAATAAGGTTAGTATGTTCCATTGTTATACAATTGAAGTCTTTAGGTTTAGGTCTAATCAAATCCACCTCTAATCGAGGATTATTATAGTTTTTTCTTTGTATGCTTTTACAAAACTTATATGTTCTTGAATTGTCAATTGGAAAACAAAATGGTATGGAGATTTATATAAAGATTTTGTTCTAAAATGAAGAGAAATCTTGAATCTGCCCTACTGCAGCAGGTTAACGTGCCAAACACGCCCTTGTGGGAAGTATGTTGCAGGAATCTCCATTCTCGCTGGAATTGAAGTGATGTTGCTGCTAGTTGTGTTGGATATTTTGTAGGGGAAAACAGTATCGAAAATAAATCAGGGGGGAAATACAAGGACAGGGAAAACCAGAGGACCCGTTTCAAATATCTGTAGCAATAGGCCTTCTCTGAAAGACAATGACACAATCTTCATGCAATTCACAATTGTCTTGTTCAATATGTATGTTCTGATTGATTTTAGATCCATACAACATTTCTTGAGGATTATATGGATGCTTTTCACATAAACCTCGGTGCTAACTTTGAAGGACTTTTGGTTAGGAGAAGGTCACAGTCGGCGCGTCCTTAAATCCTTGCAATTGCGATCAAGTATCAAGGGAACCAATTGGTTGATGGTTTAGGGTAAATGTTATTGGCTCATTGTCCAACTACTTAAGCTTGTTGAGATAATTGGTGACTGGCAATGTACCAAAGTTTTCATTTCTAAAAGGTATTCAATTCAAATATTGCCGTTTAACTTATTAGACTTATTTTCCTTGTTGACGATTTATTTCGCCCGTTTGTATTATGATTCTTTTTGTGTGTGGACGTTTCCATTTCCCTATGGAAAATAATGGCTTAGTCATTCTCTGATCTGTTCAAACTCATACACGAGAGTTGTCACCATCTATGACCTAAACTGACCTTTTCAACGCTTTCTTCTTGTAACTAAGACAGAGATTAGTGAGTATGATTCAGTTAAATATTTGGTCTCAAATTGCCCCTTACGAAGATAAAAGTTAATTAATCATTTCTTCAGAAGCCAAAATAGAATTCAGACATTATCTAATGTAGACTCTGTCAACCTGTTGACTCTGCTTGTTTATAGTTGTCCTAGTCATGGCAAGAGAAAGACAGAAAGCCATTTCACCAAGATGTTTTCCTGGCTTCGGAAACAAGTTTCCAGTCCGGTAATGATCTTGATTGTAGCCATTTCACCAAGATGTTTTCCTGGCTTCGCAATTCGTTATGCATCACAAATTCTAATTATAATATGAATATGTGATTGACAGTAGACTGTATGTTCTCTGTTGGGTAGCCAACGTCAGTGGTGTATTGGCTTTAAACAACTGGGTTTTGAATTTAGAGCTTTTCTGTACATGATGTAGTCTTGAATTTATTTTCTATTGACCAGGTATTATATTTATACTACATTACAGCGAAGTCACCAAATTCACATCAAGATTTGGTTCCTTTTATTTGGATCTGCTTTTATTGTGTGTGTGTATCAGTCAGGGTCTATTGAGGGTCCCTCATTTTTGTTAAAATGCGGACCTACCATTTCCGGATCGAACATTGATGATCCGAACCGTTTTAATGTGATTAAAACATGTTTTTTGGGGTTGTCGCGATGAATCACCAAAAAAAATGACCAGGAATAAAACTGTTTGGATCATCAAAATATGGCCAGAAACTATGAGGTCTGCATTTTAACAAAATGATCCGGCCTCTGTGTGTGTGTTTGTGTGTATGTATAGGTGTGTATGCGTGTGTGCCTGTTTATTGTTGCAGAGAGTGACAAGGGAGAATAGAGAGGAAACCAGGGCATTCTGACCAAACCACGTTACTCTCGGTGCTTGGGTTGTGCATGTGAGTGACCTTCGATCCAGTACACAAGAGGTGAGTGAACTCCCACTCGAACCTTTGATTCGTTTCTGATTTAGTTGGACCGTATTTGGTTGCCATGAGTACAAGCCTTTACTTTTGTGTGTTGTAGAGGGATTCCTGCATGCATCAAGCTGTTGATAAACTGAATTCATGTTTTGGGCAAGGAAACTGTGATTTGCTTAGCCAGCCCCATATGCATAAAGACTTAAAACATTTACTTGAGCAAAGCTTTAGGCTTGGTTGGTGTTTGATTTCATGGGTACGAATAAGTTGACCTTTGCACAGATGAACAAGCGAGGAAGATGAAGATGGCGGAATGGTTTATGTGGAGAAGGATCAACCCCTGTCCTCCACCGTCTCCGATTCCAGATCAACTGGAGAACATGTTTAAACCAATCTGGCTCGCACCAAGCCCCGGACCCTCCAACTTCATCCGGAGAAGGATCAACCCCAACCCTCCACCGTCTCCAATTCCAGATCAAGTGGTGACCATGTCTAAACTAATTTGGTTCGCACCAAGCCCCGGACCCTCCCCCTTAACTAGCTAGATTGGCTACCGAATTTGTGGTAATGGAGATTGTACATGCTCTTACCGAGTGAAATGAAAAGCCGGTGAATTCGTAGAGCAGGTCAAGATGATAGAAGAAATTAATCGTGATGTTACATTTGACCTTTTTGGTACTAGTTTGTGTTTTTCCAACTTTTTTTGTTGGTACTACCATTGAGAGTGCATTTTCTCAAATGCAATTTTTTTTGCACTTATAATGTAACGCCCCGTGGACGCCCATTGCCTTAATTTAATCCACATGTCACACTACATGACCAAAATGTTTAGCCAAAGGTACTAGTAGTGTATTATATGAGCAGCATCACTGCCTTATCCGACCCGAAGCCTATCACGAGCAGCATCACTGCTTGATCCACCACAGGTTGGGTTTGATAGCCGTGTGATGGCTTTTATCTAGCACGGTTTTGAGAGAACACATTTGGAGGTCGATAGAGCATCGGACATCCATGTGTAATGTCATTGTATTTTGGTAATTCATTAATCAATCAAGTTCTGATTTCTATTCTTATTTATGGAGGAAAATAGTTGTTTGTACCATAAATTTTTAAATTTACACGTGGCAAAGAAATTGGTTGGAAGTTATTTTTATTTTAATTCGGATTTAATGTTGTGGCCAAATTATCTATAATTTAGGAGATAAGTTTGTTACCTAAATTATAGGGAAGTGGTTTTTATCCAAAGCAAGGAGATAGGGGCCGAAATTAACATGTGCTAATTGTATTAAGAACATGGGTAGTTATTTTCGGCCAAGCTATGGACACATGTCAATCCCTCATGCATTTTCAAGGAGATACCGAAGTGGATGCAAGACATGGGCGTAATGGCTAGAGTTCATGGGCGGTTACATCTTGGAAGTTACAAATGGATTCAAAGCCTATAAATACAAACCTTAGTGCAACATTGCAAAGGTCCACGCACCAACAACGCTCACAGCAGCAAAGTAATTTAGTATTATCTCCTAACTCTCGCAGTTAGTCGATCGATCCCCTCTTATTCTTCTTCTATCTCCTATCTATGTCTATTTTCTACCTCTCCCCCGTTCTTCCTTCTTCTCCCTCCTCTTCTCTCTCTCTTTCTTCTATGTAATTTTCTTCAATTGTGGAAGTCCTTGTTCAAGGCCCACGAACCGTTGTAACTTTAGCTCAAGTTTCGCAATTGCTTGAAAGAAGTTGGTAGTTTCAGGCGCTTTTCTTTATTCTCTTGGAGATTCACGTCTCCTGGCACGCCCTCGCATCTTCTACACCACCAGGTGTTGACCATCCCCGTTTCTCCTGTCCCTGGAGGAATCGGTGGCAACATTTTTTGGCACGCCCGGTGGGACCCATAAAACAGTTGAAGATCATTCCAAATGGCGGGAAAAGACAAGAAAGGAGGAGCTAAAAGGCACGGGAACTGGTGATGACCCAGTTGAAGCCGCAGAAGGCCAGTCCTTCGCGGCATCACAAGAAGATTTGCAGGAAATGGCTGTTGGCATGAGAGACATCATTCTGGAGACAAATGCTGAATTGTCCCAAGGACTCACTGACTTTATTGTTGGTCCTTTGAAGGAGATCAAGGAGTCACAGATGAATCTCACTAAATCCATTAAAGACATGATAGTTCTTCTTAACGAAAAACTAACTCCAGTCGCTTCTGTGGCAACTGGAAATGGTGCTAACAACGACCAACTCAAGATGCCTGGTCCTCAGGACAGAAAGATGTTCCAGTCAGTGGCAAGATAAGGATGGGAGCAGCATCTCACCCTGGAGCAGTTCCTGGAAAATGGAAGGATCCCAACCCTCTATTTACTGGCGCTTCGAATGTTGCATCTCCTGAAGGGATACTACCATTTCCTACTCCCCAGAATCCAGTGCTTCTGAGCAAAGAGCAGGTCATTGAGTATGTCCAAGATCAGTTTGGACCTGCTTTGCAGAACTTTGGGAGGCCTATCTACAAGAAGCCTTATAATGAGGCTGTGGATCGAGTGGAATTTCCTAAGGGATACAAGGTTCTAGATTTCTCCCAATTCTCTGGAGAAGATACCAAGTCAACTGTGGAGCATGTGGCACGCTTCTCCGTTCAATGTGGAGAGGCAGCGAGTAACGAGTTCCTTAAAATGAGGTTATTCCCCAATTCTCTCACTGCCACTGCCTTTACATGGTATATAAATCTTCCAGCTAATTCGGTCCAGTCATGGACCCAATTAGAAGAGTTGTTTCACAAACAGTTCTACAGAATTGAGCAAGAGGTTACTTTGGCTGATCTCTCTAGGCTTTATCAACTGCCTGGAGAACCAGCCGAGACGTATATTACTCGGTTTAAAACCGCTCGCTTTAAGTGTAAAGTGGTTTTGCCTGAGACCGAGTATGTTCGTCTAGCCCAGAATGGCCTATGTCTTGAATTACAGAAGAAATTTGTCGATGTGGCTTTCAGGGACTTGTTTGAGTTGGCTGCAAGAGCCACTCGTTATGAACAATTGCTAACAGAAGATCAAGATCGCCGCAATGCTTCTAAGGGGACCTATTACAAGGACCCAAACTACCAAGTGGCTATTGCGGAGACAGAAGAAAATTCAGAAGTTGCGGTTGCAGAAATTGTCAACAGGAAGCCATACGCCTGTAAAGCTTTCGTCAAAGTTGAGCCCACCAAAGCCCAAGGATCCATGGCGTCACCCAAAACAACCAGGGTTTATACGTTTGACATCACGAAAGCAGAAGAAATTTTTGACCAACTCATGGCTGACAAGTTGCTACGCTTTTCTGTTGGTCACAAGATTCCATCTCCTGCTGAGATCAAAGGCAAGGAGTATTGCAAGTATCATAACTCTTGGAACCACACCACTGTTAATTGTATCATCTTCAGAAATGCCATCCAGGATAGGATTGATAAAGGGGATTTCAAATTCCCTGAAGCTGCAAAGAAAGGAATGGCGATTGATCAGGACCCATTCCCTGCTGACTTTAGAGCTAACATGGTTTATGTGGACATGAGAGGAGCACCCAGGACTACTCCAAGACAGAAGATTTCTCTAGGTGCGCCTTCACAAGCTGCTAAAGGAAAGCAGATCCTTCATGACTCTGATGATTCTCCTGATGATCACCCTTCTCCTATATGGTGGGATCAAGAGGTTATTAGAAGTCGTCGAGGGTCTTCTTCTATACAAAAGAAGCCATCTGTCCACCATTGCTGTGATTGTGGAAGGCCCGAGAAGCCAAAGCGTCTGCAAAGTATGGTTGTCAAGCGCCCAAGGGAAGAGACTCCATCACTCTCTCCTCGTCGTTTTCCTCAGAAGCGTGTTTCGGTGTTTAATCGCCTGAAACCCACTACTCATGAAATCCAGAAGCAAATATCATCCTTAGTCATTACAGCTCCACAAGAGGGCAGGCCTAGGATGGTTAAGCCGCCTGGGTCTGTTTCTCCCAACCATTGGTTCAAAGTGAAGCATCCTAAGTTTCCACAGCCTGAGATTCCTTTGTCAAAATCTCAGAAACGGCGTCGACAGAGGATTTGTCAGGCTGATAGGTTGGCACAGGGGATCCCCACTCCTCCACCTGTTCCCCCAAAGCGTTCTTTTACTCCTCAGTATGTGCAGAAGAAACCTCGCATGGAGTATCGCCCAGTGCAGAAACCTACTCTTCAACACGTGGAACCATCTTCTGCTGAGGTTCCCAAAGCTCGAAAGCCTGCTTGGAAGGATATCTTTGCAAAACCCCGTTCTATCCACATTCGTTCTTCAGAAGATATGTTGGTTGTGCAAGAAGAAGCCCCAGTCACAAAAGTTTCATCCTCTTTGGCTAATCTCTCTTGCAATATGGTGTTTGTTCTTCCTACCTCTTTCATGGCCAAAGAAGGACAGCCATCTTCTATGGATGGCGATGTAGAGGCTTCAGGCGATACCCCAGAGATTAGTTCTATCACGCCTGTTGCTACCATACCAGTGCTGAAAGCATCTACTCCAGAAGATTCTGAATCTCAGATTCCTTCCATTGTGGTTCTGAAAGACGAGCCTACTGCATATCGCCCATCTCCCGTGGCCAGTGTTTTATTTGAGAAGCCAGATCCATTGATGACTCAGCATCTTCGTCCTCTTTACATTCAAGGTCATCTGGATGGCATTCCTGTCAACCGTATACTAGTGGATAATGGATCTGCTGCTAATCTCATGCCACGTTTCATGCTCGTTAAGCTGGGTAAAGGAGATCAAGATCTGTTACCTTCTAGCGCCAGCATTTCTGATTTTGCTGGAGGCATCACCACGGCCCAAGGTATCATTATTATGAATTTGCAAGTTGGAACAAAGACTTTGACCACTCCATTCTTTGTGGTTAATTCACGTTCAAGTTACAATCTACTGTTGGGCCGTGATTGGATTCATGTTTGCATGGCTGTTCCTTCTACTCTTCATCAATGCCTAATCTTCTGGCATGGTGATGATGTAGAAGTGGTTTGGGCAGACAAGAGGCCTTTCTTGGCCTCTTCTAACCATGCAGATGCTAAATTGTATGACAATGAGATCAGTCCTGTCAAGTTTACCGGGACTGATAAGTATGGCAAGCCTACGGCAATTACTTTGTCCACTCAAACTTCTGTAGACGAATTCAAAGCCATCTACAAACAGTTGGTCGGCCCTCTCCTTACTGAGATTAATAGGCCGAGCACTCCACTTCTTCAAGCTCTTTCCCATGGATCAAGCTCCAACAGCCAGTGAGAAGTTGGCGGCTTTGCAGGCTGCCTTGGCTCGATTAATCGCCCATATTACAGAGGAGAGCCTACGATCCTTGGATTCAGAAGATAATTCGGTCTTGACGACCGAGTTATTCTTTGAAGGAGACTACACACCTCCTGACGATGTTATCCAGTTAGAAGATTTGGAAGCACCACCAGCAAAGCTAGACGATTTGAAGGCTGATGTTCAAGATCCTCTGGAGGAGGTAAATTTAGGCTCAGAAGATCATCCAAAGCCTATTTACGTAAGCCAACGCCTTCCTGAAGTGGTTAAAAACGCTTACATTAACCTCCTCCACGAATATAAAGATTGCTTTGCTTGGGAGTATGAAGATATGCCTGGGTTACAAAGAGATTTTGTGGAGCACAGACTCCCTATTAAAGAAGGATTCAAACCATTTAAGCAAGCGCCTAGGCGAATGTCAGAAGAGTTAAACCTACGGGTTAAAGAAGAATTGGAACATCTCCTGAAAGTTGGATTCATAAGGCCAACCAGATACGTGGAATGGCTATCCAACATTGTTCCAGTCATTAAGAAGAATGGAAAGGTGCGGGTGTGTATTGACTTCCGCAACCTCAACATGGCATCTCCTAAAGACGAGTATCCTATGCCTATTGCTGATGTCTTAGTCGATGGAGCAGCCAGACACAAGGTGCTATCCTTTATGGACGGCCATTCAGGATATAATCAAATCTATATTGCAGAAGAGGATGTCCACAAGACGGCTTTTCGATGCCCAGGAGCTTTGGGGGCCTTTGAATGGGTTGTTATGCCATTCGGCCTTAAAAATGCAGGAGCAACTTACCAACGGGCAATGAATTCTATGTTCCATGACATGCTAGGCCGTTTTATGGATATCTACATAGACGATGTGGTGATCAAGTCTAATTCATTCAAGGAGCACTTGAAGCACCTGCGATCCAGTTTTGAGCGCCTAAGAAGATACAGCCTCAAGATGAATCCCCTGAAATGTGCCTTCGGAGTTTCTGCAGGCAATTTCCTCGGATTTCTAGTTCACCAAAGAGGCATTGAAGTACCCCAGAACAAGACCAAGGCTATCCTTGAAGCTAAGCCTCCATCTTGCAAGCAGGAGTTGCAAAGTTTTCTCGGCCTCATTAACTTCATCAGAAGATTCATCTCAAACATGGCCAGGAAAGTTCAAGTCTTTTCAGAGCTTCTGAAGTTAAAGAAAGAAGAGGATTTCAAATGGGAAACTCGTCATCAAGAGGCTTTTGAAGCTATCAAGAGGTATCTAACCCAACCTCCTGTTCTTATGCCTCCAATCAAGAAGAAACCTCTTCGACTTTATATTTCAGCATCAGAAACTTCCATTGGGAGTTTATTAGCTCAAAATAATGAACAAGGCAAGGAACAAGTAGTGTATTATCTTAGTAGATTGTTAACTGCTGTAGAGAGCAGATATTCTCCTGTGGAGAAATTATGTTTAGCCTTGTACTTTTCAGCAATAAAACTTAGGCACTATATGATGCATGTGTTGGTTTACTTGGTTTGCAAGACCGATTTAATTAAGTATTTACTTTCTCGGCCCATCATTAGAGGCCGAATTGGTAAATGGTCACTTGCATTAATGAAGTTCTACTTCCAATACATTCCCCAAAAAGCAGTAAAGGGACAAGCGTTGGCCGATTTTCTAGCAGATCATCCATGTTTGGATGTTGATGAAGAAGCAACCGGCTTAGACATTTTTACTGTTTCATATGCTCCTTGGCAATTATTATTTGATGGTTCCAAAACAATCTCATCTTCTGGTTGTGGAATCCTAATAATATCTCCTGCCGGAGTTAAAACCCAATTGTCATTTCAGTTTGATTTCCAATGTACAATAATCAAGCTGAATATGAAGGGATAATTATTGGATTGGAGATCTTGCGAGAAATGGGAGCAGCCACCATAGAAGTCATTGGAGACTCTCAGTTGGTGATCAACCAATTGGGGGGCATCTACAGATGCAACAGTGAAGAAATAGCTCCTTATTACATGGCGGCGAGACAATTGTTAGACGAATTTGATGATGCCAGTCTCCTCTATATTCCTAGAAGATTCAATCAAAAGGCAAATGAATTGGCACAGATCGCCACCGGAATCAAGATTCCCCAAGGTTGGTACAAGAGAACAATCACTATTCAAAGAAGGAGCTTACCTTCTGTCAAAAGAAGAAGTGTTTCTATGGAGACTTTCACTATTGACATTGGGGGGCAAGAAGAGGATTGGAGGACCGAAATTATTACCTTTCTGAAGTATCCAAACCTCTCTTCAACTAAGAAGATCAGAGAAAGAGCTGTCCAGTATGTGCTAATAGAGGATGAGCTCTACAAGAAGAGTTTGGAGGATGATCTTCTTCTCAAATGCGTCGGACCTCAAGAATCTCTGAAGGTTATGGGAGAAGTTCATGAGGGCATCTGTGGAGCACATCAATCTGGAAAAAAAATGAGATGGCTTTTAAGGAGGTACGGTTATTATTGGCCATCCATTCTTAATGATTGCATTCAGTTTGCTAAAGGATGTCAAGCCTGTCAAGCCCACGGTCCCATGCAGAGGATTCCAGCTTCTTTAATGAGGTCAGTAATAAAGCCTTGGCCATTTAGAGGATGGGCCATGGACATGATTGGCAAAATTTTCCCTCCTTCTTCTAAAGGACACACTTACATAGTCGTGGCCACTGACTTCTTCACCAAATGGGCTGAGGCTATCCCAATGACTTCTGTTTCTCAAGAAGAAATCATCACTATGATTAAAGAGAAGATCATCCATCGCTTCAGCATTCCTCAACACATAGTTGCCGATAGAGGATCTGTCTTCTTTGGAGATAGGATTCAGGCAGTTATGCAACAATTTGGGATAAATATGACACATTCAACGCCTTATTATGCCCAAGGAAATGGACAAGCCGAGTCTACTAACAAGATCCTAAAGGGGATTATAAGCAGAATGGTGGAAGATCAACCAAGGACTTGGCATGAGGCATTGTCAGAAGCACTGTGGGCTTACAGAACGTCTAAGCGAACGGCCACTGATATTACTCCTTATGCTCTTACCTATGGCCATGACGCTGTCTTACCAATGGAAACAAACATTAGATCTGCCAGAGTTGCTTTCCAGAATGGCCTAGATTATGGAGATTATAATCAGGCTATGTATATGGAATTAGAAGATTTGGATGAACTGAGGCTTTCTGCCTTAGATCATTTGGTGGTCCAGAAGCAGAAGGTGGCTTGGGCATACAATAAAAGAGTTAAAGAAAAGTCTTTTGCTGAAGGAGATTTGGTTTGGCAGGCAGTCTTGCCATTCGAGAAAAAGGATCATAAATATGGCAAATGGTCTCCTACTTGGGAAGGTCCTTTTCAAGTCTCTCAGATTTTAAGAGGAGGTACATATATGCTACATGATTTAGATGGTGAAATGCATAAACATCCAATCAACGGCAAGTTTATGAAATTATGGTATCTTACTATGTGGGAGATGATGGATATCAATAGTTGCATTACTAAACCATAATTTTTACCAAGTCTTAAAAGCTTGGAAAGTGCCTCCTCAAAAAACAGAATTCTTAAAGTTCAACAGCAAAAGAAAGATCAGAAATCAAGCAAGAAGGAAGGATTACATCTTTTCTAAAACATCAGCTTTAAATTTGTCCCAAGGAGCAGTTGATTTGGACAAATTGGTCACCAGTGCCTCAATCTGAGCTTCTACGTGAGGAATTTCAGTATTCAAGACGTCATGTTCTTCTACCAGAGGTTGAGTAGCGGCAGTGACCTCTTCTTCTTCTTGTATGATTTCCTGCATTTTCTCATCATGGTTAGCATCATCCGCTTGAAGCTGGACTACTTGTTGCTGCATGAGGACAATGTTATCCTGAATCTCCTTGATCTTCCTGAGGCCCTTGTTCTTCTGGATGGACAGTTGCACCTTCTGATGTTGGAAGTTCTCCATTTTATCCATAGCAATGATTAGCGCCTGCCCAAGGTCCATGAAGCGAGTTTGCCTATTTTTCATCTCCTGGATTTCACTCATATTCTTGTGGTAATCCTAGATGAGTGATGGCAGAGCAGCTTTGAATTGCCTTAATTTATCTTGAGGCACATCTGGTATGCCTTCAGAAGAGGTAAGAACCTCTAAAGCACTTTTCAACTTGGTTAGAATCTCGAGCTGGATCATTGTTTCAAAATTGAAGCTCAAGGCTGCCTTTAGAGCATCTTTCGCCTTGGACACTTCTTCTGGTGAAGGGCTCTTTTGAATGCTTTCAGAAGATGTGGCTGAGGAAGACACATGGCTGTTGCTTGTCCCCTTCTTCAATTTCTCCTTCAGACGATTGAGAAGCTCCTGAGGCTCTATTTTGGCCTTGCTAGATACAGCAGTAGAGCGAGTAGGAGAAGCCAGTCTAGAGTCTTTGGAAAAGGCCTGTAAACAAAGTTTTTATCAGTTTAGAAGCAATTCGCATATATCTTGGTATTATAATGCCATGATTACTTACGGGGATGGCAGAGCTCTGCGACAAGTTCCTTGTTAGGTCAACGACAGTCATGTCTCCAACGGGAATGAAAATTGGGACATTCTCCTTCGAAGAAACTCCAATTTTAGAAGAAGCTGCTTCAGTACTTTTCTATCCAACCAACGTCTTTGGGGCTTTTGACGCTGGGCCGGAGATAGTTTTATCGCCTGTTTCACCAGATTGTTCTTGATGCTGTACCTTCTTTCTTTTTGATCCTTTGCTATCCACAGCCTAAAACAACAACAGGATTAGTTATACTCAAAGTAGAGGAAGGAGGAGATTGGGAAATTCCAATACCTCCTCTAATGAAGCAAAGATGGGTGCATCTTCTTTTCTAGTACTGGATCGGGTTCTTTTATGTTTGACAACAGGTGTCTCCTGGAAAGAAGAACTGTTATCAATAGAAGCCCAACCAGAAGCAGTATATGGCAAGAGGAAGTAAAAAGCCTTACCTTTACCAGTCTCCACTTTGTCCTCTGGGGAAGTGCCTTTTCTGTCTTTGGTGCCTCTTCTTCAGATTCTTCATCTTCTTCATCATCCTCATCATGATCAGACAATTCTACTAAAGGAGCAGCGTCTGAAAGAAGAGGCAATAGTTAGCAAGCAGATATTACAGACAGAGGTACTAGAAGATTTTATATCAATTTCTGACCTCTTTCAGCGGAATTTATAACCCTAACTATCCCACGCTTATAGAAATCTTCTATTTCCCATTGGGGGGCATCGGTCTTAACGACTGTGACTCTTCTATTTTCTGGATAAAGTTCGTACATGCCTTCATATGCCAGTGTGTCGGCAATAACAAACGAAGTGTTGGGAGTTGGGGGAATAGGTTTCCCAAATGGTTTCTTTAAATCTTCTAAAGAAGGCATAGGTTGCCCTGGAGGAGTAGATTGGAATAATTTCCACCATGCAGCAGCGGCTAAGTCTCTCTGTTTAGTCTCAATTTCGGTCATTCTATTTCTCCTAGCCTCTTCCATTGCCTCAGGATTACGAGGGTTCCATTTGCATTTAAAGAAGATCTCAAACCTACGTATAGATTGATAAATTTCGGCACGAGAAGGCGTACCTTTCTTCTTTAATGAGGGCTTGGCCTTGGCTTTCTCTGTAGCCTTTGTCTTCTTAACCAATAACTTCAGTTTAGCCTCTTTGGTTTTTGGTAATTCTTCTGGCATCGCCATTGGAGAAATCCTTCCCAGCAATAACTCCAGAGATTCTGAAGATTGGCTAAAACTGGTCTTTTTCCACCACATGTCGAAGGACGGGTTTGTCAGAGGAAAGTCAGGAAATGGGGCAAGTCTGAATTTGGTGGAGATTAAAACAGCATTCTTCTCCATGAGCTTCTTCGTATCGTCTAGAGTGAGCAACATCCTCTCACTCAGATCAAAATTTATGGTTTGGTAAGGAGGAATGGGTATAACCTGGGCTAGGCCAAATTGCCTGGCGCACTGGGTAGGGTTATAATACTCCACTCCACATTTGTTATTAGGACCGGTGGAGCCCATACCATAAGGGAGATCCCTTGCCACCAAGAAGCTGGCCCATACTGCCCTTTGCACCGGATCTTCTGGGATAATTCTTCTGTAGGGGTTTGAAGCCAATCTGGACAAGTGGAATTTCTCTCAAATGGTGTCCAAAAGTCTGGGCGTGGATCTTCTGCAAGACAGTAGAAATACCTGAAGCACTCCTCAAATGAATGCTCCTTAGGGACAAGTGACTTCAGGTATAATCCACAGAAGACTTTATCCCCTGACTTTCTTCCCTGCTTCTGCTATGACGTTTCCTCAGGAGCTAAGTCTGAGAAGTAAGACCATGCCCAAAATTGCAACAACCATAATGGACCAGTACAACCTGATATCTTATGATCTACCAATTCTTTCATACATCTATAGAAGTGGGCAAGCAATATTGGGGCCAGAGCGATCTCCTGACCAGCAGAGAGAGCTTTGGCCAAATCTGTGTAATACCGAGTGATCTTCAAGTGACTGCTATAGAAGATGAATTTATTCAACCAGTAGATCAGAAAAGCTATATGCTCCATCTCGGAGACCTCAACCTTGTCATCTGTCACAGCATTCTGCTCCAGGAAGTAATTAAAGGTAATATCCTTTTTCTTAGGATATTCAAAGCTAACTTTGGGAGGTTCTAAGGCATCGTTAGCTTCTATGCCATGAGGGCAAAGGCTGGTGATGAACGCCACATCTTGAAGGGTTGGCGTCATAGGCCCACAGGGGAAGTGAAAGGCATTCGTGCTGGGAGACCAGAAGAAGGCAAGGGCATAGATAAGGGCAGTATCAGGGGGTGGCATGTCATAGCTCATAAGTATGGCGTTGTAAATTTCAGCTTTCTTCCAAACAGTTCTTTTCGCCTTTTCAACCCTAACCAACCACTCATTATACTCTGAAGTGGAGGTGACCCACACCTTAAAGGGTCTCGATTTTGAATAATTTTCCCAATCTGGGGCCCAATCTGTTGTAGATCGGGCCAAGGGAAGGGGAATGTCATGTGGGTAGTATTTGTCCAAAAAGTCTTGAAATTCGTCCATAAAGCAAGGCCCTAGCCCGTATTTGTTTAATCCAGAAGAATGTTCAGGTTGATCGGGTACCTGAACAGAATCTCCTCGTGAATGTTGGGCCTTTTCTCCATAATCAGCTTCTTCATCACTGTGCCTGTGTTATTCTCATCTTCAACAGAAGCTTGTGCTCTAAGGGTGGCCATGGCGAAACTTTTTCTGCTACAGTAACAAGCTTTCGGCTATGGCGGTGAAAAAGGTAAAGGTAGAGAGAGGGAAAGATTGTTTTTACTGTGGAACGTGAATCTCCTCTCTCTCTCTCTTAAATCCCTTTTATGGATACGAATTGATGAGATATCTCGAGTATCTCGGAATCTTAATTCCCAAACCAATCCAGTCATGCCACGTGTGGGGGTAAACGGTAACAAGAGTCGTACTCGGTTCATCTTCTTCTAGCCGTTATCTCCTAACATTTAAGGACTCTTGTTGCGTTTATCGCCTAAAGTATATTTCTAATAAACTTCATTTTATTTTTGCTAAAAATAAAGTTTATGGGAGGCAATGTTTGTACCATAAATTTTTAAATTTACACGTGGCAAAGAAATTGGTTGGAAGTTATTTTTATTTTAATTCGGATTTAATGTTGTGGCCAAATTATCTATAATTTAGGAGATAAGTTTGTTACCTAAATTATAGGGAAGTGGTTTTTATCCAAAGCAAGGAGATAGGAGCCGAAATTAACATGTGCTAATTGTATTAAGAACATGGGTAGTTATTTTCGGCCAAGCTATGGACACATGTCAATCCCTCATGCATTTTCAAGGAGATACCGAAGTGGATGCAAGACATGGGCGTAATGGCTAGAGTTCATGGGCGGTTACATCTTGGAAGTTACAAATGGATTCAAAGCCTATAAATACAAAACTTGGTGCAACATTGCAAAGGTCCACGCACCAACAACGCTCACAGCAGCAAAGTAATTTAGTATTATCTCCTAACTCTTGCAGTTAGTCGATCGATCCCCTCTTATTCTTCTTCTATCTCCTATCTATGTCTATCTTCTACCTCTCCCCCGTTCCTCCTTCTTCTCCCTCCTCTTCTCTCTCTCTTTCTTCTATGTAATTTTCTTCAATTGTGGAAGTCCTTGTTCAAGGCCCACGAACCGTTGTAACTTTAGCTCAAGTTTCGCAATTGCTTGAAAGAAGTTGGTAGTTTCAGGCGCTTTTCTTTATTCTCTTGGAGATTCACGTCTCCTGGCACGCCCTCGCATCTTCTACACCACCAGGTGTTGACCATCCCCATTTCTCCTGTCCCTGGAGGAATCGGTGGCAACAATAGTACACTCCAATTTGTGTCACAAGGTCCAAATTAGCGCTTCTTGTTCTACTTCCGCCATCTAAAACCGATGAAATCAGTCGTTGTTACATCATTTCCCCTAAAGCTTCTCCATGGAAACTACTACAAATTTGGTCTTTTATAACCTATTTGTTTCATATTTCTAGAGCATGGCAAATAGGGATGACAATCATACCTGCTTGACCGAAATCCTATACCTAATTTAATGGGTTGCCCCAAGCGTAGGGCGGAGACCGGTGTAGCACAATACCCGGTAAGACCGGAATCGAATCCACAGAGAAGGTGGAAAGTGCTTACTAAAAACTCGGGTTGCTAATGTTTAACACGGCTCTTAGGTAGCCACCCTTGTGATTTGATTGGTGAAATTACCTAAACTAAGAGAATTGATTTTACTTAAATTAATTAAAAGGAAGTACGGTCGTAGGATTCATAACACGGTGACCAGGTCCGGATATTTCCTGTTCCATTTGTTGTTCCAAAGAGAACGGTTGATTTTAGAGAGAAAAGGTTACCCCGAAAGATGCGAATCCTCGCAGTCGCCGTCACCCATGTACAGCGAAGAACAAGTTTTGGTCCCCCGTTCCTCGCGTTACATAGGCTCCAACGAGACTCAGATTCGTCCAACGGAAGCTCTTTAATAACCTAAAATTGCTTTTTCATTCTTTAGTGTAAAAATCGGAGTAAGAACAAATCCGTCCCTGGCCACGGCGTGTTAATCACCCCGCGACCATACTTTTGAAACTACTCACTCATATTGATCATAACAGATAACATAATTCTGAAATAAAACATGCTATTAAACTTGAATAAGAATTAAAACAAAGATTCGAGTCTCAGAACGCGGACAAACCCCCGCGAACTGAGATTAAAGTGAATAAACAGAAACGTTACCGAAGCAAAGCGAGAATCAGCGGAAAAACTCCAAAACTTTGATGCAAAAATAACCCGGAAAGTAGAATCTTCAAAGAAAAAACAGCTGCCAAAAACTAAGAAAAACCTAACAAAGTTCGAACCCTAATTCGGCCTCCAAACGAGGTATTTATCCCTTTCCGAAGTCAAAACACGTGGCAAAGTCAACCGGCCCATTTAGGGCTCTCGGTATCGATACAGGGGAAGTCCTGTATCGATACCCAGACCTTCTGTTCAGCTATGGGTGCTTGGGTATCGATACAGGACAATCCCTGTATCGATACCGACTCCTCTAAAATGCTTTTGGCTTGTTTGCTCGTCCTTGCTTGGGTCCCACCGGTTCCCAACATCCCCAATGTCATGTGTCCACTTTACGTGCTCCTTTGGCCCGTTTCCTACAAAACAAACACAACAATACCAAAACACAAGACAACACCGCATCAAGTGGAAAATGGAATAAATCGCGCCTCTAATGCGCTAATTCGCCCTACTTAGGCGCTTATATCTTGAGATATTGCGCGCCTATCAATACCCGCCCCACCCCAAACCCGCCCCACCCCGCCCCTAACATGAAGGGTTTTTTTCAATGTTTTTTTTTTTTTGAAGAATAGAGAGAATTGCATTAAACAATAAGAGTTTACAACCACCAACGACACAAATTGAATAAAAGAATTGGAAACAACATAAAAGATTTTATCCACCATTGTCCTCCGTATCTGGATGATGCATAAAAAATTTCAATGTTTTTGGTAATTGGTAGGGTTAGGGGGAGAAAAATGAAAACCTGACCGGGTTAGGGTAGGGTTAAGGGTATTAATACCCCACCCCGATAGCCAAACCGATATATATATATGTTTACGTATGAAATAATATTGTAACCCTTATATCTTCATTTAATTTTGAAAGTACCACAGTATATTTTAGATTTAGAGAAACTTTAGATCATTTTTCTTCCTGTTTTTTGGTTGACAATAGTTTGTGATGATTGGAGTAGGTGTGGTTGCCCAGGATCAAACATGTAAGACAAGTGAGAGAGAGAGAAAAAAAAAAAAAAGCGGGGGCGGGTAGGATAGGGTAGGGTGAGCCCATTCCCTGACAGGGTAGGGTATGAGGGTAGATTTTCATTACCCGGTCAAGGTAGAGGTGGGGCAAGGGAGTTTGAGGGTAGGGGTAGATCAAAACTCGCCCCTTGCCATCCCTAAATTTGCAAGTATGGAACACTGAGTTATAGTTTCCTAGAACTTAGTTATACATGGTGACAATGGAAGGTTCCTTGCTTCTTGATAGTTGCTTGAGAGATTGTCAAAAGTAGTTGCATATTTTTAACCTTCGAATTGGAAACCAATTCATGGCAAGAGCAAATTATCAAATTTGTCATACCTATCCTATTTGGTTTTTTGTTGGTTGTAAGAAAGTAATGTCATATTTATGCTCACAATTTGTCATACGAGGACATGCGTTTTTTTTTTTTTTTGGGTAAATTGGACATGCGTTTTCAACGTGACTCTACCTGATGCTGCACCGAAGAAGGAAGTTCAAAGAAAAAAGATGTGCAATTGATCAATAGAAAACCTAGAACTTATAAATCATTTTGGAATCAGTTGTGATCAAGGTTGTGAATCTTGTTCCGTACCAGCCAGTACGTACCAGATTTGTGTAAAACCGGTACCCTAGCATTCAAGTTCCGTTCCGGTGTAAATACCGGTGGTTACCGGAGCATACCACACTTAGTTAAACGCGACGTCGATGCCATTAATTGCTTGGGACATTTACCATCAGGTCACCCTTAGATTCCATAATTACCATCAGGTCAAGCCCAACTCTGAAAAATTCCCATAAACTCCCCAACCCGTATAAAAATGCCTAAATTATAGGGTACCCTATGAAAGTGCCTAAAATCCTAGGGTACCCTATGAAAGTGCTTAAACTACTAAACCCTATAATAGGAAAGTGCACCCTAAACCTAAACTCTAGGGTACCCTATGAAAATAATGAAAGTGCCTAAAATCCTAGGGTACCCTATGAAAGTGTCTAAACCACTAAACCCTATAATAGGAAAGTGCACCATAAACATAAACTCTAGGGTACCCTATGAAAGTGCTTAAAATCCTAGGGTATCCTATGACTAGGGTACCCCATGAAAGTGCCTAAAATCCTAGGGTACTCTATAAAAGTGCCTAAACTACTAAAACTCTATAATAGGAAAGTGCACCATAAACCTAAACTCTAGGGTACCCCTATGACTAGGATACCCTACGACTATGGTACCCTATGAAAGTGCCTAAAATCCTAGGGTACTCTATGAAAGTGCCTAAACCAATAAAACCCTATAATAGGAAAGTGCACCCTAAACCTAAACTCCAAAAAAGAGTGACTTACCTTAGTGGTAATTAAAAAAAATGACTTACCTTATTGGTAATTAGACATCTCTTTTCTAGACCTAGATGTAATAATCCCTAATTGCTTTGATGATTAAAATGAAACTGGGTAATGAAAAGTGCGATAAATTATATTCTTTTCACATGGTTCAACGAAAATTTAACTAAATTTTATAGTGATCCATCCCATTATGATCCCGACATCGAGAGAGAGATCTGTAATTGTGCAGTTTAGTGGTTTGGGAACCAAAGCCGAATTATGGTCTTTGTAAGGGATGGACTTCACTTGACTATCTATCCAGCTCAATGCGAACAACATAGTGAAGGCCTGCAAAAGTCAAATTTAATCCACAATTGAAGCCAACGCGAACTGCCTTGTTTGGGCCATAAAACGCTAGTTCCTTACGCCCCTTCATGTGGCCATGTAATGGACACTCTTTGGCCTGTTTGGTAGAGGGAATGGCAGCCGGATATAGCCCTTGCCCGGATATAGAAATTCGAGTGCAGTATATGCTGTGTTTGTTTGATTTTTTTCACCCGGATATAGAAATCCCGGGATATCCATATCCCACTGCAGAGGGATAAATGTTAGACACCCTCACCCCTATCTTTAACATATCCGGCCATTTATTACCACAAAACCCCCCATTGGCCCCACCACTTGCTGGCACATCATGTTATTCGTTGGAGAGAGAGAGAGAGAGGTGAGGTCACATGCCACATGCCCTACTCATATCCCAATTGCATTACTTTCTGGCACATCATGTTATACGTGTCACTGCCACATGCCCCAATTGCATTACTTTTTGATATATTTATTTGGGATAAAATGGACATTTTACATTATCAAACTACTCATATCCCCCTCCTACAACAACAAAACAAACACAATATTCTTTAATCTCCCCTTCTGAAATAATACTCCTCTAACTATATCCACCTCTATATCCCCCTCTTATTATATCCCTCTTCCCCCCTCATATACATATCATTTTAACAAACAGGGCGTTATGGTTCTAAAGAAGATGCCGCCAAGGGCAAATTTAAAAAGGGTGATGGCCGGTAAAGGTCCTCCATAAATGTCGTTAAGGCCGAATCTAAATGGACAGCCCGTCACTGGCGGCTCCATCCTATGGGGTGGATGGTCACATGACCACCCTAAAAAAAAATTGTATACTAATAATACATGTAAAAATTTGTACAAATTTTAGGTTAGTTCATGTTTTGAACACCCAGCCGAATTATAAATGAACACCCAGTGCAAAATTAAATGAACACCCACCAACCAATCAGTCTACTTTGAACAACCTAAATTACATCCCGTTATAGCCCAATCATAGGTGACACCACATATAAGAAAATGTGGTCAATTGAACACGCTTTTTTATTTTGTTGTTATATTGCATCTAGTAATTTTATCCAATATTTTGTTTGAGCACTTAGTCCTATACTATAAACAAAATACACTGCAATTCAAGTGATTTACAATTGAATACTTAATATACCATCTCAAAACAAGATAGACATCTTAATGACAAAAAAATGGAGAGGAAAAATATCTATTGGTATCGTTATGGTGTAGTTTTTCTCAGAGCAGACAATCCAAAAATAAAAACATATGTTTAAAAAGATCCGTGCAAACTTATTCGCTACATAATTTCCTTAAAAAAATAAGCATATTTATGCTCCTGTTTGATTTTGCTTTGGTAAAAATATAAAAAAAAAAAATTGAAAACAACTACAACGTTTTACGTGTTTTTATATTTTTGAGGTCGCATTATACACACTAGTATCTGAAATTTTGTGAAGATACGACTGATTGGTTAAGCTAGTAGAGTTAAAGGTAATTTCTGAACACTCTATTAAAAATTCCTGGAACCGCCACTGCAGCCCCCAAGGGTCCATCAAAAAATGCCATCGAGGCTGACTTTGGGACGGACAACCTCTCCTGGTCTTGATAATGATGCTTCCGTGGCTTCAAATTTTCCACCTCGTGGTTTTGCTTCTTGACAGTTGCTTGAGAGATTGTCAAAAGAAGTAGTTGGCGTGGTTGCATATTTTTAACCTTAGAATTGGAAACCAATTCATGGCATGAGCAAATTATCAAATTGTCAAAAGAAGTAGTTGGCGTGGTCTGAGATGTGGTTGGTCTTCCTTTGTTGTTTTGGTGAGACATGTTTTGATAGTTTTCTTACTTTTGTTTTTGCATAAACAGTAGGGAGGGGATGGAAAAGGGAAGAAGGAGGTGTTTGAGAGTCTCTCTTTTATGGACTTGATTTTTTTGTCTTTTTTGTTTTTACGGTTATTTTTAACTGGACTAGAACAGTGCTTACGCTCGCCATTTGTCAAACCTATCCTGCTTGGTTTTTTGTTGGATGTTAGAAAGTAATGTCATATTTACGCTCACAATTTGTCATACGAGGACATGCGTTTTCAATGTGACTCTACCCGATGCTGCACCAAAGAAGGAAGTTCAAAGAAAAAAGATATGTAATTGATCAATAGAAAACCTAGAACTTATAAATCATTGTAATCAGTTGTGATGCCCCCGTGCTTCATAAGCCCACCTTAATTTTAGTAACCATTTATATTACCTTGATTAACATATATCTTTTGGTAACAATTTTTTTTTGGAGAAACCGTATTTTCGTTCGGAAAGTAGAATAAAAGTGAGCATGTCAATGAGCACGAGACTATGTGTGTAGAACGTGGTTTTTTTTTTCTGAATGAAGAGATATAAATTGCATTAAATCAACAAATACAGCAACCTAAAAAAAAAACAGAAAGAAAATACGGAAAAGGAAACACAAAAAATGTCTCCTTATGCACATTTGAGCATAACGGTATCTGAGTAGAAACCTATCCATAAGCTAAGAAAAAACACACATGGGCCTGAGAAATGAAAGCTTCTGAAAAGTGTTCTTGCTAGAACCATTGGAAAGCCAAATGTCTACAATCAACAACACAAAGTTAATTCCTCATTAGTCATTGTATTTCCACCAAAAAAGTGGGAGATATTTGCCTACTGAAAGTATTTTTAACAACTTCATCAGAGGCGAGATGAGCACGGCACCAAACAATGTGCATGAAAGTAAGCAATGAGCACAAAACGACGTGCGTAGCACATCGAGTTCACACTAGTAGAACATAATGAAGTTTGAACTACGTTGACTTCATTCCGAGTTAAACTCGGATACATAGGCAACCGATTCAAATGGGTACAGTTACAACTTGTGGACCCTTCAATTGCATAAAAGAGATGATCAAGTGATATTCCCTGAAACAAAAACTTCATGACAGGGACATTAGCATCAGGAATAGGTTAAAGCTCAATAACTTCTTCCATTTCAGCTATCATATCATGCAATTCAATAAAGAACTCTTCCTGGGGACAAACCACATTTACATATGAAGCTTCTGGGACTGGGATCACAACTACGAACGATAAAGGAAGAACCAAAATGTAACCAACCTCTCTATTCACATAAGATGGCCCAACAAGCAAGCTATCCATGCCAGCCCCAGGCCCATGCACCTGTCACAGAAGAGAACAGAGGAGGATGGAGTGACCATGAAAATTGTTCTTAGAAACGACAGAGTCATAGTGCAGTGTACTTCATACAAACTTTCGAGTAAAGAGTTACATTCTGGAGTTTAGGTTTTCTCGTCGTGTGATTTCTTTCCCTGAGCCTCGTCGTAAGCTGGCTTTTTCCTTGCTGGTCTGATATATTGTATCCTCCGAGAACTGTCAGTAGTTGTGCATTAGCTTAATGAAAAATTTATTTACCAAAAGAAAAACCTAGAGTCGGGAATTCCCAACCAATTCACAACAATTTTTCAAAGACTCCTATGGCTGTTCTCTTGGTCCCCGCATTACAAAAAAGGAAAAAAAAAAAAAAAAAAGAATCCTCTTACACCCAACAAAGAACTTACTTCAACCTTATACTTACCCCCAATAAATTGACCAAGATAAATCACAAATCAAACATAAACTCAAAGGGGAACCATTGTACTGAAAAATATAGCACATAAAGAACCAATTTCACCCACCATTAACAAAAATTATTTACAAAGTGGAAATAGAAAATGAAGTTACTTTATCATAGTGAGACCTAAACCTTTTTTTTTTCATCATTTGAGATAAGAACATTGCCTCATCGATATGCCCGCTTCGGCGAAGGCCGTCCAACAAGAGACCACAAGTTTTAGTATCAGGAATTAGGTCAGCACCTTGCATCTCATTAAGAATTTTTTGAGCAGCAGTATATCTACCTATCTGAACCAGTCCCTGCAATATAGTTGTGAAAGTAATGATGTTACGTTCCAAACCAAGTAGCGGCATTTCTTCAAAGAGATGCATGGCCTCGTCTAATTTCATGTTCTTGCAATATCCGTTGATCAAAATGTTATAGCAACAAGTGTCCGGATGAAGGCCCATATCCACCTTAGCATTTAACAATCTCAGCGCTTCATCCATCCGGCCTTGCAAACAGTATCCATCCATTAGACTACTGTATGTGACTACATCAGGATCCACACCTCTTTCTTCCATGACTTCAAGTAACTCTTCTGCTTCCTTTGTCATCCCTTGCTTGCAAAGACGGTTAATGATCGTGCTATATACCATTTTGTTAGGTTCTAAGCCTCCTTCTTCCGCTATCATCAGAAACCTAATAGCCGCTCCCGTGTTTCCCATTTTGCAAAGCCTGTTCATAATCGATCCATAATTAGCCACATCGGGTTTGATTTCACCCTTTTGTTTTACTATTTTCTTAAATAACTCTACAGCCTCAGCAGTTTTATCTAGTGAAATAAGTCCATTTAACAGAGTGGTGAAGATAACTTCATCAGGTACGTAACCGAGTTTAAGGATGCCGCCTAAAAGAGAGAACCCAAAACCAACTCGATTCACGCAACAGTAGCAGTTAATTGCAATGTTGAAGGTATACAAATCTAGCCGAATGCTGCGACGTAACTGCAATTCGTTAAAAAGAGCAAGAGCCGTGCTGTGCTCACCTCGCTGCGTAATACTCGCTAACTCGTTAGTGATTTCAATAATGGGCGGAACAGTGGACTTCCTTTTTTGGATCTGAATCGTCTCGGGTTGGTGTTTTGCTTGACTGATGATGGTTGCATAAGGAGGAACAGATCTAGGGTTTCTAGTGTCAGAAGAATGAGAGTTAAGGGCAAAAGATGAATGGCGGGGTGGAGAGAGACGATTACCTTGTCGGTAATTAGCAGCTTCCATGGGACTAATCAGGGAAAAAGCAGCAATCTGAGCCATCGTCGTCTCCGTCGTCTCACCCCTGTTTCTCCTCCCCCGAGTATAGTACCAAATTAATGTCGTTCTTCAAATTATCCATCTACCGACCACTTTCTTTTTACAGAAAATTGGCTTAAAGGCCAAGTTTGGTATTTTTAAAGGGTGTTTAGTTCAGTTTAACTTATTTTAAGGCCTCTATTATATTTATGTGAAATTTTTTAGGGTTCAAAGACAGATTTTAGACAAAAATATCCTTAATGATAAAAAAAAATTACAAAGGGAAAGCTGGTCACTTTTTGTTTGCTTCTGATCAACTAAACCTTGAAAGCCCGTCACTTTTCGTTTTTTGCTGATCAACTAAAACTTGAAAGGATGTGTCATGCATGCTACTGCTAAATGGAGTAACCCTTGAAATTGTTACCCACATGTGTCATGCCACTGCTAACCGAGTAACCCGTCATTGTTACCCACCCGTCACTCACTCTCTCTCTCTCTCTCTCTCTCATGCATGGGTGGCACAAAATTAGTTTTCTCTCTCTTCAATTTTGGGGTTGAGTTCAATTTTGGGGTTGGGTTAAATTTTAGGTTCTTTGGGGTAGGGTATAGTGGGTTTAGGCATTTTAGGTTTAGGCACTTAGGGCGCACTTTCCAATTATAGGTTTTTAGTTGTTTAGGCACTTTCATAGGGTACCCCAGGGTTTTAGGCACTTTCATAGGGTACTCTAGGGTTTAGGTTTAGGCACTTTCATTAAGTTTGGGGGTTTAGGCACTTTCATAGGCTAGCGGGCGTATTTTTGGAATGTGTAGGTGATTTGTCCTCTTGGCATTAAAAAATTAGTTTGTGTCCTATTTCTATGATTAACTCCTATACCATATCCTTGTCGAAGAAAGACTCTTCTTTTTAAGGGTTTTTTTTAATATGAAAATAACATTCTTTTCAACTTGAAATCTATATTACTACTTCTCATTTACCTAAGATCTATATTTACTTCTCATTCTCAACCTGAGAAATTTCTTGGAATTTTTTAAATTTCATACTTACGTACTTCTCGTTTTGAACTTGAGAAGTTGGTTTAGTTTTTTATTTACTAACTATGAACATACTTCTCGTATTGGACCAGAGAAATAGTTTAAACATCTCATGTTGGACCTGAGAAGTGAAATCATGTACGTCACATACTTCTCCTATTAGACCAAAGAAGTCTTTTAAACATCTCATATTGGACCTGAGAAGTTGTTAATTCTCATTTTTACTAACTGCGATTGTCTCATTTACAGTTTGGGATGGTAATATCTATGGGCAATTAGTCGATTTAGGTTTATTTATAACTTAAGTAATTAAAATGAAGCTTTTTAAACTTTATTTTTGGAATATGTGAAAATGTGGATAGCAATCATGGTTTCACAACAGAAGAAGTCTAGACACTTGGTCGCAGCTCTCTCTCTCTATAAAAAAAAAAGGTCTCTCCTCTCCTTCTCTCTCTACCACTTCGCCCTTTAGGTTTTTCCTGGGGAGGGGGTGGGCTGCCGCCTACCTTCACCTCCTCCCCCTCCCTCCAGCCGACAACCCCCCTTCCCATCTCCGCCCCTTCGTTTCTTCCCTCTTACCCTTCTCTCACTCGGTTTTCACCTCCAATTGCTACTCCATTGGCGTCGCCTTGGTCCGTTTTCCTGATTTTGGTCTCGAGATCTTCTTAGGTCAGATTTGGTGCGGATCATCCATGCATGGGTCAGTTCTTCACGGCTTAGCTTTTGTCTTCGGATGGGGTTTGAGCCGCGTGTTTGCAAATTGGGTTTGACCGATGCATGTCGCCGATCAGTCTAGAGATTGAGCTCTGCGGCGGAGGAGGTATGCAGATGGGCGTCCATCGGTGGGTGCGGTTGTGGCGTTTCGGCACGGTGGTGATTTGGGGTGGTTTGGCTCTCTGATTCCGGCGAATAAGTCTTCCGGGACCGAGGCAACGCTTCCGGCGACATTGGTGGATACCGGAATTTTTTATTTTGTTAGGTTTTGTTTTGTTTTGTTTTCTCCTTTAGGAAGTGTTTTCTCTCCTCTGTGTGGGATGTTGTCCCAGATTTCATCTATGCCTTTTCATGGTTTGAACTGTGTATCCGTTGTTGGGTCCTCTACTACCACGTCATGACTGGTTCTAATAGCCAGGCTTGTTGTTGGTCTGCTTTAGCAATATGTACCATTGAGCCTACTAGTGTTGTGCTCGGGTCTAGATTGTTGGTAGTTTTGGTTCATTCCATTCTTTAGTGATGGAGTTTGTACTACCTTTGGGCCTCTGCCTTCGGGCTGTTTTAATGACGTTTGTTTCTAAAAAAATCATGGTTTCACAAAATCGTATTTGCCAAACACGCTTTTGACATTGGTTAATCGTAATCCGCCTAAAAAGCGTGTTTTCAATAACTTCGAAAACACGTTTGTAAGTGATGTTTTGGTCCAATTGAGAATTTATTCTAAAAGCAAGTTTTGAAATCTTTTTATGAAAACTTTTGCTCGAAAAAACACATTTTCTTTGTACATCTTTAAAACATCAACTGGTATCAAATAGATGGACACCAAGAGGTGGACGAGAGAGAGAGAGAGAGAGAGAGAGAGAGAGAGAGAGAGAGAGAAGGAGGAGGAGGCGTACTCGATGTTTTGTTCCCAACTTTAGGTTGGGACGCTGGTTGAGAAAAATCGAGGGTGTAATGTTTTGGTTAGACAAGGGGAAAATGAGAGTTAAAAGTACTTCTCAGGTCCAATAAGAGAAGTATGTTTTCAGTTAGTAAACGAGAAATTAAAAAGATTTCTCAGGTCCAAATTGAGATGTTTAACGACTTCTCATGTCTAAAATGAGAAGTATGTATGGATTCCAAATTGAGATGTTTAACGACTTCTCATGTCTAAAATGAGAAGTGTGTATGGACGGATGAATTTTTAATAACTTCTTAGGTTGAGAATGAGAAGTAAATAAAGATCTAAAGTTGAAAATGAGAAGTACAAAACAACGGAAGTTTTGTAAATAGTTTGAAAACAACTGTAGATTGTTGAATTGTTTAAAAAATATTATTTTGATATAAAAAAAGCTCTTATTTTAAAGTTATTTAGTATAATTTTATGCAATTACCATTGTTTTGAACTTCCCGTTTCAACTTGAAAACTCCATTGACTTAATTTTCTCAAAGTTTAGCATTTTTATTGCATGTTTATATACGGATTATGTTAGGTATGAATGTACAATGAAAATGAATTCACAATCATGTCGATTTATATATTTGTTTGAATAAGTTACAGATTACTCATCGTTTTATCCGTAGAGTGAAAGAGAGATTTCTCATTGTCTTCGGCATCCATGAAACTTGTCAATTTTATTTTGTAGCCTTTGCCAAGGAAAAAAAGTAAAAAGCGACGACTGTTGAAACTAGTGGTCAATTTTTATTTTAGAAGATACTAACATAGAGAGGGGTGGATAGGTGTCACCCGGACTTTTGAACATGTAAATATAAAAGAAAAACCTAATATATTGCAAAAAAAAAATGAAAAAATTGCAATTGGGAGCATCGTTAGTTGGGATCAAGAAAAATTAATACCGTATTGAATACCATTAAGAGAGTTGGAAGAAGCTTTTATTTGTTTTTTACAAAAAAAAAAACCCATAAAAACACCTAATTATATGATTTCTTAATTAAATTTCCCCTTCATATTTTTCTGCATAACATGTAAGTAGTTTTTCATTGAAAGGTGCCACCCCATGGTCGGATCCTGGCTCTGCCCCTGGTTGCATACACCTGGTACTTGATTGTTGCTATGGCCATAAAAAGACCAGTTAGGATTAAATGAAACTCGGCTACATTATACAAATTTTTTTCCGACGAAACTCGGAGATGTGCCAGCACGGGCACCACACGACACGATTAAAAAATTGCACGACATGATGTGGCACAATTATATAAATGGGTCGGCACGGCACGACGCGATTAAGAAATGGCATGTCACAGCACGACGCGATTTAGTAAACGGGTCGGCACGACACGACACGAAGCACGGTTGGCACGAAGCTAAATAGGCCATGTCGGCATGCACGGCCCGTTTGACACCTCTAACAAAGAGAGGGAAGTGAAGAGAAAGAGGGATATGAGTACCTCCATTTTGCACTTCTTTAACTCTATTTTCTCTTCATGTGCTTCAGTCACCTGGTTGAAATTACAGGTCTAATTTTGGACAAGAAGTTGCAAGAGGGGAAGAGATTAAAGATTTGAAAACGGCTACAATACACACCATTAAAAGTGTATACCATATGCACTTATTTTTCAAATTTAGGAAAGTGCAATTAGAGTCATAAAATAAAAGAAAGTGAGGCCCAATTGCCCCTTCCATTACATATTTTGGAACACATTTTGAAAATAAAAATGGAAGTAGGTCGGGTCCATTTTTCCAACTCGGCCTTCCACCTCATTTTCCGTACAGAATTTGTGTACGCGTGGTACAATTGTTTGCCCTCTTCTCAAATGAAAGCTAATTTACCCAATAAAATAAAAGAGAAATTCACTTTGGTACCTTTATCAATTTCCCACGTTGATTGATAATGGCACAGTAATGTAGACTCTGTTCGCTTTGATTTTCCAAAATCATCTCTCTCTCAGCACAGTTTTTTAGTTTGGCCTAATAAGCCAACTTAACTTATTTTTTTGTCTTTATTTGATTTTTTTTTTGCGTTTGTTAGTTTTGCATCGATTTTTTGAGTATTATTGGTTCGTCTCAGCAAGAGGAATCCAAAAAGGTAAAAGATTATGACTAGAACTCTCAATTTTTTGAATAAGATCGAAAAAAGTGTAAAAAAACTGTATTTTTTTACTTATTTTTTGTCTTTATTCAAAAAAATTTATGATTCGATCATAATTTTTTATTTTTTTTATTCCTCTCGCCGAGACGAACCAATAATACACAAAAAAGTTGATGCAAAACTAAAAAATACAAAAAAATCAAATAAAGACGAAAAAATAAGCCAACTAACTTTTTAGGCCAAAACACTTAGTAAATTTTTTCTCTGATTATTACTCTCGTTTTTTTATCTCTCTTTACGCATTACCTAAAAACACTTTCCCCAAAATTTAAACCACAGGCCCGTCTTTGGGTTGATGGGGTTTTAAGGGCATCTCCAATGGTGGGGGTAAAAATGTGGTATTATATGACACAAAAGTGAAAAAAGTGGGTCTCATTTTTTTGTTGATATGACAAAATTTGTTGTTGAGTTAATGGGTACTGCAATGGTGTTGTTAGTACACATAAAAGTATATATATAGTGGGCCATACCTTTTCTCTCTCTTCTCACCCCTATTTAACCTCTCTCCTCCCACATGAACAAAGGCTGGCAACAGTGCTCCTCTCTCTCGCTCTCTTGGAAGAGCTAAGAGCAAGTGCAGCAGCACTTGTCTAAAATTGCTTGTGAACAATGTAGAATTTTCATTTTACCTATTCACGTCTCTATCAATACTCCAACAGCATATCTATTTTACCTTTTTTTCAGTTAAAATATTATTAATAGAGAGGACAGAGAGAGAGAGAGAGAGTAGGTGAGCTGGCAAAAGACTATAGGAGAGAGAGAGGAAGTGAAGCAATTTAGAGCAATAAATAAAGGGATAGCTGCACAACAGTGCTAAGGTAAAAGAAGACTAGAACTATTCATAGAGGTACTCTACACAAGCA
The DNA here is from genome assembly GCA_963854785.1 of Vaccinium vitis-idaea. NCBI lineage: Eukaryota > Viridiplantae > Streptophyta > Magnoliopsida > Ericales > Ericaceae > Vaccinium > Vaccinium vitis-idaea. Next base: position 16,226,682 of record OY978218.1, on the reverse strand, counting down.
AGTAGACAACTTGATGCAGCTGGAACAGGTCCTGTTTCTTCGGTAAAAATAGCGAAAAAGGGCATATACACATGCTGCTGCACTTGCTCTAAGAGTACAATTGCTTTTAACAATGGAACTGTAGTTGCCAAAATTTTTTATGACCCTGACCTCACTAGTCACTACTGGAGCAAAATTAAACACAACAAAATGCTAACTGTGCTAATAAACTTTAATGTTACCTTAAACCTCATTTACTGGAGATGCCCTAAGTGTTTTAAAGTTGACGCGCGGAAAAAAAGAGGAAAATAAAAAGAAGGAATAAAGAAGGGAAGACCGAAGAAAGTTAAGAAAAAAAATTTTAGTTAAAATAATTTAATTTAGTTATTTTTCTTCTCAAACCAATCAAAGGAAGAGGATTTTTTTTTTTGGAAAAATTAGTAAAAAATGCAACATTTTTTACCTCTTTCAACAACAAGACACGGGAATTTTTAGATGGGTCAGGAGGACTTTTCTTTTCAACATTTAGACATAAGGACATAAAGGAGTTCTACGGCTCCTCACCATGAAACAAACCCACCTGTGCCCATGGCCTTCTCTAGTTCTCCTCCCTCGTCATTTAGATCGCCAGAGAGAGATAGAGAGAGAGAAGCAAGAGCAGAGAAGAAGATGATATACCGCAAATGGAGTCTGGTAACTGGACCAACTTCAATTTTGGGATCAATTGTCGCCATTGTCGTCGTCGCCAACTACCTCTTCGTCAAAAACGTACTCTGCATGTGTGTTTTTAGATTTTTTCATTTGCATGTAATTTAAAATCCAAATGATTTTGAGTGCGATTGTATTCTTTAATGACCAAACAGAAACTTTTTTGAGCCAATCAAGAAGATCAGGGGTGTCATAACTTCTAAGCATTTCAAATGGCCAAATTGCAATTTTATTTGCAGTGCTTAGTAGTGGTTTCTTTAATCAATTATAGTGAAGCCTTTGATTTATGCTCGACGCCTGCAATTTCAATCGATGTGGGTGTCGATAGCAGTTGGGTATTCAAGAAATGATTATTCGAAAGGTGTATGTCTGTTTACATATGCGCATATATATATATATATATATATATATAGAGTCCCCTTCCTATCCAAACCTATATATATATATATATATATATATATATATATATATATATATAGAGTCCCCTTCCTATCCAAACTCCCTTAACTTAGTTAAGTTACGGACCTAGGGGTATTTTCGACTTTCCGGACCAAATTTCGACGATCCGAACCGTTAGATGTGTTTAAAAGGTGTTTTCAAGGTCCAATTATTAGCGTTTTTGTGAAAAACAGCTCCGATCAAGCCCTTCCGGGTATTTTTTTTTGCCAAATCTTCGCGTTGGACCTTGAAAACACCTTTTAAACACATCTAACGGTTCGGATCGTCGAAATTTGGTCCGAAAAGTGGAGGTCCGTAACTTAAGAGGGTCCGGGAGTTTGGACCGGAAGTTTATTCTATATATATATATATATATATAGAGTCCCCTTCCTATCCAAACCTTAAGTTACGGACCTACCGTCCGGACTTCACTTTCCGGACCAAATTTCGACGATCCGAAAGCGTTTTTGTGAAAAACTGCTCCGATCAAGCCCTTCCGGGTATTTTTTTTTGCCAAATCTTCGCGCTGGACCTTGAAAACACCTTTTAAACACATCTAACGGTTCGGATTTTCAAAAAAAATTGGGAAGGTGGAGGTCCGGAACTTAACAGAATCCGGGAGTTTGGAGGTGAAGTTTTGTGTATATATATATATATAGAGTCCGGATCTCATCCGGGACTCCACCTTCCCGATATTTTTTTGAAAATCCGATCCGTCCAATGTGTTCAGAAGGTGTTTTCAAGGGTCCACGCGGAAAATCTTCAAAAAAAAATACCGGGAAGGGCTTGATCCAAGCGGTTTTTCGCAAAACTGTAAATGTACATTTTTTGCGAAAAACTGCTTGGATCAAGCCCTTCCCGGTATTTTTTTTTGAAGATTTCTCGCGTGGACCTTGGAAAACACCTTTTGAACACATTGGACGGCTCGGATTTCCCAAAAACAATCGTTAAAAGCATCAAAACGCTTATATATATATATATATATATATTTGGCCTGTACAATCAAGAGTTTTTGCATTTACGGTTGACCTCAAATCATGTTTTGAATTGGTTGAATTTCTGGTTGGTAGAGGACTTCATGCCGAGATTGTTAAGTCTAATGAAGAACTGGATCTGGTTGTGTACAATGCTCTTCTTAATTTTAATTCATGTGTGTGTTTTGTGGATGTAGTCCAAGTGTTTGACGAAATGCCTGAACGAAATCTTGTTTCTTTAAATTCGTTTATTTCTGGGTTTGCATTAAGAGATCAACTATGTTCTTGGAGCTTGTCAGAGGGAAGACTTTAGCCTTTGTTGGGGATTCAATGGGGAGAAACCAAATACACGCATTCACATTCCAAAAGGATAAAATTCAGAAGCCTAGATTCCATGGAGAGGTCACCAGGATTTGAATCTCATGTTCATAATTTGAATTTTTAAAAATTAGTGACACTTCTCTAATTTTTTTGGTCGCTTGAACTGCTCGGCCAGAGGTGGGGTGGTGGTCGGCCGGAGGTGGGGTGGTGATTTTTTTGAATTTTATGTTCGAAATTTGAATTTTTAAAAATTAGTGACACTTTACTTTTTCTTTTTTGTCGCTGGATGTGGTCAGCCAGAGGTGGGGTGGTGGTCGGCCGGAGGTGGAGTGGTGATTTTTTTGAATTTTATGTTCGAAATTTGAATTTTAAAAATTAGTGACACTTCACTAATTTTTTTGGTCGCTCGAAGTGATCGGCCAGAGGTAGGGTGGTGGTTGGCCGGAGGTGGGGTGTTGATTTTTTTTGAATTTTATGTTCGAAATTTGAATTTTTAAAAATTAGTGACACGTTGCTAATTTTTTTGGTCGCCAGAAGTGCTCGGCCAGAGGTGGGGTGGTGGTCGGTTGAAGGTGGGGTGGTGATTTTTTTGAATTTTATGTTCGAAATTTGAAATTTTAAAAACTAGTGACACTTCACTAATTTGTTTGGTCGCCGGAAGTGCTTGGCCAGAGGTGGAGTGGTGGTTCCGGAGGTGGAGTGGTGATTTTTTTGAATTTTATGTTCGGAATTTGAATTTTTAAAATTAGTAACACTTTACTAATTTTGTTTGTCGCCGGAAGTGGTAGGTGGGGTGGTGGTCGGCCGTAGGTGGAGTGGTGATTTTTTTGAAATTTATGTTCTAAATTTGAATTTTTAAAAATTAGTGACTCTTCACTAATTTTTTTTTTGTCTTTATGTTCTATTACAAAAGTTCCTTGTCCTTCCTTTTAAAAACGGAAAATGTTTTTTTGTTTTTATGTTCGATTGCAAAAGTTCCTTGTCCTTCTCTTTAAAAATCCCAAATGTTTTGGATTTTTGGCTAAGTGGCCCTTTTTTTTTTCCTTTCCTTTCCTTTCTTTTCCTTGGGTTCCAAACAAAGCCTTGAGAAAGAAATGGCAAATAAATTCTTTTTGTTTCTGTTATTTGATTCTATGAAAGAAGAAGGAAAAATATGCACTCATGGACGAGTGAAGAAGAGAGAAATAGTACTCCCTCCGTTATAAATTGCATGTCCCTTATATCATTTTGGGTGTTCCATATTGTTAGTTCTCTCTGAAAGTCAAAACAAAGTTTACTGAATCTTCCAAAATAACTCCATTACTAACAACCATCATTTGATTCAAAAGTTGAAAATAGAAGGACATTGTTAAAAATTAATGAATCAGTTTAATGTGTATGCATTTATTGAATTCTGTTATTAGCATGAAAAGAAAAATTTTAAAAGTGACAAATAATTTGGAATAGATGGAGTGGTTGATTTTCCCATTCTTCTCCTTCCTCCTCATTTTTCTTTCCCCATCTTCCAAACATAGCCTTGGATATTCCCAGGGAATAATTCGCAGGCTATTGTGCTGCAACAAGTCTACATCTATAAAAATTTCATCTCCAACTATTTACAATTCCTTCACACACACGCAGTGGCGGACGCAGGATTGTCAACGTCGGCTACCGATCTATGTGTTTTTTTTTTTTTGATAACCGGATTCCGGTCTAACTTGCACGCACATCGACTAATTCCGGGGCACTGGAGGTAATGACCGGTAATAACCCCCAGTGGCCCCAAGAGATTCTAACCTGAGACCTTAGGTGAAAGCAAACCTCTAAATTCCAAGATAAGACCAAACTACGTGTATTCATAAATTAACAATAAAAATACATTCTTATGTATCAATAAGAGAGATATGGACGACAAAAATAACAAAAAAAGAATTCCAGGTAATATATTTTCAATTTACCCACAAAAAAATGAATTCCATGTTTTATAGTACATTATCAAATTGCTCTACGTATAAGAGTTACAGTGGAATTACAATTTTTTAGGACTAAGGAGGTGTACTGTCTACTACTACTGCTGCTACTGTGTACGTTTTCTCTGTTTTTAGTCTGATTGCTTGGGATTTGCCGAGGGAGTGAGAAAGACATAGAGGAGTAGTGGTCCTAGCAGAGGGCTTCGGATCAGCTGTCCTAGAAGCCTATCCCAAGACCCTGTCCCAGCCCCCAAAACGCCACCGTTTTATGCCACTCCAAGCCTTTTGCAAAATGCAATTTTATGGGGCCCACTTTCGGGTCCCACACAAACGATCCGAACCGTTAAATAATTTAAAAATAATTATTAAAGTGTTCTCCGTGAAATTCGGGCCCATTGGATATTTTTACGTTATTCATCTTATTCCTTTGATTTTCATTCAGAATTCAGGACCCTACCAGTTTGAAAGAATCTTCAAGAAAAGTTATAAAATTGTGGGCTTGGAAACCCATTGATCTGAACCGTAAGAGTCGTAGGGCTCGTTGAGAAGACCATCCAGTAAAAAAATTATCTTGTTTGGACATTGATAGGTATCAAACCGCTAAAAATATGAGTTTTTTTTTATAGCTATCGATGTCCGAACAAGATAATTTTTTTACTAGATGGTCTTCTCAACGAGCCCTACGACTCTTACGGTTCAGATCAATGGGTTTCCAAGCCCACAATTTTATAATTTTTTTTTAAGATTCTTTCAAACTGGTAGGGTCTTGAATTCTGAATGAAAATCAAAGGAACAAGATGAATAACGTAAAAATATCCAATGGGCCCGAATTTCACGGAGAACACTTTAATAATTATTTTAAAATTATTTAACGGTTCGGATCATTTGTGTGGGACCCGAAAGTGGGCCCCACAAAATTGCATTTTGCAAAAAGCTTGGAGTGGCACAAAACGGTGGCGTTTTGGGGGCTGGGACAGGGTCTTGGGACAGGCTTCCGGGACAGCTGATCCGGAGCCCTAGCGGAGTACACTTTCTTGTAGAGAAATACATTTGGGAGAAGTTTGTGGGGACCGGGGACCAGTCTCTAACAATTGTACAGAAAGGGCAAAAAATTTAGTACTACTAGTAAGAAACTTAGGCCATGTTCCCCTAAGGTGTTTTTTTTGTTTTTTTAGACCTTTAGTTGTAGTTTAAATTTACAACTTGTTCCACTAAAGTGTTTTTTGGTTTTTTAAGTTGTAGTTTATTGTAAATGGTAGTTAGTTTTTTTTGGGAGTTTTTTGTTAGTGGAATAGAGTGGTTTTAGAGTTAAAACAAAACCAGTTTTTTGGTAGTGGAATAGAAACAAAACCAGTTTTTATTTTTATTTTTAGTGGAACATGGCCTTAATGGCACACAAAATGGCCAGAAATGCTATATGCAAGGAAATGATTTGCAGGGAATCATGCAGAGAAGGTTCTACGGGGCCCAGTACGGATCCAGAACGACTAATCTGAGCCGCTCAAGAATTTTAGAAATACATTTCGAGTGCGCCTGCTAAAAATCAGCTCCATCCGATATGTTAGATGCTTGATCCAAACTTTCATTTTTTCTTTTTTCATCTGAGCTATTAAAAAATGAAAGTTTGGATCAAGCATCCACACATATCGAATAGAGTTGGTTTCTCGCAATCTCACTTGAAATGTGTTTTTTAAATTTTTGAGCGGCTCAGATCAGCCGTTTGGGATCCGTACGGACTTCCTTGCGTGATTCTTTGCAAATCTCCCTTGCAAATGTCATTTTTGCAAAATAGCACACCACAAACCACACAAATCCTATGTGGCAGTGGGCCCCACCTTTCATTAATTTTTTTTAAAAAAAAAACCCCAGCTTCTGAAACACATCCCTACCCCTTTGTTACAATCCAACCAGCTACCGACGTCAGCTCCACCACAGGCAGCGACCACAGATTCTACCCAAATCCCGTCATCTTCTTTAGTAAACCCCCCGTCATCTTCCAGCATCCACTTGTGACCTTGGGAGCACCCAATTGCCTAATCCATTAAAATAATCTAAACCCACCAGAAAAATCAATTTCATATTTGAAATCCTTTCACCAAACCACCAAAACAATGAACCCATCACTACATACTTTCTTGGTTTACCTAACAAGAAAAAACCCATCACCAAAACCCTCTCACGCGATCCTTGGTTGCCCAATTTTTTTTACTCAAACAAGGTTTTTTTTCTTCCAGTCAGGTCGTTGGGGCTCTGGTGGTGGTGGTCGCCTGTGGTGGAGGATGCCGGCGGCGGAAGGCTGGGTTGATTTGATCTTCTTCTTCTTCTTCTCTCTCCCTTTTTACTGTCTGGTTGGAGATATAGAGGGGTCATGGGCATGTTTCAAAAGTTCTATTTTGTTCTTTTTTTTAATTAGAGAATTACGGGGCCCACTTGTCACATGGGATTTGTGTGGTTTGTGGTTCTTTGTGTGCCACCACAAACCATACAAGTAGTGGGCCCCATTTTTTTTAGACTTCGAAAAAAAAAGAAAAACTTCTGAACATTTGTAGAGAAAAGTAAAATCGAAGGAGTAGAGAAGAAGGGGAAAGAGGGAGAGAGAGTCAAAGTAGAGACGAAGAAGCTCCAAGCATCCCCAGCCCCCCGCCGGCGACGTCCTCCACCACAGGCGACCCCACCACCGGCGGCAACCACAGCCCCAGCAATCCGACTCAACTTTTGTTTGCCCGACTCAAACTCGACCCGAATCCGCCGGAAAAAAGTGAATTCGGGAATTTATATTTGATTTTTAGCGTGGTTCGTAAATTTTGGGTTACCTCAAAAATTGGCCAGGACGCACCAATTTTTTTATTTTTTATTTTCCATATTGTACAGCTTCTGCTTCTTTATCAACAACATTTGTCTAATCTAATTGACCATGGCTAGGTTGCACAAGAAAGAGCCCTTCGTGTTGGCCCTGAAGAAGGAGGTTTTGGAAGGTCATATGTTCTTCTTTATGGACGACGTGGGTTTTTGTGGGCTGCAATAAGGTCTTTACCAGTATGGCGTCGGGGCTGTGGTGGCCGCCGATGGTGGTGGTCACTTCTGGTGGCGGATCACTTGGGCGGGGTACTCTTTTCAGTTTTCTCTAATACATATGGGGTGTGGTTCAGAAGTATGGGTTTTTTCTTCCTTTTTCTTTTTGTTTTAAAAATGGTGAGGCCCACTTGCCACATTGGACTTGTGTGGTTTGGCATTTTCCATTCAAAAATGATACAGACACACCCACTCGGACACACTCTGCCACACCCCCTCTCACATGTGGGGTGGGTCCCTTCACATGTGAGAGGGGGTGTGGCAGAGTGTGTCCGAGTGGGTGTGTATGTATCATTGTTCTTTTCCATTTTCTGCACAATAAGTCTAGGGGCACATACTTAAACCACATACCAGCCACACCCATGCTGGGCCCCACCACTTAACTCCCCAAATTCAAAATCAATTTGGTTCAAAACAAACTATTTTCGCGGGATGTCTTGAAGGCTAAGAGAAATACCTTCTGGGCTGTGAGATAGAGAGAGCCAAGGAAGAGGAGAAGAAGATCAAAGCACATTGGAGAACTGACTGATGCAAATCGAAGCAACTCACCGCTGTGAATCGAAGCAATCCGTCCACCTCTGTGTGCGACTTCACATTCCCCATTTTCGAACCTGATTTTCGCCTTTGAACCTCATTTTCGTTGCGAATCAGACCGCTATTTGGAGAACCCACCGCTGTTTCCGACTCATTCAACCACTGTAAGATTGCTTGAAACCTCACCCTCACCATTTTCCTCAATTTTCAGCTTCATTGATGGCGTGAACTTTTGCTCTACGTTTCCCTGTAATATACATGCATATACTTGTATGTAAAGTAGTACTCTGTATGTAATATAAACGCATATACTTGTATGTATATTAGTACTTATATTATATGGCCAAAAACCCCTAAATTAGGGTTCCATGATTGAAGTGAAATTGGAGATTGTAGCTTAAATTGGTAACACTATACTCCCTCCGTTCCAAAATATGTGTCTACTATGAAAAATCATGTCATTTTTTAAATCCAAAAATTAAGTACTTCAAACTTTTTCGCACCAAAATGCTAAGAGAGAGTATGAGACACTTATTCAGTGAGAGTTTCCATATTCTTTATTTTCTGCTTATTGTTTTGTTTTGTATCCATTTCAATCACTATTTTATTGCATGTGTGCTAGTTCACCTTTTAGTTAAAAAATTTACTAGTTTTTGTTGTTATTTTTAAACCTGTAGGTGATGTTCGAGTTACCCTCACCATCATCTCTTAATTCGCCGGAGTCTATTCCGTCGGCAATGCATCCTCCATCTTTACAAATTTGCAGAGACGAAGAAGTCGAAGAGGTATGGAGTGGAGACAATGGGGAAGAAGAAGAGGCATCGATTGGTTCTTCAATAAAAGAGCGTGATGATGGAAAGGAGGCAATTGAAAATTGTGAAGATAAAGTTGAGGAACCAAAGGTGGGAATGGAATTCGACAGCCCAAACGAAGCTTATCTATATTACTCAAGATTTGCTAAACAAAAGGGGTTTGCAGTGGCTAAAAGATCTTTGAAAAAGGGAAAAGATGGAAACTTAAAACATGTAATTCTTCAATGCAGCAAAGGTGGAAAGACAAGGGCAAGAGGAAGCAACCCGTCAGGCCACGTCCACAAACAAAAGTGAATTGTCCAGCTCGCCTTAATGTTTGTTTATCCCATGATGGAAAGTGGAGATTAAGTGGGGTTTTCTTGGAGCACAATCATGAACAGAATCCGGAAAAAGTCTAGATTTTTCAAGAGCAATAGGGTACTTGATGAACATGTGAAAAGGAAGCTTGACTTGAATGATAAAGCAGTGATCGGGCTAAATAAGACTATTGCCTCACTTGAGATTGAAGCTGGTGGACCTGATAAGCTTCCATATTTGGCGAAGGATTGCTGGAATTATTTGGACAAGCTTCGACGGTTACGACTTGTGGAAGGAAATGCTGAAGCAATGCATCGATATTTCGTGAGAATGAAAGCTGACAATTCTAATTTTTTCAAGACTTATTGTTTTCTGCATGCGAACTGCTACCGAGCGTACAATAGATGCCAACCTTCTCTCTCTCTCACACACACACACACAGCCCGACGACTTCCTCGATTTCTACGCGACCCTCGATTTGTCAGTAAATCGATCGTTGTATCGATAACCAAATCGCCTATGCCTTTACGGCGCCGACTGAACTCTAGGGCTTTTCATGTGTACATCTTCTCTTCGATCCTTCTGAGCTGGTTTCCAGGTACTTTTATTCGTTTTCTAGGGTTTTTGTTCTTTTTTATTTTTATTTTTGGTGGTATCCGAACTTTCAAATACAATTGATGCGTGCGAGTCCATGTTAATTGCTAGTGTTACAGGATACACGAATCTTGATGCTAAATTTATCTAATCTATCTATCAATTCAAATGTATGACCTATCAAGGGAGAACCCAATTTGGGTCCACCCTAAAATTGAAACTGTATAAATTTCTCCTACCCCCAAAAGAGCCCTCAAAAAGTAATTTATTACACTCAAGAAATGTTCCAAACCTGTAGCATGGAAGGTCGAAACAGTAAACAAGCAACAAAACCATCCACTGTAGCCCCCCCACACGTAGTGTGTGTGCCATCCTTCTAGTCAGGTTTTATGCGAGTCGTGGAAGATGAGAATATTGGATGTATTTACCAAAAATGTTAACTAGCCTGCTGGGTGGAGGTTAAGGTTCAAAAAAGCTTTGAATTGTGCGAAGAATGTATAATTGTATATAACTGTGTGGTAGAACATTTTTTCGCACCTTAATTACCGTAGGGAATGTTATAGCGCACCTGTTTATTAATTGATCGGCACTTTGAATGTCTCAATCGGCGATTGAAAGGGTTTATCCCACTCATGGTCGAAGCTACTAGTTCTTTCTATTTTTAGTTTGGGAGTTATTAATATTCTTCTAATAATTAGGCTTGGTTTGAAGTAGCCAGCTGGTTGTTGCTGTTAGTTTGCATTGTGTTGGTTTTTGCATTATAATGGTAACTAGAGACTGAATTTTGAGAAAATATTGTCAGTTGTTAAAGGGGTTCTCATAAATATGGAGGAGAGATTGAATTGCGTTTCTTGTGAGGGAGGATGGCATAAAAGAACCTTGGCGGATATAATTTCAGTGGTTCAATTGGTATTTGTTGGATCGTGATGATATTTTATATGGGAATTTTTAGAGTGTACGCCATTGAGCTTTGCTTTGGTTGCTTGAGGATTTGTTTTATTTCTTTCATAGTTTTGGGCTACAAAACAGGGCCATCGGGAAAAGAGAGCCTTCCTTTGAGCCAGAGAGTACCCCTGTTTGGATGATCTTAAACTGGTACTTACATGGTGATCAGATGGCAACTTGCCAAGAAGTTTTTATTTGGAAATTTACTTCATTAGAAACTCCCAAAAATAAATCAAGGGCATAGCCTTTAAATTCCCAAGATACAAACAAAATATCAAGGACAAAAAAACTGCTACATATTTCCCATCAGCCATGGCTAGCAATGACCCTCCCAACTCAGTTCATTCACCTCAAATTTCATCCTCAAATTTCGACACCAAGCTGGAGCCATATTGAAGACATTTACTTTAGTTTTGTAGGAGTTCCTTCTCCATCTCTTAGATGCATTAGGAACTCCTTTTACTTGTATTCTTATCTACTTAATTACATTCCTCTTATCCCCTTCTCGGCTTGTGAGTTGGTCAATGTCCTTTTTATTTTCTTTCCTTTCTTTTCTTTTCTTTTCCTTTTGTTTTCGTCCTCCCTGGGGTATGCACCTTGAAGGCTGTACATTCGGTTAGCCCCTTTTAATTTCATGCTAGTTTACCAAAAAAAAAATAAAACAAAATAAAACTGCTACAAGCACAGCAACCTATACAACCAATATCACCAAAGAAAAGGAATTAGTAACGAAACAAGTTCATCTAGCAGTTTGCACAGATTTGAAGACATATCTAGGGAGATCCCAACAATCTTGAACATGCTTGTTTTGTACCAAATCCCTCCAGGAACAAATGCAAGATCTAACTTCTTACTTGATCATGTTAACTGTGCAAGCAATGTTTCTCCTCTTTTTTTTCTTCTAAAGATTCTATTGTTTTCTTTCCCTATAGACAGAAGCTGCCAACACAGCTTGTATATCACATAGCAACTGCTATACTTTCTGCAAAACCAAATACCCCATCGAAGTTCTTCTTCGCAGCTAAGTGGAGACTTGGAAACACCACATAGAAGCATAATAGACTGCCAAACTGGAGCAGAGAAATGTCATTCAAAAAACAGATGGCTAATAGACTCCATATACCCATGACACAGAACACCATCTCTCTCATTTGTTGCACCCCAGTTAGCAAGCCTGTCCCCATTAGCCAATCTGCCATGGCACACTAGCCATTGTATGAATGCTCATCTTGGGACATGATTTTTAAACCAAACCAGATGAAACCAGTCTACCTTTGATCCTACAGATCACATGTCTTCCAAATGCTGGGAATATCCCCTTAGGAGTGAGGGACCAGATCACCCTATCATCAATATTACCATTGGGAATCAAGTTGGATCGCAGCATAATCTCTTGAATCACAACATTTTGTTGTCTAGGCCATCTCCAAGAACCCTGAACAATAATAGAGGCATAGAGCCGACTCTTGGTTGAAGAGAATTGCCCATATTAGTAACCACTCTCTCGCCAAACTTGGGATACAATGGACCAAGGGATGCCAATTATCCCACCATAAAAAAGTGGACAGAGCATTCCCTATAACAGATTTGATGTATTCCTGACCAAGCACATCAGGTGGAATATTTTCCTCAAAGTCCAAGAGGATTCAGGGGGAAGGCGCACAAGCCTCAGCCCATTGCCTAACTTCATAACCTCCATAATTTCAAACAAAAAATAAAATCAACAGAATCATAGGGCTTCATTAAGTTTAGTTTGATAGCACATCTAGGCTTGCCTTTGCCTTTGTGATAACCTCTAACCAACTCCTGCATTAAGAGCACATATCCATAATGGAACGACCTTTGACAAACACTGTTTGATTATTAGCACCAATAATCATGGGGAGAACCACTTGAATTCTGTTAGCCAGGATTTTGGTAATGCATTTATAGGTCTGTAATATTTTACGGAATTTGGAGCTTCTACTTTATGGACCAATGTAACAACAGTGGCCTTAGAACCCCCAATCAACTGACCAATTTCAAAGGAAAATTTTATTGCCTTGACCATGTCAGGACCCACTATATCCCCCTTGTCTTGGAAAAACCAGAGCTAAATCCTATAGTCCCAGACTCCTAGGGGCCTTACCAACCACCGATACATATAACCATATAAGAGAATTGGTGGCTTGCCACGTTTTTTACTGTTTTCGGCGAAAATGCCCCTTCTATGGATGTTGGGTGGTGTGTGGGTACCATAAATAATTGAAAAGAACAAGTCGCAATCATGATAAATTAGTACAAATGCAAGTTTTCCCATTTCCACTTACTTATGATAAGCATCCAACAATCATGGTAGTAAGTATGTAACAGGCTAATGCAGACATCAACACCCTTCCTAACCGACCAATAATCCAAAAATGCAAACATCAAAACCCCTACCCAACCGTCCAAGAATATTTTTCAACAAAACATGAGAAATTAAAAAAATCGCATCACATGGTTTCACATGCACCAATCGATTCATGGAATCCCCTATAAATTGTGAAGAAAAAATAAAACGAATTTGGGAACAAATAGAGGCACTCATGAACTCGAGTCACGTAGAATCGTTGTCTTCTTTCACGTTTGGGATTTTCCAGAGCAATGAAAGATGGCGACAAGAGAGGAAGGGAATAACATACGGAATTAGAGATATCACTGGTGGATTACTCGAAGGAGGAGGTTTAATGGGATAGCGATTATCCGATGGGGGTTTTTAAATGAGTTGGGATGGATATGGTAAACGTACTGCCAAAGATTTTTTCCCTGCAACTTATACCCCGTAACAACACTTAGGACCTCCAAGTTATCTTTTCAACCCAAAAATCTACGCCTATAAATAGTATTAAAAAAACATGATATTTAATAAAATAAGGGCAATTTCCAGTTTATTCAAATGCAAGGTTCTAAAACTCGCTAGGCGCTCCCAGGGCGGCCGGGCACCTTCTAGCTTCCAGGGCCGAGTACTCGGCGCTTAGTCGGGCAACTAGTCGGGATAGTCGGTCTAATCGGGCGACTAGTCGGTTAGTTGGACTAGTCGGCGCGGGGCCTTCTAGCGCCCAGGCGACGAGTACTCGGCCTTCCAAACCTTCTTTTAGAACACTGTTCAAATGTAAGGATGAAAACTTAACCTCCAAAGTGATCGGGATGCAAACATAAGTGCCTCTATGAGGAAAGACTAATATGTAAGTGCCCCCTGTTTTTGTGGTTTAATTGGTGGTCTAAATAGCTATTTCTTGCCTCATGTAAACCTCTTGAAGTTTTTAAAACCAAATGTTGTTTTAATGAAGCCTTATTTACCAAAAAAAGAAAAAGAAAAAGAATAATGGAACCTAATAGAATTTCAGCTTGAAAAAGGTCCTGTGAAACTTGTACTCTTAATTCAAAATACTCATCTCTCCACAAGATAGGTGTTAATGCCAAAAACATATACTCTAGTTGGTTTAAAAAAGTTTGCAATAGTAAACCCCAATTGATTGGGAAGTAAAGCTCAATTTATCTTGATGTTTGCCTATTTTTTAATCTCTTATTTTAATAGAAATATATAAACATTGCACCTAACTTATCTAAATCAGAGTGAAGGGTGGGAGAAGATTAATTCTGGCTTTTGGAAATGTTAGGTAAAGGGAGGGATGTCTTACAAAGTGAAAAATTGATAGGTAAACATGTCCAGGATAAGGTTACATAAATCTACTTCTTACGATCTAAAATAAAGGTGAGATTATTTTTCTGAGGACTAGTTTTGGAAAACTCCCTCTGTCCCGATTTATTGTTCCCTTATGAGTATTCCAACTTATTAGGGAAACATCAACTTATTAAGGGAACATCATCATTACACTTGTCATACTTTTTCTTTCCTCTTTTTACCATTCAAAACATCATCATTACATTTACGTGTACTTTCTTTTAAAAAGTGAGGGTAAAATAGTAAACTAAACACTTTTTGCTCATTACTTTTCAATTGCGGCAATCTTTTTGGGGACAGAGGGACTGAGGGAGTACAATAATGCTCTCTTGTACATGTCTTTACGTTAGGAATGTACGTATTTCTTGAAGTAAAATATGTGTCCACTTGTATTCAATGTGAGATCAGTAACATATATTTCTCTATGTATTTCTGGTTAAATGTCTTCCAAAATTCCCGTGAGATATAAATGGACAAAAACTTGGAATGAGAACGAGGCGAAGCACTGTGGAATACGACTACCTCTATTAATAGATTTCAGACAGCTCTTATCTTCTCCTGACTCACTGGGTTGCCAAGAAGATTTTATGAACACCGTTTATGAAAAGTTTGGAATTCAATCTTTGTATTCTTTACTGAGAGTTCTCGTATATATTCTAGATGTATTATTGGCACTTATGTTTGGTATCCATGTTTGATTCATTTTTGTCCGACACGCTTGTTAGAAGAAATTCAGTTAGTTTTCTGGTCATTATGTTGCCCTTGGAATCATCATTTCTGTACCCTGACTTCACATTTTTTGCATTTTTGTCATCTTTAACTTGTGAAGCTATATAGACTTCTTCCCAGAGTCATTTAGTGAAAGAGTTTTGAACATTTTCAACTAAATATCCATATCCATGTTTGTTGAGACAAATTTAGACAAAAGTTTCACAAGTCTACAAGTCACATTTAATAATCATGGGTTGTGTAACTTGGATATCAACTTTGTTATGGCAAGTCTGCTTGTTTGCTAATCTTTTTTCTGTTCATCGATTTTATTGTTTCTGTTTTTGTGTCTTTTGCAGGATTCATGATGTCCGCAATCGTTACACTTGATTCCATCGAAATATATAACACGCACGAGTGGCTACCAAGCAAACCAACAGTTTACTTTCAGTGTAAAGGAGAGAACAAGACAGATTTGCCAGATGTGAAGAACACTCACATCTCTTATACTTTTAAGGGTGAAGAATCTTGGCAGGTGCGTGAAAAGTTATTTCTGTTCACGTGTCATGCTGGTATTTCGAATTGTCTATTCGTTGCCTGAAATGTTGTTGGACGTACAACTTGTCGAATTCTTTTGATCATGCCACGCCATTGATCATCCAAGCATTTGTTTGGGTTTTCGAGGAAGACAAGTTACAAGGCAATAGAATTAATTATTTTCCTCGTTTGACGAATAAGCCACTTCTTTGTTTACCTTTTTCTTCTTTCCTAATAACAAGCTCCCAGAGTAGTATTTTAAACATAGATGTGAGACGTGGCATCTGAACAAAAGTATTTTGAAATATGTAGGTGGGAAGGTTTTCAAGAGATCTTTTTGCAACAATTGAGTGATTTCTTTGTTCTTCTCCATCTTTCAGGTTCCAGATCCCAAAATAAGCGTAATGGCTAAAACAGACCCAATACTTAGGCCCTGTTCGTTTCCCAGTTTAGTTTTAGTTTTAGTTTTGATGACATCATCATTTCCCTCATTTCTCTCTCTCTCTCTCCACTCATTACACCTTATGACATCATCAAAACTAAACTAAACTATCTAACCAAACACAGCCTTAATGTTTTAAACTGAAGTGGCTAGAATTAGTAGTGAGAAGGATATTTGTGTATCTCATTGTACATGCATTGCTCCGATTACAGAAACTGGGAAGCTGCAAATTGACCACATTTCTTGTATACAACTTTGTATCTGCTATATGCACTGCATGCTCCAAGTTATTCCCATTGGTTGGATTACCTCAATCAGTACATTTTTATATCATTGTCCTTTTGGCCACAATAAACAGGTTACAGCTTGGTTCCTCGGTTTTTGCAAATGCTTTTTGTAATCTTTATTTTCCCTCCCAAAATTGTAACACATTAATAAATCCATATCCATCCGTGAAGAAACTATATTTGGTTCGAACTTCTAGTTCCAGAGAATAAGCAATTGTTTCTCCGCATTTGATTTTCAACATGAAGTCTACTGATTTTGTTGACATGTATAGAAGTACATGCAAAGTTGCAAACTACTTGAACCATGTTTTCTTGTTTAATTGTTCGACTTGGTTGGAAAATTGTATTATCTATCTCACATTGAAGTCTAGTATGGAGATTCCTCTAAAGAAGCTAATATCAAAATTTCGATTATATGTTTACAGCCTTTGACGGAATTTCCAAATACGAAATGCAAGCGATGTGGGTTCTACGAGGATGACATTTTAAAATCAGATATATTTGATGAGTGGGAGTTTTGCCCTTCTGATTTTACTAACCCTGATGGAAGTTATAACAAGTTCATAGACAACGAATTCAATGCTACATTCTTGTGTCCTGATTGTGTGCCTCTGGGAAGTGGTGAGTGTTTTTGTAACATTGTTTACCTCGTTTCATTTGGTCTTGACTCTTGACATTTACGTTCTGAGGTTGCCTTGTAGAATTAATGGCTAGTAGAGGAAAAGCAAGACTATGACCAATGTCATAACTTAACAAAAAAGGACAAAGTAACTACTATCATGATGACCTTATTTCGTCAAGTTTGGATTTCCTATTTAAACCACTACTTTCAGTTATTCTGTCCTTGAGTTCCGCAAGCACATGATTCCCGTTAACATATTAATAGCTTTGATTTTGCGATATTAAGTGGTTCGACAAATGTTGGTTGGATGGTTTGGCATCTTCGGGTTCCAGAAAGTAAATATAGCTGAATTGTCAACGGTTCCGCTGGTTGTGTGGTGGGACTTCAGCCTCAGGGCCCAGAATTGGTCCACAAATTGCATGGTTGAATCACTACACTCCAAACATTAAGATGTCTCAGATGGTCCTGTTTGTAGTGATAAGGGATACTGACAATTAATCTTGTCGAATGGCACGAGTCCACTAAAATGAAGGTTTTTTACTGTAGGTTTTGTTGGACCAGTTTTAGTTTTTAAAAGAAGTCAATGTTCAATGTTTTTAACTATCACCATGTATGATATTTCAACCTAGATGAGACAAGCATCTTTCCTCTGATGACTTGCAACCTCGTGCTGATAGAAAATGACGGGGAAATACGCAAGCATAATTGCTGGTTCCATTTCTGTTTTCATGTTCTTAGTGAAATCTATTTTGCTCCTGCATGTCTGCATTTTCTCAGTTTTGCATTCAGGTTTCTCTGCACTTGTTTATGGATTTGAACTTTTATTTGTTTTGTTATTTATACCAAGATTGTATTATTCATGTTTTTGTAGATTCTAATCATGCCTCCAGTTCACATAATGGAGGCAAGGGAATGCATGTGGCCGTAGTGATTTTAATCAGCGCCTTGGTTTCAACTGTCTTTATTCTTGGACTGGTGGCTGCATACAAGTATTGGCAAAAAAGAAAGAGGCAACAAGAGCAGGCCCGGTTTCTGAAACTTTTTGAAGAAGGCGATGACATTGAGGATGAGTTAGGGCTTGGGCCTCTTGGTGGAGTAATTTGAGATCTAGCATCATATCGTTACCTCATCACTCGAAGCCCTCTGTTTAGTGAGCTTTTTGACGATTAAATTCTGAGCAGAAGGAAATGAGGAAAATAGTAAGCAATGACAAAATGATAGTATAGAGCTTGTATTTGCAGAAACAGGGAAGGATGATTTTAGAGAACTAGGATACGATTCAATGCAGTAGTCGACAGATGCATGAAACTGCACCATTGTGAATATTTACCAACACGTACGTTATACACTCGTTTGTTTGAATGGAAAACCAGGCTTAGTTGGGAAAATACACTTTTATGTATGTAGATGCGTAAATATGCGTGCAAATATGTAATCATATGGCCAAAAATGGCTTGTTTCAATTTAGGGGTGGATTCCTTTATTTACTTTTGCTTCAGTGACCTCCTCAATTTTGGAGGTTCCAAATTAGGGGTGGCGAAACTGGACAGCACAGTCCCCGCGTCCGCGAAACTGTGACAGTAATGCTGTAGCCTGTAGCAATATTGGAAAACAAGTAGCAATTTATCTACAAAAAATGCATGTTATAGAAGTTATTGAGAATACGACGCTTACTGCATGTTACGGGTTATGTAACGCTAGTCGAAGGCCAACTTTGCGTGCAATTCCTTTATTCCACATCAGAATTAGTTTGTGAGAACTTAAGAGACAACAGAAAGCCAAAAGAAAGAAAGAAAAAAAAAAAAAAACCTCAGTTACTACCTAAGCCATCTGGAAATTGAACATTGGAGTGCCAAGATCAGAATCAAGCTTTTCTTCAACATAGCTTTCCTGGTTTTGATCCGCCAAGCATGGCCAGTAACCAAAGATGCTTTCACAAAGTTTCCTCTCATCCCAGCAGTAGCTATATCCAGTGTCGACTCCATCACTGTTGCCGTAGTCATGAAAATCTTCTTCTCTCCCATACTCATCTCCGGACCAAGAAATGTAGTCACAACCAGGCTGCATTTCAACATCGTCGTCGGAACTATAATTATTGCAGCCATGGTGTTCTTCACCTAGGTATGCTTCTTCTCCCTCCTCCACCAATTCACTGCCATATGGGTGGTTGAAATTATCGAAGCCAGCACCATGAGAGAATTGATCCTCTCCCCAATAGCGATCTAAGTATGTCCCTATGCCAAGCCAAGGCATATACTCGTCCTGGGGCCTCGTTTGGTAAATATCTCCTCCATCAGGCGAAGAAGGAAGTGGCTCTCCATAAGTGCCAGTCATTTCGTAATCACCAGCATATAGAGTGAGATAGTAGTGCACAAAATTTGGGTAGCAAAACTCAGAAGTATTGGAAGCCATACCGGATTGAGGCCTGAGGTCATCTGTAATGGATGCATATGTTCTGCCCCCCTTGATATTCAGAGGAGAAAAAAGGGGAAAGGGATTGAGATAAAATCAACCCCTTGACGTCTCCATCAAGAACATCACGGATGTGAGCTTGGTTCAGCTACTGGGTGATCATTCTCGAAGGGAATCTCTTTAGGGAGGAGACAAGGTAGTGGACTAGAGGGAAAAAAAGGAAATGGGCATCTTGGGGCAAAAAAGTGACTCAACTTGTCTCCAGAGCATCCTATCCAACTGATGCATCACCACATAAACACACAGGACGGTTCCACATACATTCTATGCAAAATGATCAACGCTCTTTTTCAGCATGCCCAGGTCAGAAAACTCAGTCCTTAACCCCTGCCAGTCTCCAGAGCCATGGAGCCTTAAACCGTTACATAGGTCGTTCAAGAATTCTGTTCTAGTTTACACCTACAGTTTGAGTTTCATCCTTTCTGAAATGCCACTCAGTAAAATAATTGGTTTAACTTCGATGGAATCGAAACTGGTGCAAACTGAACCTGATGCACCAGACACTAAATTCCAAATAGATATGTTCAAAGGTAAAGAAATATATTCAGAGTAACATTACATTCCTGGAGAAAGATTTGCAAAAGGTATTGTATCATTCTCAATACCAACAATGAGGTGCTCTATCACATAAAGTAACTGCACAAAATCAGTAGGAATATTTCTTATACATATAAAACTGTGGAGCCTTAAAAATATGGCAATCCATCAAAATATATTCTGCAGTAATAAGTGTTTTGGAAGTCAACAAGCAAATTCTGTACACAACCTTGAGAAAACAATAGATAAATCTCATTATCTAACCAAAACCGTAGCAAAGATAACCTCAGCTTCCCTATCAAAGACTTGCACTGAGTAGGAAGGAGACTTCGAGCATTCACAGCATTGCTAATCAAGATAGTTAACTAGAAGTCGTGCTCCTTATCACGTGATTAAAGTTATCGAGCTCTTTGGATTTGGAACCATAAACGTCTCTAATTGTATCCCTACAGCAACTGCGAGCAAGATAAAAACAATGAACCAAAGCACACAACAAAAACATTTACTAAAAAACAACTGCAATGTCAAAATGCTTTATAGACTAGAACTTAAAGTCCTGGTTTGGTACCTGCATGCCTCCATGTCGAACCTTTTCTTGTTGATTCCATACAAAGTTTCGAAAATTTCAGGCTCCACACGACAAAAGTAAGGCCGCTCTAACACATAGGTAGCCGAGATGCTATTAGATTTCACGAAGCAAATGACAATTCAATATGGCAAAGCAAAAAAACTCACCGGAGTAAATGGAGCATGTTCGCGAAGATTTATCGTAGTGTATACACCATCCATCTGCACCTACTAGGCTTCTATACAGCTGAAATTCACAAGGACTAAGATTTTTAGCATGAATACATTGGTTCACAAATGCCCAAATATTGTGTGCATGCATAGACAGACATAGTAAGTTTATATGTATGCGGGTCGTGCCCCTAATATTTTTAGGTAGGAAAAAAAATCAGCAATGGATGTTTATGTAGGTAAGGGTACTCAATTGAATACTCAAATTCACACACATCTATCGACATGCACCAGTAATGTATAATCCTACATCAACCCACTCAGCTCAGAAGTTCAAACAACTCACATAATCACCTCATAGTTTGGCTGCTTAGCTTAGTTGGAACTTGGAAAGGATATTAACCGAAAAAATTCATGTATCGCCATGGTTAGTTGAACGACATGATCAATAAATTATAGTTATCTTTTACTTATAACTGGGAAAGTTCAAATTTTATACTCATTCGAACTAGATGATATATATTGATAGCTTTGATTTCTTTTATTTCATGTCAATGTATGCTTTCAGACAAAAAAAAAAAAAATTCTTGAAGCTGCTACTATTGTATATATATATGTACATTCACCGGGACTGAACACAAGAATTCAACTTTGAGAATGTGAACTTCTACAATTTGTGAACTTCTATATATCCACGTGAAGTGGGTATAATTCATAAAGTGTATCTTTTAAGGTTCAAGTTGCCCCCTTGGATCCATGAATGCAATATTTGACTAAAGTGTAACCATTTGTGAATAATATGCGTCAAACACAAATGTCCGGACACAGATCAGGAGACAAAAATGGCTGAAGCCTTTAGATTTGTGGGTCCACGTGCATTATAGGGTTTGCGTGCATCAGAAGATTCTAAATTGTAGAGTTGGTTGGTCGCGCCAAAAATAGCAACACAAAATCCCCAGGATTGGTGCAGTGTAGTCACCTGCCAAAAGGGCCATGTCCTCATCTCCATCCCTTACCCTATCATCATCAGAGTAAAATCCACTAAATCTCACTCCAGCCCTTAACAAACCCATATCAAATTGAGTTGTACCCAAATTTTTAGCCACCAAATCAAGGGAGACTCAAATCCTTACTCAAATCTTTGAAGGCCATTTTCTCAAAGTTAATGAAGCTTTTACTCAAAGTTATGCTTAGATTTTAACTTTTCCCTTGGGATGCTTCATACCAAATGAAAACTTTTACTCAAATTTGGGTAATTTTTTTTTTTTTGTATGCGCTGGAGATCATAAAGCTTAGGGCTGGACACTTATCCGCCGCGCGTCCCCGGTCCACACGGGACCTCATTTCCGAATATTATGAAAAAATGGGCAATGCAAACTCAAGAACAGTGCGAGCAAGTAATTAAGATGGAGAACAGACCTCAATATCAGAAGGGTTTTCGAAAATTTCTTCAGGGGTGGCGAAGGAGGGACCCTTGTCGAGCTTGCAGCACGCACCGCAACCCTGAACGCATTGCCACCGTGGGCCGAAGCTAAGGGAGGAAGCGTCGCCGCCGCCGCCGCTTTTACGAATTTTTGTTGTTTTCTTGGACTTTTTTGCGTTGGTTCTTTTGGTCGGCGGGTTTCCTGCCGCTAACCGAATGGTGGTGAAACAGGTCGGAGCCAAAGCGGCGTGAGGCATTTCAGGTGGTCTGAAGATAAGACTGGTTCTTGTGGCGGGTGCTACTAGTTTTGACTTGTACTATGTAGTTTGGGCTCGTCTAACAATGGGCCTAATGTGATCCAATCTCAAAGCCCAATTTATATCTCCGACCCACTTTAGCTCTACTGGCCCGTTTGGTGGGGAGAAAAGGGGCGGGGATAAGGACTTTGGGAGGATAAGCTAATTTTGATCCATTTGCATCCGGACTTCTTATTCGACGAATAAATTAAGACCTCAGCAAATGTCTTAGATAATCCCACCCCACCCTTTTCAATGTTAAGGCCCCGATTGGATGGTGCTAAAATTCCAGGGGGATAAGTTTTAGAGGGGGTATAAGATAAGAGGGGGTATTATTTTTGGAGGGTTGACCCACATTGATGTAATGTTTGTGAAGGGGTGAAAAAAATAGATAGTTTGGATGGTGGATTAAACAGGGGGGATAACTTTTGACTGGGTTTGGATGTTTTGTAAATAAGAGGGGGTAAATGATGGAAAAAGCTGTCAAATGTCTATTTTGCCCTTGTGGTATAACAAATTTTGATTATGCATTAAATTAATTATATAATTACAAAAGTTAATCTATTTTATAAATTTTGGACAATTTGAAGCTATAAAAATTTATTAAATTGGAAATTTACTTTATTGTAATAATTTTATTTTAAAGAAGGTTTTTTTTTAAAATTGTGGTTTTTATCCAAATTTTGTTTTTAATTGTATTTTTTTAAAAATTAAGTATATAATAAATATGTTAAATTGGTGGAGGTATTCTAATTAGTTAGAGGGGGTATAGTGTAGTTTCTTACCTTTATTATCCTATCCTGAGAGAGTCAGACACATGTAGGCATTGTCTCTTCTTCTTCTTCCTTTTTTTTTTTTTTTCCGTGGACAGTCTCTCTCTCTCTCTCTCTCTCCCCCTCCATACCCAATCTCATCTTCAAACTCAAAATCGAAGGCTATAACGTGAGATTCAATCTAAGAGCCAGAAGGAAATGTTGTTCTACTCGGCGAGACCTTCAAATCCATCTTAACCAAACTACCATCGGAGCACCTTAGATTTTCGGTCATCTCCCTCTGGTACCAGATTTCTGGGTTTCCATTTTTTTTTTTTAAAACGAATTTATGTAGTTGGATGATTTATGTTTTCTCCCTCTGCAACCAAATTTTTGTTCTCAGATGGATTTGATTTTTATTTTTATTTTTATTTTTTGTATTTGTTTGTGGAAATTTTTGGTGCAAACATGGAGGGTGGGGGTTGAGGAAGGGGATAAGGAGGGGTGAAATTGTAAAATATCCAACCCCCTTCCCCCTGATAATTTTTAGGTAGGGTCAAGGGTGCCCAAATTTTATCTGGGACAAAGCCCCTGAAGGGGTGAAAACATACCAGGGGTGAAAACGAAGACCGAACGGTTTTTGGGTTGCTAAACCCAGCCAAAGCAGTGGGACCTGTAGACACCCCAATTTTAATGATTTGTGCATCCCCAATGATGAGAAGAATGCGCAAAATGTACCTTGGAATGGATACTTGAGTCGAATGGATTAAAAGAACCAAAAACCCAAACCCACCTGAACCGTACGGCCCAAAACCTTGAACTGTGCGGCTTGAAAATCTCTTTGCACCGTGCGGTGTTACCATGTACACCGTACGACATACCCTTGACGCCGTACGGCACCCTTGTCCCATCAACGAGATTCCCGGTTGCTCCAGCATCTCAGAACAATGATGATATTCGGCGAAATGATGATATTCGGCAATGATGGAAGCTCCTTTGCGTTTAAACCTCACTCATCTTCGCCTATAAAATCCGACGTCGTCCACCGGTTTCAGGGGTTCGAGAGAGGTTTTGATCGGATTATACCAGAAGGATAGAAACCCAAAATTCGTTTGAAAGATCCCAGTGATAATACCACTCCTTCGAAAAATCCCGTTGTTATACTCGTACCCATCCATTGTTCAAAGCCTAGCTTCATACAAACCCAGAAGTCCAGTGTCCATTTCCCGCAACCAATCGATCCAATCCGTTCGGTTCTATTCCAAGGTATAAAAGTTCATTTTTGAATCGCAATAACCTTCTGAGGGGGGTCTCCATCGGGCTTGAGGAGAGTTCTGTAGCTCTTTCTCGAGTCCAAATGGAGACATTTTAATAAGGATTGAGCCTCTCGGGTGAGTATCGCGTGACATCACTTATCGTCGCGGGATGCCGTCCTTAAAAATGAGTTACATTCACTCGCTAAAACCATTTTCCAAACCTACTTTTGTCAATAAATAGCATGGTTTTTGCATAAAAACAAAGGTCGGTTTCAATCGGGCAAAATGAAAATTTTTGGAATTTACAACGCGCAGAGGCACCGTACGGCATCCTAGGTGCATTGCGCGGTGTACATTGATACGCCGTACGGCGTCACTGGAAAAATATTTTGAATGCTCTGTTTTCTGGAATCCGATGCTCTGTTTTTGGGAAAAACCAGTGGGGTAAATTGCACTTAACCCCCTTTACTTCATGTTTTTGCATTTATACCCCCTCTTAGTTAATTTTCTCGCATTTATCTACTTGATTGTGTGTTGTTTGATTTGTTATCGTTATTTATTCCTTTTAAGCATGTTATTATCTGATATATTGTTTATGTGAAATAAAGTTTTTCATGAAATCTTTTCAAAGAATAATCCCACAAAGATTTAGCAGATACCGGAAAATTCCGGGCACGCGGGGTGCATTTTTCTAACAAAACCTTCCCCGCGGGTAACCTGGCTCCCGAACCCAAATCTCTATTTTTCGCAGACCAAACCCTTTTTCAGCGGCACCAGAGTCATTATTTTTCTAAACGGTTTCTCGGGTACCCAGCATTCTCCAAGAATTAAACCCCGGGTGGCGACTCTAAATTTTTCTTCATTTTCCCGGATCGCCCCTTTTTCACAACCAAAAACTCCGTGGATAACTAGCTTTTCGCGAACGAAAACGAGGGTCCACAGGACCCATGTTTTTTACCCGGTATAACTTTTGAGGGGTGGTTTTAGACCTAGCCAATCGGGCCCTAAGGGCAATTATGTAAATACAATTTCTTTATCGGCCCACTTTTATTCATTTATTTTAACTACCCCGTAAACCTCTTCTAAATGAATCACTCATTGTTAACCTAATTCCCCCTCGTAACCTATTTCCTCTTATTATTGACCCTTATTCCTTATCCCCATAAACTTTACTGCATGCCAAACGAGTTTTCGTACGTGTTGACCATTGTACGAAATAAGAGTAAATTTGCTTTATTTTACAAAGGGTGAAAATTAAGATCCTTTCTTTTTCACCCTTTCTTCGTTAACGACTTAACGTTAAATGGATTTATGATGTACTTCACTCCCAAACCATAGGGGGGTCGTTAGAGAAAACATAAGGGAGATGAAGTACCAAAAAGGAAAACACTGAGAGGTGATCTGCATCTCACTATCATTTTGTGAATTTACATGCAAGACGAAAAAAAAAAAAAAAATAGCGTGACTATAAATAACACGGGGCCTAAAGAACTACTTTAGGCCCAACGGGGCCTAAAGACTAAAAATACACGAAAGGAATAAAATATACGCCAATAACAAATACACTGGGAGGATATGTGCCTCACAACTCGAGACTTTCTCTCTCTAAGAAATTTCTGCCGCCTCTACTTTCTCTTCTTCTATGGTTTGTGTGAGGCCACCGCCTCATCTGCCTTCAACCCCCTCCCCTCCTCTCACAGATCCCGTCCCTCCCACCTTCATCTTGTCCTCCTCGTCCTCCTACCTACTGCCCACCATCCACCTCCATCTCATCTTGTTTTGCTTCCACCGATCCACCTTCCGCCTCCCTCCTTGGCTCCGGTAGCTGGGATCTGTTCAGGCTCTGATCTGCAGATGGGTGGTGGGGGTTTGCTCCTCCGGCGAATAAGTTACTAGATCCGGCGTGGCGGCGGTTCCCGGCTGCAGTTTTTTTTTTTTTGCTTTGCTAGCTAGTTGTTTTTTTTGTTTGTTTAAGTTATGCCCCTCTGTGGGATCTTATGCCCCCTTTCATGGGTGGTTGTTTTATGATTTCATCAGTGTGTTTCTACGTCTGGTTTGAGCTGGGTGTCCCTTTTTTGGTTTGGGATCCTCTTATACCAAATCGAGGACGGACTCTACGCCCGCACCTAGTGTAGGTTTGCTTTTGCAGTACGTGTCTTGGGCCTATGAGCTTGTGTGCTCTTTGCAGTTGCTCGTGTCTTTGATTTTGGTAGTTTTGGTTCATTCCTGTTTATTGTGATGAAATCTTTGCCCTTGGGCCGGTTATATGAAATGACTGTTATAAAAATAAAAAAAAATAACGGTTGTGAAAATCACAAATGGAGTAATTTTTTTTTTTTTTTTTTTATACTGATATTCTACGTAGTAGTTGGTTTCTCGGTTATCTAGTTGCGTAAGGTGTTTTCCGAGCACACAGTGCTCTCTATCTAGAGTGTTAGACTCACTTGGTTGGTAGCCCGTTTCTGTAAAAAGCCTCGCCAATAGTAAAGCTACGGTGACAATTGTTTATTGACAACTTACATGTGCTTCTTCAACATCGATCTCAATGTAAACAATTTTTCGTTGGTGTATTCTTCATTGATTTGGATGTGTTATTTGTGCCACTCTTGTCTAATAGGTCTTTTTCCGGTTATATTAGATGCATAAGGTGAGTTGTGAAATACTACTTACTTTTCTATACTAAATCATCACATTAATATGATTGAGAAATCGTAATTTGTTGGACGGATTGGACTTCTTTAACAGAAAATTCTAAGTACCTTGAAAAATTATCCCAAAAACTACCCTGAAATTGAAATTAAAGATTTAGAGAATCTGAACCATTAATTATACTATCGTTGTGGTCTTCGCGATAGTTTTTCGAGGTACCAACATTCGTTGCTGGTTTTTTAACCAAACAAGAGTAACTTAACTATTCTACGCTCCTCCACAAATCTCAAACTACAATTTCATGAGTTTAAAATTGTATTTAAACTTTGATAGCTATACAATCATGACATGAAAACAAGTTCAGCCAAGTACTTTTACAACCTTTTATTACCCTCAAATTATATAATTGCACTTTCAATTCAAGAGTTACACAAACAACAAAAATACACATTTTTAGGAATCCAAGCAACTTACCAAAAACCTAAACACTTGTAAAATAAAAAATTGTCATTACCGCCAAATCTTCTTTTCTTTGACTGCAGTTGTTATTTCCACTCCAA
The DNA here is from genome assembly GCA_963854785.1 of Vaccinium vitis-idaea. Classification (NCBI taxonomy): domain Eukaryota; kingdom Viridiplantae; phylum Streptophyta; class Magnoliopsida; order Ericales; family Ericaceae; genus Vaccinium; species Vaccinium vitis-idaea. The sequence goes on along the minus strand of OY978218.1, from coordinate 16,199,074 downwards.
CTTTCCCTCTTACTCTTACCTCCTCTTGTTCTTGCTCCCAATAGACAAAGCAACGTAAAACAGAAACCTAAACAAAAACCCCAACCCAAATGTAACCCACAAGCAATTCCACTTGCTTATATCCGTTACCGCCTGCGTCTGCAATATATCCGGCCCGTTCGTTAAACACGTCGCGCTCGTGATATTCATCCCGAGAGTCTTGCTCATAGTCTTCAACAACTTCAGCTTCAATTCTTCAGGGAAAACCCCCAACGGCGAGTTATCGAAAATCTGAACCCCCCTCACGAAACACACATTCGGATCGCCGAACTCGTTTTGCAAGACACCTTGGTAAGGGTACTTAACCAAGGAGAGGTAGTGGAACCATATCCAGTAGTCGGGGATTCGGTCTCGGGTGATGAAGAAGCCGCTGAAGAGGAGGAAGTAGGCGAGGATGGCCACGACGACGGTGTAACCGAGCATGACGTGGGAGACGACGCCGGATAGGAAGGTGACGAAGGAACTGCCGGCCCAGAAAGAGGCGGTGACCATGAGGAAGAAGAAGAGGGAGCCGTGGAAGCCGTTGGCTAGGCCGACGGAGTAGTAGGTTATGGCGGTGAAGGTGAGGGAGAGGAGGAGGATGGAGGGGATGGAGGAGAGGGCGTGGGAGAGGACGTAGGAGGAGCGGCGGTAGGCGTTGTATGCGGTTTCTCTCATGAAGATGTACCTGTAGTTGTAAAGTCATTTAACCACACAAGAGTGATTAGTCAAATGAAAGAACAATTGTTATGGGCCGCACTACAACCCTGAAGTGCAGAACCCGGGCCGTTGATTTCGGTAATCAACGGCTCGGATTTCAACTCGGCATTTACACGATTTGACATCGTGCAAATGTCAAGATGAAATCGGATCGTGCAAGTGCGGAGATGAAATCCGAGCCGTTGATTTGGCGATCAACGGCTCATTACAACTATTACGGGCCTCACTACGAAACACCCGAGCCGTTGATCTCGATAGTCAAAGGCTGAGATTTGCTAAAATTAACAGTTAATTTTAGTAAACGGCTGGATGGTAAGTCGTAGCCCACCTCTCACACATGAGCATGTTTTTGTGGAGTGGGTGCTATAAACCCTGTAGTGCAGTACCCGAGTCGTTGATCTCAGTAATCAATGACTCGGATTTCATCTCGGCACTTGCATGATTTTGGATCTTGCAAGTGCCGAAATGAAATCGGATCATACAAGTACGGAGATGAAATCTGACAATCAACGACTCAGATGCTGCACTACAACTTTGTAGCATGGCACGCACTACAAGATCCCTGATTCCAATTAGTACACAACAAACTAATATTAGCATGCCAAATTCCAAGTTTACCTTTCCATGAGAAACACTGGTATGGCTTCTGCACAAGTATAGAACGTCGTGGACATTGCGAAAGCGAAAAACCCGATTCGTTCCTGCACCCCTTTCGGCGAATTATCAAGTTTCCAGAAAATCGTTGCAAGTATGACTCCAGTGATGAAAACCGCCCCGAATCGCATCCCAAACAGCTCTGGCATTCTCCGCGAATTGATCATCGACCTCTTCGCAATCACTGCCACTTCGATCCAGAAAGGATTCGCGAATGTCGGTACCGATGTACTGAGATTTGAGTCCACATTGGTTGCACCCGAGACTAACTTCCCCCTCGAAATGCTGGCGCTTATCGCGTCTTTTAGCGACAGATTAGATCCCCTGCTTTTGGTACTCTGTTTTCGCTCTGTTTTGATCCGCCACGATCGGTTGAAATCGACGAGCGATTTCGTTCCACCCGGAGAGCATTCGAGCTCTCGGATCAAGTCGAGTGCGAATTCGGTCCGGTTCTCGTTCTCAGGAACCGGGTGACCGAATTCCGCAAAGAATCGAGGGAGATTCGTCGGAGAGCCGCTGTAAACGGTTTGTCCTCTGGATAGAAAGATGAGGCGGTCGAGTAGGTTGAGGATTCGGTAACTGGGTTGATGAATTGACATGATTACTATGCTTCCGCTCTGTGCAATTCTTTGTAGCACCTGTCGAGAATATAAATAATAAAGTTATCAAATTAAATATTAAGCATGTGATTAAGATATATTATAAGTACCTTTTGGTTTTCATGTTAAACTTATTTTTGGTTTATTATTAATGTTTTTAAATTTCAGATAATAAGCTTCAAAGTTATCGCTTTCGTCTCGACAGTAATTTAGATGTTAAAATAGAAAGAAAAAATTCGAAAAAAATCTACGAAAGCAAAAATTATAGGTTGCTCATAAAACACAGTCACGTGATGTTTCAGGATCATTTTCATTACACATCAGTATTGCCAATTCTTATGGGGAAAGGGCCTTAAAACAACACGTATTTGTGATAACTTTTTAGTGAATTTTTATAAAACCTGATGAAACTTTTCTTTTCCAATCCTTTCGTTGAACTGAATAATATTTTCTTTTCTTAATAGTAACAAAAAGAGAGAGAGAAAAAAAAAAGAATAATAAGTTTTTAGATGATTTGGTGATCAACAATCTTGTAATACCTTAACCACCATGAATGCGCTCGTGGAATCGAGCCCCGACGTAGGTTCATCAAGGAACAAGATAATCGGGTCATGAATAATATCGATCCCGATCGAAACACGACGCCTTTCGCCACCTGAAACCCCCCGGTGGCCTTCGTCTCCGATCACGGTTTTCGCAGCATTCCGGAGGCCTAACTGGTCGATAAGTTGTTGAACTCTTGCCTTCTTTTTCGACGTCGACAGGGATCGTGGGAGGCGGAATTCGGCCGAAAACATGAGGGTTTCTTCGACCGTTAGCATGGGGAATAAGAGGTCGTCTTGCATCACGTAGGCCGAGATCACTTTGAGGAGTTTGGACTCGAGAATTTCGCCGTTTAGGGTGACGGTTCCTTTCAGGCTCTCCTTGTGGATTCGATGGGCAAGGGCGTCGATGAGGGTTGATTTTCCAGACCCACTTGCGCCGAGAACGGCCATGATCTCACCTGTTAGATGTAGAAATTTAGAATCTGAGTTTCTAAATTGACGTAAAAAAGCAAGCGGTGACTAACTCATGTGATAGTGTTTTTGGATGCCCCATACTGCATCCGGGATCGAGTCCCATTCCCTCCTCTCCATATAATAGATTAAGAATAACGAATGACAGAAGAAAAAAAAATGACGTAAAACCATGTCATAATCGTGTGTTTTTTCCCCTTGATACAAGAGTGGAAATGGGTGACCATGCCAATATAGCAACCCCTCTCAGGCGCAACTACAAGGTGATGTAATCTTATCAAAAGGTTCAAAACAAACTTGCTTTCCCCAATTAAGTCAACAATTTAAATGATGGCAAACAAAGTTTTTTCACATGGTTTTGCCCTTGTGACATAGCCACCGCATGGAATGGACAAGTCCGTCATCACAATTCTAAAAAACGCAAATTAAATAGGTGGTGCCCAAAACATGACATCTGTTTCCCGAGGACTACTATTGAAAGACGATTCGAGATCGCGACCCGTGGCACGAAGTCATAATTGTGTGTTACTATCCACTACCTTTTTTTTTAATCATCCGAAAATGAGTATCTACTACCTGTAATTTCCTTTTTCCTGTGGAAAGAATATTTCAGTCCCTTACTGCTGTTGGCCTATTTTTTTTTTTTTCTTTCTTTGATTGGCGTTGGCCTATTTGTACGTAGGTCCTATTTTAAATATCAACATCGTTCATTTTCTGGACATTGCCCATAAAAAATATTAAAGAATTATATTGATGGGATACCGTTAATACTATTACAGAATATATTTATCTTGAAAAAAAGCTCTTTATAATTTTGGTGAAAGGAAATTCAAAGATCACCTTCCCTGGCCTCGCCGGAGATGTCATTAAGCAAAATCTTGGTGTTGGTCTCCACGATACTGTCCGGCAACTCGTGCTCCCTCCTCCGCCTAAAACACGCCGGGGCCGTCATTTTCCGGGGCACCTTCACGCTATAAGTGAGATTATTGAAAGCGAGAACGAACGGACACGAAGTGGGATCGGACACCTCCAGGGCATGGTGATCCGGAGAGGCGTCGGAGTCCGTCTGGGCATCCCCGACCAGCCGCAAGAGCTCCCCGAGAGTCGGGGAGACGTTGTGTTGGGGCCTCCGGGTCAGCTGCTGGAGCTCCATCGCCCGTCTGGGACCGAAAAACGGCGTATCACTCGCCGAAGACATGCTATCCACGGTAGACATAATTGGTCTGGTGTTTGTTGTTTGTTTGGTTTGTCAGTTGAGAAACTCTCCCTCTAGATATAACATAGCAAGGGAGAGAGAGAGAGAGAGAGAGGGGTGTCTGATATGTGTATTAGTATTAATGTATATATGGGGTGTGTATTGGGTGGTGGGTGGTTTCGTGTAACTATAAGGATGGTGATTTTTGAGTAGGTGAGAAGTTGTACTGCCTTCTACTTGCTCTCTATCTTCTTACATGCATACCAAGTCCAAGTCTTGTGAGCAAGGGGATGGCACACTAAACGGAGTAAGTATTCAGTAGTTTCGGAGCCCAATCACGTGGTGCTCTTGATTATTACAGCACGTTCACGTCACGAGGTTCATACATGACTAAGTTACGGGTTGTAAAGAAATGTGTGATTCTGAAGTGATCTGGAGTACCGAATAATTAGATGCTGAAAGGTCATGAGTCTTTTGTTGGTTCCAAGTGTACCATTTGGTTTCTTGTTAAAGGGTTAATCAATGAAGTAGGCCATGCATGTATATATGCACTAATTGCGCCATCAAAGTGGACTCTTTTTCACTTAGTTGTGGCATCAAAGGACTTAGAGCTCCACTTTGATAGATGTGGGTTTTGTTATGGGTTGGCTTGTAAACTGAAGTGAAAGATGAAGTAGAAATTACTCTTGTCTTAAATTTCTAATTTTTTTAAATAATTATTCATATGTTCAAATGCATAATTTTTTTTTATGTGCAATATATAATATGGATCTTATTTGATATATTATATTTATTTTTATTAAACAAAGTTTTTAAAATTATGATACTCTGATGTTATAAATTAAAAAACATAAACAATTTTAAAACAACACATTACCGAAAAACTGGACAAATTATTTGGGACGGGGAGTATTGTCTTTTGCTTGTATTTATATGCTGCTACTGATCCTATTTTATTCTACACATGATAGATCTCTCAAACTCAAGGTGGAGCATATCAAGGGAGCACTTTAATCCAAATACACGAAAAAGTTTTTTAGGTTAATTTGAAAAAATCTATGGGATTGACCCCTACAATTACCATGGGTCATAAAAATTCTTGAAATTCCTATATATATATGGAAAAAAATGTTTAAAATTAATTTCAAGTTACTATATCAATTATTTTTTGGTCACGTGTATAAAATTACCCTGGCCATTACACACAATCTAAATCTCTTCCTTTGACATAACATATAACAATATATATTTATGGAATACACTTTTTATTATCAATGTATGAATATTCATGGTTCGGCCCCTGCTACGTACAAATCCTGCGTCCGCCATTGGTTTTTTTGAACGGCTAAAAATTTATTAATCTTTGAACACGGATTACAAAGATTAAAGGGAGCCAAGCGCAAAAAGCATCACAACGTGAAATGGCATCCCAACTAGGTTGGCACCCCATACCACGACAATCATATGCCGGCAAGGCTCCAAGAAAGAGAAAACAAAGGTTGATAAGTAATCAACCGAAAGAGAGAATACAAGAAAAAGAGGAGTAGCATCTAAATAACAAAGCTAAGAGTAATAATCCCGTAGCAAGCTCCTTGACATCTTGAGTAACCGATACGCCTATTGTGTTTTATAGTGTGCCTTTTTATGGCTATTTCTTCTCATGGTGAAAACATACAGGAATACGGTATCCCAAAATTATTCAGTGGTCCTAGTGCACCGCCATGTCATTTGGTCACTTTTGTCACTCCTATCCTGGTTTTTTTAGTACGTGTGCCTTTTATGGTTAATATTTTTCTTTCTTATGGTGAAAATATATATACCGGGGCTCTTGGAGCACCGCTACGTGGTGCCTCAACACTCTTCACTACAAATTTATGATGCAAAATTTTTCCCTTTAGAGAGAATCTTGTTCTTTCAAACACACTAAAAAAAAAAAGAGTTTTAGTGACAGCCTAGTGACAACGTGTCACTAAAAGTGTCAAAACAGTTTTTAGAATCTGGGTTTCTAAATTGACGTAAAAAGCAAGCGGTGACTAACTCATGTGATAGTGTTTTTGGATGCCCCATACTGCATCCGGGATCGAGTCCCATTCCCTCCTCCCCATGTAATAGATCAAGAATAACGAATGACAAAAAAAAAAAAAAAAAAAAAGACGTAAAACCATGTCATAATCGTGTGTTTTTTTCCCTTGATACAAGAGTGGAAATGGGTGACCATGCCATATAGCAACCCCTCTCGGGCGCAACTACAAGGTGATGTAATCTTATCAAAAGGTTCAAAACAAACTTGCTTTCCCCAATTAAGTCAACAATTTAAATGATGGCAAACAAAGTTTTTTCACATGGTTTTGCCCTTGTGACATAGCCACCGCATGGAATGGACAAGTCCGTCATCACAATTCTAAAAAAACGCAAGTTAAATAGGTGGTGCCCAAAACATGACATCTGTTTCCCGAGGACTACTATTGAAAGACGATTCGAGATCGCGACCGGTGGCACGAAGTCATAATTGTGTGTTACTATCCACTACCTTTTTTTTAATCATCCGAAAATGAGTATCTACTACCTGTAATTTCCTTTTTCCTGTGGAAAGATTCTTTCAGTCCCTTATTGCCGTTCTACAAATCCTGCGTCCGCTATTGGTTACGCCTATTGTCTTTTATAGTATGCCTTTTTTTGGTTACTTCTTCTCATGGTGAAAATACACAGGAATACGGTATCCCCAAAATTATTTGGTGGTCCTGGTGCACCGCCATGTCATTTGGTGACTTTTGTCACTTCCTATCCTGTTTTTTTTTAGTGTGCCTTTTGTGGTTAATATTTTTCCTTCTTATGGTGAAAATATACCAGGGGCTACGGTATCCCCCGACGAAAAATTATTAGGTGATCCATGGCCCCTGAAGTACCGCCACGTGGTGCCTCAACACCCTTCACCACAAATTTGTGATGGAAAATTTTTCCCTTTAGAGAGAATCCTGTTCTTTCAAACACTTAAACCAAAAATAAAAAATAAAAAATAAAATCGTGTTAATCTCCAAAGAGCACAAATAAAAAACTTCCATTACATAAATTTGATCAATACACGTTTTGCCAAAGGTCATATCAGTATTACTTACACTTTTTGCCATGTCCTTACTTTTCCTTTTCCTCAATTGCACCAAAAAATTTCTTTGGGCAAAATTTCATGGCTGCTTTTGCCAACTGATTTGAATATTAAGTAATCATGTTTTCAGATGGATAAAATGGTGACCAAAGATTCCTAATCTCTTCTCCACACGCCTTCTTTTCTTCACGAAATCTACTGCCCCCTCACTTTCAATTCTTGCCCTTTTTCTTTAGTCATAATCAAAATATATATATTTTTCTTTTTGTGTGTAATTCAAAGTGACGGAGTCGGAGTCCACTTACGCACAACTCGGGTATTTATTAGGAGACAAATCCCGCCTTTCATAATCAAAATATTACTGTTGATCACAACCAAGTGGTGGGTTTAAATTATGTATTTAAATTTTCACGCTCAATGCTTGTGTTCAAGTTTTCATAGCAAATTGGAGGGAAATAAATCTATTTAATTTTCGTCGTTAAGAGCACGTGATGGGACCAAAACTTTGATCCTGACGTAATAGTTTGTAGTGCTGAGGACAGTGCTCACCGACATTTATGGCGAAAATAAACCATTTTTTGTCCTTCGACAAAAAATTTGCATTTGTTAGTTCTGCATCGATTTTTTGTGGATTATTGGTTCGTCTCGACGAGAGAAATCTAAAGAGTAAAAAACAGTTAACTACACTAAAACTTTTATGAAATAACGACAAAAATAATCCAATAATTTGCTTTTGATTATTTTTGTCATAAGTGAACTTTTAAAATATTTTTATAATAATTTCTGACATTTTAGATTCCTCTCGTCTTGACAAACCAATAATTCACTAAAAATCTACCCAAAACAAACAAATACAAATTATTTTTTGAATAAAGAAAAAAAAAGAAGCCTACTATGGAAAAAGAAAATGGCTTTATTGAAATTTTGTTAATGCTTGGAGTATGGTAGGTATGGACGTTGATCTACTGTGGACTGAAGATCGTTATAACTGCACAACTAAATATGCTTAATTTTTGTACTTTTTGTAGACATATAGGCACAATCTTGGTGTATACGTATAAACTTATCTTCTTACCAAATAAATCTAGAGAGAGAGAGAGAGAAAGGGGTCCCAAATATAAATATAGATCTAAAACAGTTATGCTTTAGATGTCCGTTGCATTATTACACCTACTCTGATGTGTGGTACGTACCACAGTATCTACACGGTCCGGATTGGACCGGTTCTCTAAAAATTCAGTAACCGGACCATTCCGACCGGTTCTTGAAAATTAAGAACCAAAACCTAACCAATATAAGTGTGGAACCTGTCCAGATCCAAACCGCAATACCGGACCAGTTTTGGTTTGGTTCCGGTTCTACCCGATTAGCGTTGGAACACTTTTTCACACATATAAACTTTAAAAGAAATGAAAATTGAAAATTGGATATTAATAGGGTCAAATAGTTATAGTAATATATCAAAGATTTCCTAACAAAATAGATTTCTACTCTAAATAAACATAAAAGAATACTTTATCTATTAGGGGAAAAAAATTTAACTTATCAAATCAAGATACATAATTACGTACACGTATAAATATATATACAGTCCGGTTCGGTTCTAACCATGGTTCTTAAATTGAAAACCAGTCACCGAACCATAATTACCGGTTCTTATTTTTTCAGAACCATAATCAGACCAATAAACCGCATAACCTAACCAAATAGAACGGTTCGGTCCGGATCGGACCGGTTTAGCGGTTATATTGATTTTCTTGTGCATCTCTAATTTTTAATAAACTAATAATTTTTCAAAATCAAGTGAGGGTCTGTGCCCCCACAGGACCCACATAGTTCCGTCCCAGTATCTTTTATTACCATGTGACTCTCCTTGTACTAAACTAGTCTTATTCCACGATGTTTCTCATGATGTTTTGTACTCATTCCAAATTTTTTCCATTTATACATCATGGGATTTTTGGAAGACATTTAATAGGAAATTAATACATTTGAAAATAGATGTTAGTGATCTCACATTGACTACAAGAAGTACTCTATACCTACATTCCTTATGTAAAGACATGTACAAATAGAGCATTATATTTTAAAATATGACCATTCCCAGAAAATAATCTCAGCTTTCTTTTAGATCGTTAGAGATATATTTATGAAACCTTATATCCAGACATATACGTATAACCAATGTCTTTGTTTATCTAACAATTGCTCACTTTTTAAGACATTCCTCTATTCTCACATTTCCAAGAGTTATAATTAATCTTCTCCCGCCCTTCACTAGCTCTAGTTTAGATAAGTTAGATGCGATCTTCATATATTTTCTATTAGCAAAAAAATTGAAAAAGAGGCAAACATGAAGGCAAATTGAGCCTTAAGCCCCAACCAATTGGGTTTGCTATTGCCAAAATTGTGAAACCAACTGGATTATATGTTTTTTGCATTAACACCTACCTTGTGGAGAGTTGAGTATTTGCATTAAGAGTACAAGTGTCACAGTACCTTTTTCAAGTCTGATATTGCCGAGCGAGATCGAAACGGGTTTGTTCTAGAGCTTTGTTCTTGAAAGATCTACTTTTATCTTTTTGGAAACACAAGCCAGATTAGGCTCTGTTTGGTTTGTCAAAAACTAAAAAAAAAAAAATTGAAACGAGTGGAACGAGGGTGGCACGTGCCACTTCCCCGTGCATGTTCCGCCATCTTTGTTAATTATTTTGCTGAATTTAGTTTTGGCCGCTTATATGACTAATAGATTTGATCCTAGAGCAATGCGACTATGTTGTTGATAAATTAAATGTACGGGTCAGTTTACGTCCGCCTCTGCAGGAGGCAAGCCCCCCATCTTTCGCGTATCTTGCTCATCCGACATGGCATGAATTACCAAACCTGCACTCAGGAATAGTAATGCTTTGAAAAACGCGTGATTCATTAAGTGAAAGACGCTAACCGAATAGTTAGAGATGCCGCAAGCAAAGATCATATAGCTTAATTGACTGCAAGTTCGACTCTCTTACCAAGTCATGTGCTTATATAGTGAAGACAAATGCTCAACGATATTCGACATTGCTGTGAATTTGGACAACCCATTGCATGCCGTTGAATTCGGCTTCTTGTAACGTTCAAACAAGATTTCAGATTAGATGGTCAAAGGCCTCAAACCAAAATGGTTCTATGATTGCAATTTGGGTAAATAAGTTGGACAAGTTTTCTTATCTGTTTTCTAAGTCGTGACTCGTGGGGTTATATTTGTTAATTATTACAGAGCTTTCATGTCAAACTTGGGCAATATTTTGTCCCATCTCGATAGATTCGTTTGGATATTCGAAGAATAGTGAGTGCAAGGCAAACAGACTCTCACACAAGCTAGTCTGCACATTCGGTTATCAAAAAAACTGACTCTCCACTCATTCTGCTGCTGTGTTTCATGTGGATTCGAATAGCTATGTGAGTCTGAAGCTGTCAGGACCGAAGTCCGGGGTAAAATTTCATGACCGACCAGTGAATCAGAATCACCTTATGCCTCTTTTAACTCTCATCTGTAATTCTTTCTAAAATCCAAGCTTATATATCACGAAAGTAAACAACATTTAATTAAAGCTGTTTGAATTACTCGGTTTTATTATCCTGACAGCGACCCAAATGGAAGCCTTATCTGAACAAGTCTTTAACAACCTTTATATATTAATAATACTTGACTAACTCACTCACTCTTTCTTATTGCTATAGTTTTTTCTTACGGCATCTTCACTGATTTTATTTTTTTCAGTGTCAAAGCCAAATCTTTTTACTTGCTTAATGACACTATCGCAAAGTCGCTCTGGGCGGAAGAGCTGTTTCTTTGGTTTAATTCCAGTAAGAGCATCTCCATTAGTTTTCGCCATTTTCGGAATTCCTTTTGCTAAGATTTGGCTTTACTGCAAATATATATAGTTATATACTCCTATTTTTTTTTTGATACTTCAGAAATTTTATAGAACTAGAAAAAGGCACAGCCCCAACAAGAGAACAGTCATAGTTTTGAAGTTACAGAGACCCATAATACCTAGGCAGTACCTAATCATAAATTCCCTAAGGGAGAGCGGCATATATGTCCTCAGGCAAAACCAAGTATTCCTCTTGTTCAACACCCATCTTCGCAAGGTGGTTTGCGGATTCATTACTGTAATGTTATTTTGACATAACTACTATTTCTGCTGGGTGACTAAAAAAACATTGAGAAGGACCGGAAGTGACGATTTTGGTCATGCCAAAGCCTGCACCAAACATGGATATAAAAATGGCATCGCGAAACTATGGCAGGAACTTGGCCTCCCCGACGGAGTGCACATTTGGCTACAAAATTACACTGGATTTGACGATAAATATAGCTCACTGATGGAGTTGCTCTCATAACCTTTGAATTGCTTGAACCACCACCTGAAGCTTTGAACCCCAAGTACAAGGACATGTATTGATGATGTGGCCATTGACGTGATCATAAAATGGTAATTGTTTAGACCGCCGAGATGTGCGCTTGGCATCATGTCATCCCTACCTCTATACGCACTCAAGTTCTTCTCTTTTTTGCCCCCTTAGTTATATATAGGTTTGGCAAGTCATTGGAGTGCATATTTTGATAACTTGAGCAGAAAATGACTTTGGCAAGTCAATCGAGCGCATTATGGAAGGTCTTATTGCAACCTCTGAAACCAACTTATATCATATTATAAGGTTACAGTCAAAATCATCAACCCAAATGAATCGTTCATTTGCTTCAATGGTAGCTAATATTGGGGGAGAGCATGGACCGGAGGTCCAGTTTTATATTAAATCAAGAACCAAATTACTACCCACGAATTATGAATTTAGAGAACCAATCTAACCCTGACCCTGAAATTCATATAATTAAACCAATTTAAACAACAAATATATGTTCGGTTTCGGTTTTAAACCACGGTTTGCTTGGAATTGAGATATTATCTCCATAAACTATTTAAAGTACTCTTTCAAAAAAAAAAAAAAATTTAAAGTACTCTTTCAAAACTTATGTTAGAACATGTTATTTTTACAATCACAAAACTCACTAACATCAACCAACTAAAGAAGAGTAGAACACTAGTAACTAGTGAACGAATAAGGCTTTAAATAAATAATTAAATTAGAAAATTAGTTACCGAGCAAAAAGATTAAAAATTAAATTGATTAAGCCCAAACCGTGTATTTTTATGGTATTGAAATTATAAGAATAGGTCATCATATATACAAGTATAATAATTAATCTTAGACATGAAAGAATAGGGTGGTGGAATGGAGCATCAGATTAGGAAATTTACCGACTATGAAAAAAAAATTATTTAGTACATCTAAATACATATATAGGGAGAGCTTCTCCTCCGGACCTCCCGTTTCCAAAATTTTTTTTGACGATCCGAGCCGTCCAATGTGTTCAGAAGGTGTTTTCAAGGGTCCTTTGCGGAAAATCTTCAAAAAAAAATACCGGGAAGGGCTTGATCCAATCAGTTTTCGCAAAAATATATAAATACAGTTTTTGCGAAAAACTACTTGGATCAAGCCCTTCCCGGTATTTTATTTTTGAAGATTTTCCGCGTGGACCCTTGAAAACACCTTCTGAACACATTGGACGGCTCGGATTTTCCAAAAATAATTTTCAACACAAAAAAATTCAATTTTTCCTTATTCTCGGGAGGTTTGGACTAGAAGCTACACCTATATATATATATATATATATATATATATATATATATATATATATAAAGTTTCCTATGAGGGCTCCTTTACAAAAAAAGTGCGGGAAAACAGTTATGAGCCGTTGGATCACGTGAATGGCATAGGATCCAACGGCCCACAACTGTTTTCTAGCACTTTTTTTTGTGGGGGAGCCCTCACAGGAAACTTCTTAATAATAATAAATATATATATGTATGAAAATCTTCTAGTCAGGGATCCCTAACTTTGTTTAAAGTCAAGACCTCACCTTTCCCGATTGAATATTGATGATCTGAACCGTCCAATGTGTTTAGAATGTGTTTTTAATGGTCCTCACAAGGAATCATAAAAGAAAATGACCGGGAAAGGCTTGATCCGAGCAGTTTTTGGTAAAAATTACATATTAATCCTCACAAGGAATCATAAAAGAAAATGATCGGGAAATGCTTGATCAGAGCAGTTTTTGATAAAAACTACATATTAAAAACACATTTTAAACACATTTGATGGTTCGGATCATCAATCGGGAAAGGTGAGGTCCTGTCATTAAGCAAAGTTAGGGATCTCAGACTAGAAGCCCTCCATATAAATCCAAAGGCCAAACCATTTAACACAGTTTCTAATTTTTTAAAACTGGGACCAAATCACATTACTAAAAAACCAAACCAAACTATTCGGTTTGGATTGGATTCGTGTTTTCACGGTTATTTTGCTCCGGTAAAGATATGGGAACCGACCGTGGTGCACCGAAATGGGGTAGTTTTGGATCGAGCTCATACAGCCGTCCGATTGCCTCGATTCCCGCGTAGGCCTACTCGGAATTTGATTTTGAGAAGGATGAACGGCTCGGATCGACCGTTTGGGACCCACAACGGCGTCCCCGACGCCGTCGGTGCACACACATCTGTGCACGTAGCAGCGTTCATTTTGCTCACCTGTAGCTAATATCGGCATGGAAGGTCTGTTCTTCCATAAGCCCATTGTCCCTATCAGGGCTGGCGGTATGTAGAGAAGCGTATAGCATGTCTCTAGCTCTCAAACTTTATTAATCAATTAGAGATGAACAAGGATGATCAAGAACTAAAAATTTAGATAGAATATCTCTAAAACCCAAACATTTATTAATCAATTCAAAAAGCTGTCTAGCCCTAGGGCTTAAATCAATAATATATACGCTAAGAAAATCCAACGAAATAATCGGAAAAGGCAACACTTGCCGTCCACGTATAAAATAAATAAATTAATTATGAATATTCCCTAAAACGGAAAGATTTGAGTTGGACTCAAATCTGGAGTATTGACCAAGTAATTAACAATTCAATTATTTTCTAAAACGACAAACTTGACTATTCAGAGGCCCAAATGAAGGAATTGGGCCCAAAATCACTGGTGACCTTGTTTGCTAGGCTGTTTCGCATCAATCATAGGATCCGCAGATCAATCCGCCACTTGCTGAATTCGCCACTTTTCTATCAAGCCTCTCCAAGTACCGGCATGCAATCACATCTGTATCACCAGCTCAACAGTTGTGGAGGCCTAAAGCAAAATCCACACAAGGGACCTTTTAATTTTTTTTTTTCTTTTTAAAAACTTTCTTTCGCCAGTATAAATGTTGCTTTCCTATAAAAAAATTCCTTGTGATTTCTGTCAATGTACTCAACATAAGAGCTTTTATTTTATTAAGTCTTCAAGAACTCCATTTCTTTTCCGTCCCCACATATATATGGGTAAAAATTGAGCAATTATGACTTGTCGTACTCTTTTGTCTAATGTATTAGCCAAGTATAGAAGATCAATGTCATCGTACTTGATAAATTTAAGTGTCATAACATTTTTGCAATTTATAACTTTTGGGCCCCTTTCTTAATAATATGGTAAGCAGAGAGTTGTTAAGAATTCACGGTAATGTAAAATTGCAGTGAATCTGAGCCATTCATTCCTCTTTCTTAGACACTTTCAGGATACTTTTCATGTATCCTACTAACCAACTATAAATGGTGGGGGTGTAAAGAAGGCAAGCCCTTCACCGGCGTAGGATGTAAGCCGGCCTCGGTCCCTGTACTTTTAACCACAACCCAACTACTCTGATGTCAATACCTGGTAGCAGCACACTTGTTTTGAATGCACAGCTCCTGCTTCTTTTAGTCACATACATCTTGGAATTTCCATGGGCTATGGTGTGATGCATATTTTCCTTGCTGAAATAGTACCAGTTTATTTGTTGAACTTTCCTCTGGGAGAAGTAGTAGCTAAAGTTTAGCTCAACCAAAAACTTACTCATCACCTAAAAGCCACATCATAAAGACTCCATATATGGTTCCTTCCGCTTTTCACCACTTTGTTACATAAGTCTCAATTCTGTCTACCGGTGCACCCAGTTCTTAAAGACAAAGAAGCATGACAGGGAACAAGTGGTGTGGGTTCTTGTCAAAGAAGTCATGCCCAAAGCTTTCTAACAAGATCAAACCGGCGAAAGATACGAGAGCAAGGAATGAGCTAGTTTAATTGTTTGTAAGTCCATGGCGTTGTCTAGAGCTCTTAGGTCTTGAAATGAGAGAGGTGTGTACTATAGGTTGAAGAGTTTAACAGAACTAAGCAAGTGCAATTCTCTTCTCATGTTGATATCCACTTTCAAAGGTGGACCCACTCCCCCCAATTTTCTTCCCATTTGTAGTACACTTATGGATTTTTTTTTGTAAAATTACTCCCGCAAAACCAGGCCAAATTGGTAATCTTGCGTCTGCCACCGTCCAATTTCACCACTAAATGGACACTCATTTTCGTGCAGACCCTTAAAACAAAGAAAACACTAGATTTTGCTCTCATCTGTAGAAACCTCCTGTTCTACTTGGGTCTCCCTCCTTGTAACTAATTGGAGCTATTTAGGCACGACACTGGCTTATGCTAAAGCATTAGCCTATTTTGCTCTAATCAAGATGCTTTAAAATGAAACTTGAAGCAAAAAGACCATCACTAGCCTATTTCATTGCATAAGGTAATCCAAGATTGCCTTATAGGGATTGTGTCATCGTTAAATTCAGTTTTGTTTTTCAAACAGTTTAATGTCAAGGTATGCATTAGATTGTATAAAGCTCCAAACTTGTATTGAGTAAATATTTAGTTTTTACACATGCTTGATTTGAAGATAAAGAAGAAGAAGAAGAAGAACAAGACATGAAAGGGTGAAAAAAAGTTGATATAGTTCTTCAGTGTCAAACCTTCCCCCATTAAAGAAAAGGAAAGGCGAGGGTCGGGGGTTGGACCAAGTACAAAAACCATATTGAAGGACATGTATTTTACAAGCCCCCGACCTCCAAAAGGTTGTTTTTATCAAGTCCTCACAAGTTGTCTCTCACTCTGTCTTGGGCTTTAAAGCTTTTCTCGAGCGGGATGTGAAAAGTCCTCTGGTACTTCTTCCCACAAACTTCAGAACCTCGTCGATCAAAATCACTGGGAAAGCGACTACCAAAACCAGTATCCATTCGTTGAGGCCTAGGGGCACTATACCAAACACATGAGCCAAGAATGGCACATAGAGAATCAGAAAGTGCAAACAGAACGAAACGGTCATGGCCAAAAGGAGCCAAGGGTTGACCCAAGGGGGCATCGTTAACAGGCTCGTATCCTCAGAAAGGGCGTTAAGGGAATTGAACATCTCGATGGCAACTAGGACCGAGAGGGAGAGTGTGGTGGCCTTCACTTTTCCGTGTTTAAAGTAATCACATGGGTTGTTGTCGAAGGAGATCACTTGTGAGCCGGCTGTAAAAGGTGATACCGTGAAATTCTCCCAAGATGAGCATTGGCCCCAGTTTGCAAGTTGGGAGTATGAGACTAAGGTGTGGCCATCAGCAGCAAGGTCAATGCCCAAGAAAGAACCATGTGTGTACCAAATTATGAAGATCCCCACGGTTGCTATTCCGACGTATAGTCCAATGACCTGTGCAAAACCAGTAGCAGAAGTATGCAATTTAGAGCACAATCCAAAGGAATGATGTGGTAAGAGTGTAGAATTTTCTTGTTTGGAAAACATGTTGAATACAAACAAAAGATTTTGAGAATGTTTTTTGTTTTACTGAAAGAGTAAGGGGATGGAACACAGGGGCCTGCTGTGCACCTAATGCACTGCACTGTTCAACGCAGCATCCCAGCCGTCCAAAAGTGTTTTTAATGGTCCGGATTCGTAGACGCTTTCTTATTGGTCAAAATTAATTCTTACCGGTAAGAAAGTTCCAGCGAATATGGATCATTGATTTCCAAGGCGGATGGCTGCGATGGGTGCAACGTACTAAGGTGCACAGGAGGGACCCCGTGTCCGAGGGGATGGCTATAGGGGCCACTGGAGAGAGGGAGTTACCAGTGGGAGGGGGAGGGCAGAGGTGGCCAGGATGGAGATAAGGATGAAAATTTGTTTTGAAAACAAGTAAAACAATTTCTTGTTTCCTGATATGTCAAAATTTTCGAAACATTCGCAAAATATGTTTTCTTTTCCAGTTTTAAGATTTTTTTTTTTTACAAACAAACTAGAAAACAGAAAACAAAAACATTACCAATGAAACTCTATCAACACAAGTTTTCAATATGAAGGAAATGATGAATCATGCAAGTACCAGATAACGGAACAAAGTCCAAGCGCTGATGAGTGTGTCATCACTCCGACGAGGGGGTTTCTTCATGATGTCCCTATCAGGCGGATTGAATCCCAAGGCTGTTGCTGGGGGTCCATCGGTAACAAGGTTAACCCACAAGAGTTGAACAGGGATCAAGCCTTCAGGAATCCCTAATGCCGCTGTCAAGAATATAGAGGCAACCTCACCTATGTTCGAGGAGATCATGTACCTGCAGTAGGTGTTAAAACCATACAATACATGAGCGCCGATGAAATATTCATGCTTCGATCACAATGAGGAACATGAGGGATCAAAAAATGGAGTACCGGTGTAAACTCAATAAAACTGAAGAGATCGAACGAAAAAACAAAGTACTTTAACAGACAAGCTATATATATATGGTAGCAGTCTTTATAAAGTTTCTTATCTGCATCAATCAGGAGTAAAGTACCAAAATCGACGAAACGTAAGATATGAGAATATGAAACTAATCTTCAACTACATTTAGACCTATAGAAGGGGGATGGTACCTGATGAAAGCCTTCATATTGTTGTAAATAGCTCTCCCTTCACCAACAGCAGACACAATTGAACTAAAGTTATCATCAGCTAAAACCATGTCTGAAGCTTCCTTAGCAACCTGAAAAAAGAACATAGGTTAGCAGCATGTTTGCAACAATGATCCATTGAGAAAGAAAGAGACAGAGAGAGCGCACCTCTGTCCCGGCAATGCCCATGGCTATACCGATATCAGCCAGTTTCAAAGCAGGTGCATCGTTCACTCCATCACCGGTCATGGCAACCACCTCTCCATCTTCTTTAAGTAGCCTTACAATCTCCTGTTTGTGCCTTGGTTCAGCCCTAGAGAACAGAAGCCCACCACTTTGTCTAAGATGGGCTTTCTGGTCCTTAATTTCCATAAAATCTCTCCCGGTTAAGCTCCTTGAACTGATGTCTTCTTCGGGTGTAAACACACCTATTTCGCGACATATTGCTTCTGCCGTGTTCTTGTTATCACCCGTTATAACCATAACTCGGATCCCAGCCTCCTTGCAGTCCTTTATCGCTTGGTAAACCTCTTCTCGCGGAGGGTCCTACATGAATTTTGGCATGCGAAAAATCCACAATCAGATCATTCAACGACTTATAAAGATAACCAAATCAAAACAAAGCATGGTCATGTCAACTTACCCTTAGGCCAACCAAGCCAACAAAAGTGAGGTTACTCTC
Source organism: Vaccinium vitis-idaea (assembly GCA_963854785.1). Classification (NCBI taxonomy): domain Eukaryota; kingdom Viridiplantae; phylum Streptophyta; class Magnoliopsida; order Ericales; family Ericaceae; genus Vaccinium; species Vaccinium vitis-idaea. The sequence continues at coordinate 16,180,229 of OY978218.1, read as the reverse complement.
AATGCCCGAATAATTGGCTGGGTTGAGTAAAAGCTGATGAGCCGGATGATCTTCATCACCATCGTACGTTGCAAAGTCTGGAAGATCGTCTGTGTACGCGAATCCCAAACACCGCAAGGCGCTGGTTGACATTTCTTGGAGGGCTTCCAAAATGACGTTCTTTGAGGTTTGGTCGAGTTCTACCACAGACCCATCAAGCAACTGGACAGAAGTGCTTCTTTCCAATAGGTTTTCTACTGCACCCTGCCATAGTTAAGCACTCATGTAAGACTTCTAACGTGGGATTTTGGAGCCATAGGTGAAATTGTAATATCGGATTCCCATTTATTTCTTTTCATAAGGCATTGGAAAATTACAATAGGAGTACTTTAAAAGATAGGACTCCATAGTTTAAGCAAATAAAAATCTTAGAAAAAACTAGAGCTACAAATTGTGACATCATATTTAAGAAGGAAAATTCTGCAATCAGTCCATTAAGCTGTCAATAAGATTATTTTTGACAGGTAAGAGTATATTTTTCCCGGTAAGTCTCTTACAGTTACCGGTCAAAGAATGGTCTTATTGATAGTCCAGAGAAGGACTGATTTAAGAAAGTTAGGATTGAAAAAGAAATGCAGTAGCGAGCTTCTTTGATTAAGAATGAGAATAAATGGGAAATTTTCTTCAATGCGCCACAGGACCCTTTTCCACCACACATTTGTTGTGGGGTTGATGACAAAGTTGTAGGCCAATGAGTGGCGCAAATGCGTCTGGGGCACTGATTAATCTCCGGAAAAAATAGCCACGCCTACCGCCGACCACATCACGAAATTCAAGATAATTATTTTTATTTATTTTTTTATTTTTTTTGTGCAAGACGATTGGATGTTAGTAGCTACTAGTTAGTGGTTCCACGGGAGTCGATAGCACCTTCTCCATGAGGACTCGAACTCAAGACCTCTGTCTTCTAAGAGAGAGTAGCAAACCAACCACACTATAAATTCTAGATAAATATTGACATAATTAACATATAAAAAATTTGCTGATAGGGGTGCTATTTTTGGGTCGCAAAGTCCGAGCTCCGGACTACCGTCTGGTAGACCCAATGTTACCAAGGAATGCTGATACGCTAACGAATTACATTTCAATATGAATGTTCTGAAATGTGGTACACGTCTGTTTCAAAACAGTCAATTAATTCCTCAAAGTTTTTCCTAAATATCAACTTATTAAGGTAAAAATCTAGGGAGAATTGAATTTTTTGGGAGAGAAAATGTAAAAAATTCAGTCATTATTCTCAAAAATGTCTTTATGTCTGCCTACCCACAATTTAATTTCTCGATTTCTCGTACCGGTGCGATCCGCATTTCCAAGTAACATTGGGTCCACCTATGCCCTATAGATAAGTCACATTTGTTTTCCCCTCTAATTAACTACGTTTCTATGTTGATGTCATTTGACTCCAAACTAATGAAATTCTTCCTTCAAATTCTCTCTTTTTCAGATTGTGTGAAATGAAATGGTCCGCACGGCAATGTTCGAGTTACAAGTACGTTCGAGTTACGCGTACGTTAATTCGGCCATCCTTAGTCATAAAAATAATAATAAAAGGACTTGGTTGGTTGATATTCGAGATACGCCTGCATGGATCCGGACACCCTCACCTATAAAAAAAACCCCAACTAATCTAAGGAATTGGTTGATGTGAAAGCCTTTGTAAAAACGTTATTTTCAACAGTTGTTTCGCGGAACTTTCCAACACTTAAAAAAATAAAAGGGTTACCTTCACCAGCAAGGACCTCTTCCCCGTTGGAGAGTTGACAATTACACCCATAGACTTCCTGTCCCTATCAAACTCCAGAGTTGCTATTCGGCTCACAGTCTTTTTCCAGTGACGGCAACACCCTTTAAAAATGTAACAGAAAAACAAAGGGAAAACAAAGCATGTCAAATCTCCCAATGGATATGCTGAAGGAAGCAAAAACAAAAACAAAAAACAGAGAGAGAGAGAGAGAGGAAGAAAATTCGATTTTGGATTTTGACATACGTAATATTGTATCGCTGGGACTCGAACACGCATCGTCTTCGGATTTTTTGGGAAGGCCCATTTTTTCAACTAGTACCTGTGATAAAAAGGCGTCAAATTTGCGAAATATAAATGGATTGATTGATTTTCTAGTATATGCGGCTAAAATTCACAAAACTGATGAACCTAGATTAATCAGTTTTTATTTATTTATTAATAATTCAGGTGTACGGGTCAGTTTTTACGCACATCTTGAGTTGATAGAAGAGAGTGTCGATAGTATAACCGTACATACACAGAAATTTTACCAGAAAAAAATGAACACAGTTAATGGGGTAAAATTCCTGAACAAGCAACATTTCTTCTGTGTATTATGCAAAAACTCTGTGGACCATGAAATCTTTCCTGAAAACGAAATGCGTGGGTTTGATTCACTCAGCGTACTATATGCATAGTGCATTGAGTGAATCACAACCACACATTTTGTATCAAACCTTTTCATGTTTCGTATCAAACCTCCCGTATTAATTCATTTCATCCTGAATGATATCCACACATACTACAAATATTGGTTTGTAAACTAACCGAAAATGAAAACTCAGAACACAAAAACACAAAACAGAAAACAGAAAAAAGCAAAAAAGATTGAGATTTCTGCTGACCTTAAGGGCAGCCTCAGTAGGCATGCCACTGGCAACAAACTTATGTTCCGAATGAGCCACACCAGCATCGTTACAAACCGCAGCGATTTTCGCAATCGTCTTCAAATTCTCATCCATACCATCCACAGGCCAATCATGAATCTTCCCATCACCAGGATTATAAGTAGTCCCGTCCACCTTAAACCCCCTCACCTCCTCCTTCCCCTTCCCCATCGCCACCACCTTCGCCACCGCCATCTGATTCGTCGTCAGCGTCCCCGTCTTGTCCGAGCATATCACCGTCGTGCACCCCAACGTCTCCACGCTCGGCAGTTTCCTCACCAGCGCATTCTTCTGGGCCATCTTGCGCGTACCTAACGCCAGGCACGTGGTGATCACCGCCGGCAAACCCTCGGGGATCGCCGCCACCGCCAACGCCACCGCAATCTCGAAATAATAAGTGCATTTCTCGAAGGAAAACTTGAAGTTCTTCGGCCACCACCCGTTGGTGTCATATTCCCAAGTGAAGAAATACTTCACGTTGATAACCCAAACCAATATGCATATCAAACCGATGATTTTCGTTAAGGCTTCTCCGAATTCGTTGAGTTTCTTTTTTAACGGCGTGTCTTCTTCGAGTTGGGATGCAAAGTGGATTTGACTGTGAACTTTTCCAATCTCCGTTTCCATCCCCGTTTGAGTCACTAAGCATATGCAGTTTCCGTTAACGACGGTTGTGCCGGCAAAAACCATGCATTTCTTCCCTTGAATATCGGAATCGGTTTCTTGTACCGGTTTTGTTGTTTTGTTAACTGCCTGGCTTTCCCCTGTTAACGATCCCTGTTCGACTCGCAGAGTCGATGAGATCAACTCGACCACCCTCATGTCCGCGGGAGCCTTATCGCCGACTTTAAGCTCGACGATATCTCCCGGGACGAGTTCTTTTGCCGGTAAGGTCGGGATCCTCTTCCCGTCCCGAATAACGCAAGCACTGTCGGACTGGATCTCTTTGAGAGCTTCTAACGCTTTCTCGGCATTGTTCTCTTGCCAAACGCCAACGATGGCGTTCAGTATGAGAATCAGGAAGATCACCATCGGCTCCACAAAGGCCGTGAGCTCATCACCGCCGCCTTCACCTCCGTCGTACCAGGCCAGTACGAAGGAGATGATGGCGGCCATGAGGAGAATTCGGACCAAAGTATCATTAAATTGGTCCAAAATCAACCTCCAGATAGACGGACCGTCGTGCTTGTCGAGTTCGTTGTAGCCGTGGATTTTGAGCCGGTTCTGAACCTCCCAGTAGCTCAGCCCTGATTTTTTCGTCACCTCGTAGTGCTTTTCGCATTCTTGCACATCTTTCGCCCATGCTGGGTAGGTTTTCTTCTCAGGGATCATCGCGGTTGGGCTCGGAATTTCGCGCTTTAGACAGTCTTCCCCTCCTTTACCCATGTCAAAGGCGAAGATTTTTTTTTCTTCGAAACTTCTCATGTACTATCAAAAGGATACAATATTACGGTAAGATTCAAAGGCTAACGGCTTTATCCGACGGACAGGGTATATGAGAGAGATGGAGTTTGTACTAACTTCTTGATCAGGAAAGGGAAGATTATATTTTAACAATTATGGAGTTTAATGTCAAAGACTAATAACTTCTGATGGAAGAAAGAAAAGAACAAGTGAGGTGAAGACCAAGATAAGGGGTTTTTTTTGTACCTATTGTACTTTGGGTTTTGGAAAAAAGTGAGCTTCCAAGAAGAATCCTTGGAAACTTTGCTTACTAGAGAAGAGTTTAAAATAGACAAAGAGGGAATTCCTTTAACTCAATGGACTTTGTGCATTGAGGAATGTGACTAGGTGACCTTTTTTTTATGGGGTTTTTCCTTTTATTGGGATACTATTTTCTTCATCTACTATTTATATAGTCTCTTTCTCTCTCCAGCCTCTCTAAAGTCTCTTTCTCTCTCTTCAAGGAATTAACAAATCATATAGGAAGCTTCCTGGATCCATCCTTTTTTGGGTTAAAGAAAAAAGGGGGGGAGTTGTTCATAGCTTTAAAGGGCGATGACCACTCAGGACAGGGAGATCTGCATAGGGGGGAGTTGTCCATCCATTGCTGTATTGAGGAACGTAGGCCCCACCAACCCCTAATCCGAGCTGTCCATCTCAGTAATCAATAGGGCCTCTTTTGGGTAAAAAACTTAATCCAGATTATTGATTTTTTGGTTTTTTGTCAAATAATCCAAAAAATCGGTTTGGTTTTTTCTTAAACTTAATCCAAATTATTCCCTCCTTTGGCTAATAATCCAGATTATGGATTATTGGATTATTCGTTTGTCCTTATTCAAAAAATTTTGAGTTCTGACCATAATTTTATACTTGTTAGATTCGTCTCGTCGAGAGGAATTCAGAAACCACAAAATCTTGATACAAAACTAACGAATGCAAAAAAAATTTGAATAAGGACAAACGAATAATTTGGATTATTGGATTATTACCCAAAGCACTCTGATTTTTTGGATTAAGATTATTACCCAAAGCACTCTGGTTTTTTGTACCCCAAAAAACCAAAAAACTGGATTAAGTTTTTTACCCAAAGGAGGCCCTAGATATGTTTGTTAAATCTTATGAATTACTAAGAGTTTTTCTATAAATCTGAACTGTCGATGACGGAGATAGACGACTAGAATGCCGTACAGTAGGATTAGATTGGCAGGGTGTGTCGTCCCTCAAGGACAACAAAATCCTCCGGATATTTACAAAATTATTCTCAAAGATAAGTGTGAAATTTTTATTCAAAAACCCTTTTGGGCAGATGTCCTCCGGTGGGGATTTGGGGAAGCATACTGCATACACCACCTTGCCAAATCATCACTCCCCATATATGTATAGCTTCACCGGTTGGTCCCGTGGTCAACTTACTCTAATGGTTTTAAATTTTGCTTTCTTTTAGCTTTCAAACATCTAAATCTATAACTTCTGGTGAGGCACATAACAGGCTTTATCTCGGCTATAATTAGCCATATGTCAGTGAACGGTGAAATTGGTCTACAGTAAAATCACGTACACAATATAAAGACACAACATTCTGCGTGACAGTACATAATTAGTGTGTAAGCTAGAAACGGTGCCCCGTAAGCTTAGCTAAGATACCGTAAGTTATAAAAGAAATAGTATAGTACTCCTTCCTACGTCTCACACTTGAGACCTCCTCGATCAGTGCTATCATTTCTAGAGTAATGCTACAGTGCACACCCTCTAAAAATTACTCAATATGAGATTTTGTAGCTCAAAATATGAGATTTTGTAGCTCTAAATATGAGATTTTGTGGCTGGAGATACGAAATGCATATGGTATGCACACTCATATGAATAGTCACAAAATCTCATATATTTCTAGAAAATCTCATATTTGGAGCTACACAATCTCATATTGGATACATGCGGACTTTGCTACAGTACGTGCGGACTTGCTACAGTGCGTGCGGACCTCATATTTGGAGCCACAAAATCTCATATATTTCTAGAAAATCTCATATTTGGTGCTACAAAATCTGATATTTTGAGTCACAAAATCTCATATTTGGTGCCACAAAATCTCATATTTTGGAGCCACAAAATCTCATATTTTGGAGCCACAAAATCTCATATTTTGTGCCACAAAATCTCATATTTGGAGCCACAAAATCTCATATAGTCAATGGTCAAAGGTGGGACAAATCCCCACACGTCATACGTGGCGCAATCTCGGCCGTCCATCCGTATGGGGTGCATATCATATGCCATCTCATATTTGGAGCCACAAAATCTCATATTTGGTGCCACAAAATCTCATATTATCTCATATTTGGTGCCACAAAATCTCATATTTAGAGCCACAAAATCTCATATAGAGGGGTGTTTACCGTAGCATTTTTCTCATTTCTAATAGGGCATTCCAAAAGGGGCTGTACACAGATTTTTATTGGGCCCTCACTAGTGGATCGGAGGTGAAAATGATTTTTAAATAAGTTATTATCAAATTAGGCGTAAATTGATCTAAACATCTTGAGTTATCAAAATAAAAAAAGTTTTTTTGTTGGGTTGGTCTAATAAAAGTACAACTGTCTGATGTGGTTGGAGGTCAGTCCGAATTGTGCAATAAACAATCATGATTTGTGGTACGTACTTGGGAACAATTTGCAAGTCAATGAATTCATTTTTATATTCCTTGTCATTTAATTGGTCAGATCCTCAAATGGATTTGCCATTTTGTAATGTCCAACACAAATGAATAACTAGCAAATGTGCTTGAGAATCCTGAATGAACTCTAAACAAATTCATCAAATCCACCAATAAAACAATCTGCATATTAATTTACAATTGTTATAAGGAAAATAAAGGACAGAGTAAGAGCTTCTCTCTCTAAAAATTCTAGAGGGAGAAGCAGCCATAGCCCCCCGGCGGCTCCCTACCTCCCCCTGTCATGTCTCTTTGGTTTTGAGACGGTTGAGACTCTTCCACGGAGACATAAGATCTTCCACTGATTTCATCAGTTTTGGGTTGGGATGACCCAAATTTGATTTTTTTCTTGAGTTTTTCAATCGGCAACATTGACGATAGGTTCTTGAGCATTTTAGCAATAACCATGGCGGCATCATGCAGTGGTGATTGCGGTGGGAACGAGTTTCGGCTTGATGGAGAGAATGATTTCTCCACCCACCTCTATTGGTGGATCAATGAGTTTTAACACTGCGTAGGTTTTCAATTTTGCGACTTTTCTTTTATGTATTTTAAGTTTTTTTTTTTCTGTATTTCCTCGGACTTTTTGGGGTGCTTTGTATTAGTTGTTCTGTTAGTTTCTGTTTTTTTTTTTTCCTTGGAATAAAACAGAAACTAAAAAACAGAAACTAACATTTTTGGCAAAAATTAGAGCAAGTAATGCCAGAATGAAACCATATTCATTTGATTGTGGACTCTTAGAAGGCCTAATAATAATAAGAACGGTGGAATACATGCTGCAAGATTAATACTCCTACCGTTCTAAATTGCTCGTCTCTTAGACTATTTTAGAATGTTCATTCAAAAGTTGAAATATAAGGACATTGTTTGAAATTAACATATCATCTTTTTAAGTGTGAATACATTTCCTATATGTCTCCTTAAAAAGTTGAAATTCGCGTAAAGGATCACTAATTTGGAACAGAGTGAGTATAAATTTATATAATTACGTACAAACTATGATTAATATAAAAATGTCCAACCATTACAACACCGAGCCCCGGAGCTATTATTATTTCGAAAATGTCACCACCATATGTACCCCCTACCCAAAAAAATAAAAAATAAAAAATTGTCAATACCATATTATATATTTCTGGAATATATTCCAATTAAAGTCAGGAAGATAACCCTTTTCTTATTGTTAATTAATCGCATATTTTGACAATTGCTTTTGGAACTTGTGCGTTGAGGCCGACAAATTTGTTTAATACTCCTGTATTATGGAAATTCTTAATTAGAGAATATGCAACAACAGCTGATAATGGTAGGGTTTAGACTTGCATTTTCCATGTTCAGGTGGTTACTATTTTTGACCAAATGAACAAAACTTGCGTTCAGAAAGGCTTTCCTTGAATCATTGTCTTACTATTTAATTTCTCGAGATTCTCTCTCTCTCTTTTTAAAATTTTAAAATTTAAAATTATACGAGCGTGCCTTTATACGTAAACAACCGTTGATAGTTTATAACTAGTATAGAAAGCCTAGAGGCTTCTATACTAGGGTAGATCGTTGCGGGACAGTCTCTTCTAATGCTTCTCCACACGTATGAGCCCTAACTTTGACGTGAAGAGCAGTATGTCCGTTTGTTTTGTTATGAATTGAACAAGGTGCGACGCACTTTTGATATGAACACAGGAAAATTAATGTCTACCAAAATGGACAGCACTTAACCAAAATGTTGTAAAGTCAATTCTGATCATACTGAATAATTATATAATAATGAAAAAACTGCCAACGTTTTTTTTTTTTTGTTGCTTGGACGTTTAAGTACTTTGTATTAGTTGCTCAATTAGATTTTATGTTTCTTTGAAAAAAAAAAGGGAAAAAAATAGGGCAAGTAATGCCAAAACGAAACCATATCCATGTGATTAAAAGGCCTAATAATAATAATAAGAACGGTGGAATATACAGCCTGCAATATAAATATCATTCCAAATTACATTTAATCCGATCAAATTTTTATGATTCGAACCGTTCGATGCATTCAAAACATGCTTTTAAGGGTCTCCTTGAGAAAATCACAAAAAAAATGGCCGGGGACAGTTTTTCATGAAACTATATATATGTTGGAATTTGGGCCGGGTCCGGGACCAAATCAGGTCGCCCATGTGGGCATGACCCGGTGACCCATTTATTATAGAGTCCTATCCTATCTTGGAGATAAAATAGAAGAAGTTGAAGTGATCCTATTCTCTTAGGATTATAGGACTTCTAAAACACCTATGATGCTCACTCTATATAATTCCTGCTGCATATTCATAATATGCATACAATATTATCAGTTATTGAGTTCTATGAAACTCTCTCCCTAGTTTTCTCTTTCTGCCATTAAAGAGCGATTCGAAGCTTTTGCACCGTGGAATAGAGGGTGATACTCGAACCTCGTAGTATCACTCCATCACGGAGGTTGTTGTTGTTCTAGTACGTGCTGGAGTATGTAATCCATCCACCAAAAGGTCTGGTTCGGTAAAAGTTCGCTAAAGGTAATCCGAACCACCCGTTTCCGCATTCCTTATTAAAGTTTAACAATATATATAAAATGTCATTTCAAATTATATGATAAGACTAACTTTGATTTTTGGGACATTTTAATTGATTTGTTCCAAAATAAGTCTCTTTTGGGACTGCGTGCCATTTTCAACGGCTTATATATTTTAATGTGAAACTAAAAAATATGCATTATGAATCTTATTTGACAGATTTTACTTAATTCTATAATACAAAATTTTCAAAATCATAAAAACTATTATAAATTATAAATTAAAAGATATAAGCTGTTGAAAGTGGCACGCAGTCTTAAACTTATTTTGGAACAGAGGGAGTATATGTGAGGAGAATGACATGCTTTAAAAAAATGTGAAAAGTAAAAAAAAAAAAATCTCAAAACCCGAAAATCTCCATACTGGATCTACACCTTAGAGTCACCTCCATTGCAACATGGAGCACGAGACCTATTATATTATTTAAAAAACTGTCACCACCATATGTATCCACCTATTATAATTGTGACGAGATATTATTCACTTCTAAAATTCTAAATAAATTCTGGAATATACTTGTTTTCCTATTGTTAATTAATCACATTTTTTACTATTGCTTTTGGAACTTCATTGTGCGTTAAGGCCAACAATTTTGTGTAACACTTGCATTTCCATTTTCAGGTGGTTACAGTTGGATTTCAGCTCGATTTGGGTTCCCTGTAAAATCCCATGCGGACTGGGGAATCATCTATTTTGCTGAGGGAATCCAATTGAGTCTTGGTGAAAGAATATTTATTTGGGGTTTTTGTAGGTTGTCTCTTCGTGATGAGTTTTGTTTTGTCACCATTATAGCTCTTTGGAGCATTATTCTCTGCATATAGTGGAATCGCCACATGCCGAACCACGTAGATCTTGGTCTATCTTATTTATTTCATTTGCGATTTAGTTTCTCCATTTGCTTTTTGTATATATTTGGTTTTTTACTTCTCCTCCATATTATCATGACCATCACCGATCCTTGGGCTAGGGTTGGTCTTTCGGCGCCCCCTGCACAACAGTAACTACTGTTGACCAAATGAACAAAACATGTGTCCAGATCAAAGGCTTTCCCTGAAACATTGTTTTATTTTCTTGACATTTCTCTCTCTTTTTAAATTTGAAAGCATAAGAGCGTGCCCTTATACGCAAACAACCATTGACAGTTCATAACTAGTGTAGGCCAATCAGACTTATATAATCCTTGTGGACAATCTCTAATACTTCTCCGCACGTATGAGCCTTAACTTTCAAATGTTAGGGTAAATCGTTGCGGGACAGTCTCTTCTAATGCTTCTCCACACGTATATATGAGCCCTAACTTTTACGTGAAGACAGTATGTCCCTTTGTTTTGTTATGAATTAAGCAAGGTGCGACGCACTTTTGACATCAACAAAGGAAAATTAATGTCTACAAATTAAAATGGACAGTATTTAACCAAAATGTTGTAAAGTCAATTTTGATCCTATTGAATAATTATATAATAGTTGAAAAAACTGCCAAGTGCCAACGCATTTTAGTTATTATTATTATTTTTTTAAATTTGCCTGGACGTTTAAGTACTTTGTATTAGTTACTCAATTAAATTTTATCTTTCTTTGAAAAAAAAAGAAAAAAAAAATAGAGCATGTAATGCCAAAACGAAATTAACCATATTAATTTGATTAAAAGGCTTATATAATAATAATAATAAGAAGAAGAACGGTGGAATATACGCCTGCAATATAAATATCATTCCGAATTAGGTTTAATCCGGTCAAATTGTGATGATTCGAACCGTTTAATATGTTTAAAACATATTTTAAGGGTCTCCTTGAAGAATCACAAAAGAATGGCCAGAGACAGTTTTTCATATGATAGACTTGCAAATTATATGATAGACTTGCATTTCCATTTTCAGGTGGTTACAGTTGGATTTCGGCTCGAATTGGGTTCTCTGTAAAATCCTCTGCGGACGGGGTCACAGTCGTCTGGATGGTCGTCTACGGTTTTGACTCTGAAGCTCTCAATTTTTTGTATCCAACTAGGACTAGGATAGTGGTTGTCTACTGTTTTGACTCTGAAGCTCTCAATTCTTTTTTCTTTCTTTCTTTTTCTCGTTTTTGCAGGTTTGTGGATGGGCTGTTCGGCGGTGGTGTTTTTGTTCCTGGCTATGATGGTGGATGGGTGGCATGGGTGCTACAATGGTGGATGGGCAGCATGGGTCGTTGATCGGCTGTTTGGCAGCGGGGTTTGGGTGTCTTTCGTCGTCGTGCTTTGGTTGGAGTGAGGCTGCGATCTTCTCTCCCGGCGGGCTTGCGCTACGGCATTCAGCTGCTTCACAGCTGTGTGGGTCACTTGGTTTTGTCCGTCGTCGGTTGTTCGGATCTGCCTTCTCTCTCTCTTGGATCTTGCTGCCTGCTCTCGCTTTGTTCTCCCGCCAATGTCACTCCTGGTGTTTTCCGGTTTTGCATAACGGCGTTGTGGTGTTCAAGCGGTCAGTGGTGGTGCTTCTCCTAACGGGTTCGTCTATGGGATCAATCCGATGTACTTAACGGTGATGTGGAGGAGTTTTCCGGGGAGGTGGCGATGGCTGCGTTGTGGAGGTGTTTTCCAGGGAGGTGGCGGTAGTTGTTGGGTGATTTTAGGGTTTGTTGCTTTTTGGGCTTGGCCCATTTGCATTTATTGTTGTATCTGGGTTTTGACCCATGGGATGGGATGTTTTCTATGCTTCATGTTATATCTGAGTTTTGACCCCCACAGGTGTTGGGCTTTAGGCCTTTGGTTGAGTCTTGAATTGGTAACTGTGCTTGTTACATTTTCTTGTCCCTATTAGTCTTGTTCTCTTTTCAAGATTGATAAAGTTTTGATCCTTCAAAAAAAAAAAAAAGATAGTGGTCAAGTCCTAACAGACAGTCGATACACACTTTTGCCAATTTTAGAGATGTTTTAGACTTCTTAAAGATTTGTTTCGGAGGTTTCCTTGTTCGTTGAAAACTTAGGTGCAAGGAACTTAGTTTGTCAAGGAGTATTTTTGCGAACGATTATTTGGCTCTACGCGGATGTATGGATAGGCTAAGGTGGGCTATAGCCCAGGTGGGATGGAAAAAAATGGGGGAAAAAAATTTATATCAACGCGTACAAGAGCTGGGGATAAGTTTACCGATATGGGAACATCCCATCAATCAATATGATGCGATTGGGCAAGCTTATATCAACGCGTGGCCATATCAACCTACTCTTGCGGAGTCAGAAAATTTACATATTTATTTATTTTTATTTTTTTATAGAAGTTTGAGTTAGCCCAAGACAGATTAGTGTCCTGGATCTGCCATTGTACCATATAGCATGACTCTCTCCATTAGAGTCTGGACTTCAGAGTTCCTCTGAGAGACCCCTACATGGGTCTCATCTATAGAACCTAAATGGTTCTTTGTTCAATATTCATCAGTTATTTGGTTTTCCCTTTTACGGCGGATTCGGTGGGCTATCGGCCACCTGAAATATCATTTCTTTCGGTGATTTCTCTTGGTTGAACTCATAGGATTTCGTGAGAATCATCTATTTTGGTGAGGGAATCTAATTGAGTTTTGGTGAAAGAACATGTATTTGGAGGGTTTTCGGAGGTTGTCTCTTCATGAGAGTTTTGTTTTGTCACCATTATAGCTCTTTTGGAGCATTATTCTCTTCGTATAGTGGGATCGTTGCTCGTTTGATTGCCCTGTGGAGTAGGTTTATAGCCAGAAACCGAAACCACATAGATCAAGGTCTATCTTATTTATTTCATTTGCGATTTGGTTTCTCTGCTTGTTTTTCGTATATATTTGGTTTTGTTTTTCGTATATATTTGGTTTTGTTTTTCGTATATATTTGGTTTTTTACTTCTCCTCCATATTATCATATTATCATGACCATCACCGATTCTTGGGCTGGGGTTGGTCTTTCGCGCCCCCTGCACAACAATTACTACCGTTGACCAAATGAACAAAACATGTGTCCAGATCAAAGGCTTTCCCTGAAACATTGTTTTATATATTTTCTTTACATTTCTCTCTCTTTTTAAAATTTGAAAGCATAAGAGCGTGCCCTTATACGTAAACAACCATTGGCAGTTCATAACTAGTGTAGGCCAATTAGAGTTATATAATCCTTGTGGACAAGCTCTAATACTTCTCCGCACGTATGAGCCTTAAGAGCAGTATGTCCAATACTTTTGTCATGAATTAGACAAGGCACGGCACACTTTGTGATGTGAACAAATGTGAAATTAGTGTTGACCAAAATGGATGGTACTTAACAAAAATGTGATAAAGTCAACTTTGATCCTATTATTAAATAATATATTCCAAAGGAGATATTAAAAGCAGCTGGCAATAAATTGAGATGACCCTCAGACTGATGCACTATCCTGATTATAAATAGATAAGCTCTTACGATTCCGGTGCACACAAAATGTGAACATTAATATTTCCTTAAAATGTTTCAATATTAACGCGATCACAACTATTCATGTGCACATTATATCCCTTGTTGGACGCCTCGTAGGTCTTAGGATTCGACTTGTAAATGTTTGTTTCCCCCACGAAAATGTTTCTTCATGCCGTAGAAGTATGCCAATTCAATTAGTTTTTTTTTTAACGGTGAAGAAAGTAATATTTCACTAAAGACAACAAATTATTACAAGAAGAAAGAAGAAAAATAAAACCCTAAAAGAAAAATTCTCTAGTTGGCAAGATACAAAACTATTGAAAATTTCTCCTACAATACTTCCCCACGTGTACCAACAACTACGCCAATTCAATTAGTTGACCTAATGATATAGATATAATGCATTTATCTGCTAATCATCCTCGCCTAATATTTTTGGAAATGGATTATCGCACATCTCTTTTTAAAACCCACACACTTTTTTTCATTTTTGTTCATGTAAATTTACTAAATTACCCTGTGATAAAAGTGAATCAAAGGAAAAATAGTAGTGTAAATTCACATCGATAAAGACAAAAAGAGGTGTGATTGCGTAAAACGGGAGTTACCCTTTATTTATAAAACTTTTATATAGAGGTTCCAGGAAATAACATGGACAAATTAACAAATTTTAATTGGCTATGTTCGGTTGAGTAGTTTAGTTTAGTTTAGTTTAGTTTTGATGATGTAAGCATGTGTAATAAGTGGAGAGAGATAGAGAGAAAAGTGAAAAAGGTGATGATGTAATCAAAACTGAAATAGTGCCAAACTGGGGGGAAAACCCCCAAACGAACAGGGCCATTGTCAGCTCAGTTTACTAGTTATAACCTCGTACTAAATTTTTTTTAATACAAATGAACATGATGAGTTTCAAAGGTTGTTGGATGCGGTGGCACTCCTCGTTACTTCGCTTTCACCCAACAGGGGCAAGTGGTTAGAGGTTGAGATAAAATATTAAAAAGTAATTAAGAGGTCTTGTCAATCATAAAAGTAGTAGTTAAGAGGCTTTTTTTTAAGAGCATCCACAACAGATGACCTAAATTTTTCTCCAAAAAAAGTCATAAACAGTGCATACTTTTTATTTTACCAATCCACGTCTCCAACAATCCTCTCTATTACCCTCCCTATTTTTAATAAAATATAATATATGAGTACAAAGTAGGAGAGAGAGAGAATAAAAAATAAAAAAATAAAAGGGAAAGCTACGGCAGGTGGGAGAGAGAGAGAGAGAGAGAAAGAATAAAAAATCGGTAGGGAGTGAATAGTGTCTCCCTAAATGAGGGGGATTTTAGGGAGGTACTATTCACTTTTGTATTTTAGGGAGGGATTTAGGGAGGCTGTTGGAGCTTGTTTTTTGGGTTTGGCTCCCTAAAATAGAGATATGGAGGAGGATAGGGAGCCTGTTGCACTTGCCCTAAGGGGAGTGATTTTCACACCCCCTAAATTGATAGCCACACCCCCTTTCTTGTCTTTTAGTGAAGTTTTTATGTGTAAAATCTTCACTAAAAGACAAGAAATTAAGGGGGTGTGAATATCAATTACCTTTTTTAATCTTCCGTTTTACTTTTACCCAAAAAAAAAAAAAATCATAATGTTTTACATTTGATTTCATTTTCCAGCAATTTTTAAGGTTATCTCATGCATTCGTAAAAATGTGAAAGGGCTGTGATACGAGCTATGGGGATTAGTCTGAGATGCTTGCAAATAGGGCTGCAAACGAGTTAAACCAAGTTTTACTGGCTGTGTTCGTTTTGGGGTTTTAGTTTAGTTTGAGTTTTGATGACATCATCATTACCCTAATTTCTCTCTCTATCTCTCTCCACTTATTACACATTCTTACATAATCAAAATTAAACTAAACTACCAAACGAACACAACCACTGTGTTTAAGCTTGTTTATTAAGTTTTTGACTAGCTCAGCTTGAGCTTAGTGAAAACTTAATCAGTCAAGCTGGACTAGGCTTGAGTCGAGCTCGAGCTTATTCACGAGCCTTTACGAGCCAACGGAAAATACATACATATATATATGAGTTATCTAGTCCGGGATCCCTAAGTTCGGAACTCATATTTCCGAATCAAATTTTCATGATCTGAACTGTCCAATGTATTTAAAACGTGTTTTTAAGGGTCCCCGCGAGAAATCCAAAAACAATACCGGGAAGGGCTTGATCTAAGCAGTTTTTAATAAAATTGTATATGTACAGTTTTGTGAAAAACTGTTTGGATCAACCCCTCCTAGTTGGTTTTTTTTTTTTTTTTTTCCCTTTCTCACGGGGATCATTAAAAACACGTTTTAAACATATTGGACAGTTCGGATTATGCAAAAACACATTTTAAACCCTTAAAAATACCCATTTTCCTTCAATCCGGGATCCTTGACTGGATAATTCGTGTGTATATATATACGCCAATTATCAAGTCCAAGATCTCGGACTGGACGTTTTTTGATGTTTTGAAAGTTTAAAAACATGTTTTTGCATGATCCAAACCGTCCAATGTGTTTAAAAGTGTTTTCAAGGGTCGCCACGAGAAATCGTCAAAAAAAATACCAGGAAGGGCTTGATCCGAGCAGTTTTTCACAAAAACTGTACATATAGTTTTATGAAAAACTGCTTAGATCAAGTCCTTCCCGGTTTTTTTTGGATGATTTGTTGTGGGGACCCTTGAAAACACGTTTTAAACACATTGGACGGTTCGGATCGTCAAATAAATGCTCGGATCATAGGGGTCCGCAAGTCCGGAGTCCGGACTAGAAGCGGCCCGTCAAATAAATACAATTTTTGCGAAAAATTGCTTGGATCAAGCCCTTCCCGGTATTTGTTTTTGAAGATTTCTCGCGTGGACCCTTGAAAACACCTTTTGAACACATTGGACGGTTCGGATTTCCCAAAAATAATTTTTAGAGTGAAAAAATTACATTTTTCTTAAATCCGGGAGGTCTTTATTAGAAAATTTGCCTATATACACACACACACACACACACAGGCTTAAGATAACAAATAAAGTTTTACTTGCGTGTATTGATGTTTTATATATACTCTGAGCCGTCCATAGTCAACCATGAACGATCGTGATTGGCCTAACATGCATGTTGTCCCCAAATGGATAGCACTCCCCCCGCTTCCCAATTTAATTAATTTTTGAAAAGATATAGGATATCAAATTGGAATAAGAAGTTATATTATTTTATTCCTCTAAAAAGTAAACGAGCTGAGCCAAGCCGAGTCGAGTCTTGCCGTGTTCGGGCTTGTTTGTTAAGGTTTTTAGTGAACTCGAGCTCAAGCCAAGCCTCAGTAAAAACTTAAAGAAATGAGTTCGAACGAGCTCTTTTCAAGCCGAGCCGAACCGAGCCGAGCTCAAGAATGGCTTAATTCATTTGCAACCCTAATTGCAATTAAGTTACCCGTGATAGCCTACATTAAAAAAAGAGTAAATAATAGACAGCGAGTTAAAAGTTTGTTGTACAACCTTAAAAAATTGAAAGAGTTACGAGGATAGACAATAACACGTTAGTGGAGGGCCCAAATCGAAACACACTTTAGACTTCACCTATTTGTCAATTAATGGTTTTTCACTGCTCAAACCCCACTTAGGCCCGATTCGAACAAAATTTTCATTGACTTTTTGGCAGTTTTTTTTTCTTGTTTTCTCTTAATTTTCGTATTTGAGTATAATTCTTACTTTACATTGCTTGTCTGCACGAGATGAACCAGAAAAGTATAAATTTATAGATTAAAGTTGAAAAAAATTCATATAAAATACTAAAAAGACACTGAAAGACTGTCTTTTTGGTATCTTTAGCAATCTTTTTCCATCTTTAAGCTTAATTTTTATAATCCTGATGTCTCTCGTTGAGTTGAACGATATAATGTTAAATTATACCAAAATCTGTTAAAAATAACTTAAGTGAAAAAAAGGGCCACTTAGCCAAAAATCCAAAACATTTGACATTTTTTAAGGGAAGGACAAAGAACTTTTGCAATCAAACATAAAAACAAATAATATTTGACATTTTTAAAGGGAAGGACAATGAACTTTTACAATCGAACATAAAGACAAAAAAATTTAGTGAACAGTTACTAATTTTCAAAAATTCTAAATTCAAATATAAAATTCAAAAAAATCTCCATCCCACTTCTGGCCGACCACCAGGCCATCTTTGGCGACCACTTCCGGCGACCAAAAAAATTAGTGAGATGTCACTAATTTAAAAAAAAATTAATTTCTAACATAAAATTCAATAAAATCACCATCCCACCTCCGACCGACTACTACCCCACCTCTGGCGACAAAAAAAAAAAAATAGTGAGATGTCACTAATTTTAAAAAATTCTAATTTCAAACATAAAAATAAAAAAAATCATCACCCCACCTCTGGCCAACCACCACCCCACCTCTGGCCGACCACTTCCGGCAACCAAAAAAAATAGTGAGATGTTACTAATTTTTAAAAATTATACTTTCGAACATAAAATTCAAAACAATCACCACCCCACCTCTGGCCCCTTCCGGCGACCGAAAAAATTAGTGAGATGTTACTAATTTTTAAAAATTCTTATTTCTAACATAAAATTCAAAAAAAATCTCCACCCCACCTTTGGCTGACCACCACCCCACCTTTGGCCGACCACTTCTAGCGACAAAAAAAAAATAGTGAGATGTCACTAATTTTTAAAAATTCTAATTTCGAAAATAAAATTAAAAAAAATCACCACCCCATTTCTGGCTGAGCACCACCCCACCTCTGGCTGACCACTTCCCGCGACCAAAAAAAATTAGTGAAATGTCACTAATTTTTGAAAACTCAAATTTTGTAAATAAAATTCAAAATAATCACCTCCCCACCTCCTGATGACCACCACCCCACCTTTGGCTGACCACTTCTGGTGACCAAAAAAATTAGTGAAATTTTACTAATGTTTAAAAAATTTGAATTTCAAATATAAAATCCAAAAGTCACCACCCCACTTCAGGCCAACCACCACCCCACCACTTCCGGCGCCTAAAATAAATTAATGAAATGTCATTAATTTTAAAAAGTTCTAATTTTGTAGACAAAACAAATCCTTGAAGCAATTGTCCACCTTCATTTTTGAAAAGGTATGCGGAAAATAAGGAAGCGAAGGGGGAAGCTAAATACATAGCCCTCACTTGCCCGATCAGTTGCCCCCTTTTGGGTGATTATTGGGGTGACGATGGGGATGTCGCAGAATCAGTGCACGATCAGGCCACTTTGCATTCCACTAGATCTTCGAAGGGATGATGGGGGCTTGGTGGTTGTATTGCTCATGTACGGGTTTTTATTAACTTTTTTTTTTCCTTTTAATTATCTTTATCTGCTTATTTAAATACTGGATGGAAGTGTGATTTGTTTCAGTGTTGAATTTTTTAGCTTAACCGTTCTCTTATAATTAGTTCCTTCAACCGTGCTTTCCTCAATTTCATTTTTTTTCGTTGACTGCCCCCATTGATATTCCTTCATTACTGCAAGCCAATATAACACAATATCAACGCATCGAGGCAGCAAGCAATCATCAAAATCAGCAGGTAGACTACGAGAGAGACATGACACGGATCCTCAAAAAGATCACAGCCACAAGACGGAAAAATGAAAAAGTTACGAGGAATGCTAGAGGCACTAACTAGTACACCAACATCTATGTTTGTCGCTTGAAAGGAAAACGGAGCAAGTTCATGAACAGTGTATGATAGCAAATATGCAAGCTTGATGCCTAACCAACCTATGTAGTCAATGACTCAATGGCCATAACTCTTGCATGCCGAAAATTATAAGGGAAGAGTAGATAGGAAAATTTGCCAACGGTGAGTAGCAGATAGTTTCTCCTTTTTCATTCCTTTTTCAGTTGGGGGCCTTAAGCGAGTTAACGTGAGATTACATAAATTCGTTTACAGAATCCGGAATAAAAGTGAAGAGGCCACATTAACAAATACTGAAAATGGTATGCCGAATCATCATAAATTCTCGTAGTAAAACATCAAATCACGAAGGGGATATGCACCAAAACATATAGCCCTGGCCGACGAAACACAAAATCCCAGACTCGGATTCAATTTTTTTTTTTCGTTGACGGCCCCCATTGATATTCCTTCATTACTGTTGTGGAGCTTCGAATTCGGTGACCCGAGTCTTTGCATGTTCAATGTGGGGGAAGAGAAAGAGAAAGGATGAATTTGTAGAGAGAGATAGAGTGGGTGTGTGTGTTTTTATCCTTTTATTAAATTATTATTACAAACAATGTCTTTATGTTTGATTGCATTAGTTCCTTGTCCTTCCCTTCAAACAGACAAAATATTATGGCCATGTTCGGTTGTTAGTTTTAGTTTAGTTTTGATGATGTAAGCAGGTGTAATAAGTGGAGAGAGATAGAGAGAAAAGTGAAAAAAATGATGATGTAATCAAAACTGGAATAGTGCCAAACTGCCCCAAAACCCCCCAAACGAACACAGCCTATGTATTTATGACTAATTATTTCTAAAAAAATTTGCCAAAAAGACTATAAAGTCAGCCTTAAAAGCATCTATAATGGTCTAACCAAAATTAAAAGGTTGCTCAAGTTAACAATGTTTGTTTCACCTAAAAAGAGAAGTACTCACATTGGAATAACAAAACTTAGCAACTACCCAAATTTTTACTCTTGAAGATATAACCAAAACCACCATTTGCTAATAACCAAATTTAGTGAACCTCACAATTACTTAATCAAGTACACTCATACAAAAACATATGACTGTGTTTGGTTGAGAGTTTTGAGAAGAATATTTTGAGAAATATTTTTGAGATAGTGTTTGGATGAGTTTTTGGAAAAAGTAATAATTAGAAAGATGTGTAATAATTGGAGAGAGATACAAAGAGAAATAAGAATAATGATTAGATAGAGGGGTGTGAGTAGAGAGAGAAATATGATTAATGATTGGAGAGATGAGAGATGGAGAAATAATCTTCTCCGCCGCGTAACAATTTTGAAAATTTGGTTTTTTTTTTTTAAATCTATTTTTTTCCAAGAACTATATTTTTTCAAATACTTTTTTTTAAAATGGTTTTTTAATAATTTTTTTTATAAACTATATTTATTCAAAAACGGTTTTTTCAAAAACTTTTTTAAAAAGCTATTTTTTTTTAAAACTGTATTTGCACAAAAACTTTAAAAAAAAAAAAAACTGTTTATTGCATCTTGTTGAAACCCTAGTTTTGTGAGACTTGATGAGATATAGTTTTGGTGCGGGATTATAATTAGATTTTGGTGAGAAAACTTATATTTTGGGGCTGGTGAGAGTTTGATTTTGTCACCATTGTAGCTCTTTGCAGCATTGTTTTCTTCACATGGTGTAATCGTCTCTCGTTTGGTTGCCTCGTTGAGTAGAGTTACTGCTATAAGCTGAACCATATATATCTTGATCTCCCATTTGTTTTGTTTGCGATTTGGTTTTTCTGTTTGTTTTTCATGTATATTTGGTTTGTTATTTGTCCTTTATTATTATGATCATCAACAATCTTTGGATCTTGGTTGGGTCCTTCAGGGGCCTGCCGCACAAACGTTACTGTTGACCAAATGAACAAAACTTGCGTCTTTCTGGCTTTCCTTCAATCATTGTTTTATATTCTTGGCATTCTCTCTCTTTTTAAATTTGAGAGCATACGAGCGTGCCCTTATACGCAAACAACCATCGATATATAGTTCATAAATAGTGTAGGCTAGATTTATATATCATTTTGAAATGAAAGAGTAAATCGTTATGACGTATGAGCCCTAACTAATTTCACGAGATTTCCATTAGTTTTGTCATAAATTAAACAAGGTGTGTCACACTTTTGATATGAACTGTCTACAAAAAGGGACAGTATTTAACCAAAATGTTGAAAGTCAATTTAATTTGATCCTATTAAATAATTTTCTCCGAAGGAGTAATTGAAAACAACAGCCAATTAATTGAGACGGCACTCACGTATTATCCTGATTATAAATGTAAGATAAGCTCTTATGATATGGGTGAACACATGGTTTTCCTTTAATGTTTCAATATTAACGCGATCGCGACTATTTATGTTAGAGTTTAAAGATAATGACATTTTTTATTTCTTTTTTGTATTATATCCCTTGTTGGAAGCCCTAGAGGCTCATGATGAGGCTAGGATTTGACTCCTTGATGTATTCGTTCCCCCACGGGAATGTTTCTTCATGCCCTAGAGGTACGCCAATTCATTGACCATGTGATATATATAGATATAATTCATTTATCTACCAATTATCCTCAGCTATTATTTTAGGAAATGGACTTTTAAAACCCACACACTTTTTTTTCCCCTTTTTTATTCATATAAATTTACTAAATTACCCTGTGATAAATCAATTTTTTTTTAGGAGAGTGCAGAATCATTGACCCTTTGTTCATAAAACTTTAATGTAGAGCTTCCAAAAAATAACATGCACGCAAATCAACCAATTTCTAACACAATATGTCAGCTCAATTCACCAGTTACAAGCAAGATGAAATTTAAAAGGTTGTTGGCGGCACTGGCTCCTGGTTACTTCGCTTTCACTTAACAAATTAAGGCAAGTAGTTAGAGGATTTGATAAAATAAAATAAAAAGGGTAGTTAAGAGGTTTGAAAAAGTAATCCCAGTGTAGGTTTGGCCTGGTGGTCTTGACTTGGAATTTAAAGGTTTGCTCTGTTTTGACTTGAAATTAAAGGTTTGCTCTGTTTTGACTTGGAATTTAAAGGTTTGCTCTGTTGTAAGGTTTTATATTTGATTCTCCTTGTCAGCAACACTTGAGGTCACCTCATTTATGCCTAAACATGTGAATGGCTGTGGTATAAGCTGTAGGGATTAGTTGCAGTGTCTGCAAGCTAACCGAGACAGCCTGCATTTTAAAAAAAAAGGGTAAATAATAGACAACAAGTTAAAAGTTTGATGCGCTTCCTTAAAAAAGTGAAGAGTTACGAATACTAGAAAATAACACGTTTCAAGGGCCAGCCTACATTAAAAAAGTGAATAATGGACAGCCTACATTAAAATAACATTAGTGGAGGGCCCAAATCAAAACTATCCGGGACAGCCTGCATTAAAAAAAAAAAGGGTAAATAATGGACAACGAGTTAAAAGTTTGTTATGCTTCTTTCAAAAAGTGAAGAGTTACCCATATGAAGATGGAAAATAACATTAGTGGAGGGCCCAAATCAAAACACACTTAACACTTCACCTATTTGTCAAATGGTTTTGCAAACTCTACTTAGGCCCGATTCCAACCAAAGTGTTTACTGACTTTTTAGCACTATTTTTCCCTTTGTTTTCTCTTAATTTTTGTATTTGAGTATAATTCTTACTTCACATTGTTTGTCTGCACGAGATGATTCAGAAAAGTATAAATAAATAGTCTAAAGTTGAAAAAAATTCATATATATAAGATGATAAAAAAACACTGAAAGATTTTCTTTTGGTATCTTTAGTAAACTTTTTCCATCTTGAAGTTTAATTTTTATAATTCTGATGCCTCTCATTGAGCTGGACAGTATAATGTTAATTATACCAAAATCTAGCAAAAATTAGTTAAGAGAGAAAAAATTGACAAAAAGACTATAAAGTACCCTTAAAAACATCCACAATTGCCGAACAAAAATTAAAAGATTGTTAAATGCATGTTTGTTCAAAAAAGTGCTCACATATTTATAGGAATGACAACGGGGTAGGATGAGACGGGATGGGTTTTGCCATACACCGACCTGATCCTCAAATCTAGCACCACCCCCGCCTTGAACCCGATCAGGTAATGGATGGGTAACTCGGGTTCCACCCCTGACCGGGTATTGGATGTTTACCCGCCCCGCCCTCTTTTTTTTTTTTATATACTTATTAAGAAAATATGTTTTTAACTCCAAAATTAGTGAGCACAAATAATAAAATCACAAAATACTCCCTCCGTCCCTTTTAAAGTGTGTTGTTTTGTAAATCTAACTTATTAAAAAAAAAATCATTATTAATTTCACATCACGTTTTACTTCAACTTTACACATTTCACATCAATTTTTACCTTTACTTTCCAAAATTATTTCACCTTTATCTATTAATTCTTTACCCATTAACTTTGTCAACTCAACTATCTATAAAAATGAAAAATAATTGATATATTTTGTGGGATTTTAGTTGCAAGGATAAAAATATAAGAATAAAAATAAAAAATTATCAGGGCAGGTATTGGGGAGGGGTGATGTCATAACCCTACCATAACGCGGTTGGGTTCTTTCAATTCTCCCCCACCCCCAACCCTACACCCCAAAACTTAAAAATACCCGTCCCGGCGGGGTAGGGCGAGTCAGGTTCAGGGCAGGACGGGTTGTATTGTCATCCCTACATATTTACCCAAAAATAGAAGTGCTCACATTGGAATAACTAAACTTAGCAACCTCTTATAGCAACTAACCAAATTTTGACACTTGGATAACCAAAACTAGCAAACTTTTGCCTAACAATCATTAAATAATGGTTTGTGTAAAATAGTTCAAGGGTCAACTTGCATTTCCGAGAATTGTGTTTTTTTAAAAACTGTTCTAAAACTGTTTTTTTCCAAGAACTGTGTTTTTTTCAAATCCTTTTTTTAAATTTAAAATATATGTTTCTCCTATTTATTTCTTTATAATTACCGACCCTAAAAATATTTTTTTTGGACTCCGAAGTGAGTATTTCATGAAAAGAGGTACCTATATCTAATTTAATTCCCATTAAATAGACCTACAAAATATGGCGGAAAAATCTCCTCAAATAAGATTTCTAGAGCCCGAACCCAATAAAACAAGGTAGGGGTCCAAAATCAAGAAATAAGAATTGAATAGGCCTAATAGGTGGAAACACGTTTGAATGATGTGTTCATATTGTTGGTAATTTTTCCTTTTAAATTTGACTTATCTTTCTTTCTTAAGTTATTGTTCTTAATCCCCCAATTCCAAAAAGAATGTCCGCTGTAAAATAAAAAATTAGAAAGAACACATAATTTTAATCAGGAAAATTTGAACTTTTATGATAAATCCAAGGAACTCATTGATATTAGTACTTCCTAGTGGCCAAAATTTTAAGTTTTTGCGAAAATAGGAAATTATTTTTATATTCTTATTTTGTGGACTGAGCAATTTTTTAGGGACAGTGGTTATGTATCCATTCTTTAATTTCGGTTTAAAAAACACACACAGTACTTCAGCTAATTAAAGGGTCAACCATTTCCATACATTCTCCCTCCCTCCCTCAGGCATGCTAAAGGGTCAACCATTAATTTCCAAGTTTTTATTGGGTGAATAAACTAAACTAAGGATTTTTTATTAGCACTTTCTAATTATAGAAACCTCGAATATTTTGTGCTCAAACCTGAACCAGATTTCAAAAAATAATATCATACCAACAACGTACTCCAAATGCATATGCTTATAAAATCCCTCCTCCAATACGTAATCTCTTTGATTAGGAAAAAAAAAAATGATAATTTCTGCATTTTCAACTTTAAGCGAAACTTCCTAGAAAGCACAGAACTTCAACCCCAACCCCAATTCTTTCGGCAAGATCAATTTAATTATAAGCATATTAGTTGTAACGTCAGATTCAAAATTCAACCAAACGAAAATCAACATTAAATTTTGTTTTTGGTGCACGCGTTTCCAGATTGTTCTCAAGGTGTAGGTTGTTTAGAAAAAAAACATTTATACAAAAAAAAAAAATATCTATTTGCTTGCATCAAGCTGGCCTAAGGAAAAATCTATGCATTCGTAATATATAAGTAGTGAACGGGAAAATCCCTTATGTCTACTTGTGGTCTATGATTCGGTCATTAACTTCAGGGTACATGAAGTATTAGTCAAGGTGCTTACGATTTGGCCCGCGCATGCTCAGTTTATATGAATGACCTAAGATTATTAGGGAATAATAATCAGCGCAGAATCAGGATCTTGAACTAAAGGAGGACAAATTACGTCAAAACAAAATGCTCAAATCGTACTCGTGACATTTATCATTTCTATGTATGTATTAGACAAGGACTTTTTCGTTTTTCATAAATATAATTTTTAATGAGAACAGACTAACAAGAAATATTAGTCAAGGTGCTTACGATTTGGCCCGCGCATGCTCAATTTATATGAATGACCTAAGATTATTATGGAATAATAATAAGCGCAGAATCAGGATCTTGAACTAAACGAGGACAAATTACATCAAAACAAAATGCTCAAATCGTACTCGTGACATTTATCATTTCTGTGTATGTATTAGACAAGGACTTTTTCGTTTTTCAAAAATACAATTTTTAACGAGAGCAGACAGACAAGAAATATTAGTCCAGGTGCTTACGATTTGGCCCGCGCATGCTCAGTTTATATGAATGACCTAAGATTATTATGGAATAATAATCAGGGCAGAATCAGGATCTTGAACTAAAGGAGGGATCGACAAATTACGTCAAAACAAAATGCTCAAATCGTACTTGCTTGACCAACCGGGTGACTTAAAATAAAGACGCGTCCCAAGCGCAGGACTCTCGACCGATGTAGCATAATATCCAGAAGTACCGGAGTCGAATCCACAGAGACGGACGAACGTGTGCAGGACTCAAAGATGACGGGTTCACAGTTTATCTTGGCTCTTAGGTAGCCACCCCTTGTTTAATGATTAATTGACTAAGTTACCGGACTAATTTACTGAATGTAGATTAAAAATGAGAGTACAGCTGAGGGAACCCAGCGTCCGCGACTAGCCTAACCAATGTTTACTCGGGCCACAATTACTCTTTTTACTGATTTTAGAATAAGAAAACGGATCCCTAACAAATGCGCACCACCTGTCACCAGATTTCGTGCGCAATCGAATTCCGGCGATGCCTGGGTTTTGTTCGTTAGAAGAGTTTTCGTTTCCTAAAATTGCTCAAAAATCAAGTTAATTCGGTCCCGAGGTAAAACATCGATAAGTCTAGCTGCGAAGCGCCTTCGCCCCACAGCCGCACCCTATGCAACTACTCACTCATGATTCTATTGAACGCATCAACAATATTAAACCTAGATCTAAACATGGTTTGAACAATTGAAATAAAAGCAAAAGAATGATACCACAGATTACGGAAGAGAACGGATGCAAACACCAAGGAAAGCAAGAATCCAAAGCTGGAAAACCGAAGAACTTGAATTAAACTTGAATCCAAAAATAATCCTGAAATCAGCAGCAGAAATTAAGAAAAATAAAGCGTAAGTTATGAAGTGTGGAACCATGTCTATCTAACCCTAAATCGAGTTAAGAGGGTATTTATATGGAATCCCTTGCTAATCCGGAAAAACGAAATAACTTCACGCGAGACCCAAAACGCCACCGTTCCATAGCTGAGATAAGCTCTCGGTAGCGCTACACCAAAAATGGTGTAGCCCTACCTAACCCATTAAGGCTGCCTATAACACCTTCGGTAGCGCTACACCACTTTTGACCGTTGACCCCCTTGTTCCGTTGACCTCTTAACCAACCGGTAGCACTACACCATTTTAGGTGTAGCGCTCGTAGACCTTCTGTTTCGTCTTGCGCCTTTTTGTGCCATTCTTGAGCGCTCCTTCAAAATCATGTAGCGCTCCCGGCGGTACCAATTGCTTCCCTTGAGCAATTAACTTCACCACTTAGTCTCCACAGCCTTGCTTGCTCTCACGTTCCGTCACGGCCTTTCCAAGTACCTCTCATTAGCGCCAAAATATCTCAATTTCCTGCAAATTAAGCACAAACACAAAATCCAACCACGTGCACGCATTAAACGGAAAATGAGAATTAAACGCACGTCTAACGCGCTAACTTCCCCTACTTAGGCGCCTAAATTCACGAATTTCGCGCGCCTATCAGTACTCGTGACATTTATCATTTCTGTGTATGTATTAGACAAGGACTTTTTCGTTTTTCAAAAATACAATTTTTAACGAGAGCAGACAGACAAGAAATATTAGTCAAGGTGCTTACGATTTGGCCCGCGCATGCTCAGTTTATATGAATGACCTAAGATTATTATGGAATAATAATCAGGGCAGAATCAGGATCTTGAACTAAAGGAGGGACAAATTACGTCAAAACAAAATGCTCAAATCGTAGTCGTGACATTTATCATTTCTTTTCTGTGTATGTATTAGACAAGGACCTTTTCGTTTTTCATAAATACAATTTTTAACGAGAGCAGACTAATACTTTTGTGAAAAATTACCAAAAACAATAATGTGAATTTAATACTAACATTCTTCATAATTTTGATAAATATATTTAGTTTGTACAAAATTAAATATATTCGCAAATATCATAATAATGATTTTGCATGGATCACAAGCTACGACCTATTAGCTGAGCCTAATAGGATGAAGGTTTATTTTCGGGTTCCATACTTCTTCTGTATCGTCGATCGAAAATTATGATTCCGTATTTTTTTTGGTACAAAACGTCAGTCCATTTGAGAAGATCTAAATAGATAATTGAAGTCTGTTAGGTAAATTCAGTTTTCCTATAGTTCCTTGTGAATAGAAGATAAAAGGTTAGCTGAAATGTTTGGGAAGTGTAGTTTCGAAAGATGGACAGTGTCAATATAGAGAACGAGGGAACGGACTTACAAACGTACTTAACGGGCATAAATGGTAAGATTTACTCGATCGCCTATCACATTTTATGTGTTATCTAGCCATGTTATCTTTTGAGATTGTGTTCCATTTTGCATAGAATTTTGTGGGTCTTGTTGATTGAAATTGCAACTGGCAATGAATGGTCATGAGGCAAATTAATTAGTTCAGCTTACGATTGGTACTTAATATACAATTTTTGCCTACACCAAAGATTTTTTGTTTGACTGTAAAGATGAGATGTAGGGAAAGGGGATACCTTAATCAACGAGACCCACAAAATGCACCGGCACCTTTTATGTTATTTTTCCGTTTTTCATTCTGTACTTTGCTGTAGATTATCTCCTTTAATGGAGATTTTTGTTCCCTGCGTAGAACTTTCACTACCCTCTTTGGGTAATGTTTCCCAGTATTCGATAAATTCCTCGATCCAAGTGGATAAACCGAAAGTTGATCAAGGACCGTTCTTCCAAACATAGGGCTCCAGAATTTTGATGAGGCATTTGAAAAAGAAATTGCATCAAACTGGAAACAAAGTCTATATTCACTACAAAGTATGAACCCAACCCAACTAATTGCTACACTAAAAGAAGTAACCCAACAAACTGAAAACAAAGTCCACAATTACGATATCACATGCGACTGTAAATCAAGTGAGGACATTAAAGTTGTTGAACATTGAGTTCACTCACTCAAGTGTGACTCATGAGTCTATGGCCAACGCCCTTGATTTTTGTTTGACATAAGTAGGAGTAACAGCTGCTCTGACTCCAACTTTTATCAAAATAGATCATGCAATCACTTGCCGAGTTGACTCAATTGGACATTCACTTTTTGCCATTCTGAAACTTTCCTATTGATGGGCCTAAAACACATCCTATTCTTATTTTTCGAATATGGGTGTTTATTTCTTTTTAGGGAATGAATTCTCTCCGGTCAAAGTTTTGGCATGGATGAGAAAAATAGAAATCGAGACCATCCATTGCTCAGAAACTCTTCCATCCATGTGTTTGACCTGTTGAATCTCTCCACACCATTGGCGAACCTCCCTTTTCCCGAAATAGCGTCCAATACGCACCATCCATGCCCCCATATCTTAGTCACTCGACAGTACCAGCCCTAGCCTAAAGCCCAGGTGGTGCCTGGGCTTTAGGCCCACCGCAATTGGCAAATTTTAAGGGCCCCCATTTGTAGTAGTCATATGTATATCTATATACACCAGTCCATCTTAACTTAAATGTGAAAGCCCAGTAAACACTCAATCAAAGTAGGCTAAAAAGCAACCCACCAGCCCACCTTAATTTAACTTAGAATGAGCTAATGACCGGCTTCCTTTAATGTGAGTGGAATTGTTTATGCTACTGCGTTTGTCCTCTTTACCTTTTTCCATGATTTGTTTTCTCCTGCATAGATAGGACCACAAGGGAGATAAGGGAATTAGGGAAACTTGGGGAAAAATTTATTCGTTGGATTTTATATTGCTTGGAAGTAATGAGACCATCTTTAATAATTAATTCATAGTCTTAGACTCTTAATAACGAGATTGTGCTTGGGCATTTGCAGATTTTATTTCTCCATGCCTGTGAAAAAGCATATGTCTAGATCTGAAAAAAGAAAAAGAAAGAAAAAAGTAGGTGCATTATTCAACCTCAAACGAGTTCACTCGATAAGTTTTTCGGTAGTAAGAAGTAAAAGGAGAGTTCAAGTGTGGTTGAATATTTAGAGAATGAAGAATGGATAGTTGGGAATGAAGAACAAGCAAATTTAGGAGATGATACGGATGCCGGTGCAAAGAAAATTTGGGAAAGTTTTTTTTTTTTTTTTTTAACACTTATCTTAAGGATTTGTAAAGGACCAGGGGCAGATGCAAACAGGGGCTGGGGTGGGCCCTGGCCCCCCCACTTAAAAAAAAAAAAATCCCAATCCCCACGTCATTACTGCCCCCCCCCCCCCCCCCCCCCAAGTTCCTCAAACAAAACTTATAGAGCCTTTAGAAGTAAACAAAGAGTAAAAAACAAAAAGTGAAATCCTTCGTTCTCTCTCATCCCCCTGCCGCCCCTGGGTTTCTGAACCGAAAACAAAAGAAGGAAAGGTGAAAGCGGAAAGCCCTCGTCCAGTTCAGTAAGTTTGCGATTCTGTGAACCCATTTTTTCATCTTGCATTCAACTTTCACATTGTTTATTGTTCATTTGTTCAAACCATCACTAGATTTTGCATACGTATGTAGCCTTGACGCTCTGTATTTCGAAGAGGAAGAGAACTGGATTACTGGAGTCTGGAGAAGATATCATCCAACTACATAGCACATTTTGGTTTTTGGAAACAAGTAAGCTTTGATTTTCTTCCTTGTAAATTTTTTCCTATTGTTTACTGACTAGTTTTAGGGCTTCCAGCATTGATTGTAGAAATATTGTTTAAATCTGCCATGCTCATTGTTTACACTTTACTCAAGAGAATGGAGACTATTTATTGTTTATTTAAGGAAGTTATGACTCTTATTTAGTAAATTATTGTTTATTGAGTCATTGACTAGGAGATCAGCAATCTACCACCTTGTTTACCGAGTGATCACCCTTGTACTTACTCTTCCTGTTTCTACTGCATCGGCATAACGATCTTTTTCGGCAATGAAAATTATCAAAAACAGGCTTCGGAACAAAATGGAAGATGAATATCTCTCAAACTGTGCAGTTATATACATCGAGAAGGAAATTGCATTGAAATTTATTTTAGAGCCGATCATAGATGGTTTCCGAGATTTAAGAACATGTCGGATTGCACTTTGATAGATTGTTAAGCTACTTTTGTTCTATTTTGATGGATGATCAATCTTGGAATCTGTATTTTGGCTTTTTCTTTGACTATGAACTGCAAGGATGTTGATAGTTGTTTTTTTTTTTTACCTATTTGTTGTGTAAGGAATAGAAAGGTATTTTGCGTTGATTTTTTTTCCTTTATAAGTCGGTCCCCCCGGATTTTTATTTCTGGCTCCGCCACTGTAAAGGACCCATTCTTTATTCTCGCTTTAAGCCCACTAAAAGTCAAGGCTTGCCCTATCACTCGACAAACCCTCCCTATGCGTTTGGAAAATTAACAATGACCTGTGGTGTGGTTTGTTCGGAACAAAGGAGCTGAACAAGTGGGTCGATGTTCGGCCGTTGTAATCCAAAGGCCAACAAATTAGTGTCGTTTGGTTTCTCAATTCCAAACAATCTGATTTTGTTCAATTTTTTATGACAAACAAATTGGGTTCGTTCAGTTCTCAACCACTTTTTTGGTTTCAGCCTTTATATATTTAGTTTCACATATTTAGCTGAAACTTATATATTTAGTTTTGAGTCACGCGTAAATATGTGTAGAAGAATGACGTTATAACACCACGCGGTAGAGCCCAAGAACACTCAATAATTTTTCTATGAAAAAGGTGATATACTAAGGAAACTTCTTGAAAAATCAGGGTTCCCTAATAATCTATTAAATAAAAAACTCTAATAGTCTGAATGCGAATCAATAAGTTACCCAGTACAAATCACACAATCAATCAAACAGATGAACGCACGATATACGTGGAAAACCCCTGAATGGGTAAAAACCACGGGAAGGAATCAAATCACTATAATCGTTGTGCAGTTACAGATATACCTATCCAAATGAAGTAAATCCTCACAACGTTCTAAGTATCACCTGCCGAGTCACACATACACCGCACCCAGTGATCTTGATCGTCAACGCCTTGAGTCGCACAAGCCCTCCAATCCTTTGCCTTTCGAACTCTACGGGCTTAACCTAAAGAACGATGATGTTGATGTAAAATCGTCTCGGAGATTATTTGTTGGCTTAGAGAATCAATCAATCTTTGAAGTTTTTCGAGATTCACAAACCGTAGCCGCCACAGATGTTTGGAGGTGGAAAATATGAGTGCTGGCCAAGTTTTCTCCACAAAACCCTAGCCAACGTTATATTTATAAGCTTCAAAATGTGCTTGAGTAGGTTCGGAGTTGCTCGAGCAAGTTACTAAAGGCAGTCCATTTGCTTAATGTGTAGCTGGTATGTTGCTTGAGCAAGTTTCTTGAATTATATCAAAATAATGACCGCAATAAAAAGAATTACATATTGATTTCCTTCCAAACCTAAACAGACACTCTAAATAATAAAATTACAACTTGATGTAAATGTGTGTTTTATCAAACGGAATTGCCAAAACAAAGGAATCCGAAACTTGGTCCTTACAATCTCCCCCTTTGACACTTCCATGACAAAACACACTACGAAGACAATCTATCCTATATAAACGAGTTGTAGAGAGCCTGCAAACAAAACTCAACATCCAAACATATTAGAATAACAAGCAACCTACTCCCCCTTTCATCATTCTCCCCCTTTTTAACATGGAATGGCAAAGGGCAAATAGGATAAATAATAAAGCAATATATGTGAACAATTTAAGACCAAGAGAAACAGCCAAATAAAAAATAAATAAAACGGAGCGCGGAAACTAGCATAGATAATATGACAGCTAAGAAAGAATGAAAAACATGTGAAACTCAATAAAACTTAATGAAACCAAATACTAAAAGATTAATTTTTTTTTTTTTTGAAGATACGAGCATGAGAATGTTTTAGCGCAAGTATTATATCATGAGATGATATACGAACAAGACATCCATACTTTAAGACACAACTTGATGATATAAGACCATGCAAGGCAGAAGAAATACAACACGCCATGATCAACGACATGTGAGGAAAGTGTGTGTGTGTGCATCCATGGCCTAGATATCAAGTTAGCTCAATTTAGGACCCATATTCTCATGAACAATAGGAGTATCAAGATGACTCCCCCTCAAGAAGTCAAACCAAGCTAGGTCGTCAATATTTTTTGTTGATAAGTACTTGCGGAGCTCCCCCTCAACATCTAATTTTTATTCTTTTTACAAATTATTCTCTTTTACCCCACTCGCCGTTTGACGCGACCGTCCAGACTGGATAGAGCCGAATGCAACCGGTTACTAAGTAAGTGGTCCAATACTAATACCACCTTTTCCATAAACTCTCATTTTTTTATATAACCTCACCGATGGAAATATTTTTTTCATTGTATTTTGCACTATCATCGACGGCTTCACACTACTAGGACTTTTGTCCTATAGGTAGCCATTTCCTCAAGTCATTCAATCTCTCAATTCCGGAAGGGGAGATGGAGACAAAAAACAAATGGTGGTGGATGAATTTCAACATCACATTTGGAATTCTAACCACGGGTCAATCTCAAAAAGAAATCTCAAGATACAGACCAAGTTTATGAGAACAAGACCCCTAATTGTCAACCATCCATAATAGCCATGAATAAGTGTACAGAATGTCGGATACTCATGGTTCATTGGCATTCAAATGTTCTTGTAGGGAGAATACCAAAAAGAAGTGCAATAAAAATAAAGATGAACATGTTCATAAAATCCAATGATATTCAACTACTCACTGAAGACTATCATGCTCAATTCACACAACAGCTAATAAAACAACAACAAAGAAAATGATTTTTTTTTAAAACTTTTTTTTTATGAAATAACGCAAAAAAAAAATAAAAATGATGAAATAAACTATGAATCACCATAACTCTAGGTAGGGCTGTCCAGCGGATCATCCGATCCGCCAATCCGAACCGATCCGAACCATCCGTTGATCCATCCGTGAATGTTCGGTTCGGTTCCGGATCGAGAATTTTTTATCTGACGGTTCCGGATCCGGATCGGATCGGATCGGATCCGCTCGATCCGCTCAATCCACTCAATAATCCTTCTTTAATCTATCAAATTCGCCTGATTCGACTCGATCCGATCCGATGCGATCCGATCCGATCCGTTCCAATCCGATCCGATCCGTGAATGTTCGGTTCGGTTTCGGATCTTAAAAACCATAATCCGCTCTGAGCGGATCGGATCGGATCGGATCCGATCCGTGGACACCCCTAACTCTAGGTATCAAAAAATGCAAGATCAAATAAACCTAGATTATGGAACCACGAACTAGCCTCAAAAGGCAAGGCCAACCTCTCCAAATGAACTATAGTCATCTAGAGAGTTAAGATCATCATCAACATCAGAGTCCAAATCAGTTTTACGCACCCAAAGCTGTCGAGGCTTTCCCTTGTCAACACTAGTTCTTTTAGTGGTTATGGGCCTGCAAATGTGTTTTATGTCTAGGCCTTTGAAAATACTCCCTATGATTGTTCATGTTATGGTAATGGAGAGGAGTCCTGTGATAGCCATAAAAGGCAAAACAATAAGGACGAATATGGCCTCTAATTCCACAATGATGGCAAGCGGGCACAAAATTATTATGACCATAAGGACGAGCTACATGTGGATGTGAAGTGTATGACTCATGCATCTTCCTACAGTGCGGTCTAATATGACCAGTCATACCGCAATAATGACAAGTTGGAACGAATTTAATAACAGGATTAAAAACTTGAGACTTAGCATTATTAATAACTTTAGTTTTTACCTCCTTGCGTTTGTGATGTCCGTTTGCCACTATTGTCGTTTGCTTCTTTAGCGTGAGAGAATTGAGCTTGCTTTGTATGCCATTAGAATTCTTCTTCTTATCTTTACGATTGGTCCCTTCTCTCCCAATTGGTGGAGTTGAAGATGTCGCATGATAACCCAGCCCTGAACGATCGCTAGAATGTCGTTGGATGGAAAGAATATGATCCAACACTTGGGTCCCTGTCTTTGTATCATTCTCTAATTTTTCCTTTAACTTTGCACTAGTCAAGGCCTTATTTTTCTCAAGAAGAAGCTCAATTTCTTTATTCTGCTCATCCCTCTCTTGAGTGCGTTCATTCAATTAAAGTAGCTTCTAAACTCTTGACCTTATCAGAAAGCTTATCATTCACCTTCATCAATTTTTTACTAAAAACATGAAGTTTGTTGTACTCCTCTTTGATCTCATCCATGTCATCAAAGCTTTCCGCCTCACTATTATCTGTCTCAGAACCACTCGATTCGGAAAGACCCTGAGGATTTAAGGAAACTCCGAAAGCCAACAAGTTTCTATCATTATTTTTGTTGTTATCCTGTTCTTCATTCGATTCATCAGAATCGCTATCATCCCACGTTTGAGCAACAAAAACCAAAAAACCTTCTTTTTCTTTTTGTTAGCACAATCTAGGGCATAATGACCAAAACCATGACACTCGAAACACTATGGTCCCTTAGGTGGTCTTTTTCCCTCCTTTTTAATTTTTTTTAGAAAATTCTCCTTTTCCTTTATCATTTTTTTTTCATACTATTTTTAAATTGTTTAAAAAAGCTTTCATCTCCTCAAAATCGACATTACTATCACTATCTGAACCTTTCTTATATTTTTTTTGAGTACTTTTAAAAACAATTGAAGACTCCGAATGTTTTACTTTAGGCTAAACAGGTTTAGATTGCAATAGGTCAGCCTCATAAGTTTGGAGAATCCCAACTATTTCTTGAATAGATTTTTCTTTTAATTTTCTCTTTCCCTCTAGTATAGTTACTTGAGTTTTAAATCTAGGAGGTAAGGAGTGTAATATTTTTTTAATAATACGAAATGAAGGAATTGGCTCACCCAAGTTCTCATAGCTATTGATGATGACGATGAGCTTGGAATAAAATTGATTGAAGGTCTCTTCCTCCTGCATTCTGATGGTCTCAAACTCCGTAGTAAGCCTTTGCAGCTTAGACTGCTTAACCACGTCTGTCCCCTCGTGACAAGTAACTTGAATGTCCCATGCCTCTTTCGCTATTTCACAGTTAGCTATTTTCTTGTGCTCATTAATATCAATATCAAAAAATAAAATATCAAGTGCACGGTTGTTAGCCTGAAGTAATGTTTTTTTCAGCGACTGATAACTCAGATTGGGGTTTTTTTAACCTATTTGTCCTCTACAGTTTTCATGGGCCTAGTGTACCCCACAACACATGAATCCCAAATTTCTTCACCGGATGATCTCATTATAGCCTTTATTCTAGATTTCCAGTAATCAAAATTATCAGCATCAAGTATAGGCAAATTTCTAGACACGTGATTCATGTTCATATTCATGATGGATCTGCTCTAGGAAAATAAATCCTAACGGAAGGAGCAGCTCGCTCTGATACCAATCGAAAAATCAGGGTTCCCTAATAATCTGTTAAATAAAAAACCCTAATAGTATGATTGCGAATCAATAAGTTACCCAGCACAAATCACACAATCAATCAAACAGATGAACCCACGATATACGTGGAAAACCCCTGAATGGGTAAAAACCACGGGAAGGAATCAAGTCACTATAATTGTTGTGCAATTACAGATATACCTATCCAAATGAAGTAAATCCTCACAACGTTCTAAGTATCACCTGCCGAGTCACACGTACACCGCACCCAGTGATCTTGATCGCCAACACCTTGAGTCGCACAAGCCTTCCAATCCTTTACATTTCGAACTCTACGAAAGGGCTTAACGTAAAGAACGATGATGTTGACGTAAAATCGTCTCGAAGATTATTTGTTGGCTTAGAGAATCAATCAATCTTTGAAGTTCGTCGAGATTCACAAACCCTAGCCGCCACAGATGTTTGGAGGTGGAAAATATGAGTGCTGGCCAAGTTGTCTCCACAAAACCCTAGCCAACGTTATACTTATAAGCTTCAAAATGTGCTTGAGTAGGTTCGGCGTTGCTCGAGCAAGTTACTAAAGGTAGCCCATTTGCTTAATGTGTAGCTTGTATGTTGCTTGAGCAAGTTTCTTGAATTACATCAAAATAATGACCGCAAAAAAAAAGAATTACATATTGATTTCCTTCCACACCTAAACACACTCTAAATAATAAAATTACAACTCAATGTAAATGTGTGTTTTGTCAAACGGAATTGCCAAAACAAAGGAATCCGAAACTTGGTCCTTACACTTCTAATATATTTTTCTACAAATTAGATATAAAAAAAAAGTAAAACAAAAAAATCCAGTGAAGAACTGTGCCCTCACTGGTCTGTAAATGGCTCCGCCCCTGCTTCTTGCCTTTGTCTTTGTGGGTTTCGAGGTGTTTGCTTTTGGCCTTCATCTACTTTCTCTGAATGTAAAACATGCTCGAAAATCCTGGCGTTGTAACTAAATTAAGCAGCACTTCTCAAGCCTCAAATAGGTCTTATTGTTCTTATAAGGAGTTTGGACAACTTGAATCACTTGAATTATACCATTTCAATATAATCATTTTCAACAGAAGTTGGTCATGTGGAAGCCCCTACTGAAAATATAGAACTTTTTTTCAAGTATAAGAACAAATAAATACCAAAAAGCAATTAGAAACCTTGCTCAAGGAGATAATCACCCAGCTTTCCAACAATCAGGTTGCACTTTTTGGTAAGTGTACTGGGGCGAAATATAAAAGAGATAAGGGTCAAGGCCGGTCCGGTCAAAAGGCCTAATCGTTAGGAAGGCAGGGCTCATTTCTTAACAAAGGGGGCCCAGACAGTGTCAGCCGAGCCGATATGACCGTACCGAGACAGTGTTGTTAGATACTTTGACACTTTCTGGGGTTGTCCAAAACCTTCATTTGTGTGTTTGTTATAACGACTCCGTTTGAATTATAATAGGTAGATTTTTTATGGGATAGTTGCTTGCTCGATGCTCCTCCCATTATCTACACCAAAATGACCGCTACGAAGTCAATTTATTTGTGTGACAGGTGAATGCATTGCACAACATCATGCTTATTATTTTTCAAAATTAAAAATTTTGTTTCTGCATGATTTTCCTCTCCTATAAACCTCTCCGATTGCTTTCCATATTCATACATATATTCAAGCAAACGATTTTTTTTCTCTCCCCGAAAATTCTCTTTTTCCGTATATATATCATTACAATATTTTTTTTCTTTGGAAAAGAAATCAATCATAAGAAAGTTCCCTAATGTGTCATCTTATTTAGGGATCATCTTTCAAGGAAGTCAATTTAGATATTTGACCCATATGAGTTTATTCCTACAGGACTTCCTTACGTAAAAGATTTTTTTTTTGGGAAAAGAGATCAAAGGGATTTTGTCTGCCACATGTATAGGCATTTCCTCTTGCGTATACATGGGAGCACTTGCCATTGAAAGTGAATGCACAATTGTTTACGAGATAAATAAGACAAAATTTATATTTCTTTTTTTAGTGTGCATTAATTCTTTTAAGGAGCACTTTTCATATCACATCATTCATCCATTTGGTGTTCGTGTTTCGTGGTGTCGTATACTGCTGTGACCGAATCTTTTGGAGATCAATTCAGAGCCAATTGAATCCGGAGATCGGGCGTGAAGTCTATGGTTCATCTATTGAATCTTGAAGAAGCTCTGGGAGCATTGGAGATTGGCGAGAATAGATAAAGGCTTGGGGTAAGGTTTTTACTATTTCGCAATCTGTACTTTTTTTTTATTAATAGAATAGAGCAGAAGTGTTAGGCAGTGGTTCTGACTTAAGGTTATTTAGGACCCTAAGTTTTTCCACGTAAATCGTGTGTTTCTTGTCTCAATTTTATTTTCACTGCACTACTTGTGATTTGGTTTGAATTAATCAAGATAATCAACCAGTTCTTATTCAATAAATTTTAATCGGACTTTCTTTTTATAAACTAGTAATTTTTATCAAGACTCCTATTCACCCACTCTAGGACTAGATTGAACGCTTCTGTATAATTTCAGGTGTCAACTGAGCCCAATATAATTGTGCCGAGTCGGTACGAATTGAATAAATTGGCATCTTGGTCGAGACGAGATTGTTCCGAACAAGTCATCCGAGTCGGTACGAATTGAATAAATTGGCATCTTGAACGCTTCATACGTCATTATGACGACGACTGATCAGTTATGACACACATCATTCAAAGATACGTTGCATGCACATGCAATCATAACGGACTTGTCTCGTGACGTGGCGTGATGTAACATCACCAGAGCTAAGCGTGAGATCTACGCTCCAACTTGGAGCCTAAGCTAGGAAGGCCTATATAAGAAAAGCGAAGGGAATCGTAAGGGACACACAATTCATTTCACTACTCTCTACTTCTCTGGTACTTCTGTCTAAGTATCTCACTAGACCATTGGAGTGCCTGGCCACATTTCGACCGGGTTTGACACTAAGGCCAAACGTTACTTGTGTAAGAGAGTCGATAGATCTACACACTACGGTGAAAAAGAGCCAACTCAGAGAGGGTCATTGGAGTTGGTCACCACAAATGGCGACTCCATTGGGGAAACTCAACCTATACTCTGGTGTTCAAGCTCCAGATCTTACCATTTTCTCCTCTTTTTCACCTTCTCCTAGCCATTTCCCATGGGAAGAGAACTAAATATGACTGATCCTAAGGGTCTTTCAACTTCTAAAGACCAAAAAACCACCCGTCACGTTTCTATTTCTATTCTACCAAATATCGCCAGACTTCTGGTCCAGACACTCAGCAACTAACTCAGCGTTTCGAGGATCGATTTTCAAGCGAGTTTCGAACCGGCCATAACAGAAGTGATAAACGTAGCGCTCGGTTCGAGCTGGATGGACAAAGCTCTGAGCTATGCTACAAGTTGGAGCTAACTCAGCATCTCGAGGAGCGATTTTTGAGCTGAATTTTGAACCAGCCATAACCAAAGTGATGAACATTGAGCTCAGTCTGAGTTGGATGGATAAGGTGCCAAGCTAGTGTTATACCTAAAGGATGATAAGTTGCCAACTGATAAGAGAGAAGTCCACCAAATTAGAAGCAAAGTGGCCAACTACTAGCTTTCTCCAACCAAAGTGCGCTACAGAAGATCAAGAACATGACCTTATCTTATGGTGGTCCACAAGAACCAAATCTAAACCGTACTACAAGAGCTCCACTTTGGGAGTGGGGCTTTTTATCTGAGTATAGATCCATTGCTCACTGAGTCATCACTCAAGGGTATTGGTGGCTCGAGATGAAGGAGGACGCAGAAGTTGTACCTCAATATACAAAATGAATGAAAAAGCTAACTTTCCTTCACCACTCTGTCTTATACTCTATGTTAAATTTTTAAGAGCCTTTCTGCTTGAACTCATCAATCACAAACGTCTCGGTAAAAATACCGAAATGGCTTCGGCTAGGCGCAGTAAAAAATGTCTCAGCTTCGGAATAATCAACAATGCCTCTGTAAAAAAAAAAAAACAAACGGCTTTGGCTAGGCGCAGTTAAAAGTGCCTCAGCTTCGGCTAGGCACACTC
Source organism: Vaccinium vitis-idaea (assembly GCA_963854785.1). Lineage (NCBI taxonomy): Eukaryota > Viridiplantae > Streptophyta > Magnoliopsida > Ericales > Ericaceae > Vaccinium > Vaccinium vitis-idaea. The sequence continues at coordinate 16,139,505 of OY978218.1, read as the reverse complement.
AAGAACGTCTCGGTAAAAATACCAAATAGCTTTGACAAGGCGCAATAAATAATGCCTCGGCTTTGGCTAGGCACAATAAAAAAAAAAGCCTCAGTGAAAATACCAAATGGCTTTGGCTAGGTGCAATAAAAAATGCCTCGGTTTCGTCTAGGCACAATCAAAACTGGCTCAATGAAAATACCAAACGACTTCGGCTAGATGCATAAACAAATCGACAACTTGTGTTGTACATGTTCCTATATTCACTCGGTGCTAATACCGAGTTGCCATTCGACTGTCTCAAACTAAGCCACAATTTATTGGGCCTTCGGTTCAAAGACAAACTCATAAACTGCTCGGTTAAAATTGAACCATCAACCCTAGAATGGGGTATTATGTTATTTATGCAAATTGTTTCCTAAGGCTTTTACCATTTACTCTAACTTAGGCCAGGGGAATTTTCTTGTCCTAAGCCGAAGTAACTAAAGGGTATACATGGGGAGAAACAATCTACACAATAATAGCAAAACATTCATTCACCAAATAAAACACTGATCAAAAGCATTTAATCCCAATCAAAGACAACATGTGGAACAATTTTGGCTAGGCCATGAGTTTGAGGTTTGCTAGGGCTCGAAAACACGATTCGTAGCAAAGAAGCCAACCTAGAAGGAATAAGCTCGGCTACCGAGAAGAGCAAAATGATACGGCTCGTACTTATGTCAACTCCTCCCTCAAAGAAAATGCTTCGGCAAGAGTTGAGGGGCTATTGTACTGGGCTGAAATATATAAGAGATAAGGCTCAAGGCCGGTTCGGCTAGATGGCCAAATCATTAGGAAGGCTGGGCTTGTTTCTTAGCAAAAGGGGGGCCAGACAAACAACCAAGCCCAATATGATTGTACCGAGACAGTGTCAACCAAGTCGAGCCAATATGGTCGTACCGAGACAGTGTCAACTAAGCCAATATGACCGTGCCGAGACGGTGCCAATGGAGCCCAATATATTTTTGCCAACTGCCGAGTTGAAACGAATTGAATCGCAAAGAGGATGAACCGGCATCTTGGCCGAGACGAGATTGATCCAGACGAGTCATACGAGTCAGGTAAACCCGAAATGACTTGCCGAGACGAGATTGATCTGTACGAGTCATCCAAGCCGGGTAAACCCGAAATGACTCACGAGGAATACGGTAGGCAGTTCAACCGACACGTCATGGATGACGTCATCCAAGGCGGTTACCGTGCGTGACAAGCCATGTGCATGTAACTGTGACCTTCATACGTAATTATGACGACAACTGAACGATGATGACATGGATCGTGCAAAGATATGTTGCATGCACATGCAATCATAATGGACTTGTCGTTTGACATGGTGTGATGTGACGTCAGCAGAGCCGAGCATGAGGTCTACTCTCCAACTTGGAGCCTAAGCTAGGAAGGCCTGTATAAGATAAGCGAAGGGAACCCTAAGAGACACAAAATAAATTTCAGTACTCTCTACTTCTTTGGTACTTCTCTCTAAGTATCTCACTAGACTGTCGGAGTGCCTTCCCCGGCCACGTACTGGCCGGGTTTGGCTCGGGCGTTACTTGTGCAAGAGTATCAAGACAGTTAGATCTACACACTATGGTGGAAAAGAGCCAACTCAGGAGGGTCATTTGGAGCTAGTCACCACAGTAAGGATACATTTCTTTGTGCTAGTTGAAGGACCAGAGGATACAGAGCGGATGAAAGTGTCATGGCTACCACTAAGGATGTTTGAAAACTATATTTCGATGGGGCCGCGCATCAAAAAGGATTCGGAATCGAGCTGTTGTTGATATCGCCAGAAGGGCCACATATTCCTCTCGCCTTTAAGTTGAATTTTGAAGTCACAAACAATCAAGCGGAATATATATGAAGCTTGCATTGTTGGGATGGAGGCCGCTTTGTGGTGGGTTGACATCATTTTCTAAGGAGACCTACACTATTTCATCCAATAAGAGGAAGGATAATGTTCACCCTCTTTTAAGGAAGGTGAACAAAATTGCAGAGACATTAGGATGAGCAAATTAACGTACCAAACGACCAATATACAACCACATTAGGACGAGCGATTCTTTTTTTTTTTTTGCCATTCTTTAATCCTAATCTACTCTATCCTAGGGGACTTGGGGAGGGGGTGGGTGTTTATGGGAATCGAACCCTGTCCATGTGCATGGGAGTATCAGGGAGGCACCAACTGCACTGCACTCCACTTGCAGGACGAGCGATTCGCTTAGGCAACAGAAGGACAGGTTCCTTTGATAAGTCGAACCAAAAGAAATAAAGATTTCTAGCATTTGCCTTCAAATTTGAAAATTTTGCCAATTTCAATCCCAATCTTGATGTGATTATTTTCCAAAGGGCAGGTGCAGTCCGTGATCTGCATTTGCGTTTTGCCGTTTCTTTTTCTCTGATGCAGTAAGTCAAGTTGGGCCTATTGTGGCTCTTTAAGTGTAAAATATGTTGTTTAAAATGGGCCCTTATACAAAAAAAATAAAAATTGGACTTATGTATTGGGTACCAAAAAAAATAGGGCCTCCTAGTTTTAACACATTTTTTGAGATCTAAGACGCGAGCCTCTTGGGCCTTAGCAGAGGGCCGGCCCTTCTAGCGGTGGCAAACATCACCACATGTCCCTATCTCGATCAAGTATAGGCAAGATGTCATCATTTTTTTTTTTTTTTTTTTGTGTTGGGGCAGAAGGGTGGCTACAGGCTTTTAAGTTTCTCGGTTGTGACAAAATTGTAGTAATAAAAATTTTGTATGCAAATCACCATGTAAACTAAAAATATTTATTTGGATTGAAAACATATCTGGCCGGCCTGGTTTACTTACTGCTAGATTAAGTGGATTTTTATTTATTCTGACTTTATATGAATGATTCAGTGCAAATAAAATTAAAAGAACAAATTATATGTGAAATAAATAAATAAATAAAATTTTAGAATAAATAAATAAATAAATAAAATTTTAGGACATTTTTTTTTTAATCCCGAACTACAGCCGCCCCTGTTGGGCCATATGCGCTGTTTGGCTACAGATAATCCCTCATGAAAGTGCTGTTTTACATTCACAGTCAAGATATTAACAGCATTGGTAACAAAAATTCCACCCATAAAAGTGCTCATAATTTAAGATTGCACACTAAGGTCAAATCCCATAGAAAAATTGACAAACTGCATAATTGAGATGTTAGTACTTTCTTGGATAGATTTCCTGGTAAACAACAGTTTTTTGCCCCCTTAATATCATGGTGTCCAATTGATCCTGATTATTAATCTAGATATGAAAACTTTATCATGATTTCTGGTACTCCCTTCGTCCTTTTTTAGTGTAGACATTTCCATTTTGGGATATTCCTTAATAAATTTGTTTTGAAAAGTTAATAGGTAAAAATTTATACAATTATCATTTTGCTCTTTTGAAAAGTTAATGGGTAAAGAGTTAATGAGTTAAAGTGGAGAATAATTTTGGAAAGTTGAGGTGGAAAGTACAAAATGAAGGTAAAAATTGATGTGGAAGATGTAATGACGATATTTCTTTAATAAGTTGGATTTACAAAATAACACACTTAAAAAGGGACGGAGGGAGTACAAAAGAATGTTTCTAATAAATTTTGGAAGAACAATGATCCAACCAAGTCATATGATAACCCGTTTTGATTATAACCGAATCGGTTTCTTCATGGATTATCACTAGCTACGCCTCGTGTTCATGTATTATGAAGCTCGTGTTTTGCCACTCTCTTTCTCGATGTACCCGTTATCAAGTTTATATATTATATACTGTATCATTTTGCTGATCAAAAAATCCAGTCGAATGAAAAGACCCTTGGATTCCAAATAGGTAACACATGAAGAATAGCAGTGGACAGGTAAAAATGAACAACCGACAACCGAATCCCTTGTTCCTTGAGGGATTGGGGGGCCCTGCTGCCCCTTGGGTCGGCAGGGCCTGCCAACCCCATCCGCGCCGTCCATTTCGCGCATCAACGGCTCAAATCTCACTTCTCCAAAGTATATCCGAGCCGTCCATTGTTTGATGCAATCCGAGCCGTTGATGCACGAAATGGACGGCGCGGATGGGGTTTCTTCGCTGTGATTTGATGGAGGGTGATTTGGTTTTTGATTTGATTTCCTTTAAAACTAACCATGTGATTATCACAAACAATTCAAATATTACTAGTCCCACGAATCATAAAAGCGACGTAAGTTAATTTAGGTGAAAATTAGTATCAACTCAGAACAAGATTAATATATAGGAAACCCAATTCGTTTTTTAGTTCTTTTGTCAAAAGGATTTTGGGTTAATCGTCTGCCTACATGAGAGTATAAAGTATTGTAAAAGGTATATAAATTTGGAGTGAAAAATGCTAAGTACCCAAAATTTCTAGCCAGAAAGTTACCCATCAGTTTCTCAAATTCACTCTAAAGTGAATCTAAACCATTGATTTTAAATTCTAGGTACTTTGGAGTGTAGCATAAACACAACAAGATCATTTATTTCAATTGAATTTTATTTTTCAGCTTTCACCTCGTCATTTTTTTTTTCTTTTCAGACTCTTCTCACCAAGATGAACAATTTATTTATCAAAATTAAATCTAAAAAAGTAAAAATAAATATATCAACAAATAGACTTTTTACTTTATTATTATTTATTTTTTATGAACAAAAGAAGATTTTATAGAAAAGTCAGGATACATCAAGGGGAGAAAAGAAAGAGATCTCAGGAAAGAGGTCTAACATAGACCAATCAAGAGAGCGAGAGGTCTACCCAGAAAATATAGAAAAAATAATCTGCAAAACTCAAAACTCAACCTTATTTATTAAAACGAGTTAAGCCCAACACTAAACCACGTTGTGCATGCCCCAACACCTTTCTCCGTTGCAAACTCTTATGGGGGTTTAGGATAAAGTGCATGAAGCCATATGAATGTCCGGTGACGACTGACGGGTGAGGAAGAATGTTGAAGCACTATATGGTAGTATCTCAAGACCATTGAATAATTACTAACTCCCTCTATCCTACTTTAAGTGTCCACTATGGGATTCAGTGCATTTCAAAAAAAAAAAATGTTTCACTTTATAATTTTTTTATATTCTTTACACCAAATTAAAGTGCTTGATTTGGTGCAAAATAATTTTTTTAATAAATGTATGAAAATACTTTTTTTACGTCTAAGAAAACATACATTTCCCAAAAGATATACTTAAATTGGGACGGAGTGAGTGCTTATAATTAACACTCTACCCATAAAACATAAAAGAAGAAACAATGTAGTACATAATAATTGACCATATTTATAAAAAATAAACTTAAAAGAAAAAAACTAGCCTACTTTGATTTGTCATGTTGACATCCTCAAAATAATTTTTCGTTTTTAAAACCAATTTAATAAATTTTCAAAACTTTATTTTACATTTCAAATTGAGCTACACTATACAAACCCAAACAAATAGAAACAAATTGACAAAATGTTGAAAAGATATACCAAAGACAAAACAAAGAATCATGATGATGCTAGTCAAAGATAATCATAATTTTAAAATGAGTTTTTTTGTTTTTTTTTTTTCGGGGAATCAAGATTATGAAATCCTTCCACCCATTCACAAGACATCAAGTAAAGTTTTCTTTACAAACAACCCCCCCCCTCTCTCTCTCTCTCTCTCTCTCTCTCCTTACAAACCAAGACCACCACAAAGGATGAGCTTTCTACGCATATCAAACTGTCTAAACAATGACGCCACAGGCCCCATCAGAAACACCTATATGCACCTTTACAAGTTGCCGTCCGACGCCGAGTTAGTGAAGCCAAAGGAGGGAGGAGGAGGACCTGCTTGGAAGTATCAGTACTCCCCTAGGTTACTGGTGGACAACATCTCCTGTCGGCAGGCCGTGTACCGAAGGAGCTTCACCTTTCCCAGCAAAGATTTAGTGCCCGAACAGACCAACAAATGCTTTCATCCAGTCAGAGAGATCCGGGTGGTTACTGGCGGTCGTCGTCGTCGGAGGAGGAAGGTTCCGGTCAGCAGAAAAAGGCGGTGGCGGTGTGTGGTGGCGGTGAGGAGAGTGAAGGAGTTCTCGTGTAACGCGTTGCGTGCTATCTTCCATAAGCTGCTTGCTTGCGCTGTTAGTGTAGATGTTGTGGATCATAAAGGCAAGTGAGGAATTGTTGTTCATTTGAATCATATCTTGCAAGTTCGGATAATTTTGTTAATGGGCGGGTATTTGTTTAATTTGTTGCCGTCATGTATGTGATTTTCAAATTTTGCGGCAATTTGTGAATTAAAACTTGTCTTCACTGGTTCTTCTGCAAAATAATGAAAGCATATCTCCATGAATTGTTCATTGTAGTACCTATGAATGTGCCTTTTTCTTTTGTAATGCTGGGCATCCTGGTTCATCCTGTGCGCATCTCGGATTAAATTCGATTCGTCGGTGCCGAGATGGACAACCGAATGGGGCTCACTACAATCATGTAATGAGTTACCTCATTATAGGGCCCCCAAAGCTAGACCTACTACTCCATAACGACCCATTTTGCACTGATAAAAAATTAGACTGTTTGGCGAGTGGAGAGGGTGGTGGATAGGAGCCTTAGGGCAAACGCAACAGCGCTCGCCTTCAACCTCATTTCTCCAGATGATCGTGTTGTGCCAAGTCAAACATGTATTTATAGTAACTAAGAATTAACTACTACTCCGTAGAATAGTGGTTAAGTCCGAGTTTCGATCTACGGAGACAGATTGGCTAAGTTACATTATTTTTTATTTCTTTCTAAGTTAATTAAGTAAAAATAGGATTGGTTTGATTGATTTGGAAACTAAATGAATTAAGAGAACAAGTTATTAAATTGGTGAAAAACTAGTGAGATAAAGATCTAAGGTTTTGAATCCACCCCAATCACGTAACTAAGCTATGTATAGGTTAGGGTTATTATTTCGAATCATGAAGGAATATCACTGGGGCTTGCAAACCCTATGGATATTCGTCTAGAGGATAATTGTGTTGCCAACAAGCATGGGCTATCCCATAGCACGAACCGTCTTGCTAGCACACCTCGTCTCTTTACGAGCTGTTAGTGGCACGGTCCATCTTACGAGCATAGCCCATCTTAGTCACCCAAGCACAAACATTAAAAACCATTGATTAACTCAATATTTGAAAGCATGCAAGCAAATACCCAATAGGTTGGAAGTACTAAAACCATTCCATTCATATGTAATAGAAAGAGTTCTAGTTAATCAATCGATTGGAATCAATAACCTAAATCTATACATAAACGTAGTTACTTATGATTCTTAAACAAAAAATATAGGAAACAGGGGGGAGATGCGCAGCCTTGTGCTGCACAGCGTGCTGTGCGGGCCCATAATTGGGTTTTCAAGAATTAAATCACAAAACAAACACAAACCAAGATAGTATTGTATATACACAAGTAGATATGTAAGTGAGTAGAATTTGTATCCCTCCAGTGGAGAGAGATTAGTTCGAGGAGCTCGTCAGAGAGAAGAGAGAAGAGATCGGGTTCCGAAAGAAGAGTGAGATCGCTATTTGAGGAGTTGGAGAGAGAAGAGGTCGCGTTTGGGGGGAGAGGGTTTAGCTGTGAGCCAGATGTGGGGGAGAACGTGGGAGAAAGAGAGAGAGAGAGGCTTTTTAATTTTTAATCTCAGCCCTCCATCTCTATGGCTAAGATGGGGTGTAAAAATGTGTGTGCAAAATGTGTGTCCACAGATCCGGCCCCGTGTGTGTGTGTGTACACCAATGATCTAACAAGGGATCCCTCGTTTTGTTAAAATTCGTACCTCGTAGTTCCCGACCGTATTTTGATAATCCGAACCGTGTCCTGAAAACATGTTTTTATGAGTCCCCATGAGAAACACAATGACTGGAAAAATCTTCATCTCAGCAGTTTTTCACAAATGGGTACACATACTGTTTTATGAAAAAATGCTTGGATCAAGCCTTTCCGGTTATTTTTTTGGTGATTCCTCGTAGGCCCCTCAAAAACATGTTTTAAACACATTGAACGGTTCAACCCATCAAAATTCGATCGGAAAATGGTAGGTCCGCATTTTAACAAAATAAAGGATCCCTCACTATAACGGGACTCTCACACACACACATTGAGCTGTGCACTTAAAATAAAATAGCAAGCCTGAACAGTGAACACCTTTTTCGATCTCCCCGACAGACTCGATATAAGGCATGTTTGTTTTTGTGTTCTTCGCAGTCTTAGTCGCTTTTTTGGATGGGTTGTGAGGAATTTGGTGGTGTTTGGGTTTCAGGTTTGAGTGTTTTTTTCCTCTGTTCCTCTTTGTTTGGTTGCATCTTTCCTTCCCAGCTAGCTTTTTGAGTCTCGTGTGTTGTTGTGCCGTGATCCGTTTAATCTTTGTTTTCTTCTTTCAAACTGCAGACTCTTTATAACGCTAGGCATTTTGCTTCACCCCATTCTCACTCTCTCGTATAGCTAGCCCATCTCATTAGGCTAACCCCTATTCCCTACCAAAAAGCACACTCTCTCTCCTCTTTTCCCTCTCTTGACCTTTTTGTGCAACTTCACACTAGATATCCTTTTACCAAGTATGCAACAAGAATACCTTGGATTAGGCAAAGTAAAGAGTAGGGTTGGAGATGCTCAATTGGGTACTAATCTTCCTTGGTTGTGGCTAGGTTATTGCAATGCAAACATGCAATGCCTGTAATGGAAGGAGAGAGACCCTACCGCAATCAAAGGGCACAGAGATACATCAAAACATATGTACATGGAGATTCCCCACTATGTTTGACATGTTAAAAAGGTGGTTAATTAGGTGATCTGATCCTGACTGTGTCTCAACTAATTCATCCAAAAGTAAATTTCACTTTTTTGACTACTTTTCTCTCATATAATTGCTCTATGAACTGCTACAAGCTGTAATCGGAAATGATACCATCTTTCAGAAAGCTCGATCAGTTTGGATGACAACAATCTAGAATTAGAAATGAGTATTCTATTTCTCTAATATTCAGGAAATTTCCGTCCGTGCAACGTAAGAATGAGAACACGGAATGGGGAAAACTTTGTTTTAGAGCTTGAGACGAATGAAACTTTGTTTTGTTTCAGGAAATTTCCGTCCGTGCAACGTAAGAATGAGAACACGGAATGGGGAAAACTTTGTTTTAGGGCTTGAGACGAATGAAACTTTGTTTTGTTTCAGGAAATTTCCGTCCGTGCAACGTAAGAATGAGAACACGGAATGGGGAAAACTTTGTTTTAGGGCTTGAGACGAATGAAACTTTGTTTTGTCCGTCCGTGCTCTCAGAACCGGCTCATGCATGAATCTCATGAACCCTAGGATTTAGGCCCCCCAAAAAACCAAAATTTTTAGGGCCCCCCAATTAGTTAGGACCCCTACATATATATACTAACCCCAATACAATTTTGTACGTTTGCCGCTAAAAGTGCGAGAAGACAAATGTTCGAATGATAGATTTTGAAATATTGTAGCGGTTGTATATTTTTGGATAACTATAGGTTTGCATTTGCAATGGTAAATCTTCTGTAATAGTTTTTATAATAACACTTTATTAGCCAATTTTTGTATACAAAATATAGGGTGGGCCCCCTTTTTTTTTTTCCCCAGTGACTGGACCTCGTTTAATAAGTTCGATTTAGGCCTCCCAAAAATATGAGCCGGCTCTGCGTGCTCTACTCTTGTACATGGACTATAAATGGGTTTTGTGTGACATGCCGGGAATTATGTGAAGGGAAAAGCCACTTTTATTAGCAATCACATTCTCAATCTAACTCTTTCCAAACATTGGAATCTTAGAGTTCTGGAATCACATTCTCATTACCTCCTGAAATGTCTGTCATTCAAACACAGCCCAAATGAAACGGCATTTTTGCAAGTATATATTCCGTACAATAACCATTGACCTATAGTCAAGTATATATAGCCCAAATTTCCTCCTTCTCAAGGTAAAAAATTGCAGACCGATGGAGCAATACGCAAAAGTAATGTTAATTATAATTATAACTAGTTATTAGCAAATATAAAATGCACTTTGGATGAAAAAATAAATGAAGAACACAGCATATGTAATGATAGTTTCTTTCAGGATTTATAAAAATCTATCTTCTTGGTCAATTGATTAATTGATTTTTCATTGCCAGCTTCCGTATTTCTATTTATTTCCCTTAGCCGTGCATTAAATGAAACTAAGAAGGGATGCTTTAATGAGACATGCCTACATTATGGCCAAGTTTTCCACTAAAAATACCATCTTCAAACTTAGTTAACAATGAGTGTTGTAGTCTCCGTTAAATAATATTTTTGTGATGCATGTATTTAGAAAATGATTTGTAGAAAAATACCAAAAATACAAATAAAATAGGATCTAAGCCTATATACTTCGAGAGCAAAGAATTTTCAATCAGCTGACCCCATATCCTGACTTTTTTCTCAGCCATTGGTTCCCTTTGTTTTTTCCTCCAAATCATTGGCCGCTCGAATTACACGGGCTGAATTAGCTCATGGTAAAAAGTCAAACAAAAGGTTAAATTTCGTGGGAAGTGGAAGCACACCCTTTATCATTTGTCGGGATAGGAAAAAATTTTGGGTACCGAGTGGGTACACGTGGCCAAAAGTGTATTGGACGGTCGAGATCGAAACCCTCTCTCTCCTACTCTCTCTCCTGTTTCTCTCCGTAATCCGAATCATCCAAAACCGTAATGGATGGCCCAGATTGCGCAAGGGGCTACCACGTGGTACCCGCTCGGCACTGAAAAATTTCTCGTCTGGATAGATTCACGAGGAATTTTAGATGGTACTCTCCCTCTGTCACAATTTTATAGTCCCAGTTGACACTTTTTGTCGTCTCAAAAATATTGTCCCACTTCAAAACTAAATGGGTAATTGTTAAAGAATTTCCTCTTATACCCTGATATTGTGAAATTAAAAATAATAAAAAGTACGAAAGTGTAATGATTGAAGAGGTAAAATAAGAAAAACATGTTTTCAAAAGTACAATGATTATGTCCCCTTATTAGGTTGGAATTCTCAAAAGGGACTATAAAATTGAGACGGAGGGAGTATATGCGTAGTGGGCAATCCGAGTAGCGCTTCACGTGACAAACTAGATGGACAAGTGGGTCGCCAGGTCTTTATACTATGTGTCGCAACTTCTTATTTTCCTGGAACATTTTGGCCTATTTTGGTTTAATAATATTCCTAGAAGATTATAATTTTTCTGTGTTTGTTCAATCTTTTTGGCCTTTATTTGCATTGCGTCAACAATTTTTGAATTTTTAGTTTTTGTAGAAGAGAGGAATTTAAAAAGTAAAATATGATCAAAATTTTAAAAAAAGAATTCACTAAAGACAAATCTAATACAAAACAGGTAGACTTTTTGGATTATATTTGTCTTATTAAAGAATTTTAATTTGTTTCATAATTTTTACTTCTTATATTCCCTCCACTGAGGCAAGCCAATAATCCACTGAAAAGTAATGTAAAACTAATAAATGGAAAGAAATTAGGAATAATTAGTCATAAATACACAATATTTTGCTTATTTAAAGGGAAGGACAATGAACATTTGCAATCAAACATAAAAACAAGGAACATTTGCAATCAAACACGTACACACACGGACCTACTTCCACGGGGAGGGGATTTTCACTATAATCTGGACAAAATCCGAGTTGTGTTACACACTCACTCTCAGTCTCACGATAATGAAATCCTCACAGTTCTCTCGTATATTTCTCTCTCACACTCTCTGCCTCTCTCACTTTTGTCACACAAAATAATCAAGACATATCCGAGTATTTATAGAGATACAAAATAAAACCCTAATCACTCTCACCCGGGCCTAAGCCCATCCGGCCCACACAGGGTGGAATCCCAACAATCACCCCCCTTCATACCTAGTGGCCAAAGTTGACTGCAACACCCCCATGTCGCTACCTCTAGCAAGCGCCTATGTCACTAACCAATCGAGCATCCATGCACCATCAAACAGAGTACAAAAACCCGAAAGAGTGTATCCTTGCAAAACCAGAATCGGTAGCCAATAAGAAAATCTGAGTACCGCACCCCCTCAACTAGAATGCCTCCACTTGCACACCTCAACCCGAAGTGTCTGCGCCCCCCAACTGAAGCGCTTGCACCCCCTCAACTGGGGTGCCCGCACCCCCCTAGGGTGCAGCCAAGACTCACTGGCTCGGCGACCTTGGTGATAGTGTCCCCCCTCCTGTGTCGATAACTTCGGAGAGATCACTACCATCAAGCACATAAAGAGCGAAATAAACTCCTTTTGGCATCGTCGGAGCTCCCAAAATCTCCATCTCTTTCCTCTGAGCTTTCCCGTGGACAACTTTCACCCATTGCTTTGTCTCCTTCTGGCCTGAATCCCGCACGACTCCTGAGCAACCCTGCTTTCTCCGTGTACGTGTCTGCAAATGGCGCATCTCCCGCCCAACTAAACACCCTATACCACTTGCTCCATGTCTAACAATAGCCCCTCTTGTCATGACAGATCCCGCAACCTTGTATAACCCACTAAATTTCTTCCCCAACAGTACATCCCGCTCTCCAACAGAAACCCGAAGTACTCCAGATTATGCAGAAAAACTACATCCTCTCTCATCAAGCATCCCGAGAGATATCAAGTTCTTCTTCACTCATGCAACGTGTCTTACTCCCGCTACCTTCACAATTTTTTCACTCGGCACCCAAAATTTCATTGTCCCCTTGCCAACAACCCGATTCACTAAACTAGTAGTCATCCGGACAAAACCTCCATCGTATGCCTCGTACTCCCAAAACTGTGACCTAGCTTGCAGACATGATATGAGCACCCAGAATCCAGTACTTAATCCGATTTTCCGCATCTGTAGCGTTTAACACAGCCAACACACAATCATCATCGGATTCCCCAAAAGCCACTATTGCCTCCTTTGGTGGGATTCTCTCTTTCTCCGCCTTAAATCATGGACAATTCCTTTTTATATGCCCCTCTTCCTGGCAATGATAGCAAGTGAAAGTATGCCCCTTTGACTTGGAACGATTGCCGCCTCCCTTCCTTCCACTTCCCTTTTCTTGGCTCCTACCCCTGTTACCATCCGAAATTAGTGCTTGTGGCTCGTCAGCCTGTTCAGTCCCCATCTCTTTCCTCCTAGCCTTGAAAATAGCATCCTTAACCATAACCATAGTCAACTTTCCTTCCGGCGCAGAGTTACTCAAGGAAACAACCAATGTCTCCCAATTATTCGAAAGAGAACTGAGCAACAACAAAGCCTGCAACTCATTATCGAACTTCATCCCAACATTGGACAGTTGATTAACCAAACTCTAGAACTCACTGGAATGTAGAGCAATAGAATCCCCAACCCAGAGTTTCAACTTCACAAGCCTCCTCATCAGTAGCACCTTATTCCCTGATGTTTTCGACTGATACATCCCCTTCAATTTCGTCCATAGAGTGTAAGCGTCTGTCTCCTCAGCTACATGATGAATAACCTCCTGTCCAACACACTGGCGGATCAATGCAACTACTTTCTTATTAATCCTCTTCCAATCTTCTATTTTCACCTCTGTCGGTTTGACTCTTATGTGTTCCAAGGGATCATATAACTCTTTCAAAATAAGCATGTCCTCCATCCAAGGCTTCCAAATTGCATAATTGGTCGCCGTCAATCAGATCATAGCATTCATATTGATCTCTTCCATCTCCGCAACCAAGATAGTCTAAAAAACAAACCCCTAGAAACTCCCCCACTTGATTTGAAACACCACAGAACGTTTTAAAGCAGCAAAATAAAACATACTGTCATTATCCGTAACAAATCTCCACAAACCAAGCCTGGGATTGGATCCGGGACGTCGAACTAGGTCCAAACCGGTCTGAACCGGGTTAAACCGGCCAAAAAACCTTCTTTGGTCACCTCTGGACCATTGACCAGTCAAAACTGAGGTGAACTGCCGAAATCTAGTGAACCAGCCGCAATTCCTCTGGAAAAAATCAAAACTTGAGCTGGGTGAACCCCTTGATCCGGACCTCTGACCCCTTTGACCCTTTTGACCCGGGCTCTGACCTCGTTGACCCGATCTCTGACCCTTTTGACCTCTTTGAACCAAAATCGAACCCTTTGACCCTTCTGAGCTGTTGACTGACCCTTTGACCTTGTTGATGTTAGCGTCTTCTTCACCAGCCCTGCGCCCAAAATCCTAGATCTTGATCAAACTTTGACCGGCCCTCACGATTTCGTTTCAACTCCGATTTCGACATATTATATATCAAAACGATTGTCTCGCCGAGCTCTATCCCATTATGGTCACAAATCTGAATTCCTATACAATTTTTTTCCGGTCAGTTTTCGATCCGGTTTGTGAAATCGAGTATCCGGTGATCAAACCGACCACCCACACACCGTAGTGATCGTCGTCTCCAAGAGTTGCACCTTACCCACTGATCAAAAACAAGTTTCGTCACCTGTTTTGTCCGTCCAGAACTCCGAACGGTGCTCCAATGGCCTCCAAGTGATTATCCAACTGCTTCGCGCTATCCGGTGCTTCAACCAAAGCTCTGATACCAGTTTGTTGTGGCAAACACGTACCTCACGCACGGAAATAGTAGAATCAAGAGAAAGCAAAGACACACAAATTTACGTGGTTCGACCAAATCGGACCTACTTCCACGGGGAGAGGGTTTTTACTATAATCCGGAGAAAATTCGAGTTGTTGTGTAACACACTCACTCTCAATCTCACAATAATGAAAGTCTCACAATTCTCTCGTGTATCTCTCTCTCACACTCTCTGCCTCTCTCACTTTTGTCACACAAAATCTCAATCTCACAATAATGAAAGTTTCACAGTTCTCTCGTGTATCTCTCTCTCACACTCTCTGCCTCTCTCACTTTTGTCACACAAAATAATCAAGACATATCCGAGTATTTATAGAGATACAAAATAAAACCCTAATCCATAGTTGAGAACAACAACCTTTTCACATCCATCTCATGCCTTTTTTCTACATGGCTAACCATCACAACGGGCTCCCTTCCACCTCCACCTCCACTGTCATGCCCTCAAATTTATATACAAGAAATAAATAACACCATTTACAAATATAAGTCAACAAGTTTTCTAGTCAAAGCTCAAATTTTGTTCTCAGTCAAAGTCATACATAATTCCTGGATAAACGGGGTACCCGACCTCAAAATGCATAAGTAAATGAGTATTTAAAAGTTATAACATCACTCCCAAAATGTCAAAAGATATAGACGAATCATGAAATTACAAGATCATTACTACAAAAGATGTAGTTTTCCCTAAGATGATATGATAACTCCATGCCAATGAGTTCACAAAAGGTCATGCACACAATCCAAATACTCCACATCATGCTCCTCGTTGGGTACCTAAAAATGATAGGGTGAGCTCACTAGCCCATTAGGAAAATCTTATCTACTATCACTAAATTAAAATAGTATGAGATGAGCACGAGGATGTGAAGAGATACAGACGAGATGAGTAGTGATGACAATTCAATACCAAATAAGAGTTCAAGTGTCCATGTGTTCATAAAACTTCTCTTCGTTAATGAAAAACCTTTTCTTAAAGGTCGATGTGTCTAGAAACCCTTCTCTTCATACTCATCAATCGTGTCACGAATGTATTGTTAACAAAAGTACAACTAGAACTTCCTTCATTTCGTTGTCAAATTTGTAATCCTTTCAACCTTCCATTCATTCAATAATGTCCTTTCATCTCATCATAATCATACTCAAGAATTTTGGGACCCGTCTTCCCCTGCTAGGATTCACAAGCCCTGATACCCTTGCCCAGCTGTGCTGGTAATAATAGTAAACCGTGTTCCACGGTCCACCCATGCCCAACGATGCTCATAATAGTAATAGTAATAATAATCCAAATTTCATGGGTCAAGTTCACCGATGCCCAGCTATGCTGGTAATAATATACCAACGTTATCATAGCGTGACTCATTCTTTCCAAAACTACTATTGTTATTACTACCTTCTCAAATTCCAACCAAGTGTCATCTGACTAGTTTTTAAAATAAATCCCTATGTGCGTCATACATTTCTATAATCAAGTCACGTGTTTATGCATTTTGCCAAACGAGTGTTTAAAGGTTTTTTGAAGTGGAATCCCTTCTCGTATCCAACAAAACATAACTTAAACATTTAGAACATAACCATAAGATCTTTAGACTATGTTATCATGTGTCAAGAATACATTGGTGGCCACAATTGTCCTTATACTCTTGAAACTCGTTTTGTCTACTCAACGTGTCCATGCCTACGCACATGCAATTATTCCTTTCTTTTTTCATTTCCAAATTCCTCTCATATACTCAATGGTTTCGAAAACAAGGATTAAGTTATTAATTTGATTAATCGTGAATACCTATTGGTCACACGTCACGGGAACACTTTCATCGTTCTTTATTTTCGTCATGATATTATTTTGCTTGTCCATTACAAAATATTTAAAATACTCACTAGTGAACACGAAAATATTTTCCAGTGCGTTGGCCGTATCTCGTATGTGCTTTTTGTAGTGGGCAAGGCCGGGTTTTATATGGGCATGTCGATACAGATAGTTCAGACCCCATTGAGGGCTCTTTGGGCCAAATGCGTGCAAGCCGAACCGACAGCCCACCCATTCCGTATAGTCCAACAAGTAAGCCTAGCTTCCGTATTTGATGATATCAAACCGAACCAAAGGGACCCGACTCGTGATTTGGCCCGGAAGTCCGTTAAAGATATTATATGGCATCACACGCCGAATATCAAGAAACGTTCATGCGTCCACCAACCGTCATCCATGACGTCACTAACCAAAACGATGACGGGAGATGTCAGGCACTTGTGCCGAGCATGAGATACTTGGAGAGCAAGCACAAAACACCTATATATACCTACAGGTAAATTCTAGAGGGACATACGCCAATTTCTAGATTTGAGGTCTGTTGTACTCTTTTTTTGTTAAAGAAGTCAGGAATTCCATTAAAACGCCATCCGGCAACGATTACATTCAACGACAGGAGTGAAACCAAAACCACTAACAATTTATATGAGCACGGCCTTTGCTCGGCATATAATGCCACTAGCTCTTAGACACACCTGCAGAAGCAGACCCAACACCTACGGGTTGGAATGATGAATCCTATCAAAATATTAGCAGTAGAGAACCCATCGGGCACTCGGATCAAACCCTTAAAACAATACAATGCCAATGTAATAAAAAACACAGAAACTGGTGCAAACAAAATTGCTGCAGAAAAACAAAAAACTACCTAACTGCATCGAATAACCCAGAAACTGGTACAAACCGAACCTCCACGAGTCGCCTCACTGAGATGTCTGAGTCACACCGAGTCTCAACGAGTTAGACGACCAGTCGCTTCCCCGGACAAGATCTCGTTTCCCTAGCCACCGCCCATGGTATTAGGGAACTTTATTAGCCGGGGGGAGGCAAAAATACCCAAAATCAACCCGTCGTCGTTCAACAACCATCCCGAACAAAGAAAAGGGGAAGAAAAGGACAAGAACGAAGAAGAGTGGTGGAGGTACTGAGGGGGAAGATGTAGATCTAAGGTATAGATATGCTGTAATAGATTTGGGGTTTTGCGGTAGGCCAAGGAACGGAGGAGAGGTGGGGTTTGGTGGCAGGGCGAGGAACGGAGGAGGGGTGAGGTTTGGTGAATGGCCATGGGTTGAAGGTGGGGATCCTGCCGAAAAACTAGGAGGAGTGGAGAAGGAATGGAAAAGAAAGAAAACAAGAAGAATAAAAGGGAGAAGAGAAGGCCGGAAAAGGGCCGGCAAGAAAGGGCAAAGAAAACCCCAGAGAGATCTAACTTTTAGAGAGAGAAACTCTCTGGGCAGTAATAGGCCTGAACAACTCCCTTGTGACGCAGAGATATTTCGCAGAGTCTGTTGTACTCTTTTCCCTCCTTCTCCAAGTGCTAACATAGGCATTAGAGCACGCTCCGACTCCTATAGCCAGGGTGCCACCAAGTGTGTTTCCTTTCGTAGGTAAAGGGAAAGGAGTGTCGGTGTCTAGGAAAATGATCATGGTAATGACCCAAAAGAATATGAGACAATGTGCAGTTAACTGAAACAAGAAAAAGGCAGTGTTCCACGTTGGGGAAAAAGGGAGAGGTTATCAACCAATACAAAAACTATCAAGGGGCAAGTTCAGGGTTTCTTCTTACATTCGTAGGGCTTATAAATATGCTTTAACATCAATCCCTGCAATTTGTGTGTGAGGCACTCATAAAATTCAGCTATCCTTTGTTGTCTTGACTCCAACCAGTGAATCACCTCATTGTCATCCTCTGAGTATGCTATGGGAATCAAAGCGAAAACAAATACAACAAGACTGAAAGGGGTCATTCACTGCCAATAAAGCAGCAGCAAATTCGTTCTGTGCATAGCACGGGTTTTGGCTAAAGCCCACAACGTAGAAGCAACTTTACAAACTGAATACCACAGATGGGCATTGAATGAAAAAAAAAAAAAAATACAGGGTCAACCCAATAGTGACTAAAACATTTAGAAGTTCTTATGCATTTAAATCCTTCACAAAACAAGGAAAGCACAATCATGTCCCTTGGCATCTAAGACTCTAACCACATGCATGAATATATAGTCGTGAAGAGCAAATAAAGACCCTTTGCATAGTAAATATTTTCAGCTCAAAATTATTTATGAAGTGTTGGGAATCGGGACTAGCCGGAACTCAAAACCAAGACAGCCGAGGACTCAAGACTCAAAAAGGAAGAATGCATCAAATAGTCCACATTTCTGAATAGCAAACAGTAACAATCTAGGTACCCAGAAAGGAACGGGCTAGCTAACAAGCTACACTAACAACTGCGTTCATATGCCACACCACTTCTACAGCAAGAGCCTAGCACAAATGTCTTATGTGAGACTTTGCATGCTCCACGGGCTCAGAGTAATTACAAACTCCCCATCCCATCTCTCTATCTCCTGACATCCTCGACAAGGAAAAACATCACAGTGCAGTAAACCCACATAATTGCCGTCAGGGAAAACAGAACTACACTGCTCTGAATTAATCAACACAATTGCATGCATGGGTTGCCTTTGATATCCCATAAATAACTTCACAGATTCTTTCTCAAAGGGGCTATGGCTACAACATCACTTAGATTCATTTTTCTCACTTTAAATAAACACACTAAAAGTTCCAATATGGCACTCAGTACATATCAACGGTAACTGGGATGAATTGCACAATGTCTATCCATATAAAAGCAATTTATAGGTATCCCTTCTAGCTCTAAAAAAAGAAAAGCTGAGAAAAGAAAGCAAGGAGATAGTATGATATGGACAAGCGGATACTTTGTTTCTCTAAAATGCAGGACACAAACACGTTGGGGGATACATTTATGTAAATCCAAATATACCATGTGTATATGTCTATTGTGTGTGTGTGTGTGTGTGTGTGTGTGTTTTGTGTATACCACAAGTATACGTTCCAAATTATATGATAGTATATGAAATACATAAGTTACGAAGAAACTAGATTGAAAAGGGATTCGAGAATTCCATACAATAAAACTACTGGGGCACAGTAAGGAATCCTCGAGAAATCTTTCAAAAATACCAAGTGAATTGAAATATGAGTAATCGGTGGAATTCTGAAATCCTTGCTAATTTTATGTTAGCAAGTTTTCAACAAGTGCTGGATAAAAAAAAAGTTTTCAAGAAGTGTCGATCACATATATTTCCTAGTCATAGACAACAAACAAAGTGTCAAACATGTTAAGTGTTGTACACGTGTCTGAATTAAGATTTTTACTTACTAAAATCTTATTTACTAAAACCTCTTCGGGAAGCCACAACCGGCTCCCACTCCGGGGCAAGCCACAACCGGCTCCCGCCTCTCTCACTCTCACCCTGTGTGAGCCGGATGGGCTTAGGCCAAGGTTGTCTAGGGTTTCATTAGAATAGCCCTAGGGTTATAAATACTCTTGTTGTCTCTCTTATTAGTGTGATAGCATAATGTGAGTGAGTTGGCTGAGAGTGAGAGGGGGAGCTGGTTGTGGCTTCCCCCAGGGTGGGAGCTGGTTGTGGTTGCGTTCCTTGGAGAGGTTTTTCAACTTGTGTATTGTGTAAATATATTCCAGGGAGTTTTCCTCAGATTTCTTGCGTACGATCTATGGGCGGACTCTCCTGATAGCATCGGTCGTTGTGGGCTTGCACGGAGACTCTCGGAGGAGCAGGAAAAATTCCTGGTGAATGCAGCAGGTGGCTGGCAGCAAGGTGGCTCTCAATGGAGTGGGTACTCTTGGTGGAGCAGGAAAAATTTCTAGTGCGTGCGGCATCTGGCTGGCAAGCAAGGTGGCTCTCGTAGAGTATGGTGGCTCTCGATGGAGTGGGTGCGGTAAATAAGCCTGGGTTCGGAAACGGTGGTAGAGAGATAGATCAAGAATTAAGAGGGACTCAAGTGGATCAGATCAAGGGAGAGCTAGGCCCAATGCACGGTTCACATATGAGCGAGAGATTGTTGGGAACATGTGTGAAAGATTGAGTCCCCCATTAGATAAACAGAAAAAGAGTTGGACCTTAATATACAATTGGGTAGCTCACCACTTACAAAGTTTAGCCTTTTAAGTGGATATGGGTCATTCAATGTATATTGGGTTCATGTGATGTGATGGATTCCATGGATACTCCCCAACGGATTGAGCCTATGTGCACCCAGGAAGAACCTTAGGCGGATCCGACTCTTAACATTATGGACACGAGAAAAGAATTGACCATGTGTCCGAGTGTCGGTGCCTGATACATGTTGACGTGGAGACACCACCTTCTCCCCAATTTGGTACTATATAACGGAATATCAATAAAAGTATTTGGCCAAAAATTAACATACAAGAACCAAGTTTAAATGAAGAATATTTTGTGAAAAATTAACCCAAAGACAAGAAAATTTAAGGAGAAGAGTGACACAACAGCCAAAACGCATTAATCACAGAACATCGTTAAATAGTGATGATGATCATGATTTTCTATGTTACATGGACCACCGATTTTGGGGGATGTACCTGTGTCAACACAACATGACACAGAAGAAGAAGAAAAGGAGGCAGCTGAGTAGCTTTAGGGTTTCCTTATTTTTGTTAAGGCTGGGCCAGAACTTGACCTCGGTGGCTTCAGGCAGAATAATCTCCTCTCAGCATCAAAAGCAAGCCCATAAGACTAAGAACTTGAGATGGGAGCGGAGAGGATAGATCTAGAGTGGGGAGCTTCAGTATACATATGCTAACACTCACTCTCTTTATTATTAAAGCGAAGGAGGTTTTCCAGCAGGCACAAGTGTCTGCATATCTTCTTCTTTTTTTCTGAAGTGTCTTGATATCATTTCTGATAAAACTATTCCAAAAGAACAATTAAATCAAGTGAGAGAGGGTTAAAGTGTAAAATTCATAGGGTTCATGGAACTGGAAAGACTAGCTTGAGCAGCCAAAAGTCTCCCATGTATGATGCAATTACTTGAAAGTTGATTTGACCAATCCCTTCCAGAAAAGTGGAATTGATCAGAAAGGTAAGTATTGAAGCTTAAATGTCAGTATCATATAAATATGCTTCACTTGTTGAAATTAGTAGTAAAATATATATAGTTTATACACTTAAAGATTTCTACCATTCAATACCATTAGTCTCACTTGTTATTCATGAACATCAATAATGGCTAGCTAATATAGTCAAATGTCAAACTTAAGCTCATATAGTTGTGAGAACAAGGTTAACCAAGTATTGACTAGAATTAAGTTGTAATACATCTGTCTGTTTTAAACAACAAGAGAAGCAGAATCAGCTCCCTTAAGATCTGTCATGATATCAATAGCAGCATGATATGAGAGAGAGAGAGAGAGAGAGAGAGAGAGAGAGAGAGAGAGAGAATTCCCTGTCATCGTGAAGAACACCTAAGAAAATTTACATAGTAAATCTTTTCACCTCACAACAATGAAAGGAGTTGTTAGGACCTAGACCTAGCTAGAACTTCAAAAAAAAAACTTGGAACTAAGACACCTGAAAGACCACCACTCGAGAAAAGAATGCATCATGTGGCCCAAGGTTTCTATGTGATATTTACTCTAACTAGCAAAAAGCAACATTCTAGATCCTTAGAAAAGGCTAGCCAACAGGTTACATACATGAGTCCTGTTTCCACCTTTATACCAACTAATCATGGCTAACTTCTTATGAGAGACTCGGAACAAGGCACTTGGACAAAGTAGTTACAGCCTCTTACGATCCCCTGACAACTTTAACAAGGGGCCAAAAAAACACCACAATTACCCTTGCTGTCGCCCAGTACACATACAACAATTTATGTGGCAGACACTTTTTCGGAACTCACATACCGGTGTCAGAGTCTTTTGAACACTGACACTCTCCGGACAAGTGTCCGAAACTCAAATCCACAGTATTCTATTTATGTCAACGTTTCTCGTTTGGACACTCCCTTGCAATACAAGTCAGGGGCATTAGAAAAAAATAGTAAACTTCAACTTATAGAAGTCCTATATTATGAGATAGATGACGGTTTTCATCATAAAGAGACAAATGACGGAAATTTTTTTAGTTGAAATACTTCTGCTAATCATGTGTGGGTATCCGGAAGAATCCTCTTCCCCGATACCCCTCTGGGTGGCCCCTCTGAGGTACCTCCTCCATAGCACCTCCTCCAAGGTGCCCTCCGCGGATGCCTCCTCCGAGGCACCTCCTCCATGGAGCCTCTCCAAAGCACATCACTATGAATGTGTCCAAGCGCATCTCCTACATCTACACACTTAACTTAATTAGGCTCTCAGGAGCCTGGCAACTCTACACAAGACCCTAGGACAAGAGCAGGGCCTAGCTACCCGCTTGGGACCTAAGGAGGTATTGGCTTGGAGACTAGAGTGAAGGGATTGTCAAGACTAACCTCCACGAGGTGAGCTCCATGACGGGTCATAGAGAGAGAGGGGCTTGCCTACGTCACGACATCTAACAGAAGATCTCTGCAGCATCCCAGCTGACATGCCGATATAAGGAGCTTGTATCACACCTACCATTTGGCTAACTGGCCATGATACAGGCATCCTATATCACCCAACTGTGTCTCTGAGAGTATGATGATAAGAACCCCGGTTCTTATCATAACACTCAAAGGGAAACTGTACTCCGATACGCATTAATGAGGAAGATATGTTTCCTTACCCTCCAAGGCTTCAAGGCTCTTATATAAAGAGGAGTTTGAGGAGCATTCAAGACAGACATTCAATACCTACCTATCACTCATACTCTCTGGTTCATTACTCCACAATGCCAGTTCTCTCTCTCTCTAAGACTGCCCTAAGCTCTCTCCTCGTCCACCTTCGGTGGTCTCGAGCATCATTATAGCACCTACCATATCCTCAGAGGGACACCTCAGGTACTCTTCTCATACCTTACACCCATATCTTGCAACAATAAATGCAATTTAAGGTAGGGATCGTGCTATAGATTGATAATTAGAACCTTAATTTTCATATTATATCCGTATAATAGTAGATGTAAAATATTTTTCCAAACATGTCCCCAAACATGTCTTGAATCAGTATCGTGTTTGTGTGTCAGTGCTACATAGACAACAACTAAGCCATGTGGTCAAGGCCAAATAGAATGACCTTGCACTACAATGCCCCCCAAGCCCACACAATTGTGTCCACCAGTCTAGCTTCATATATTAAGCAACAATCCATATCCTTACTTAAAAGAGCCAAGCCTACGATATCATTTGCATCTGTTATTCCCCCTTTATACCTGAAACCCCACGCAAAGACTTTCAATGTGACTTTGCACGTATGAAGTCAATACTACTTAGGATCGTTGCAGAAAGATATGCTAAATAACACAACCTAATACCACCCATACAGTCATACAAGTATGAAGTCAATGCTACATTGCTACTTAGGATCGTTGCAAAAAGATATGCTAAATAACACAACCTAATACCACCCATACACGAGCGATTCATGGACAAGTGGACAACCATTCTAGTGTCACCGTTGAAAGAGAAGAGTTGAGAAAAAATAAACCGAGGCTTACAAATATCTAGGCCTGTCAATGTAAGACTTTATATTTGATGGAAAATCACCCACATCAACTATATGGCCGAAAATGCAATTTGGACAAAACCTCACAAGTAATAACAAAGCTGCAAGGAAGAATAAAGTGTATACAAAAAGACCACAGACAACGTAAAACTACTAAAGCGGACAAGTTAGATAACGGCTAAAACGCATAGATCACAAGTTGTAACTCTAAGTTGAGTGCACCCTTTGTAACTATGATGACTCCCTTACTAAGAACTTGCAAGATGGATATTACTGCCTACTTTACAGTATGAACCAGCACAACATGAAGCCTTGTGCTGAAGAAAAATTCTCAGGAAAAATCAAATGTGGCGAGACAGTAGCATTAGCGTCTAATTTATACAATCAGTAAAGACTGTCAACATAGAAACTGCCTAAACACTACCATCCCCTGTGCAACCATAGGCAAAAATCAAATGGCAAGAAAGAAGAGTACAGCTTTCCCAATAAACGCCTAACTACAAGTATTACCATAACATATACTATAAAAGTACAGATTAAAGCAACCACAAAATGCAGAAAATGATCAAAGGAACCCCTCAATTGACTGAAATTGGCTTATATGTGAACTAACAGTGTAACAGTTTAATCATCAACAACAAAACGACATCAAAGGTCTATATCAAAAAACATAAACTTTTCCATAACTACCATAACAAGAGGTTAAAGAACCAGGTTGCCATGGAAAATCTAACTGTAAAATCACTAAACAACTCACAGTGTGCAACTGCAAGAGCAGCAAAATACATGAAGAGATCCAACAAATCAGCAAGTCTCCTCACAAAGAACTTTAAAGCTCAAACTCTTCATCCTTAAGCGCCATCTCTGCTGCCTCTTCTTCCTCATCATCAAGCGCAAAGTACTCATTCTTCTCAACTGGCCTGAACATATAGAACATCACCATGTAAAACGCAAGGCTAGCAATCTCCTCTGCGGCATTACTCACCCACTGATACTTATACGCAGCGATCGTCTTGAGAGCAAACACAACAATCCTCGTGAAATACAAGTACCCGATCACCACTATATAAAACTGCCTAAAAAGAGTCAATTTCGCCAAGTTCCTCGCAGCCTTCCCATCCGTCTTTGAAGTCTCCCTTAATGACCTAATCGACCACACAATCGGGAATATAATGGCACAACAACACACGATATCCACCAACAAAAACACCTGGTTCCAAGTCACCCAATCCTTAATAAATGGCCCGGTCTCACCAATCACAACTGAAGCCACATTAGCTAAGACTTGAAGCGGAATCACAATCATCAAAACCTTCTTCTCCTTCTCTTGGAGAAAAGGTTTCAAAAACGACCAACCAGTCCCGACCAGCACGATGACTGTGAACAACAACACTACTCTAATGAACTGGAAAATATAGAACAAGACATCCCAACCGTGAGGTGTACCTGCAGGGGCAGATCCAAAATTTCAGTTATTTCATGCAAAATCCATTTCCTCTTTGAATCTAACAAGTTATTTCTCTCTTCTCAATTTTATGGCTCCTTCTCTTTCTCCCTCTTACCTATTATGTGTTTGCATGAATAAAATCTCAAATAAACTTTTTACTAATGAACAACTATCTAAAGTAACAACAGGTATAGATCTAACAACAAAATTCATAGATCTAACGCCAAAACATTCTATTTTTCAAGTCAAACCCCTGCAAGAATCAAAATAATTAAGTGGTGAAAATTACTTCTACCCAAATGATATTTAAAAGTTTGAGCCCATAGCTAATGTGTTATAATGCACAAAATCTATGCTTAACTCCAAGTATGCCATATGAGTACAATATTATTTATTTATTTATTTTGGTCTAAAGAAACAGCTACGGAGACAAAAATAAATGGGAAAATTCAAAGATCTTATGTGAAAGCATTATTTGTATAAACATCCAATTGGCGAAAACATAGAAACAAACTTAAAATTGAAAACTATATACCCAAATCGAATCTTAATTGAGCCCATTTGCTAATACTCCCTCGGACCCCAAAAGATTGAAAACTGAACTTCTTTCACAAATCAAAACATTCCATTGACATCGAGCTTTTGTATTAAAATCATTCGCTTTGCGAAACAGACAAATTATTGAGCGTACCTGTGACTTTGACGTAGTGCTTATCCTCAGCAGCGCAGATCAGATTCAACGCCTTCATAAGAATCAATCCGCACATAAGCAGATGGATCCTATGCACAGATCGCTTGTTCGTCACACATGTGTAGATCCAGAACCCTAGAAAACCCAAATAGCACAAAGAAAACAAAAAGAACAGAGACGGCAATTGAGTGAGTCCAGCAGACAGGTAATCCTTAACCCCACCGGCATCGAGGTTGTAAACCTCGGTCCGCACGTCCATGGTGACTTGGCTCTCTGGGGCACAATTGGCAAAGAAGAGGGAGTACTCGTTGGGTGATGTTACGGGGTAGGAATTGGAGAAGGAGGTGTTGGGTGGTGGTGAGAGGTCGCGGAAGGTGAAGAGGGAGTTGATATAATGGGAATCGAGGACGCAGAACTTGGTATTGGGGTCTTCCGATTGGATTTCGACGAGGACTTGGATGAGGGATTCTTCCGAGAGGAGGAAGAAGCCGAGGCGGGAGGGGTCGGGGCGGGAGAGGGAGGAGACGACGGATACAGCCGAGACGGAGATGGCGACGCGGCCGGTGTGGGTGAAGCCGAATTTCTCGAAGAGGATCATGGAGCGGCCGTCTTTGGTGATTGTTAGGGATTTGATCTCGGCCGAGGTGGGGTGGAGGAGGAGGAGGAGGGTGGCGGTGAGGACCGCCATGAAAGGGAGATTTGGCATTTTCGAGGAGGAGGAGGGAGACAGAGTGGTGGTGGTGGTGGTGGTGGGAGGAGAGAGATCTGGTTAATTGGTCAACTTGTGAGAGAGTGGGGGACAGAAAACGCCTTCTCCGTTAGTTAGATCAAGCAGTATTTAGCAAGATTGGAGGTTGGGGAGGTTTCAGAATCTCAAATGGAGTACTATTATAAAAAAATATATATACTAATATTGCATAGAACATATACTTGGTTTTATATTTCACTCCAATCAATTCTAACCCACACTTTGGGGATTTTCAGAATCTCAAATACTATACACTAACTTTTGTTATAAAAAAAAATAGGGTAAATTACACTGACCTCCCCTGAGGTTTCTGACTTGTACACTGACCACCCCTACTTTATCTGAAATAGCACTGCCCTCCCCTGAATTATATATATTTGTATCAAAAGAACCCTTCTGTTAGCTGGCTGTCATTGACAGTAACGGAAATTGCTGAGGTAAGCATTAACCCTTTGTTGAATACCCAAAATAGCCCTAGACACTAGTTATAATCCAAATGGCAAAGGCTCTTTCCATTTAAGACCCTTTCCTACCCTACCCCACGCCCCATTTCTTATTTAAGGCTACCAGAGGAAAAGAGCAAAAAAATAAAGAAAACAGACAGAGCAAGAAATAGGTAGTAGAAAGAACTCATGTGTTATACAACCATGTCTATTTAAAATTTATTTTTTTGATTTCGATTCCATTACCTTCAATTTTTTTTTGAGATCTTTTTTATCATGCAAGAATACTCATTATAAAACTTATTGGTGGGCAATTTCTATCCAGAAAAATGAAACAAACTAAAAAACATGTGAATGCAGTTCAAAAAAAAAAAAAAACCACATGTGAATGCTACTAGCAATTTGCCATTATGTACATCACAACACCACAAGTTCTAGCTCATGTTCCTTATATATATCATCCATAAGTTTAAGTACATGTCAACTAAACAACATAATAACAAAAGATTACATATATAGCTTCCAAACTAAGAACCAAAGGATCCCAGATTACAAAAGTAACAAAAGATATATGAGCTCCTGAACTTGCCCAATGATACACCACAAAAAAGGGTCCTTTTTCAAGTTCCAAAGTCAAACCTGCTAAGAAAAGGCAATTGCCATATGTGCATTTACAACCAAAAAAGGGTCAGTAATTATATGCTAGCCAACCCTACCATTTGTGCATGTGACCCGTACTACCTAAACTATGAACCAGAGGTACCCATCAACAAAATAACAAAAGAATGCCATATTTGCATATTAACCAAAAAAGAGGGTATTTTCAACATCCTTGCCACTTTCCTGTTTGTGCATGTGACCCAAAAGTCCCAAACTAGACTTACCAAAAGTATCCCTCACATACCAGAGTGCAGTGAGTGCAGCATACGGCATGTGAAAGAAGCCCATTGCCAGCAACAAAAAAACTGATGTGGCCACAAAAAAACAAAGTATCTACAGCTTGCTTAACCAACCAGAAAATATAGATGTAAGTTAGGATGACTAGGTTACCCCATTAACAAAAACCCACAGTAAACAAAAAAACTACCCCAAGTAAAAGTGTCTGGTGTGTGCCCAACCAACCAAAAAGATAGATGTGGCATGAGCATGACTAGGTTACCCCATAAACCAAAAAAGACCCACAACAGCAGGTCATCCGAATATTCACTTCACTTATCCTGTGCATAAATCATCTTGTTTCCCCCTTGTAACAACACCAGATGCCACCAAAAAAAAAAAAAGGTCATCTGCATGGAAATTATATTAATAGCGTTAGACCACTATTTATGCTAACATTATTATGGTATGTGACAAAACAACATGGTACCTGGTGTAAATTTGATCTCAATTATGGTCACCAATTCTGGACCCCTGTCCAGAAGGCAGTTCTCTCTGTAAAATGGTGGAAATAATTATAATTAAATAAAGTTGAGCTCAGTAGTAACAAAAAGTCACCAAAATTGGACCATACCTCAAAGAGATTCACATTCCAGCCACTGCTCCTACCCCTACCTCTCCCCCTGCTCCTCCCCCTGCCTCTCCCTCCACGTGAACCCCTGCCCCTTCCTCTCCCTCTTCCAACCTATACAAGAGCAATAATGAATGAAAAAAATATTATTTACAAATGAAATTACAATTGTTTTAGAGTTAGGCCTTAGGATTGCTTACCCTAACAGAACTTGTTGCAACTTGACTGCTACCTGAACCGATTGCATCACCTGTGATGCTGATGGTATGAGAAAATGCACCTCTTGGTGAAAAAACTGAACCAACTGTTGTTGGTTGACCCCCCTATGGAAAACAAAACACACGAACATTCATACACATAAAGATAACTTAGCATAGAAGCCAAAATATGCAAAAAAAAAGTTCATTGTAATTATTGTACCTGTGATGGTTGTGTGGTTTTTCTTCTTACAGGAGCCCTTTGGCATGTTCTCTTGTTGTGTCCAAATTCTTTACAAGTAGAACATTTCAGAGTGGTAGCCCTTCTCACATTACTAGTTCCAGCTTCTGCTTCTCCTGCTTCTCTCCTCCTATTCTTCCTTGGTCTCCCAGACAATCTTTTAAGAGGTGGAGGCTGAACTATGTCCCCACCAACAAACTCCCACGACCTCTGGTCAGGAATAGGGTGAATCATGCCTCCATATGCCCTCAAGTAGGTTGCCTTAGAAAATGAATCATCACAGTACTCTTCTAGATTCCCCCTCTTGTGTGTCACAGCAGATGCTGCATGCCTACAAGGAATTCCAGAAATTTGCCATTCTCTACATGTGCACCTATGAATAGCTAAGTTCACTGTGTATGAAACCCCCTTTTCCATTTCCAGAACTTCATATTCATCATTTCCAGCAAACAGCAGAGTGGATTTCCTTCCCTCTACCTTAGCTCTAGCTAACCTTTTCATCACAGTGTCACCAACATGGGATGTTTGAGTTACCCCCTTTTCATATCTTTTTTGTATCCTAGTCATCAACTTTGTCCTAATACCCTCTAACATGGATAGCACAGGTTTGAACCTTAGAGGACCCACCCAATGGTTGAATGACTCTGCTAGATTATTTGTGACATGATCACTTTTAACCCTCTCGTCGAATGCATGCCTAGACCAACTAGAGGTTGTGAGGTCTGATAGCCATTTGTGAGCTTCTATTGAAACACTCTTCACCCTCTCCATTGCCTCATTAAACTCTACCAAACTATAAGCTCTTGCTGCTTGCCAAAAATATTTTCTCAGTAACAATGCAGGAAATTGTTTCTTAAAGTTTGAAAACAAATGCCGACAACACAAACGATGGGAAGCTTCAGGTACCAAGCTTTGTATAACCTTGTCTAACCCCTATATTGACAAACAAAGGAAAAAGATACACAATCATTAAAAATAGCTGCAGCATATTAAACAAAAAAACAGGTGCAAATTATTGTGTGACTGAAGCAATAGAGAACCAAATATGATGTAGATTACCTTTTGTTGATCAGACATGAATGTCCAAGCTCTTGAATGTGAACCACCTCCAATTATTGTGTCCAAATGATCAAGGAAGAAACTCCAACTGTCTTTGTTTTCACATTCTACCACCCCTACAGCAATTGGGAACAACCCATTGTTCCCATCCAATGCTATTGCACATAAGAGCACACCACCATATGGCCCTT
This sequence comes from Vaccinium vitis-idaea, assembly GCA_963854785.1. NCBI lineage: Eukaryota > Viridiplantae > Streptophyta > Magnoliopsida > Ericales > Ericaceae > Vaccinium > Vaccinium vitis-idaea. Next base: position 16,108,840 of record OY978218.1, on the reverse strand, counting down.
TCAAGTGGCATCCATCAATGCCAATAAAAGGCCTACAACCTTCCATAAATCCAGACCTCATTGCTTCAAATGCTATGAATATCCTCTTAAAGATAGGGTTAGAGAATGGAGTTACCCTATGACACTCTATTTTCACTAGACTTCCAGGGTTGCTCTTTCTTACTTCAACTGCATATGTAGGGAGTAATGGATAAGATTGACTATGGCTACCCTCAATTTCTTCTAATGCTTTCCTTCTGGCCCTATACAGTTTGATTCTTGAAGCCTCCAAACCATACTTATGGTGCAGCTCAACCTGCATTGCATCTAATGTCATTTTTGGATTGGCCCTCAATGAATCAGCTAATTTTTTTGCAATCCAAGTGCAATTAGCCTCCACACTTTTACTTCCACTAAGACAAGTATGTTCTCCATTGTATGACTTAATCATATAGGTTACTCCATCAGGAAGTGGAGAAGCATGAACTCTCCAATTGCAACCTTGTGCAGCACATTCACACGTGACTCTAGATTTCTCATTTTTTAGCCTAACAATTGTGCACCCTTCTTGAATGGTATAGTCCCTAAGTGCTTCCCTAAACTTGTCCACATTTTCAAACAACAACCCCTTTGCAAGCTTGATCTTACCCTGCTCACCTACATGGAATTCTACTCCATATTTACTGGGATCAAAGGCCTTAGTTGTAGGACCAAAAGTACCCAAGTCATCATCAGAGCTGGAGGTATCCCCAACATCATCCTCAGATTGATAGTCAGACAATTTACCACTACTTCCATCTACTTCACTGTCAATTTCATTAGGATCAACGTCATAGATTGGATCATCACTGTCATCACTCCACTCAACCTCCTCTTCACTAAGGTCCACTACGTTATCCTCAAAATCATCATCTATAGAACTAATAGGTTCAACATGTAAAACCTCACACACTGTGGGAATCACATTGGAAGGACCTGCCTCTAAAGGATTTGTATGGAATGCTATAAATGGTGGACCTAAAACATCACTCAACTCTACAAACAAGTCAATCTGACCTGTATGTGCAAACAATTTGAACATTTCAAGGACATCTAGGTCACACCCCACTACCATTCTCTCCAAGTTCCCAGGTACTTGACAGTAAAGTGTAATAGATGCACCCCTATTTGGTGGTAATTGACTCAAGGAGCGCTCGATAACATCCTCTAACAAGTCCATATAGGAGTATTTGTTTGGATTAATGTTTTTTATCGTACTTGTCCTCCCGCAATAGTGAACATCAACATCAAAGTAAAGTGCTCCAGCCATGGCTGCATTGTAAAAAAAAAAAAAAAAATCGATGTAAGAAACACATGCAACCAATTTTTATAGTAAAAACTCAAGCCAATTTTCGAAAGAGACGAAAGCCCCAAATTCGACGAACACTTAGATATATGTTTTACCCCCCCCAAAAAAAAAAAAGAAGAGGAAGAAGTCCTAAAAAGTCTATTGAAATCGACTGAGCAAATAACAACAATTGCAATTTGGAATCGGATAAGAATCAGATTACCAAAAGAGTGTCAATCACGAGCCACGAACACTATACTTTTACTCTTCTTTGCTGAAATTGACTAAGAACCAGAGAATGAAGCTTCATTTCTTTGATTCATGAGTACCCTCGATTCATAGCAACTGCATGAAAACCCTAACTCCTCCTTTTATAATCCCTCCCCTGTGCAGATTAGGCGCCAATTAACCCTTCTCACTCTCACAGATTTGGCGCGAATTTACCTCCCACATTTCGCGCCATCTCGAGAAGCACTGTACGTACACCAGTGGCAGTGACGTTGTGGATCGAGAACCGCACATGTCTTTTCCCTTCTCACTCCCTCCTCTCATCTTCAGTACATCTGGTTAGGAGTTCTCCCAAAAGAAACGTAATTAGATGATGAAGGGACAAGTCTGGTGTAAAGAGTAGTGTCCAATTCCAAGATTGCCCTTCTCCGTTAACGCCGTTTGGGGGAGACATGTGACAGGGGAGGGCAGTGCTATTTCAGATAAAGTAGGGGTGGTCAGTGTACAAGTCAGAAACCTCAGGGGAGGTCAGTGTAATTTACCCAAAAAAATAATAATATTGCATAGAACATATACTTGGTTTTCTATTTAAATCAATTCTAACCCACACTACTTACGTCCCGTTCCACTAACAAAAAGCAATTTTTTCCTAAAACTAAGATAGGCGATTCTCTCACAATACATCACATAAAAAATCGTGAAAAACCAGTTTGTTTTAAAAGCTGGCTTAGTAGAATACCCCTTAAGACTTGACTTATTTATCTGACGTTTTGCACTTTTTGAATTTTGTCTTTATTTGAGTCTCAGCCATAATTTTGTGCTTTTACAATTCTTCTCGTTGAGACGAATCATGAAATTTAAAAATTTGATGCAAAACTAACAAATGTAAAAAAAACTTTGAATAAATACAGAAATTAAAAAGTGCAAAAAAATAAGCGGAATAAAGCCTTAATTCTTTAAAAATAAAATCACTCTGAATCTTAAATAATCAATATTTTTTCTTCTCAGATCTAAATTATTACTTTGATAATTGTTAAAAAAAACAAAATTTAATAGTATTACTTTAATTTATAATGTTACAAATATTTTTTACATGATGTTAATTTATAAATACATCGCCGCTCTTCTTTTTCTTTTTTTCTTATAATCAGATGTTCAGGCCAGTTTATGCAGACCTTGACTAATTCTGGGGCCATGGAGGTAACGACCAGACATAACCCCCAGTGGCCTTAAGAGTTTGCTAAAGAGAGGAATCGAACTTGAGGAAGGGTGCCCCTAGCACATTATCGTGTGGTGCGGGGATCCAACCATCTATTGCTCAGATTAAATCTAAGCCGTGCATTTTCGCAATGAACACTAGCCCCGCACCACAAGATGCCGTAGGAACTCCTCTTCTTGAACCTTAAGTGGGACACGGGGTGCATGGTGTCCCCTGCATGTTATCTGATCTGGGCCGTCCATGCCCAGCGATGGACGGCTCGTATCACATTTTGTCCAAACAAATCTGAACCGTCTTCTACCAAACAAATCCGAGCCGTCCATTGCTGAGCACGGATGGCCCAGATTGGGCTCTAAAAGGACAGCACCATCCCCCAATTGCCTTAAGTGGGAGCAAACTCTTAGGCTATGTTTGGATGACCAGAATCTTCAATATGAATAGGAATAGGAATGTTATTACGGGAATAGAAATGTAATTACTGGGAATCAAAATTCTTGGAATTTGACACTTGGAGTCATTTCATTTCGGCGTTTGGATTAATTCAATAATCTTATGCGGCAAACAATTATTTTAGAAATTTATTGAAGTCAACATTTCCATTTTTCTATTGAATGAGCCAAAAATCTGAGAATCCCATGGAGTAAGGTTCCGGAATTAGATTCTCACTCAGTCTGTGAATATGATTTCTAATTGAATATGTCATCAGGAATCACATTCCTAATCCGGTCTCTTCCAAAGGTAGGAATCAGAAAGCATGGCATGACATTCCCTTTTCTATCTCTTCCAAACGTTGGAATCATTGAAACAAGATATCGCATTCCCAATCTCCCTCGAGATTATTGCCGTCCAAACTAAGCCTTAAGTCTCCAGACAATATCACTTTGCTACTTTGCCCTGTTTTTGATAAACTATAGTTTCAAGAGTATTGTTGTTCGTCCTTGCTGAAAATTAAATTAAACCTTAAATTTTGAGGTAATCATTTTTCATCTCTGCTAAGGGAGTCTTAAAAATAAATAGCAGACGACCAAAAGAAAAAAAAAAGTTTACTATACGTGGAAAAATTTAAAGCGTTTTTCTTTTTTATCTTTATTATTTTCTTATCTGGCTTTTTTTAAACTTTGGTGCACTTTTAATACTTTTCTAATTCATCTCATTGAGACTAATAATTGCTACTAAATTTTTTGACAAATAATTAAATAAGAAATTATGAAAAATAAAATAATATTGAACAAAATAAGCGAACATTAATTTAGGAAAAGCACAGCCTAAATGTATAAATTAAGAGTTATGCCCCCTTTAATATATTTTGGAAAAGCTAAGTATAATGAATTATTGTCTCAATACCCAAATTCTATCATCTCAGATAAAATAAAAAATAAAAAAAACCCCTGCAAACCTGGGTGCAAGCGTTAATTGGAAATGTCCTTTTTCTTGCCCAATTCACTATGGTCGAATATCTAGAAGCAATTTGAATTTATATTTGGCTCATCACAAGTTTATTTAAGATCAATCTGTTATAAAAACATATAGAGTTTGAATAATTTAACACTCGTTAATTATGAAAATCAAACGTCCGCTATTATTACATGGCCTGATAGACTTACAACATTTGAAAATTAGCTCTATAAAAACTTATTCGAGCTTGCGCACTGAGTAAACTTGTGAAATTTGAACATATTTTTTTTATAGCTCCTTGAGCTTTCAAACAATTTTTTTTAATCAAACAAAAGTTTTGATTTAAGTATTGATATTATAACTCTAACAGGGTGTTTCACTAAGGGGTTTTTCGGTTTTTTAGCTTTTCACAATTTTCGAGACGGTTCATCCTTGCATATAAATCAACCTAGAAAGTCGTGAAAAATGAAAAAACCACTAACTATCAAAACAACTTTTTCAGAGAGAGAGAGAGAGAGAAGCCATGGAAAGCCTTCTAGATGGTATGAAACTGTGAGTCAATATGCAGACGGAAAACGGGGGCTTCTGCGTTTGTTAGATCTTACCACACAGGAGTTTTTATTTTATTTTATTTTTTTAAAATAAGAATTGGTTGTCAAACGCAGGAATATGATTAGTGATTACTGTCTGTACAGTTGTACTTCAATATGAAAAATTGCAATCAAAAGGTTGTGAGTTGAGATTAGGAAAAAAAAAAAAGGTTGAGAGTTCGATTCGGTTTGGACCCAGTTTTCCCATAATGCATGGATTAGCACGTGTTAGTGCCTGAGTGGGATTAAAAAGTCGTGAGTTCAACTCCCACTTTCACTGTTTAGTTTGTTTACTAGTTAGGTCAACGCGTGATACACACAAGCTTGTGTCCAATACAAGCCTAGATTTACCTTTCAAATTTAAATCTGTTATATTGTTAGTTGTGACGAAATATCTTGATGACAGAAAATGGCTCTATCGGAATGAAAGTTGTTACGTGGAAAAATAACTTAAATATTAATATCAATTATTCAACGTGTTGTGGGTCAAATTCTTTATTTCCTTACAAGATTTATGTGATTTTGTTAATCTAGCCCACTTGTCAACTTTTGAAAGATTTTTAAGCAATATTTTTTCTCACAATATGTAATAATTAAGTTAGATATCAGTGCTACTATTGGAAATAGGGAATTCATTTGCATATTTCCATTTTTTTTTTTTTTTTGCCAATAAATTGTTTTCCTCACAATATACAGTTCAAACATTTTTTCGTGAAATATTCTACATCTAACAAACAGCGTGTGAGAAAATACAAATAGAAAACATCATGAAAAGTCCTATTTTTTTGTGGCGAAGACATGAAATTGGTAGGAATACAAGATAATTGATTTTCACATAATTTTTTTTAATAAAGACAAAAAAAAAAGGGGGGGGGTGAGGAAATCACTTCCCGATTAAAAACAACTGGAAATCGATAAATCATTGTGAAACCGTCAAATTAAGAGTTCAAACCTTGTAAAGTTCAAAATTATGAAGTTGATTGTAAACTAAGCAAATATTTCTTCTAACAATATGTAGGAATCACTGCTACTGTTGGAAAGGGGGTATCGATATACATAATTACTATTCCCTCTGTCCCAAAATGTTTGGCACACATCCACTATTCACACCTCTCGAAAAATCATCTATATTTTCTAAGGTATAATGAATTATATATGCAATATGAATTTTGTTTGTAGATTTTGCTTAGTTTTATTAAACAAAAAATTTCAAATCATAAAAAGTAGTATAAATTACAAAATAAAGATGACTTTTTGAGAGGTGTGAATAGTATTCTTGGCCAAACATTTTGGGACGGAGGGAGTATATAATTAAATTAGGGCTTATATGTACGGATCCGCTAAAGTATTTGCGAAGTCACTTTGGTCCCCGAAATAGAAATCATGTCTATTGCATCCCCAACGTTTACAATGCGCATTTGATGTGCATTTAGTATTATTGGACTTTTCTCTATTGGGCTAGTGAGCTCACCCTAATAATTTCAGGTACCCAGCATAGACCATGAAGTGGATTGCTTGAAGTGTGAGCATAAATATTTAGAAATAGCGTTGGAGGAGTTATATTATTATCATCTTGAAACTTTTATTTTTGAAACGAGATGATTTTGTAACTTTATTTGAAGTCTTATCTTTTGACTCGGGTATTGTAATAACTTCTTAAGATTCATTACTTTATAGTTGGGTACGGGTATCCATTGACTATTATGGACGTATAACTTTAACCTTGTAAGGCGAACTTGGCTTTGACTTGGACTATAGTTTTTGGTCGACTTTCCACATGGATTTATAATGTATTTATCTTTAAAATTTGAGGGCGTGACAATTAAGGTTCAAGATTGAAATCGATCGGCACAATTTCTCCTCCCACTCACCATGGATGATTCTTTGAGGCAAGGAGAAGAGTTAATCCTTAACTGTAAGTTACTCTTATACTGACAACGAAAATTTTGGGTCTGTGTGAAAATGGGTTTTCTAGATCTGCATGGGTTTCATAAATCATTCGTGGGACACTGAGTATATAATATACACATTGGAAACGAAAATTTTAAACTCAAATTCTGATTTGTCTCTATTTTCTTATTTTATTGGCAGAAGTGGGTGTATATATATTATATACACTGAGTATATAATTAACATATTCTAGGTTTTGTTGTATATTATATACATATTCTGAGTCCGAGTATATAATATACATATTCTAGGTTTTGTTGTATATTATATACATATTCTGAGTTGATATACATAAAAAATTTAATGGGGAGTTTGAAACTAGAGGATTCCATGGTGGTCAGTACACTGTCAATTTGGCCATGCAAACTTGCTCTTATGGTATGGATTATAGACCATAAGAGACAAATCAGTATTTGAGTTGATATACCTATTCAATGTACATTATATACACTAGGGGGTGTTCCACTAAGAGAGTTTTGTTTTAAAACTGCCTTGGTTTTTGTGTTCACCCATTTTTATGTGATGTATTGTGAGAGGATGACATATCTCGGTTTTTGGGAAAAACTAGTTTTTGAAAAAAACTAGTTAGTATATCAACTTTGAATATGTATATAATATACAACAAAATTCAGAATATGTATATTATATACTCAGTGTATATAATATACACCCACTTCTGCCAATAAAATACGAAAACAGAGACAAATTAGTATTTGAGTTTAAAATTTTCGTTTTCAATGTGTATATTATATACTCAGTGTCCCATGAATGATTTATGAAACCCATGCAGATCTAGAAAACCTATTTTCACACAGACCCAAAATTTTTCACACAGACCCAAAATTTTCGTTTTCAGTATAAGTGTAACTTATAGTTAGGGATTAACTCTTCTCCTTACCTCAAAGAATAACCCATGGTGAGTGGGAGGAGAAATTGTGCCGATCAATTTCAATCTTGAACCCTAGTTGTCACGCCCTCAAATTTTAAAGATAAATACATTATAAATCCACGTGGAAAGTCGGCCAAAAACTATAGTCCAAGTCAAAGCCAAGTTCACCTTACAAGGTCAAAGTCAATGGGTTCCCGTACCTAAATATAAAGTAGTTATTACAATACCCAAGTGAAAAGATAAGGCTTCAAATAAAGTTACAAAATCATCTCGTTCAAAAATAAAAGTTTCAAGATGATAATATAACTCCTCCAATGCTCTTTCTAAATAGGGGTGCACAAGAAAACTGATATAACCGCAAAACTGATCCGATCCGGCCAGAACCGTTCTATTTGGTTAGGTTATGCGGTTCATTGGTCAGGTTATAGTTCTGAAAAATAAGAACCGGTAATTATGGTTCGGCTACTGGTTCTCCATTTAAGAACCATGGTTAGAATCAAACAAGACCGTATAATATATATATATATATATATACACACGAAAAACTTCTAATCCACACCTCCCGAAAATAAGAAAAAAATGGTTTTTTTTTGTGTTGCAAATTATTTTTGGAAAATCCGAACCGTGCAATGTGTTCAGAAGGTGTTTTCAAGGGTCCACGCGGGAAATCTTCAAAAAAAATACCGGGAAGAGCTTGATCCAAGCATTACATTTTTTGCGAAAACTGCTTGGATCAAGCCCTTACCGGTATTTTTTTTGAAGATTTCCGGCGTGGACCCTTGAAAACACATTCTGAACACATTGGACGGATCAGATCGTCAAAAAAATGTTTGGATCATGAGGTCCGGAAATAAAAAAGTCCGGATAAGAAGTTTACCCTACACACACACACACACACACACACACACACACACACACACACATACATACATACATACATACATACATAATTATATATCTTGATTTGTTAAGTTAATTTTGTTTTTCCTTGTAAGGTATTCTTCTATGTCTATTTAGACTAAAAATCTATTTTGTTAGGAAGCCTTTACTCCATAAAGTATTCTTTTAGTTTCGAATCTTATAAAATCCTATAATTATTTTATGAGTTGTTTAGTGCTCCAAATTATAAATAATCTTTTAAGTTCATGTGTTATGAAAAAGTGTTACAATGCTAATTGGGTAGAATCGGAACCAAACCAAAACCGGTCCGGTCTTGTGATTTGGATCTGGACAGGTTCTATATAGTGGTTAGGTTTGGGTCCTTAATTTTCTAGAACCGTTCAAAATGGTCCAGTTACTGAATTTCTAGAGAACCAGTCCAATCCGGACTGTGTGCACCCCTATTTCTAAATATTCATGCTCACACTTCAAGCAATCCACTTCATGGTTCGTGCTGGGTAGCTGAAATTATCAGGGTGAGCTCACTAGCCCAGTAGAGAAAAGTCCAACAATACTAAATGCACATGAAATGCAAGTGTGGGCTAAGAACAATGATGAAGACCACAAGAGGAGGCTTACAGATTCACAAGAGTCAAAAGTAATGAAAATAACACACATGTCTCAAGATTATATCACTTTCACCCGCTCGTACCCAATATATACCTGACACGCATCCCTCATCTCACATGTTTCTAACTCGTTCAAATCACCGTGTCGTTGATTCACTTATGTTAAACAATTTAGAAATTCCTAGTGACACGTCCATAGGACGGACCTAGTATTATTTCCGGCGTCTTATGACCTCGTATCATCTTCCCCTGGCCAAGGCATATTCCTAGTGACACGTCCATAGGACGACCCTAGTATCATTCCTAGCGACACATCCATAAGACGGACCTAGTATCATTTTGGGCTATCTTACAATCTCGTATCAATAGTTTCAAGTTCTCACTTTCATTTAACAAAAACCAATTTCATTCTCGTGTCATTACATAACCCACATTTCACATCGTTCTTCAAAGGTGTCATTTACCCACTACTCGACATAAGAGCATAGAAAAGTGTCATTTTGTGTATTGCGTCCCCACATGATTAACTAATAAACAATCACGACCATAGCAACATGTTCCACAATCTCTTTTGGTTTCTAAGTGTTTTCGGAATAGAAACTCCTGTTACATAAGTGAAAAACACGTTCGGGAACAAGTGCAAGGGAATGGAAATAGGGTCATCCAATCGAACATACTACACCATCCATTTGGACACATCTAGTGAAGGGACTGGACCTATGGTCATCCAACCGGACACATTCAGTGAAGAGACTGGACATATGGTCATCCAACTGGACACACTACACCATCTAGCCAGACACATCGACTGAAAAGACTGGACATATGGTCATCCAACCGGACACATCCACTAAAGAGACTGGACATATGGTCATCCAACCAGACATACTAAACCATCCATCCGGACACATCCAGTGAAGGGAACCTTCACTATAAAAAAAGAGAGAAAAGAACGTCTGCCAATGCCAATGACGACAGCAACTTTGTGTAAACACCCCAATCCAGACCGTTGGAATTCCGGGACTTCCCCAAGGATGAAAATGCCTGAAGTGAGCATATAAGAGCTTGATTAAAGGACTTGAAAATTCCCACAAACCTTCCATAAATTTTTCCAAACGCCCCTTTGGAATCCCAGATCACCCGAAAACCTTAAAGCATAAGCACCTGGATTACCCTCATAGACACCTGGATTAGTTAAATCCTGGCGCCTAGAAGGATTCCAGGCGCCTGGATTGAATCCAGGCGCCTGGAATGGCATAATCCAAGCGCCTGGAATTCAACCCAGGTTGAGTGTGGTTCAAGTTATTAGTGGTCAGGAACGAGATCTCATAGGATTTCATGGCAGAATCAGTTAGAGGAAAGAATGGGGGAGATGATTACCCCTATATTTTGACCCCTAAGCAACCTCTAAGCCCTTCTAAGGGTCTAAATGGCCCTCTTTGGCCCTTTTCTTGCCTATAAAATGCCACTCCTCTCCTTCATTTGGGGGATGCTGAAACTCACTCTTCTCCTTACTGTTATAATGCCAAAATCTCTCCAGAAACTCCTCTCCAATTAATCTCTCTTCAAGTTCTTCATTTCCAACACCATAAACCCATTCATACACCCCTTTCATTCATCATATTATGCTTTCTTATATAAAATCCCATTCAACACCTACATAAACTGTCCATATCAGCTCTGTATTCCCAAGCACAGTAGCTATTAACTCATAAAACTCATTCCAAACCCACTTCAAAGCTCCTTGATCAAGCCTTAAAGGTAGACTCTTCTACCAATATGCTCAAATAGGCCCTGATGGGGACTCAACCAAGTTCTTACTGGTCGTCTATACTAGCGGAGGACTTGGGAGAGGTCTGGATCATGTTAAGAAAGAATCTGTTTTGTGTATCAGTGTCTAGTCCAAGCGCCTGCATTCAATCCAGGCGTCTGGATTCCCTGTATGTCTTCTTAGTCATGTTTTCTACTTTCTTTTGCGTTTTAATCTGTTCATCGTACATCATTCGCATGCATTGATCTTAGGTTAATCATGTCTCACGTTCTTATCCTCATTATGATGAGTATTTGGAGTGTTTCAAGGTCATAATCACGCTTGGTGAAAAGGTTACATGAGAAGGAAATGTTCACATGAGCCCACATGTCATTTGTAGACTCTAGTTATTTAGTTCTTAAAGTGTTTGGATAAGTTTTCATGTTACTAAAGCATATTCTACATTGCTAATGTCCAATACATGCATTTTATTGCATTTTAGTATTGGCTTATTTCCATTTCATTTAACCACAAGCATAAACTGATCAAGTGGCATTCTTTATACATGGATGTAGTACATCAGCTTTGAAACATGTCTTGTTCATTGTATCTCATCATCATTAAATCATTAAAAAAAAATCATGTCTTTTCTAAGTTCATATTATGCACTTAAGGTCATCTTGAGGCTTATATCACCCATGAAGTCATCAAACATGATTTTGAATGTGTATGAATAAGTATGGAGTATTACACTTGGGGCTTATTGTGGAAAATGAGGTTTTGAGGTTGCTGTCTTGTAGGCTTTCCAGGCGCCTGGATTCGCCCATTCTAGGCGCCTGGATTTGCCTAATCCAGGTGCCCAGATTGCCATCCAGGTGTGATAAGTATGACGTTTATGAACAGCTCCTGGAGCATCCCAGGGCAGTTTGAGTGTGATTCAGTGAAGTTCTAATACCTTATGCATTTAAAACATCCTCTCATGACAGAAGCACAAGCATCCACCTTTATTTCATGAATTTTCTCTGTGTATTTATGTGTTTTTGCATGAGATGGTGATTAAAGTCTATTCAAACGATGTTTTCAAATCCCTTAAGCATTTAGTAGAGACCGGTGGTCACGCCGGGCGTGGGAGGGTGCTTTAAATTCCTTCCCCTCACGTAACCTAGCTCCCGGACCCGAGAAATCTCATTTTAAGAAGGCCAGTAAAATATTTTCCATCCTAAAGGGCGAAAGAGTCATTTTGTAACTGGTTTCTCGGGTACAGTCCTCAAACCCGGGTGGCGACTCCCGTTAATCAATCGAAACCGTTGTCCAAAACAACAACTACATTTTTGTGAAACTCCGCGGGGTGTTCACACTTTGCAGATTATCAAGGTGATTCAATAGGGCTCCAAATCAAGAAGATCTAAGCAATATCTCGAGGTGATTCAATGGGGCTCCAAATCAAGAAGATCTAAGCAATAAGGTGATGATATAACAACTCATTTGTGAAGGAGATCAACAATAGACATGGGTCAAGAAATTATCAAATCAATGTGGGTAGAGAGAGGGGTTTTCAACAAATCAAGAAAGATTAATCAAATATATATACAATACCCACAACAAGCACTCAAATACACTTAGTAATGGTGGAAATTTCCCTACTTTAAGGTGTGAAAGCTTAAATGCCAAGATTGAGCAAACCCTAGCCTCTCCAAAGAGCTCCAACTGAAATACTCCTTGCTGGAATGAAATAAACATAATCCAAGCTTTACAACGTGTGTAGGAGGCTAGTTTGAGCAAGGATCTTGGAGGAATTTGAGGTTTTGTGGTGAATTTGGGAGGAAGTTTAAAGCAAACATGGAGGATAAGAGAGAGAGATAACTGGCTGTGTATAGAGGGGAGGGGAGGTGAATTTTCTCTCTTCTCACTAGATATTTCTACCCCAATAAAGAAAATTACACCACACCCCCTTGTAGTACCATATGTGCTAACAAAAGGCCCAAATTCACTTTATGACCCATAATCATCTCACAATCTAACTTTTAAAATATTTCCTCACGATTCTCTAACTTTATTTTTGGAAAAACCTATGAATTTACAAGTCTTTACACTAGTTCATTGGATTGAAAAAGTGGCGATTGAGTTGTCCATCGTCTCTCACTCTCTCTCTAACTCTATTCTCGAAAGCTGGAATGGGAGAAAAATGGACAGGGAATGGCCATTATGCCTTATGACATGTGTTGAGAAAGTCACGTGACCAGCACATGGTCAATTTTCCATCCAAGAATCGAATGGGAGTTAGAAATTGGACCCAATTAGATAGAATGAAATAGTTTGAGGACGACATGGGTGATTTTTTTAGTTTGAGAACGATTTAAAAAAAGCTATGCATAGTTTGAGGGTTATAAGTAAAATTCACTCTTTCGATAAAGGCAAACCAATCAAGCAAAACAGAGTTCAATTGTGACTGAACAAAACATTGTTTAATCCGATGACAAAATCACTGTTCAAACAACGGACAAAATCACTATTCATTAGCACTCACTCACTCTCTGTCTCTCTCTCTCTCACTATAAATATATATAGGCAGATTTTCCAGTCAGGGATCCCTGACTAGAGGATTTTTGGTGTTTTGAATGTTTTAAAAATTGTTTTTGCGAGATCCGAACCGTCCAATGTGTTTAAAAGGTGTTTTTAAGGGTCCCCGCGAGAAATCGTCAAAAAAAAAAATACCGGGAAGACCTTGATCCGAGCAATTTTTTATAAAAGTATGTAGTTTTTGTGAAAAACTGCTCGGTCAAGGTCTTCCTGGTATTTTTTTTTTTGACAATTTCACGCGGGGACCCTTAAAAACACCTTTTAAACACATTGGACGGTTCGGATCGTCAAAAAAAATATCAGGAATATGGAGGTCCGGAAGTCTGGAGTCTAGACTAGAAGCGGATATAACAAATATCCAATGATGGCTCCCTTATTTTCTACGGTGCGGGATCTTTTGTTTGGGATCTAATTTCGACGATCCGAACCGTTAGATGTGTTTAAAATGTGTTTTTAAAGTCTAACGCGACGATTAGTAAAAAAAAAAATACCCGGAAAAGCTTGATCCGAGTCGTTTTCGATAAAATGTGAATATGTACATTTTTATCATTCCGGGTAATTTTTTTTTTTTTTTGACGAATCCTTGCATTCAACCTTAAAAATGCATTTTAAACACATCTAACGGTTCGGATCGTCGAAATTCGATATCGAACGAAAAATCCCACACCGTACCTTATATAAGGGAGCCCTTGCTAGAAATGTCTCCTATATATATATATATATATATATAGATTCCTACCCATAAATGAATGGCTACGCATTATGTTAGTAGAATAGTTTTCTTTTCTTTTCTTTTCTTTTAGATCAATCCCAATAATAGCATGCTCTTTAGATGTTTATTAATTATTGGCTGAATGATCTTAGAGATATGGCATACGGGGCTTCTCTGTTCCACAACACCTTACTTAAGGTTTGCAAAGACACACGAACACAAGTTGTTCCATGACGGGAGCATATATTCTTAAGTCGGGTTATTCCAAGTAATTTTTCTAAACTCAGATTGGGTGGGAATATGAAATGTCATTCTCAAGTCAAGTCGTTCTAAGCAATTTTTTCAAAAGTCATTGGAATGATTTGTCTTTAGCCTACTGACTTAAAGAGGTAAAACCATTTTGGCCTAAGTCAAATCATTGCAGAACGGCTTGGAAACCAAAAAAGAGATTAAGGGGATACCCTTACAATCCCAAAAAAATACTATAAAACAAGCAACTGAACCAAAGGCTCATAAGATCAACGAACAAAAAACTTTACATGGACAAACCTAACTAGCCAAAAATAAATAAAAATGAGAGGACACAATCTTCAAAATGCCAGAAGGTAATTTCCAAACATCACATAAATGAGCAGATTCAGTAGATGGTTTCATGTTATGGATTAACGACGAACACCTGTTCAATCCTACAATGCCCCTACGGATCTTGGGAACAATGAATCACAGAATAGACAAGCAAATAAGTGCGTAATGAAAAACCGGAAAGAAAAGCAAGACACAAGATTTACGTGGAAAACCTCAACGTGAGGAAAAACCACGGGAGCCACACCAGTCCACTATGAAATCGAATCAACGAGTACAAGTCTTCTCACAATCTCTCTGAGATTGGTTTTCTCTTGCCTCTCTCTAGTTTTCTCGCTCTGAAAACTGTTACACAACATTGACCAATGCGCAGTCGGCCAAAACCGTAAAAGAAGCATTATAAGGCTCTCGGTAGCGCTACAAGGAAACACCTGTAGCGCTCCAGAACACTCTGCCCAAAAAATAAGCTACCGGTAGCGCTACACCAAAAGCTGGGTAGCGCTACAATGCCCTTTAGGCGTGTTCAGGTTTTCTGCACCCCAACAATCTCCCATTTGAAGATAACCTGAAGCATCCGCAAACAAACAACTGCAAACCCAAATGATCTCAATCATAACGTGGACGTAGTCCTCTGACCCCTCTTGGTGTGACTCCAGGCCCATCATCTCTTCAAGCATGAAGGTCAACTGAAGTTGAACACAACTTCAGTTTCTGAACAATAACAGACTTGGTCAACATATCTGCCGGATTTCGATCCCCCAAAATCTTCTCTAGCAACAAATCCCCATCCTCCAAAAGCGAACGGATAAAATGGTACCTCAAATCAATAGCTTCGTCCTGGCATGGAACACTGGATTTTTGGTAAGGTGTATAGCACTCTGGCTGTCACTGAAAAGAACGCAGTTGTGGACGCTGGTTTTTCGCGCAGGCGAAAATGTATCCACGGAGTTTTGGTTATGAAAAAGGCGATCCGGGAAAATGAAGAAAAATTTAGAGTCGCCACCCGGGGTTTAATTCTTGGAGAATGTTGGGTACCCGAGAAACCTGTTTAAAAAAAAAAAATAAAAATGACTCTCATGCCGCTGAAAAAAGGGTTTGATCTGCGAAAAAATAGAGATTTGGATTCGGGAGCCAGTTACCCACGGGGAAGGTTTTGTTTAAAAAATGCACCCCGCGTGCCCGGAATTTTCCGGTCTTTACTGAACATTTGTGGGATTATTCTTTGAAAAGATTTTATGGACAAACTTTATTTCACATAAACAAAAATAACATGATTTAAAGAAATACACGATAACGATAACCAACCAAACAACACATAATCAAATAAACAATCATGAGAGAATTATTTATTCGAAAGGGGGTACAAAATGTAAGAACAGAAGATAGAGGGAGGGGAAACTGTAATTTCGTCCACTGGTTTTTTGCCAAAACAGAGCATCAGATTTCAAGAAACAGAGCATCAAAAATGATTTTCCAGTAACACCGTGCGGTGTAAAAGTTATACCGCACGACGCATAATGGATGCCGCACGGTGCCTCTGCGAAGCATATTTTTCAAAAATTTCGTTTTTATCCGATTGAATCAGCTTCTGTTTTTCGTACAAAAACCAACTTTTTTTTTTTGTAAAAAGGTTTGAAAATAGTCTTGATGAAAGCATGTACCTTATTTCTAGGGTCGGCATCCTGCGACAATGAATAGTATCGCGTGACACTTACCCGAAAGGTTTGGATTTTGTTGAAACGTCTCCGTTCGGGCTCGAGAAAGAGCTACGGAGCTCCCCTCAAACCCGATGGAGAACCCCCCCCCCCCCCCTTCAGAAGATTATTACTTCGGTGAACGCGGATATATACCTCTGATTTTGCTCGATTGAAGCTACAGACTTCGAAAGGATCGATTTGAGGACTGGGAATGATAGTCGGGGATTTATAGAGACAAGAACGGTATGGTTTAAAACTGGGGAATGATTTTGGCAGGGTAACGAAGAGAGCGTTGAGTTTGTTTCGGGAGTAATTTTTTTTCTGCTGGGAATTGATCTCTCTTTCGGCCGCTCCTTCTCACGCCTTTTATAGAGGAAAAACTCATCATTCCGATGATTCCCGTACGCCAGCGATTGTAATGATGTGCGAATATCATCATCGCTTCTGAGCTGCTGGGCGAACCCGGGAATCCTGTTGATGGGACAAGGATACCGCACGGCATCAAGGATATGCCGTGCGGTTCACATAGTGACACCGCACGGTGCAAAGGAGTTTTCAAGCCGTACCGCTATGGGTTTCAGACCGTACGGTTCAGGTGGTTTTTGGGTTTTTGGTTTATTTGATCCATCCAACTAAAAGAGCTGTCCCGAGGTATATTTCGCGCATCTTTTCATCATTGGGGACGCACAAGTTTATTCAAAATTGGGGTGTCCACAGTTGCCCCTCTTCGACACGGCTTGGTCACCATCATGTTGGTGCCAGTCGTGCTAGAAGATTCGGACATCCCAATTCAAATAACCATGCAGAAAACAAGTAAGAGAAACAGTAAATTTTGGTCGAGCTCGGAGCTTCCTACGTACCTCGTTCTGAGAGGATCAGACCAATCGTAGTTCGTCGGGGCCGTCATGAAAAAGTTGATGCCTCATTTTTCAACGAGGGAAAAACGAATGATGTTTGCAGGGAAATAATTTGGAGGCTTTGAAGCCGTTAAAAATATTTCGGAGGCTCTGAATGCCGTAAAAATCTCTTACAATTGCCGTTGAGGTCTTAAAGGATTTCATGAAAATAAATTGCCTTTGGAGGACTTAAATGGTTTTCGTGAAAATAAATTGCCTTTGGAGGACTTAAATGGTCTTTGTAAAATAAATTGCCTTTGGAGGACTTAAATGGTCTTTGTTAAATAAATTGCCTTTGGAGGACTTAAATGATCTTTGTGAAGATGATTTTGCCGTAGAGGACTTAAATGATTTTCGTGAAAATGAATTTGCCGTAAAGGACTTAAATGATTTTCGTGAAAATGAATTTGCCGTAGAGGACTTAAATGATCTTTGTGAAAATGAATTTGCCGTAGAGGACTTAAATGATTTTTGTGAAAATGAATTTGCCGTAGAGGACTTAAATGATATCATACCGTAGAGGTTTTGGGAAGTGGACCTTCTTTGAAAGTGCTTTGAACAACCTGGGGGTGAGTGCAATTTTTGAAGAAACTGAAAGGATACGCCGCACGGTATGGGTATGTGTACCGCGTGGTGCACACTGGCAAGCCGCACGGTGTAAGTGGAATTTTTGCCGAGAATCTGTCTGAAACCGCCAAACCTTTCGTCTTTTACGTAATTCGTTCAAAATATTTAGAGCAGTTACTCTGAGTATCCAAAACCGATTTCTTCCTAGAAATCTTTTTTCTTTCCCAAAAATTTCGATAAAAAATCCTTGGGATTTGAACCCATGGCTAGTCCAAGTGGCAATGGAGGGCAACTATCGACGTCCGGTGAAGGGTACCTATCGTCGGTGTCGAGGGAAGATGATTCCGTGACCCAATCGACGGTGGGTGCTGCGATTTCAACAATTCCAAGTCCAGTTGGCTCGGTAGGAACAACTTCGGGTAGTATAAAGCACCGCGCGGTGTCATCCGAAGGGGATGGATCCCGTGCGGTGGTGGCGGGACCTTGTGCGGCGGCGACTGAGAGCGGTTTGGCGGGGATAATCGGTGATATGCCTCATACGGTGACTGTTGGAGGAGATTCGGCAGAGGTGGGAGATGAGATCCTCATGGGTGAGTCCTTCGGTTCGACCGGTGGTGACCCGAGTGCCACGGTTGCTGGTGAGTTGTCGGCGGGTGATGTTTCGGCCGACCGGCCTATAGGAGACGATAGTACTGCCATGCAGGGTGGCGAGAGAGGTTCTGTGCCCATGGAGGTTGATGTGCCGGACACGAGTGCCCAAGCCTCGGAGGTGGAGATGGATATTGGAGGTGTGCACGTCTTGGTTGAGCAGAGACCTGTTGGGGAGGTTTTAGACACTGGTTCTCAGGAGAGCTTGGTACCCAGTGGTCTCTCGAGTGTTTCTTTGGTTACTCAGGTGCCCATTAGAGGAGAGGACTCGCCAGTTGTCATCCCTGTGTTTAGGAGGGATTTGGGGAAGGAGAAGGTGGTTGTAGAGGAGGCTCGGGATTCGAGTAGTGGAGGCGAGGAGATGGAGGTTGGGGCTTTAGACCCACCAGTTGTTCCTGCTGTGGTTGGTTCTTCCAGGGCTCCAGGCTATACTATGGCCGATACGCTGGAGGGAGTGAGAGATGAGGACTTGGCACGGACCCTTTAGGAGGATCCGACTTTTGCTGAGGCTCTTGCCGAGGAGAGAGTGCCTGAGCACGTTCAGGACATGTTCCTTGAGGAGAGACAGAGAGAGGCTAAGGCTGAGGCTGCAGGAGAGGGTGCAGGAGAGGGTGCTCTTTTGTCTTTGGTGGCAGAGGTAGAGAGAGCTCAGAGAGTGCGGCCTCCGTTCGACCCTGAGACTTACGTGCCACGGGTGCACTTCTTTATACCGATGGGGTCTGACATGTATTCGCCGATACACCTGTTCTATGATGAGACGACTTTGCTGAGGGACCCGGGGACCCATATTTCTGTACGGCCACTGGTACGCCTTTTATTTGTTGCATACCACTATTGTGTTTGCCTTGAATTCTTGTATATGCATGCTTTCCATTGCCGTTGCCTGAAAAACTTGTATTTGCTTACTTTGAAACAGAGGAATGTCTCCTTGTCGGTATATGGAGGTTTGTCAGACTCTTTGGAGCGCTTCAGGAGTTTGCCTGGGGCAGTGAGGGAGGTGATTGAGGGCACGGGCTTCATGGCTTTTATTCGACTTCTGGTGCC
Organism: Vaccinium vitis-idaea; assembly: GCA_963854785.1. NCBI lineage: Eukaryota > Viridiplantae > Streptophyta > Magnoliopsida > Ericales > Ericaceae > Vaccinium > Vaccinium vitis-idaea. The sequence goes on along the minus strand of OY978218.1, from coordinate 16,089,279 downwards.
GACACGGGCGGACCGCAGATTGCTGAGAGCTCTGATTGAGCGTTGGTGGGACACCACCAATACTTTTCACTTGAGGTTCACTAAGATGACTGTGACGCCTCTGGACTTCTCGGCGATCACGGGTTTGAGAGTAGGCGGCGAGCCAGTTCCGTTTGACTCGGGGCTATACAGAGACAGTGCAGCCGTGAGGTACTTCCTGGGGAGAGAGATAGGCGACAGAGAGTCCATGGTGAGGTGCGACCACTTGGTTGGCTCAGATGGCTAGAGCTTACTTGCTGTACTTGTTTGGTGTGTCCCTGTTTCCGAACAGGCGGAGTGAGGTTCACCTTGGTTGGCTCCCGACGTTGGCAAACCTGGGCAGAGTGGCGAGCTTGGACTTCGGAGGTGCTGCTCTTTGTACCCTCTACTGTTTCTTGGGCGCCGCTAGTCGTGGAGTTGGGACGAGCCTTGGAGGCTTCTGGAGAGTGCTTGAGGTAAAAGCTTTTACATGCTTTCTTGCTTTTAGTTCTCTGAGATTTTGTTGTGTAGATTGCAGCTTGCTGATAATACCCTTTAACCATGCAGGTGTGGGCATATGAGGTGCTGGGGATGTACCCTCCAGCGAACAGTCATGAAAATGAGGAGGTGATTCCCCGAGCAGCGAAGTGGGACCGAGAGCACCGAGGAGGCAGTGTACATGCAGGGAGAGTGAACGACTTCCGTCGTTTCTTGGACCAGACTGATGGCAGTACAGTAAGATCCTGAATCTTGTGTTGCTTTCAAACTTGAGCTTTTCGTTTTGTTTTCAGCTTTTCTGAAGAAATTGAGTTTGCTTGCAGGTGAGGTGGCATGCATGGGATGCAGCGACTGACCAGTACTTGGAGTGGAGCATGGAGCTGACACGGGGGCGGATTCTGTTGGAGTCCCCGTACGGTTGGCAGTGGTACTTGGGAGAGAGGGTGCCTCATCAGTCCCTCAGATTGGCTCACTTCAGGATACCGGGGCGTATACCCCCTGGTGTACAGCGGACTGACGAGTACACACGGGCAGAGATAGAGAGATATACCGTGCTGGACACTGTGCTCCCCTTTAGTAGTTCTCCAGACTATGAGAGCTTCTTGGTTGGCCACCTGGCCAGTTTCTTGGATATGGAGACCCATATAGCCGACTTGGAGACAGCTTTGCCAGTGTTGAGGAGAGAGATAGAGGTACAGACTCCCGGAGGGATGATGGGAGTGTTGGAGGTTCCTCGCGTTGCACCTCCGCTAGACCTTGCTTCTGTTCAGGTAACCTGTAAAAGAAAGAAAACATGTTTTGCAGTTTATGTTTCCTTGTGCATTATTGATGATACCTGTAAAATGCTTTGTTTTGCAGATTCCTGCCAGCTGGGCGTCAGAGTCCTATCAGCTGAACTTGGACTTGGAGGCTTTAGTGCGTCGTCTGATGGTAGGCGAAGTTCCAGAGGTGCGTCCTCGAGCTGAGCCGGGAGTGGTTTTCAGAGGGGCGGTCCTGGTAGAGGTGGACCAGGCCGTGGTAGCGGAGCTCAGGGAGCTGGAGGCAGAGCTCGCAGTGGCGGCGTTGAGAGAGGTTGGGGTGCTGACAGAGGTGGTACAGCCGGAGCTGGTGGTGGCTACAGAGGCCGAGGTGCCCGGGGGGCTGACAGAGGTGGTGCAGCCGGAGCTGGCAGTACAGGTGCAGGCAGGGCTGCGAGAGGTGCTAACAGAGGAGCTGGAGGGGCCAGCAGAGGAGGAGGACGTAGAGCTGGTCGTAGTCCTTCTCCTGGCAGAGGGAGTTCTCAGGTAACCTTCATGCTTTGAACTTTTTTTGTGCTTTCAGATTTTGCATATGATTCCTGTATACTGATGAAATTTCTTTGTTTTGTACAAAGTGTGTCCCCACCTCCGAGTACTGGGCGCAGGAGGGTGCTGATGAAGCAAGCTGGTGGTGGTCCTACGACTCCTCATTCCGATAGAGTTCTTCGAGGTCGTCAGCCTTCTGTTGACCGGCCGGGAGGGAGTGCACCAGGGAGTTCAGCTCCACTGTCACGGTGGTCTTTCAGAGAGGCAGGGAGTAGTGAGGAGGAGGACACAGGTCCCGCTGAGTCTGAGGAGTTTAGGCCTCGAGTGCAGAAGAGGCCGCGTGTTTGAGTAGGTAGGATAGGCCTGCGTGCCTGCTTTTTGATTTGGGCGTCTGTTTGCCCATTCTTTTCTTTTCATAGATACGGCCTGCGTGCCGTGGTAGTAGTTTTTGATGATCGTTGGGCCTGTTTTGCCCTTGGATAGATGTACATTCTACTTATGACATGGATATCGTCTTGGTTTTTTATAAAATTTGCATTTTCATTATGTAGAATGACTCACATTAACAAAGACTTGAATCTCAAAAACCAAACCTAGCACTGAGAGTGCATGACACGAGACTCTGTGGGGAAATGAAATGTACATGAGTTTGAAACTTAGAATGACATAAATTGGACACTTTGGGTTTTTTTGTGGGAAGAACTAGAAAAAATGATGGGAGAGAGAAGTTTTTGAGTGAAAATGCCCCGTAGCTAGACATCTTGACTTGATCGGTCGATGAATCCCGAAGGCATGCAATCAATGCTTGCTTTGAATATCCCGAGAATTTCGTGAAAAAGTTGCAAGATTTCATTCGAAACTCTTGTATCCGGGGTCTTTCGGTATACCCGTCCATTGAGATGTTCTTGAGAATGTGGAATGATTCTTCCCTTAAGCCCTTGATGCTCTTTTTTGGGTTGTATGTACAAGAAAAATGGCCAAAAAGAAGCTTGGAATGGGTCCCGGAGGGCAAAAGTTGGATTTCGGCTGGAAAACAGCCAAGTATGCCGTACGACATCAAAAATTGTACCGCACGGTGCTTTCATAATGCCGCACGGCATCGGCGTTTGGTGCCCCACTTCTGGCGCTGTATTCTGCTGTAATCTGGGCTTTGATTTTGGCTTCCCAATGCATGTTTTACGCGTTCAGAAACCTTGAAATGCTGAATGGTAATCTATCTTGGAAAGTTTGCAGAAATTATCTTCACGTTCTTCAACGCGGCACGTTTACCGAGGCGGGCGCCTTGCTTTATAAATAGCATTGCTATCTCTCATATCCTGGAAATCATATCCTTCATTCCACATCCTTCAAATGGCTGTTAGCATCTCAGCTTTGGTTCGTCCTTGGCTTGACGAGCTTGACGGTCTTGGTTGGCTGAACTTCCGAGATCACCGGTTGGTATCTATGCGTTACATTCGGGATGTTACCATACGCCCTGAGTTGCTTCATGCTGCTGTCCGTTTCTGGGATCCGGAAGTGCATGTATTTCGCTTCGGTCTTCAAGAACTATGCCCCACGGTGGAAGAATTCCATGCATATCTTGGAGGCTTTGATTTGGAGACTCCCGTTATTCCTCTTCAGGGAGTGAATTACGCTGATGTGCTGTCCTCAAAGCTGGGTTTGAGTAAAAATGCAGCAAGGTCCATGATCCAGGGAGGCGTGCTCAACATCCCGCGCTTGATTAATTAGTTTCGACCTGAAGGCTTTGCATTGTGCCTCGTGATTCTTGCAGCGTTCCTGTTTGTTCGTACAGACAATCAGGCGAGTGTGATACTGGTAGGAGTGGCCAAGCAGATTGAGGAGCGCAAAGATGTGGCTCCGATGGTTCTGGCTGAAACTTTGATGGGTTTGGATAAAGTCCATGCTGGGCGGACCAATGTTTTTGAAGGCAGTGCTTTGCTCCTACATGTAGGTTTCTCACTCAGCTCTCCTTTTTCTGGTTTATTCTCTCGTTCTCTTTTTACCTCAACGCTCGGCTTTAGGTTTTCTAAGGCTCCTTGCTTGTTTTCTCTCTCATGCAGACTTGGCTTTGTGATAAAGCTTCTCTCCTGGAGGCAGTGCCGCGGAACAGGGTCCATGAGACACGAGGTTTTGTTCAGAGGGAGTATCAGGAGTTTCACAGGAGTGTTTCTGGTTTGGTTCAGGTGCTTTCCCAGCTTAGAGAGGACACAGTCTCTTGGCGCTTGAACTGGATGGATCGTCCGACCATGACGGTGAGCAACATGGGACGTCACAGGGTTGTCCTGGTGGGTCTGTCTGGCTGGACCTTTTACATTCCTTACCGTATTCTCCGCCAGCTAGGCGTTGATCAATCGATACCATCTGTGTACCCTGAAGCCTTTGTCGTGCCAAATTTCAACCATGCAACTATCCAGGATTATCAGCCCACTTGGAGGGAGCGTGCGATAGTTTCCAGGGATCAGAGTCCCAGCATTGCGCTTTCAGAGCGTTATAAGAGATGGTTGGTACAAGAGATTGAAGCAAGAGAGAATGGGAATCACAATTGACATATGCCTTAGTCTTAATGTACCCGAAATAAATTGCTGACCCATGACATGTTTTATGTGGGCCAATGTTTTGCTTTTGTGTTGTAAAAGATTCATGCTCAGCCATGTAATCGAAGAAATTAGTTTGAATAAAAGTGAATCGTGAAATTTTTCTGCTTTGATTCTCATTGATTGTGATTGTAAGGGCGGATGACGGCTATGGATCAGCTTCAAGAGATGCTACAAAAGATTGCGACCGGTCCTCAAAGTGAGGATGCCTACGTATCCTTAAGAAGGAATCAGGTCTTGACGTAGTTCGTGAATGTAATTTTGGCTAGGGTTCACTCGAGTATTGTCACTCTCCTTTTGTGCTCTAAATTTTGCCTAGTACCGCCCTTTTGGGTTTTCGGTCTAGCGAGCTCTTTTGATTCATTTGTCTTGAATTTTGCCTAAGCCGCCCGATGTGGGTTTTCAACTTAGCAGACTTGCTCTAATTTTTGCCTGGCACTGCCCGCCCTTGCGGTTTTCAGTCCAGCGAGCTTCTCTCAGGGATAGTATCTTTTGAGCTGATCCATGTTGACCAAGGTGGAGAATTCATTGCCGTCGAGATCGATGAGTTGAGTAGCACTTCCGGACAAGATCTTCTTGATAATGTATGGCCCTGCCCATTTCGGCCGAAACTTCCCTCGTGGATCGAAAACTGGAGCCCGGATCTCCTTTAGAACCATATCTCCTTCCTGCAAATTCCTGGACTTGACTTTCTTGTTAAAAGCGTGTGCGATTCGGCGTTGATACCCTTGAACATGATATAAGGCTTTGAGCCTTCTTTCGTCAAACAGCATGAGTTCTTCGAATCTTGCGCTCTGCCATTCAGCTTCCTCGATGTCAGCTTCTATCATGACCCTCAGAGATGGTACTTCAAGTTCGATATGGAGGACGACTTCTATACCGTAGACCAAAGAATAGGGTGTTGCCCCTGTCGGAGTACGGATGGATGTTCGGTATCCCCAAAGTGCTAATGGCAGCTGTTCATGCCAGTTTCTGGCAGACTGAATGGTTATTTCCAATATTGACTTGATGGTTTTGTTGGCAGCTTCAACAACTCCATTGGTTTGTGGCCGGTAGACGGTCGACTTGTGGATCTGGATCCCAAAATCTTCGAGAACTTCTGCGGCTCTACCCTTGAAGTGAACACCATTGTCGGATACAAATGCATGAGGCATGCCATATTGGTAAACGATGTTTTGCTTGATGAAATGAGCGACCTGAACTGCGGTGAGGGTAGTGTAGGAGGCAGCCTCAACCCACTTGGTGAAGTAATCGATAGCGACTAAGATGAATTTGTTCCCATTTGAAGCAGCTGGGGTGATTTTGCCGATGACGTCGATGCCCCAGGTAGAGAAGGGCCAGGGTGAAGTCATAGAATGCAGTTCTGACGGCGGTATGTGCATGAGATTGGCATGGATCTGACATTTGTGACATCGTCTCGCATATTCGATGCACTCGGTTTCCATAGTAGACCAGTAATAACCTTGTCGCAAGATCTTCTTGGCGAGCATGGTTCCGTTCATGTGAGGGCCACAGACTCCTTTGTGTACTTCTTCCATGATTCTGGTGGCTTCTTCGCCGTTCACACACAACTTGTGTATTCCGCAGTGGGATCTTCTGTACAGCATGCCCCTGCAGATAATGCAGTGAGAAGCAAGTTTTCGGAGAGCAATCTGGTCCTTCTTGTCAGTTCCAGTCGGATATTCATTCTTCTCGATGAAATTCCAGATGTCGTGATACCAAGGAAGACCATCGTCCGGCTCATCAATAGCCATGATGTACTCATAAACGGGCTTGTCCCTTTGTTCAATCATAATTGGCCGAAGCTTGACTCCGTTAGGTATCTCCACCATTGAAGCCAATGTTGCCAAGGCATCAGCAAACCGGTTGTTTAATCTGGGTACATGAGTGAAAGTGACAACCTGGAATCGATGGATCAGATCGTCAAGGTCCTTGTGGTAAGGCTTCGGCATGTCTTCCTTGACCTTCTAGTCGCCATTCGCTTGTGAAACCACCAAGTTGGAATCTCCGATTACCTCCAACCTTTTGGCACCAATTTCGAGGGCAGCTTCCATCCCTACAATACATGCTTCGTATTCAGACTGGTTGTTAGTGACCTCAAAGTTTAGCTTGAAAGCGAGAGGGATGTGTGACCCTTCTGGTGAAATAAGCAAGATTCCAATCCCGAATCCTTTCTGGTTAGCTGCCCCGTCAAAATAAAGCAACCACACATCGTTGGTCGTGGTCATGACATTTTCGTCGGGAAATTCGAAACTCGCGTTTTCTGGTCCTTCTACCGGATGATCAGCCAGAAATTCAGCGACAGCTCTTCCTTTTATAGACTTTCGAGTTACGTACTTGATGTCGAATTCGGCTAACAGGAGCAACCAACGTGCCAGTTTACCTGTGAGTGCTGGTTTCTCGAACAGGTATTTGAGAGGGTCCATCCGAGAGATCAGCCTTACTGAGTAGGCTAGCATGTAGTGTCTCAACTCCTTGGAAGCCCATATCAAAACCCAACAAACTTTCTCCAAGGAAGTGTACCGCTCCTCGCATCCGGTCATCTTCTTACTGATGTAGTAGACTGCTTTCTCACTGCCGCCTTCGCCTTCTTGCGCTAGCATGCATCCCATTGCTGATGGGGTAACAGATAAGTACATGATGAGGGGTTGCCCCGGTGTTGGTGGCATCAGCACTGGAGGGCTCTGAAGATACTTCTTGATGGTTTCGAAGGCTTTCTGACATCTGTCGTCCCATTTGAATGGTACATCCTTCTTGAGTAGTCGAAACATCGGCTCGCAAGTCGAGGTTAACTTGGCGATGAATCTGCTGATAAACTGAATCTTCCCGAGAAAGCTTCGTACTTCCTTTTCTGTCCGGGGTGGCTCCATTTCGAGAATAGCTTTGATCTTGGAAGGATCTATCTCAATTCCTCGCGTAGTGATCATGAATCCCAACATCTTTCCAGCCGTTACACCAAACGTTCATTTCTCAGGATTGAGGCGTAACCGGTACCTGCGAATCCTTTTAAAGAATTTTCTGAGGGCGGGCAGATGTTCTTCCCTTTTCTTGGCTTTGACAATCATGTCATCCACGTAAACCTCAACTTCTTTGTGGATCATGTCATGCAGCAATGTTGTAGCCGCCCTCTGATAGGTTGACCCGGCGTTCTTTAGTCCAAAGGGCATGACCCTGTAACAGTAAGTGCCCCATTCTGTGGTGAAAGTAGTTTTCTCGCGATCTTCGGGAGCCATGAGAATCTGGTTGTATCCTGAGAAACCATCCATGAAAGAAAGAAGTGCATGACCTGCAGTGTTGTCCACAAGTACATCTATGTGCGGCAGTGGGAAATCATCCTTAGGGCTGGCCTTGTTCAGATCCCTGAAGTCTACACAGACTCGAATTTTTCCGTTCTTCTTTGGGACAGGAACAATGTTTGCAACCCACTGGGGGTATTCTGTTACCATTAAGAACCCAGCGTCTATCTGTCTCTGAATTTCCTTCTTAATTTCCAACACCCAATCAGGTCTCATTTTCCTCAACTTCTGTTTGACAGGCTTTGCGTCTGGGTAAAGCGGGATTCGATGCTCCACAATCTCGGGGTCGATGCCAGGCATATCTGCGTGCGACCATGCAAAAACGTCTTCGAATTCTTTCAGGAGATCCGAGTGGGCTTTGAACTCTTCTGGAGATAGTCCGGAACCAATTTGAACCATGCGTGGATTGCTTTCATTTTTCAAATATATAGAAATAATTTCTTCTTTTAGAGGCTGAGCATGCCTTTCGTCTTCCCTTTTGATTAGAGATCGAAGTTCTTCTGGAATTTCTTCCTTGAACTCAATCCCTTCATCGTCGGGGTTAACACAATTTATTTCGGATACAGCAAGATAAGCAAAGTCTACTTCATTGATAGCAAATGCGGGTGTCCCAGGGGCGCGATACATGAGAGTGGATTCGAACTAAAAAAAAAAGTGATGACGCGGGGGAATGACAGATACATGTTCGGGGTAAGACTCAGACTCAGTGCTAGACTCGGACTCTGACTCAAATTCAGTGCTAATGTAAGTGATTCTAGGTACAAAAGTGCAATTTTTATAAATTCCATTGGCATCCACAATGAGTGTAGTGACATCTCCAAGGGCATCCTGGCTCAGCATCATCAACTCTACCTCTTCGGCAATCATCAAATCAGGCTTCAAATCAAATAGCATTGCAGCAGGCTCGCCTTCCTCTTCCACACCTATTAGGCTTTCTTCCCCAAACAGCGATGGGAGATTCCCTGAGTCAAGAGTTTCGATCCAGTCAACTTGGAGTGCCTTAACCAGTTCTTTCCTCTTCTCGGCTTCATCGTCACTGTCCCAAGTGTCATTTGCAAAGATTTCGAAGCCTGACAGCTTAGTCTTTGTTTCCACGTCCCAGAATGGTTCCGGTTCCCCATGATAGGCAGCTTCTGGAGCTTTGACAAACTGAATGGGTTTTTTCTTGGCACTATCTTGTATCTTCTTTCCCTTTCTTGGTTCGCCGTCAGTTGGCTCATAACCGAGGCCAAAGCGGTGGTTATTTGTTGAGATTTCAGGGAACTCAGTCATTCTTTGATTGTTCAGTCCTAACCCCAGGCCGGGCAAGTATTCCATCTTTCTCATCATTTCCAAGGCAGTTGAGCTGACTGAGAAATCCTCATCCATCTTGACAGTAAGGACTGACCCTGAAGTATCGAAAGAAAAACCACCGAGGGTGCCATCTTCTTCTCCTTGAGCGATTTCAAGTAGTGGTGCATTGTCAGGGACATGGGGACGGATTCCCGAATCTCCATGAATGGTTAGAGTTCCTATAGCCAGTCCGAGTTGGACTTTCTGGTGTAGAGAAGAAGGGACTGCCATGATATCTGATCGATGGAGCCAAGGTCTGCCAAGCAACAGGTTAAAAGATGAGGGAATGTCGAGTATGTGGAACTCGATATCTGTTTTGAAGTCTTCAATCACCACTTCCATTTGGATTACCCCAATCACATCCCTGCGAGTGTTGTCATATGCGCGCACTCCGAGGCTGGAAGGTTGAAAGTCTTTGTTTTTGAAACCCAAGCAAAAAGTTGTCCGTAGCGGACACACGTTTAGAGCGGATCCGTTGTCAAGCAGAACAACAGGGACCCATTTTCCCATGCATTTGAGAGTGATGTGCAAAGGTTTGTTGTGGCCAGCTCCCTCCGGGGGTAAATCCTTTTCAGTGAAGACAACAACGTGCTTTGCGTGAGCTGGAGTGAGTAGCGCTACCATGGTTTCTGGCGGAGTATCAGGTGGTACCTCCATGTTTGACAGGGTTTTGATCATCTTTTGACGATGTTCCCGGGAGGAAGAGAGTAAACCCCAAATTGAGACTGACGCTGGAGTTCTTTCAAGTTGTTTCTGAACCAAGTCCTCTGCTGTCGCCTAGTTCCTTTGAGGTGGTTGAGTAGTGACTGCTGGCTCGACCGGAGGTGAATTTTCCTGAACAGGGTCATCCCAGATGAATTCTTCTGGCTGAGCTTGATGTGAGACGTTCCTTTGAAGGTTGGCCGGCTAGTAGATTCGGCCGCTCCTTGTCACCCGATTGACCGTGTCCTCCCAGAGTTGTTGGTTTTCACCCTAGAAGTCTTCAAATTCTTCACCGACTTTGCGCTTACCGGCTTTGACAGCTTCCCTTTTCTGATCTTCAGACCACAAGTCTATCAAATCGCCTGAAATTTCCTGACTGCTGATATCAACTGTTTCCAATTTTGTCTTCAAATTTGCTACCTCCGACTCTTGCCAGAAAGACTGGTCTAGCATGGATTTATTGACTGTCCATACTTCGTCACCACCGACTCGGATGTCGATAACCTCATCTTCGTTCCATGTGGTTGCTTGGGGATCTGTGACTAGAACCGATATGTTGGCAGAGTGTGGGAATGGCGCAGACGGCCGTGGGAGAGATTCTCCGATAATGTATGCCTGAGGGAACCAATCTTGATCATTGAAGACCGTTTCGATGGCTTGGTGATTCTCTTCTTCGAGAAGTTGAGATAGTGAATGGTTGCCTGAAGGGTTGCGCTGAAATAGAGTCGGGAGTGAAACGATATCCAAAGGGTCGGCGTAGATTGCCATCTCTTCAACTTGGTTGATATTGAGACCTTTTGGCGTGCAAACAACTGGCTTGCCATGGATTTCTGGGATGATGTACTGTCTCGGGTCCCAAGGGATTAGCAAAGAACCAAACAATGTTTGCCGGGAATCTTCCCATTCCTGATCATTCATGGCCTATTCCTCTTCTTCAGCAAGGTCACCCCACGTGAGTTTGTGCTCAAGGGTAGTAATGGCATAGACCTCCGGATTTTCCGGCACTGGGATGAAAGGTTTTGGTTCAGTGGCTGGCACGATGTGTAGGCTGGGATTGAACTAGGTAGGACCTTGGCCTTTTGGAGTGGAGCTGAGGGATATTTGGTTGATTTGGATGTTTTGCTTGTGGTTAGGCAAGGGATTGGAAATGGTATTGGGTTTTTGTTTGGGAATTGGAATGGTTCCATCATCAACCAAGTCTTGGACTACGTGTTTGAGACGCATGCAATTGTTGGTATGATGGCCGGGCATTTGGTGGTAGGCACAGTAGACATGTGGGTTGTGATTTGCGGGAAGCTCTTTGGGTGGATCAAGGGGTTTGATGGCATTTTTCTCGAGGAGCTTTTTGTAGACAGTAGTAAGAGGGAAGGGGAATTGGTAAAATTCTCTTTTCGGCTTGGAGGTGTTTTGGATGGGTGAAGGTTGGGTGGCTATCTGGTTAACTGGTTCAGCTTTGACTGGTTTAGGATTGAAGGAATTGGCTTGAGCTGGATTGTAAGTGCTTGGTCCGAAAAGGGTGCTGCTGTTACCAGAGTAGACTCGCTTAGGTCGAGAAACGGATTCTCCTTTGTCAAATATGCCAGTGCGGATTGCATCTTCAACTGCGAGGCCGGCTTCATAAAAGGTCTTGAAATCAGCGGAGGTTTGAAAGACCACTAGATGTTTGGCAAAGTCAGGTTCCAAATTTCGAGTGATAATCCTCATTTGTTCTTTCTCCGAGGGCCTGTCCATCATCTGCGATGCTTTCCCTCTCCAACGTTTGACAAAGTCAGCGAAAGATTCGTTCTTCCCCATTTTCGTGGATTCTAACTCCCGAACGGTCATTTCCAGCTGGATGTTATAATTGTACTGAGCCACAAAGGGTGCCCCAATGTCTTCCCAGGTCTTCTTCTTTGTATTGTCTAAGTTCAGAAACCAACGGAGTGCAGATCCCGTCAGGGTTTGCTGGAACATCTGTGCCATGACATTTTTCTCCACATCGTACATGGATAAGGTACCCACGTACGTTTGCAAGTGTGCTTTTGGGTCACCACTTCCGTCAAACTTGTCCCAGTCAATGGGCTTGAACTTGTCAGGCAGCTTAGCATCAGGGAATATGCACAGCTTCTCCATATCAATGCCTATAGCAGCGATCTTTTCTTGCTTCTGAACTGATTCCTCAAGTTTGGACACCTTGGCCATCATGGCATCCATCTCTGGGTGATTGTTTGATGATTCCCCAGAAGGCAATCGGGAAGTAATGTCCTGGATCAAGATCATCATCTGAGCCATTTGTTTGGCATTGGCGGCTCGTTGATCTTCCAAGGCTTCTTTGAGAATCTGAACCTCGGTCTTCTCTGTCTGCTCTGTGTTCTTGGTCATGACTGGAAGGCTAGCTGACTGTTCCTCTCTTGACTCAGTCCGAATTAATCGCTGTTGGGGAGTTCGAGCCCAACCAGGTGCAGGAGTGTTCTTGCTTTTGCCAATGGTTATGTACTAATAGTATGAGCAAGATAAATTATGCTGTATATGCAATCTATTTACATGAATGAATGATGTGTTATGCATGATGCAGGATTGTCCCAATTTTCTCTGATTTTGCTGAATACAATGGCCGGACCGTGGTTGCCTACGTATCCCCGTGAAGAGGAATCAGGCCATTACGTAGTTCAAGACTGCAAATTGGCTCCCAAATTTTGATAAAAAGATGTCTTTTTTTCATTGATCACCTGGATGACACAAAAGAGTTCCGACAAGCGGGAACAGACTCGATAAGCAGGGTACAGGTCATTACAAACTCGGTAAATAACCCATACAGAAAACATCAACAAACTCGATAAGCAAACTGCAACAGACTCGACATTCAAACTGGACAACTGATGTTGGCTTTATTCCAAAAGAGCCCTTGACGACTTGATCGGATCTGGTTATGGCGCTTACTTTAACTTGTTCAGATTGTGACTTCACGGGATGGGATGAGTTGGATTGAACGGGGTGGATGGTGAACTGGCTTCACCGAGCTTCTGCTTCCCTTTGCGGGCTCTGGCTTCCTCTTCTTGTTGTTCCTGAAGTTGATGGGGGGATATGTCCTCATTGTCACGAAGGTAATCTTCGTAACATCCATCACAGTTGCATTCATCCCAGTATTTGTGGCTAGTGACTGGGTCGGCGAAGTAGTACACCGGGTGGCCTTCTTCGTCAAAGTACTTGATCGGTGGCATGGGACAGAAGTTTTCATTATCTTCTTCAAATGTGACAGTGATTTTGTCTGGGAGCATGTTTGGGCCGTCTTCCGGCGAGACATGGAATTTCCAGCCCGGATGGCTTTCAGTGTTGTCCCATTGATTGGGCTTGGTGACTTGGTCAACCCACTTGTAGAGCTTTTCACCTCTGGGAGTCTTCTCTTCAGGCTTGGGGGACTCGTCTTCCTCAATGATCCAGACGGGAGCGTTGTGGTGAGTGGAGAAGGTAGATTTGAGTCTCTTGTTGCTCGGTTGATCAGCCATTGTTCTCTCTCTGAGAAGAGAAGTACTGGTTTTATTTAGGAAAGAGTGGAGCCTATTTGCAAAGAGATTTGTAAAGTGGATTTTTTTTTTATTCAGCTTGATCAGAGATTATCGGGGTAATCTTTGGATGAGTGAAGTGAAAGCCTAGGGTCAATCTTAATTGGTGTATGCATGCAAAATGACAGTAGTATATACAAAATAGTAGACAGGCAGCATGGTATGTGCGGAAAGCGATAAACAGACAGCATGCCGACAGGGTATAGGAAAAACAGTAATCATGCAGCAGTATATTGCACGAAATCCTACCCTGTGGGTTCCTGTCTTAGGTTGGAAAGTTCTAAGGATATGTATATGCAGAGGCCGGTTTTGGTTTAAAGGGGGTTCCTCAGACTAGAGCCAATATTTGCCTCCCCTTTGCACAGAATACTGACGTGGCAAGGGTAATAACGGCAGGCTGACTCATCATCGTCCAAGGTTGCCGAGAATCCTGGGATGTCCTAACACCAGCGAGCTGGGTATGGTAACCAAGACGCAGTGGCGAGGCTAGTATCCATGCACGTGCAATGCAAAAGTTTATCAATAAAATCTTTTCAAAAATCCCACAAATATTTTTCAAGTTTGGCTCTCTTTTTAACTTAATCAAAACCTTGAAATTTTACTCGTGTAAACAACCGGGAAAGCTCCAGTCCAGACTGATCGGGCTTTCACCCTGACATTAATCCTTTCTAGTACGGCGTGAAGCACGTACTCGGTGTCAAGCTTTCAAAGGGTCATTTTACAAGTGTAAAATGTCAAAACAAAGATTAATTTAAAATATCGCTCCCTAGCAGAGTCGCCATTTTGTGGACGCTGGTTTTTCGCGCGGGCGAAAATGTATCTACGGAGTTTTGGTTATGAAAAAGGCGATCCGGGAAAATGAAGAAAAATTTAGAGTCGCCACCCGGGGTTTAATTCTTTGAGAATGTTGGGTACCCGAGAAACCTGTTTAAAAAAAAAAAATATGACTCTCATGCCGCTGAAAAAAGGGTTTGATCTGCGAAAAAATAGAGATTTGGGTTCGGGAGCTAGGTTACCCACGGGGAAGGTTTTGTTTAAAAAATGCACCCCGCGTGCCCGGAATTTTCCGGTCTTTACTGAACATTTGTGGGATTATTCTTTGAAAAGATTTTATGGACAAACTTTATTTCACATAAACAAAAATAACCACTGTGTTCGTTTGTTGGTTTCCGCAAAAAAGTTTTGGAAAACACTTTTCGGAAATAAAGGTTGTGCAGATGAGTACCATGCCATGCCCCAATAAGTCAAAGTTTTGTCAGGAAACCCACAACAGTGGGCTCCACTTTTGAGAGAGAGTGGGCTGCTGCGGCGTGGGAAAATTACATAGGGTGACTGTCTGACCATTCTGAATCCAACCGTTGTGATTAACCCATCAATAAAACAGACGGCTAGGATTACGGAAATAAAAATTTAAAAGGGTGCATCATTCTAATTAATTGTACAGCATATTTAAAAAGATGGGTAAAACATGTATTTTTTTTTTGGTGCATCGGAAATTAGTAAAACATGTATGTTGTAATAAATTTCTTTCGTTTCAATTTTATTTTAATTATTGTTCTCAATTTTTTTTTTCTGTAAACTAAAATGGCGTGTACAGCTGCCTAGAAAAATTCCGATACATAAACTAAGAAAAATTAATCAAACAAATTTTAAACTACACCCCAACATACTATGACAGACGTCGTTTGGGAATGAAGTTGATAGAGACTTCGCTCGGGGATCATGTTGCTTAGTTCTCGAATATCCTTTAATCTTTTTAGTTTATTTTTTAACAAACGTAATTTATAAATTATGGCAAAATCTGTTTTCACCCTATTTTTTCTTAGTGACAATAAGTACATTTGAGACTTGAAATTGGTACATAAAAAACAAATAAATACAGATAAAAGGGAACATAGTACAAACATTTAAACGTGCACAACAAAATAACCAAGTACTTGTTCGGTTCCAACACCGTCAATAACAAATCATAAATAAAATGCGACAAAAGTAGAACCTAGGAAGAAAAGAGTTTTTCATATTGCAAGTACTTATGGTAGCTTATTCCTCATAAGAATCCCACATAGCGAAAGCCATTTGTTTCCTCCTTTGCGCCATCAATTGTATGTTTTGAGGCGACATGTTAATTGGCTCTACCCCAACCACGTTACCGACATTCCCTTGGTTGTCATTCCCACCCGCCCAATTGAATGGGTCAGTGAACCCCTCAAAAAACTCATCTATCCCCCTGGTGATTAATACAAAGTTGTGAATAACACAACATGCCGTGACGATTCCAGGTTGACGAGCCTCCGGATAATTTGGCATGTGCTTTAGGATTGGAAACCTTCCTTTCAGAACCTCGAAGCACCGTTCTATGACATTCCTCAATGACGAATGTTTGTAGTTGAATAACTCCATTGGAGTGCGAAATACCGTATTACTCCCATTAAATTCATCCCTGTGATACCGGCGTCCTCGATAAGGAGCTAAATATCCCGGCATGTTCGTGTATCCAGCATCCACCACATAGTACTTATCTAAGACATAGAAGTTAGAAAAGTAAGTGGAAAGATTTATTTTAAAATCAAATGGTTTATTTTGTTATTTTTTTGGTTTAATTTTGAATACATAAGATAAGTTTTTTTAAGATGAGCTTATTTAAAATAATTTATTAACCACTATCAATTTCTTATAAAAACGCAATCCACAAAATCTGTTTTCACCATGTTGCTGTAAGCTATAAGTTCTATAAGCTTTGTTTTTTTTAATTACACATGTTTGCATATTTAAAAAAAACATGAAGAGGATATGTATGTTGCTAATTTATTTGCATAATGACTGATTGTTACTTACTAATTGGGGGGTACGGGAATTGATTAGCCGGGTTTGATACTGCCGCATTGAAAACACGTCCATCGTGTGCACTGCCTTCCCATCCAGGGTACACGTAAGTGAACTTCATGTCGAAAGAACAAACAGCCATAACATTTTGTGTTATTGTGGGCTTTCTTCCGCGAGACGCAACTTGCCTGTTACACGGTACCCAAACTTCTATCTGGGTTCCATCTATAGCTCCCACACAGTCCTTCAACTCAATAAAACCAACCATCAAATTTAGAGGGCAGAGATGGCCAAGTAAATTAATTAAGTACTTCGTTTGGGTATGGGAAAAACAATACCTGGAACCATGGAAAATATCTATCGTCGTTTAAAATTTCAGGCGGCGTTACATGGAGGTCTGGTGGTCGAATGATGTGCGGTGCCAAGTTGCATATAGCACGACGCATTAACTTGAAGTGCGCGCTTATGGCGCTTATGGCGCTTGTAGAGCGTTGGAACCGATCAGCGGCCATTCGATGCCTTTCGCTATGCCCACATATATATAAAAAAATTGCCAATGACTCCTCGACACAAACATGCTTATTATCCCATTGTAGTTGTCCTCTAGAAACCAGTTCAGCCACCAACGCTCTAAATGTAAAAGCATCCACACGTAAAATGTCTTTAATGGTTTGAGGGTGTCCATCCAACAAAAAATTGACGTATGCTTGACCAGTTTGTTCGGAGGTTTGTTGTGGCATTTTTTCGAACTCATCCTCCATGCCTAACTCCAAAAACTCGAGGTCTAGGAGATCCTCATCGCTGTCACTAAAATATGTTTCCCAAATGTTTGGCGGGGGAATTGAACTAGACGACATGGGTTTTACCTGGATGAAAATGGTTTGGATACAAAGGATATGAAGTTGATGTTCAAGAAATTATGCCAATTGAAAACTTATACCCAGTTCTCAAAACTCAAAGAACAAAAATTTGACCACTTCCACATATAACCATTTTTGCTGACGTAATCAAATTTCCAATAGCTTAAGTAGGTTAATGCCAAATAAATGCATCTCTGGAAGTGAATCAATTAAAGACTCCCCCAAAGCAAATCGGCCACTTCTCACTAAATTAGAAATCAATTATAGTTAAAAGTTCTAAATTGTCTCATAAAATCATTAAACTAAATTAGTATTAAAAGAAAAGATAGTTAGTAGTATTGAAGAACATGACATACATGTCCTTAAAGAAAGTTTTCTTTTGTGTTTTTTTAGTTCCAACGCCAGTAAACAGAGGGCAGAGACAGAAAAATACTAACATAAATACGCAGTTATTAAAAAAATACTACCAACATGGACGGCAGAGAGTGGCGTTTATTTCTAATCAAGCAAAGAGGTGTTTATTAGTGATTAGAGGGGAAACTATTAGTACATCGGTTAGAGTGGCGTTTATTTCTAATTAGAAGCAGGTTTACCAGAGAGCGCACGTTAGGCTCACCGATTCCGGTTTATGCCCACATAGTGAGAAACACAAGAAGCTATCTGGCCGGAGCAAATATGGCTAAAAAACCGACAATGCATGATCCGTAAATAAAAAAACACATGAAACTAGTATGAGTTAGATATAGAAATAAAAGGACAACACATGATTTTGATTTAGAACGAAAAATCTTGGCTTCAATTAACTTTTGTATAAGTATAGGAGCCTTTAAAAGTGTGCTGTTTGAATCAAATACCAGATCCTTGGTTATAATAACAATATGCATTCAGAAGTTACTACTACTCTCTTAAGATTTGTGTAGCAGCAGTGCCACAATTGAATCTGATCAGCCACTCATGATTTCACTTTCTGGCAAGGTAATTTCGGGTAAAAATTTCCAGATCCTCTGTTCCAATTTCATTTCCAGACTCACATAACCAGGGATGGATATTCCTTTGTATCCAACTACAGTTGACCTCTTCTCTTTCCGAAATTCAATTCTATAGCTAACAACATAATCATGTCTAAGACTTTTGTAACACAAGAATATGACATGGGTTGTTGTAATGCTACAACAACCCTATTCAAACACAGTAAAAATGTTTAGACACAGAGAATCTTGTATTGTCTTTTTTAATTTTTGTTTGTTATCGAAAATACAAGAGTGCCTAACTATATGGTAACACAGACAAAATAGAATCAGAGAACAAATGGATTAATATCCGAGAATGCACCATTCTTCTATTTTTATCTCTACCAGCCTTATTTGGCAGCTTCATCACTATCAAAGCCAACAAGGGACAAAGCTTAAGATGTCTTTAATGGTTTGAGGGTGTCCATCCAACAAAAAATTGACGTATGCTTGACCAGTTTGTTCGGAGGTTCGTTGTGGCATTTTTTCAACCTCATCCTACAAGCCTAACTCCAAAAACTCGAGGTCTAGGAGATCCTCATCGCCGTCACTAAAATAGCTTTCCCAAATGTTTTGCGGTGGAATTGAACTAGATGACATGGGTATTACCTGGATGCAAATTGTCCGATACAAAAGATTTGAAATTCGTTTTTGTGAACACCCCGCGGGAATGCCCACAAAAACTGTTGCGGTTTGGAAAATGGTTTTGATTGATTGAATGGAGTCGCCACCCGGATTTGAGGACCTTACCCGAGAAACC
This sequence comes from Vaccinium vitis-idaea, assembly GCA_963854785.1. NCBI lineage: Eukaryota > Viridiplantae > Streptophyta > Magnoliopsida > Ericales > Ericaceae > Vaccinium > Vaccinium vitis-idaea. Next base: position 16,070,582 of record OY978218.1, on the reverse strand, counting down.
ATTTGAAAAATGACTCTTTTGCCCTTGAAATGGAAAATACTTTACCCGTCTTTAAAATGAGATTTCTCGGGTCCGGAAGCTAGGTTACGTGAGGGGAAGGAATTCAAAGCACCCCACACGCCCGGCATATTTGCCGGCCTCTACTAAATGTTTAAAAGATTTTGAAAATGTTATTTAAATGGACTTTTGATTCAAATTCACGTGAGAGCATAACAAATACACCAATAATATCGATGAAATATGAGTATGTGCTTGTGCAAAATATTGTGAATGGGTGATCTATATGCAAAAGATGCTGAATCTACACTAAAATGCGTCCAAAATACCTTAAAATGTCTCAGAAACTGATCACAAATGCACATTACATCACGCCTGGATAGGATCCTGGCGCCTGGAAAGGGTTAATCTAGGCGCCTGGAAGGAGCCAATCCAGGCACCTGGATTGCCATCCAGACAGCAAACTCAGAACTTCATTTTTGACAGTAAGTAACCAAATGCAGTGCTTTTAACTAACTCATATGCACTCTAAAAGATGTATAACAACACAGTAGCAAACTTGAACCTTAAATTTAACTCAAATGCATGATATGAGCTTAAAAGAAACTTGATTTTTGGATGATTTTTGGAAATATACAAGACAAATGCTAATGAAAAACTTCCATTTTTGTGAAATTTGAAACCTTCCCAAACTCTTAACTAGTATGAAGAACTAGTAAGAGCTTGGATGGTATCCCCTCAGGGCCTTTTGAGCACAATGGTAGAAAAACTACCTTGAGAAGCTTGATTGATGAACTTGAAACTAGTTTGGGTGATGTTTGGTGGTTGATTGAGCTACGATTCTATTTTCTGGAAAAGTAAAGATCTGATTGCTTTGGTTTTTGATTGGGTTTGATGGTGGATGGTTGAAATAAGAAGATTTTGGTGATGAAAGATGAGGTTTTTTGGGCTAGAAGTTGGATTTTTAGGCTATAAATGAGTAGACCAAAGGGGGATGGATTGGGGATGGAATTTCTGGAAAATTTCCAGCAGCATAACAATAGAGGAAGGAGGTGAGAGCTGGTCCTGATGGATTGTGGTTGATGGTAGTGGATGGATGATGGGTTTATAGGGGAAGAAGGTGGTTTTTGGGGTTGAAAATGAATGGGATTGAGAGGGATTAACTAGGATGGAGTTTCTGGAAATTTTTGCAGCAGCATAACAGTTAGAAAAGAGGGTGGAGAGCTGGTCCTCTAAATGGAGGAGGAGAGGTGGGTATTTATAGCCAAAGGAAGGGTCAAAATGGGTCATTTGAACCCTTAGAGGTGAGGTTCAAAGAGTCACCAAAATACCTTACTCTCTCTCAACAATATTCTGCAGAAAAATCCCTGAAAGATCCTCAAGACGCTCCTCCCCACTCACTTGAACTGGGGCAGCAAGTACCTGGAGTGAGTCCAGGCGCCTGCATTAACGCAATCCAGGCGCCTGGATTGAGTCCGGGCGCCTGGAATAGGGGAATCCAGGCGCCTGGATGGCGAGACAGCACAAAATTCCAAACTTCGCGGGGCCATTCCGGGTGCTACCGAACTCCGTTTTGCGCATGGTTTGAAGCGTTGGAAAGCTTATCAAGTCTACTTTCTAACCCAAGTGGTTTGAACCCAATATGATTTGTACATCAAAATATGTGACCATTTTACCCTCAGAAGGTCGGAAGAATGAATCGTTTTGGTAAAATGGGCATATCTCCCTCATTTCAAAAATGGATTGGGACGCGTTATATATCGAAAAAGAGGGTTTTGAGTGTACTAGAAGGTGGTGCAAGATTGGGTTTATTTTGGAAAGGTTTAGGAGGGGTTTTCAAGTTCACAATCAAGCTCCGTGTGTTCTTATCAGGCATATTCATCATCGGGGATGCCAAGGACTTTCATGGGTTCAAATTGGGGTGTCTATAGTTTTCACTGTGTCCTTACAAAAAAATTAACCAAATTTTTTTTGCCATATGTAGAATGTGAAATCCATATGCAAACGTGTAACAGATTGAGGAATGACCAGAGCATACCCAGTTCTCAACAAAAAAAACCACGTATGGCCAGTCATGATCAACATGGTATTGACTATTCTTCCACTACGATTTTGTTTACTAATTCAAGTAGGTTATATGAATGACAGTAGAGGATAACAGCATTGGGACTATGTTCACTCAATAGTGGTACTCTTTACCCTTCTTTGTTTGAATTATAAAGAGCATGAAAGCACAAAACTTCCATCGCCAAAACTCCAATACTCTTCAAACTGGACAAAGTGGTAAAACCTTATTCCTTATATTATTGAACTGATGTGTGTTTTACAATAAATGCAAGGTGATAAGGATGAAATCTAGTTCATTCAAAGTTTCTGTTTCTGTCAACTACCTATAATTTTGTGGAGTAGTAGCAAAAATAAGTTTATAAATAAAGCCATGTTTAGATCTTCAGATTTATCAAGGGAATAGAAATGAAAGATTTTCATCAACTTAAGTCTACCCAATCTGCAAGATTGGGACAACTAGAAATGATAGTGTTAGCTGTAGCAGAAGACTAAAAAGAATCCAAAATGGTTAAAAACATTTTAACCACTTCACAGTTCATATGATAAAAAATTTCATACATGAGAAGTGAAAAACCTCTCTAATTTTTATTCCTCCTACAGGCATTCAGATGTTTAATACGTTCCCATAATAGTAGTAGCACCCTCCTAATGGTGATTGGGATTACAAGTACAACGGCCACTAACATATTTGCAAAGCCCATGTTTCGTAAACTACAACAACAAATCATTCAATCATGCCGAAACAGAAAATGCAGCAGAGACAGTTCCCAAATTAATCAGATTGTGGATCTCAATATGCATGGTTGTTCGAATAAATAAAAGTAGCGAAACCAAGTCAAAACCTATTACATAACCACCAAATTGTTCCCGAAAATAAAACTAACATAAATAGGCAGTCCGTCAATTAAAAAACAGTAGTGATAGTAGCAGAGATAGTATCCCATTGTTCCTAATCATTGATATTCAGGTTCCTCACCCACTCAATCCTCATTTCCGGCGGGAGTCCCATGAACCCTTGCCTCCAATCACCTCCACCAGGACCGCAAAATAAGTTATAGGCCTTCTAGTACCTTTTCTCGTCAACAAATGGCTGAACAAGGGCAAGGGCAACAATGCATACATCAATGGAGGATGATGATGGTCCTATGGTATTGGCAATCAAGGTATCGTAAAATTGAGCCTTTCGTTCGTTGGCGATTGCCACCCTATCATATGCCTCATGCATTGGCTCACCTTTCTTTTGTTTCGTGATAGACCCACCACTCCCCTCAGATTTGCGCTTTCCTCCCGTAGACATGACATCGCCCCTCCGTACGGTCTTTGGGGGACCATACTTTTGTCGGTCCTCTTCGGAAGATGAACCGCCATTGACAGAGGGATTTGCAAAAGCACCGTTCGCCAATGAACCTTCAAGAAGCTCTTCCAACATATTCCTATGGTCAATGGGTTTATCGCGAAATTTCCCATAGTCTGTGTTCGTCTACATGGTAGAACATAAAAAAAAGGTATGTTTTAGTCTGTGTTCTTCTACATGGTAGAACATTAAAAAAAAAAAGGTATGTTTATATATTTGGGATGTTAGGGTGGTAGTATGAAAAATATGATACGTAAGTTTTAATAATACCTTTAGTAACTCTTCCCATACTTCATTTGGGAAGGCGACGGTTTCAAGCTCTTCATCCCAACCCTTCCCGGTGTGTCTCATTAAGTCTTGCCAAAGCCTATATTCAGCTTTGATGCGGTTGTACTTTTCTTTCAATTGTTTGAGGGTATAACCTTCCCTCGTAGTCACCTTCTCAAATTCTTTATGAACATTTTTCCATTGATGGGCATTGAATACACGCGTCTTACGTGTATTTGCACTTTGTTCTTTCTTAGCTTCTTGAAGGAGTATTTCCATAAATTTCTCGGTAGTGGCATAACTCCACATGCTGACATCATTTTTTCTACGGTCCATGGTGGCCTTACACATAGTAAAATCAGCACAAATTTAATGCAGATTCAACAGTGATCATGATAATAGAAAAAGTATTTCACAAACGAGAGGAAACATATTGGGGGAGAGAGAGATGTGGATAAATACCAATTGAACGGAGTTTTCGCTGGTGAAAGAGTGGGCCGAAGGTGTAGGAGACGGGGTACTTCGCTTCCTCTTCAACGGTTTGGTGACAGGTGGTTTGACAATAGCTTCGTTGTTCTCTATTGTCAAGAAACAAAACACAAAAATTAACACAAAGATTAGTAAAATATGGGTTGTTTGTGGTCTATATGATCGCTAATCCTCAAGCACAACAGATTTTTATTAGTTTGTCACTAACTTTTCTTGCATAAGAAATGTAACTGTATTGTCAGATGTTATTAGGTTAGCCCTACTATTAGTTGCAGTGTATATTTGGCTTTAGGCTCACGTGAAAAACTTATTGGATGGTACTAAGAAATTTGGGAGAAACAATTTGAACCTATGTTGGCTCTGTATTCCTAATCAGTTTTTTGAAAACATATGAAGATGATATATCAACATCAGAAACAGTTGAGTACCTAAGAACAGTACCTGTCAAAGGGACATGGTAACAGAAACCACTAAATTTTCCTTCAATATCAAACGTAAAAACTGGAGAAGCATACAGAACAAGGCCCCAAAATTTGGAAGATTAAAACAAAAGGAGTACAAACTATCAAGAGATGGGTTCATGCAACTTTAGGAGTCAAAAATTAGTCAACTAAGGATTTTGGGAGTGTACTTAAATTGACAACAGGAGTAATGGAAGAATTGAAGAATACTACATTACGATCTCTATTATTTATTCATTTGCAGAAGATTGAACTGTAGTACTTCAGTCTCTTTACAAACGGAAATGCGATCATGTGGGAAGGTGTCCCCAAAAGAACAGTGGCTCAGGATTTTGTACTAGTAGGTGGCTGAAATTTCTCAGGAGAATTGAAGTCCATAAAACCCTTTCTATTCATCACCAAGCCTTTTGGCATTAGGAAAATCTAGATTAATGTCGTATCCTTCTGTCAAATTTGTAGCATGATATAGTGGCACTATTGAAGTAGTGTACCTATTAGAAACTTTTGAATAATGCCTACACAACTCAAGATCAATATTAAATGAATCCAGTCTGACCAAACATTTTTATATGTCAAACCATGTTGGTCTATGTCAAGCACATTTTTCACTCCACTTAGGGCACTATAACTTGAGTTTTCCAAAAGAACCAACATCCATTATAACTTTTTACAACACTAGCCAAAACTAGGATTACTTAAACCTGTTCTTGTTAACTATGTTTGTGGGCTATAAACAGCAAATCAGACAAGTCTAGAAAAAATGTGGATTAGTCAAAATACATATTTACAAGAATCCATTGTTCATTTGTCTAGCTTATATTAGCCCAGAGTTTGGTGATGATATTTTATTCCTTCACTTCAGTAACTCTTCTTGTTCCAGTGACGAAGTGAAATGTTCATCCATAACATTGTCGTGTTGTCATTTGCATTTAGATTCGTTTAACTACTTTGTTTGAAACTTCATGTAGTCCACAGATATCGAAAATTAACACAAACGGAAAAATGAAAAATCATCTAAAACATGTTCCAAAATAAATAAATGAAAAAACAAAAGTAAATGAAAAGAGACACAGACATAACAGATCGCAGATCGGAAGTACCTCTAGCTTGTCGAATTTTTGTTGATCGGAGAAGCCATTTGCCACGCCTGCAAGAGTCCTTGCTTGGGTTCTCCGTTGTGGATGGATTGTCGATCGATGGTGGTTCCCCCTGGTAAGCAATCCACCGACGCATTTATAGCTTCAACCTCTTCAACAATACAAGCCCGTCCAGCTGTGTGAGTGAAGGATGGGATGGGATATGTCAAAAATTTCAACGATTAAACAGTGTAAAAAGCTTCATAGGGTTGGGTAGGGGGAAGATGGGTCTGGAGAGAGGGACAGAGAGAGACAGAGAGACAGAGAGAGCTATTCGCGCATGGGATTCTCTGTATACAAATCGAGAGGGGAGATTCGCGCATAGGCTTGGCTTTTGCTGTTGCAGATCTGAGGCGAGGAGTGAAGGAGGGTGGGGAGTCGCGTCTGCTCTGGTTTTGCAGAAGGAGAGGGTTAATTGAGGAGAGAGAAGTGCGAAAGAAAGGGGTAAATGAGGAGAGAGATTGCAGTCTGCAGAACTCGAGAGAAGAACAGTAGTCAAACGGTAATAAACATGTGTTGTTGAGAAGTAGGGCCCATGTCTTTCCATCCGATCAGTGTTTCTAAATTATTTATTTTAGAAATACAAAACCAAATTTTACAACTGGAAACGGGCAAAGTGAACATGGTTTAAAGAAATAAACGATAACGATAACCAACCAAACAACACATAATCAAATAAACAATCATGAGAGAATTATTTATTCGAAAGGGGGTACAAAATGTAAGAACAGAAGATAGAGGGAGGGGAAACTGTAATTTCGTCCACTGGTTTTTTGCCAAAACAGAGCATCGGATTTCAAGAAACAGAGCATCAAAAATGATTTTCCAGTAACACCGCACGGTGTAAAAGTTATACCGCATGGCGCATAATGGATGCCGCACGGTGCCTCTGCGAAGCATATTTTTCAAAAATTTCGTTTTTATCTGATTGAAATCAGCTTCTGTTTTTCGTACAAAAACCAACTTTTTTTTTTTTTGTAAAAAGGTTTGAAAATAGTCTTGATGAAAGAATGTACCTTATTTCTAGGGTCGGCATCCCGCGACAATGAATAGTATCGCGTGACACTTACCCGAAAGGTTTGGATTTTGTTGAAACGTCTCCGTTCGGGCTCAAGAAAGAGCTACGGAGCTCCCCTCAAACCCGATGGAGAACCCCCCCCCCCCCCCCCTCAGAAGATTATTACTTCAGTGAACGCGGATATATACCTCTGATTTTGCTCGATTGAAGCTACAGACTTTGAAAAGGATCGATTTGAGGACTGGGAATGATAGTCGGGGATTTATAGAGACAAGAACGGTATGGTTTAAAACTGGGGAATGATTTTGGCAGGGTAACGAAGAGAGCGTCGAGTTTGTTTCGGGAGTAATTTTTTTTCTGCTGGGAATTGATCTCTCTTTCGGCCGCTCCTTTTCATGCCTTTTATAGAGGAAAAACTCATCATTCCGATGATTCCCGTACGCCAGCGATTGTAATGATGTGCGAATATCATCATCGCTTCTGAGCTGCTGGGCGAACCCGGGAATCTTGTTGATGGGACAAGGATACCGCACGGCGTCAAGGATATGCCGTGCGGTTCACATAGTGACACCGCACGGTGCAAAGGAGTTTTCAAGCTGTACCGCTATGGGTTTTAGACCGTACGGTTCAGGTGGTTTTTGGGTTTTTGGTTTATTTGATCCATCCAACTAAAAGAGATGTCCCGAGGTATATTTCGCGCATCTTTTCATCATTGGGGACGCACAAGTTTATTCAAAATTGGGGTATCCACAACAGTTCTCTTGCTTCAAACCCAACTCCTCCAAGAAGCCCTTCAACCAAATCATCTCCTTTGCAGCCTCAGTCACGGCCACATACTCAGCTTCTGTCGTGGATAGTGCCACTAATTTCTGCAGACGTGAGACCCAGCTCACCGCTGTTGAACCCATAGTATAGATATAACCTGTGGTACTTCGCCGCGTATCCTGATCACCGACAAAGTCTGCATCCACATATCCCTGTACTGTCAATTTCTCTTTCCCAAAACAAAGTGGCAAATCAGTGGTACCTCTCAAATATCGCATGATCCACTTAACTGCTTCCCAATGCTGTTTCCCTGAATTGCTAGCAAACCTGCTCACAACTCCCACTGCATGGGCAATGTCTGGTCTCGTGTTCACCATCGCATACATCAGGCTACCCACGGCCGAGGTATACGGAACCTTGGCCATGTACTCTCTCTCTCTCTGCATCTGTCTTGGGTGATTGCCCCTGAGAAAGTTTGAAATGACTTCCCAAGGGTGTGCCAACTGCCTTAGCACTCTGCATATTGAACCTCTCCAGAACACGTTCAATATACTTAGCCTGACTCAACCGCAAGGTCCCCTGAGCCTTATCTCTGTTGATCCTCATCCCAAGTATCTGCTTAGCTGCACCCAGATCTTTCATAGCAAACTCCGTTGCCAACTGTTGCTTCAACCTGTTGATCTCCCTAACACAGGAACCTGCTACAAGCATATCATCTACGTAGAGCAGTAAAATGATGTAGCTAGACTCAAACCTCTTGAAGTAACAACAGTGATCCCCATTGCACCTTGTGTAGCCACTGCGCTGCATGAAACCATCAAACTTTCTGTACCACTGTCTGGGAGCCTGTTTCAAACCATACAGACTCTTCTTGAGCCTGCACACCATCTCTTCCTTGTCTTTCACAATGAAGCCAACAGGCTGCTTCATGTAGATTTCTTCATCCAAGTCCCTGTGAAGAAAAGCAGTTTTAACATCTAACTGCTCAAGGTAGAGATTTTCAGCAGCAACCAAACTCAACACCACTCTGATAGTGGCCATCTTCACAACCGGCGAAAATATCTCTGTATAATCGATCCCCTCCTTCTGATGGAAGCCTTTTACAACCAATCTTGCCTTGTACCTTTTCTTGCCATCACTCTCCTGCTTAAGTCGAAAAACCCATTTGTTCTGCAAGGCTTTCTTTCCTGTGGGAAGCTGAGCTAACTGCTAAGTATCGTTGGAATGAAGAGAATCCATCTCTTCCTGCATCGCAGTCTTCCACTTAGCTGACTCAGAAACCTGCATAGCCTCATCATAGCACTCTGGTTCTCCACTGTCCGTCAAAAGCAAGTAATCAAGCGAAGAAATATACTTTGGATTCGGCTTGTGTACTCTGGTTGTCCTCCTCAACACTCTGAACGCTGAACTAGTCCCTGTCTCTGGAGCTACCTCATCTGAAACTGTCCCCTCTGAAACTGTCTCATTTAAAGCTCTCTCCTCTGCCTTACCAGACCTCTGTTCAACCCCACTGTCATCTGGAAGATCCTCCAACCCAAAGTACTCGGACGTATCTGTGGACGACCCACGGAAGGTTCGATTTTGCGAATGAAAAGATTGTGATAGTTAGAGTCGCCACCCGGATTTGAGGTCCGAACCCGAGAAATCGATTAAAGAAAGCCTGTTTCTGCTCGGCTCCCCACTCATATCCTTCTCTCTTCTTCAGAAGTTGAAAGAAAGGTCTGCAGCGGTCTGAGGACTTACTGATGAAGCGATTAAGAGCTGCTGCCATCCCTGTTAGCTTTTGGACCTCCTTCGTGGTCTTTGGGTTTTCTAGGCCTTGCAGAGCCGTGATCTGGTCTGGATTAGCCTCGATCCCCCTTTTAGTCACCAGGTGCCCTAGAAACTTCCCCGAGCTGACTCCAAAAGCACACTTGGAGGCGTTTAACTTTAACCTGTATTTTCTCAGAATATTGAAAGTTACCTCCAGGTCGGCAAGGTGATCAGGCTTCAATCTGCTTTTTACCACCATGTCGTCGATGTAGACCTCCATGGTTCTGCCGAGCTGTTCCTTGAACATCTTAGTGACCAACTTCTGGTAGGTTGCTCCAGCATTCCTTAGCCCAAATGGCATAACTTTGTAACAGTAGAGTCCTCTTGGTGAGATGAAGGATGTTTTCTCCTGGTCTGGCTCATGAATGACTATTTGATGGTATCCTCGATATGCGTCAAGGAAGCTCATCCTTTCATAGCCTGATGTGGCGTCTACTAGCAGATCGATCCTGGGGAGTGGAAAGCTGTCCTTTGGGCATGCTTTGTTGAGGCTGGTGAAATCCACACAGACTCTTCACTTCCCGTTTTTCTTCTTGACCACGACTGTGTTGGCTAGCCAGTCTGGATAGCTCACCTCTCGTATGGCATCCGCTTCTAGTAGGCGATTCACCTCTTCAATCACAGCGTCGGCGTGCTGTGGTGCCGACCTCCTCACCTTCTGCACAACTGGTTTGTGCTGAGGATTCACGTTTAAATAGTGGCAGATTATTTCGGGGTCTATCCCAAGCATCTCCTGAGGATTCCAAGCGAAAACATCGATGTGGTCCTTCAGAAAGGCAACCAAATCCCTTTCCTCCCGTTCGGCAAGTGTCTCGCCGATCAAGAAATACCTTTCCTCATCGTCTCCCTGGATTTGTATCTTCTTTAACCCTTCCACCACCTTCTTGGTGGGGTCACCTCCGACGTCTTCCAAGGTAGGCTGATCTGGAACTTCAACTGTCTGCACCAACTCGGCCTTGGGGGATTTCTTCAATACCATGTTGAAACATAGGTCGGCTACCTTCTGGTTTCCTCTAACGTACTCAATGCCATCCGCTCCAGGATACTTGATCTTCTGGTGGTAAGTTGAAGAGACTACCCTCATTTTGTGCATCCAGGTTCTTCCTATAATCACGTTATAGGAGGAAGGGATGTCTACCACAAGGAAGTCGGTTTTCAGGACTATTGATCCAGCTCGGACGGGCAATGTGACCTTTCCCATAGGCCATACTGTTTGTGCACTGAAGCCGACCAGTGGAACTAAACACTTTTGCAGTGAGCTCGGTGGGAGTTCCATCTTCTTGAAAGTTTGGTAGTACATGATCTCTATGCTAGCTCCCTGATCGACAAGAATCTTCTCCACGTCATAATCCCCTATTCGTAGGGGAGATTACCAACGCATCGTTATGTGGCACCACTACTCCATCCAGATCGTCGTCAGTGAAGGTGATTGGGATCTCCATGACTTCCTCAGCCCTCGGCCTCTTCATGCCGAGCTTCATGACTTATTTTGCCTGACCGTTGACCCTCTGGATGTGCCTTATCTCGTTGTTGGTATAAGGGCCGACTAATCCATGTATCATATGGATTGTTCCCTTTGGACCTTTCTCGTAGTCCATCTCTTCTACCAGCTCAGCATCATTCTTGCTATCAGCCAAGAACTCTTTAAGATGGCCCTCCGCCACCTTCTCATCCAAGAATTTCTTGTACTCCACGCAATCCTCAGTCATGTGTCCCCAATCTCTGTGATAGCTGCAATGCTAATTGGTAGCCCTCCTCTTTTCTGGGTTCCCAGTCATCTTTGGGGGTCTTCTGAACCATTGTTCGTTTTTGATCCTGTACAGCATCTTGTAGATGGGTATATTGAAAGTCGCCATAACACTGAAGTACGACTTGTGGTCTGGATCAGCTTTATCCTTCTTCTGCTATGCATAATCCCTCCTTCCCGTCGTGAAGTCTATCTTGTACACCTTTGACTCCATTGTCCTTTTCTCTGGGAGCTGAGGTTGTCCAGCGACGATCTTTCCTCCTGCCTGCAGGATGTCATCTTCTACCCGTGCATGCTCCTGAATTCTCTCCATCAGTTTGGCCACAGTCTTGGCTGGGTGCATGGTAAGCGATTCTCGTAGCTTACTATGCACGGGCAAACCTGTTTTGAACGTTGCCAGAGCATACTCCTCACTACAATTCTCAATCTCGTTGAAAGTTTCCCAGTAACGCTTTGAGTACTGTCGCAGAGTCTCATCATCCCTCTGTCTCATAGAGGTTAATGCATCGAATGTTTTTGGAGCTGCTCGGCTTGTAAGGAACCGAGCAGTGAACTCCTCAACCAGTTGAGTCCAGCATAAGATGGATCCTTCTGGGAGCTTATGGTACGAACTCAAGGCCACTTTTGCTAGGCTGGACGGGAACATCTTGCATAGCAATGCATCATCTTGCTCATGCATAAACATGGCCTGCTGGTAGTGTTGAATATGGGCCACAGGGTCCGTGCTAGTTTCGTTGGGGATGAACACTGAGTGTTTTACCCTGCTCGGCGTCTTCTCTGCGCGAATCCAATGGGCCAGTGGCGATTTGGAAATCTAGCCTAGGGCTTCCTTAGCTGCCTCTCGTGCAGTCTTAGGGCCTCCCTCAGCTCGGCCAACGTCCCTCCTTCTCGCATGACGCTCAGGAATGTGCTCATTGAAACCAGATCTCTCATATCTGTCCCTAGCGTGCTTCCTTCTTTCTCTCTTTTCAACAGAAACGCTCCTGTCTCTTCTTTTTCGTGGAGAGGCTGCTCGGTCAGTGGAGACGTCATCATGATGATGGACCATTCTTTCTTTTACGTACTGCACGGATCTCGTCCGTGAACGTAAATCCTTCTCCTTTTCTTGGAGTTGTTTCTTTAGGTCCTGAATCTCTCGTTCTCGTCGAGTGACTTCACGGGCCAGTTCTTCTGCCTCCTGTTCTTTTCTGTCGAGACTGCCCTCTTTTTCTTTATCCCTAGTTTGCCTGTGATCATCCCTCCTCGGTGGGCTTCTCCTCCATTCACGTCGGGTTGAGGCCTCCCCACCTCTTGGTGGTGTCTTTGAGCGTTTCCGTCGCTCGCTTGATCTTGGAGAATCATAGTTTATCAGGCGCGTATCCCTAAACTTTGGGATTTCAGGGATATGCCCTATGTTAAACCTTCTGGTGGCAGGCTTCTTTTGTGGTGCTTTTAGAACTGCAGGAGTTTTGTCCACCTTTGCGCTTCTTCTCGTAGTGAAAACAAGGGTGGTTCTGCCATCGTCTTCCACATCCTTCCTTTGTGGGGTGCACAAAATAGGTTCTGAAATCACCATTGTTGATCTTTATTTAAGAGAATGAGACTTTTTGTAAGCGTTTCCCACAGACGGCGCCAATTGTGCGGGAATAAAACCCACGTGGCTCTGGATCACGTGCTTCCTTGATCCAACCCCTAATCTGCAAGACGGGAAAAGGGTTAGAGCACCTTTGCCTCTCGTTGGCAAAGGCCCTCTGATGCCTAAGTTAGTATCACGTACTTGGTGAATTCAAACCACAATGCGCATGAGATGGGTTTCACAGCGTACCTTTTGTCATGGTTATTGCCTTGTATTTATAGGTGTAGATGTTCTTCATCTTAGGCATCTCGTGCCCCTGTTTCCTATTCTCTTTAGGAATCCTTTTCCTAATAGGACCTTCCTATTAGGGACAAGTCTCCATGTCCTGCTAGATCTCATCTAGTAGGAGTCCCCCTTTCCATATAAGATTCTTTCCTATATGAGGTATACTCCTAATCACGTTAGGACTTCCCATATTGATCCCCCATACTACGGGATTGCTCTTTATCTCATAAGGATCTGCCTTTAGACGATTCTGGAATGTCTCACCGCCCTACTCGTGGCGGTGCCGTGCTTCCACGTAGCTCGGAACAACTCGTACATAGTTCAGCTCATTACGCCGAGCTGAATTATGTATTCCAGAATGCTATTCAAGCTATACACGTAGCTTACATAGCTCGGCCATATCAGGGGCATCCTTTATGCCTTACGCCGAGCTAGTGCATCCTGATTTATTAGTTTACTCTGTTATCCTGACCTTATTCCGAAGTACCCAAAAAAATGAAATTTCTGAAGTACCCAAAAAAAAGAAAAAAGAAAAGGCATTGTTACTGATCATGTTAACAAAAGAGATTTTGGGTTCGGAGCCAGTTTACGAGAGGGGAAGGGTTTTACGGTCTGTACTTTAATGTTTGTGAGATTTTGTAAAAATATTCTGTTATGAAACTTTATTCACGTATACGAGAAAATAGCACGTAAAGACTTGAAATTGTAAATATGCATGATAAACATGAATATGACAAGATATGGATGTTGTGAATGAATGAACAGTACATGGAATGTACGTGTAACATGGCCCATGATTGGTCAAAACTCAAAAACTGCCCATATCAGAAGGGAATTTGGGCGCCCTAGTTAAACCTGGGCGCCCAAGTTACTGTCAACCCCATATTTGTAATTATGATTGAAAAATGCATTTTTGATGGAATTTTGGAATCTCTCTTTCTGAAATTATTGGGATGAAATGGGCAGTAATGATCACAGAGTATTAATAGAAGAAAACATGATTTTTGATAAAAAAAAAAAAGGGTCAGGATTGAACTTGGGCACCCAGGTTCCCTTCAATTTAAGAATTTTGAAAAAGTTTTACTTCATGATAGCTTGGCTCCCACTTGTTACATGCCAGTATGGATTACTGGGATGTATTTCTGGGGACCCCTCAGGGAACCAGTTTAAAGGCTTGAAACTTTACTTTTATCATGAAAATGTTCTTGAAAAATGTTCCTTTGGACTTTGGCTTGAAAGTTGATGGACTTCTGAGGTGTTGGTAGGACTACAAGTTGGCTTGAGAGATGGAAATGATTCAGCCTTGTAGGAGTTTAGAGTTTTAAGAATATTTTTGGAGTTTGGGTGTTTTTTGGAAGAGAGAGAGAGTGTAAAGACCCGGTAAATTGCGTATATAATTAAGTAGGTATAAATTATTTTAATTAATTAAAGTTGTTACAAGATTATCACTAATTACTAGATAAAGTCTTAGTTTGAAAATAATTATATATAAATATGTAGATATATATTCAGATTTTATCGTAAACAACTTCCTAATTGTTCTCTTCCCTTATCTCCCCACTTTCCTACTCTTCCTAAACTACTCTACCAATACCTATCCCTAATTTGTTCTTCTACTTAAACCAATTGATACACCCATTATTTCTCTCTCACTCTCGGCAATTTCTTCCACCCCAGATTAAATTCTATTTTTCCCCTCTTTTCTCTCTTGGCAATTTCTTTTCTCACGCGCTCCCAGTTTGTATATTTTCTTTTTCTCTCTCTCATAAAAATCGTACAAGTTTTTCCGTCATGATTTATTTATTTCTCCCGTTTTGTTGCAGAAATTCTAAATCCTCAGTGATTAATTGTTTGCAATCTCCAACGTTCTCGATTTCCGTTAACGCGTTAGAATCGCAGAGGAAAGGTAGGGCATCTTGAACCTAACGTTTACTAGGGTTTATTGCATATAATTTTATGTGTATATTCAATATCATGGGATGAATGGGGAATGTGAAAATTTACATTTTATTCGTAAGAATCCTTATCGTCAATGAACTTAGTTTAAAAGTCGAAGAAGAAACATTTCGGTTGCGCACAGATTCTGTTCTTCCGTTTGTTTTGCATGTTTTTGTTTGGATTGAGGGAAAACTTAAAACGGTGAAGTTGTAGATCTCGAAAAATTAGGTGGAGTCCATATAGAACTCGTCTCAATACGAGATCCCTAGAATTAGTTATGATTTTTCGAAATTAACTGTATGGTACAGTTTCGGGACAGATTAAATGAACGAACTTCGAGTTTGTTTTTACTCTTCTAAATGACGAAATTGGGTTTTGGGTAAAAGATAGAAGTTGTAGATAATGAAGTTCTAATAAACTTTCATATGTAAATCTTTCGGATACAAGGTTGAGGGAATTTGTTACGAATTTATTAAGTAACTGAAGTAACTTGTCGGGACAGTTTTACTGAAGTGTGGAAAAAGATACTTTAGCCATGTTTAACATCAGATTTTGACTTTGGCTATGTTTGATAAAGCTGAAAACTGAAAACTGAAAACTGAAAATTAAGTACTGAAAACTGAATGCTGAATTTCTTAAGCTGATAAGCTGTTTGATATATACTGAATTTTAAGTACTGAATCAAATAAGTTGTTTGATATGTACAAAGAGCTGAAATCTTAATTTCACTCATTTTCCAACTTTGCCCTTCATAGATTGATATTGTCATCCTAAAACCAAATCAATTAAATGAAAAAAAAAAAAAACATGCATTTATCAAAATCATAACAATCAAACATTGATATTGTCATCCTAAAACCAAATCAATTAAATGAAAAAAAAAACATGAGTTATCAAAATCATAACAATCAAACATTGTCAAATGTTAAAGTATAAAAATTACATTTGACACTCAATAGTAATTCATATCATTTAATTGCACTGCAATTTGGTCACGTAAGTTGAGCATAAAAATTTGGTCAGCTTGGGTCGATCCTCCTCCTGCTTCTAAATTATCCACATGTTGTTGAGCATTGCCGTAAAAAGCATTTGGATCGTTGAATTCGTCAAGAAATATATCTGAAATGCAAGTTCTCCGAATATAATTGTGCATGGTTATGCAAGCAATTACTATATTCCTTTGTGCCGCGAATGGATACGATGACATTCTTTTTAGTATTGGAAAACGAGCCTTCAGAACTCCAAAAGCACGTTCAATCACATTCCGTAACCTAGCATGTGCAAGGTTGAATCGCTCTTCTTTGTTCCTGGGGCGACGACCATTTCGAAAATCAGATAACTAATACCGCACATTTCGATATGGTGTCATAAAGCCACGGGTATGACTATAGGCAGCATCACATAAAAAGTATCTTCCTGCAAAAAAGAAGAAAAATCATGCTACAAAATACTACAATCAAATTTTTTAAAAATGATCTTACCTGGTGGAAGAATTGGAAAGTTGTTAGCTGGATCACTCATAGTTTCTTTTAACACCCTTGAATCATGCGCTACTCCTTCCCAACCAGCCCAAACAAATGTGAACAACATATCAAAGTCACATATAGCAAGCACATTTTGGTAACATTCTCCTTTTCCTCGTCCTCTGTATGGTACTTGTTGATCAGGTGGCACCACCACCGAAATAAGAGTTCCATCAAGTGCACCTACCGCGCCCTTATAAATTTTCATGTTATAAGTTAGAAAATAATAGCATAACAAATTAAATTACGTGTCACCATATAAAAGTGAAACCAATCCAAATACATCTCAATTCTACATTAAAAATTACCTGAAATACTGGTTTAATACGGCGGTTATGTTGAATTTGATGCATAGGTTGATCATAAGGTGTGGCAACAATCATCTCCTTTGAGAAGTTCAACATAGCATGTAACACTTCATAAAAGTACCTATGTATTGTTTGTATTGAATGATTGAATCTTCTTTTCACAAAACGATTCCGTATATTCTGAGATAATGCTATGAGAAACATTGCGACCTTTTCTTCTACAGATATGTAACGACTATTTTGAAGCCATCCTCTGATCCGAAAGTGCTGACACATATTTAAGAAGGCTTCTTTTTTCATCCGTAACATCTCCTGAATATGTGCTGGGTTTCCATCTAGAATTTCTTTCACATATCCAGGTCCGGTAAGCAACGAGACAGTATCGGGCCTTCTGACAATACGTTTTTTCCTTAGTATTTTGATGATCAGAATAAGTGTGATAACCTTTAATGCACTCTTTTGCTTATCGGACAACATACTGCACCAACATCGCATGTATTTAATCAGATAAAAAGGAGATAAACACCATGACGTAAAAACTACAATACATCTATGCAAAAAAAAAAGGACTTCAAACCAAAATAATTGCAATCAAACCAATCAAGGACAAATATATTTATTGAAAGCTAGAGCTCCAGCTAAATGTAATTAAGAAACAAACAAAAAAACATAAGCAATGTCTGAAATTCAAAAAATATTTGAATGTCTACTAAAATTCAAAGTAATCCTAATTTCTTGCCATTCAACTGTATCCAGCCCTTTCTAACTGCTTGTGGTTTTTCACGTAATAACAACCATTGCTCCCTGTGTGCCTTGCTTTCGCAGAAAATGCTACATGCAACTATATATAGCGGGTCACTCATATCAAAAAGCTCCATCTCATCAAGAATACGATTGCATTCTTCAATTGTCGGCCCATCAGAATTTTGCAAAGTTTGAAGAGCTTCAAGCAATTGTTTATCAAGCTCATCAGATTTGTTTTTCTTTTTCCTTTTATTGTCGGGTTTTGCTGAGTCATTTGGCGAAGAAGGTGTCTCAAGAGATCCAGAGTCAAGATTAATGTATGTTTCTGACTGTGACTGTGACAGAGTGCCATCAGCAGGAAACCCTTCTTTTGATGGCCCCCATGAAAATCTTCCCGTTGCTCTAACACCATCAAATAATGCTTTTAACTCGTTCGCATATTGAAGTCCAGTATATCGAAATTGTTTGGCATTCGGATTAGCCTGTAAAATTATAATTTCATAAACCTCATATTCATGAGTATCATTTTGACTTTCAATAACTTTGAAACCAATAGAAAAAAAGGATTAAGATAAGGGGTAATGATACCTGTATGTACTCACTCCATTCCTCGGTACTCCAGTTAACGGTATTAGTTACAGGATCATAACCGTTACCAGTTTTTGATATTATCTTTGACCACTCTCCATATTTTGATTTCAAATACTCCCATTGATTTTTCAGCTGTTTTTGAGATAAGTTGACGTTCTTCTCTTTGTTCAAAGCTACCCGAACCCTATCCCAACTTTCTTTTTTGAGACTACCACCATTTTTTCCGTTCTCTGTAGATTCTTTCAAGCACAAATCGATAAAAAGTTTATAGAGTTCTGGATCTTTCCAATTTGCTCGACCACCATCACCAGAAGCCATCCCTACAAGTAAATAGCTTTAGATTCAATTTCATGTAGTTTCTCATTGTCTCTAAACCATTTTGAAGATAGCTAAACTATAAAACAGAAGAACTTGGGTTCAATATCAGGGAATACCCACGTGAAGTAGCAGAAATTTTATAAGATCAAGTAGTATTCTAATCAATACTTCTAATATTTCAACTTTTGAAGTCATTTCAATGTTCTACTATGTACGCACAAAACAGGGATGAGTATATCCATATTATAGAATTAACAAGTGTCATTGATAGAACACATAAAAAATTACCAAGTGATTTTTTCAATAACAAGTGTCGTTGATAGAACACACAAAACAGGGATGCATATGAATCCAAACCCCAGAAATCCATATTATAGAATTAACAACTATAGACAATAAATAGGCACCAAAGCACTCATTCCCACCATAACATTTCATCAATAGTCACAATGGTAACAAAAAGGTACAAAGAGAGTATAAACTGTGTCCATTGTATTCCCAAAAATAGGTTTGCCGGAAAATAAAAATTGAGAGGACATGACCATAAATAAGCAACAAGAAATTAACCCAGTGTGGTTATGCACTCAAATTTCCACTTACTTCTTTCCCTCTTACAAATCAAACATAGAGGCAGTGATCGTGCCCAACAGGGTCCACCACCAATCGCCACATGCCAATTTCACAGGGATTCCATACAAATCGATTAGTGTAGGATCAAAGGAAGGAATAAACTTGAGAAATAACCATCAAAACAGGGATGCATATGAATCCAAACCCCAGAAATCCATATTATAGAATTAACAAGTGTCGTATTTATTTCAGGCATGCGTATAAGGGATCCAAACCCCAGAAATCCATATCATTACTTCAAACAAAAAAAGTTCGAGAAACCTTTTGTAAATTATTGGGTTTTCTTAACAAAATCAAGAGACCCACATCTCAAACAAAAAAATCAAGAAAAACACATGTAAAGAACTGATCCGCATAGAGAGAGAGAGAGAGAGAGAGAGAGAGAGAGAGAGAGAGAGAGAGAGAGAGAGCAAACCTAGAGATGGTGTTGAGGAGAGAGTTCCACAGACTTGGATCTCTGCTGTCGCTGGTGTGGAATAACGTCTGGAAGAGGTGTGGGTCTGGAAAAGGCGTGGGCAAGTATGGAATAAAAGAGGCGAGCAAAGAGGGAGGGTTGTTGAGCCTGTTAAGTGATAAGTAATAAGTAGGGGGGGAGCTACTTAATATTTTGTTCTTTACTTCTACCTTCCTCTTAAAATATTCAGTGCCCCTTATTTTGGTTATCAAACCAACTTATTTTATTTTTGCTTAACCTATTCAGTTTTAAGTGTTGAATAGGGTTATCAAACATAGCCTTTGTATAAAACTTGAAAGTTATTCAAAATTCATTAATCTATTTCACCTCTCCATTTTGTAAATTTTGGAATCAGATTACTATTTTTAGAAGACTGAACTTGTTATGTCAATTTACGTTGAGTATATTGATTCATTGTTGTTATTACTTCATTCGGTTTGCTTTGTTGGACTTATGTGATCATTGGGCTCACGTGATGTATGAATCCCAAATTTATAAAATCATGACTAATTGAGTAAGTGATTAAATAAATAAAGATATGTTTATTTCGCGAAATTTGGGATTGGGACGTGTCCGGTATGAGTCTTGAGCCATGCGCAGTTTATACTTTTAGGTAGCCTTGCTGTGTGATCGGGCACCGGAAGTATACTGTGGGTAGGAATCGATGCCGGATAAAAGATGTGTCATTTGTTTATCGGATTTGGGGAATGGGACGTTGTATCCGATATGGGTCTTGAGCCAATTATTGCAATATACTCACAGGGGTATTGAGTCGTGCCATGGGCACGGAGAGTTAGGCATGGTGGACGGAAGCCCAATAGATTGTTTATATTGTGGATGGGAACCGATATCGGATAGCCTTATGAATGCTCAGAAGTTAGGTCGAAAGAAGAAGTCTTGGGAGGATATATTGGGTTCGAGAGATTCTGACGGTAACGATCATATTGGTGGTCGTAGGAGCAAGAAAACTAAGCAAGTGATTTTCAGATTAGCGGTGGCAACAACTTCTTTATCTTGTTCCTCTAAAGGTATCAGAAATAGGAACAAGCTTTTACTCAATGATGCTGAAGCGATTTGGTCATTGGGTAAAATTGTGGGGGGTGAGGCTGTGGGTCCAGAAAATGAAGTTATCAGCAAAATGGCGGAGATGGAGGGTAATCGGGAAGGTATCAGAATTAAGGGGAAGGATGGGGTTCATCCATGAACCCTTCCTTTGGGTTCAGGCGACAAATTAGTTCTTATGGTTAATGTTTTATCATGGAATGCAAGGGGTATTGGGAAGAAGGAGAAAAGGAGTAGATTCAAGAAAATTCTCCATGACTACAAGATTGATTTCCTCATTTTACAAGAAACAAAGAAGGCGGGTGTGGATGAAAAATTTGTCAGATCTATTTGGGGCTCTAGGAGCATGGAATTCTCTGAGGTTGATGCTGATGGTTTGTCCGGGGGTTTATTATGAATTTGGGATCCCTCTATTTTCTGCCTGAAAGATGAATGTGTTGGGAGGAATTTTCAATTTCTTTCAGGTGTGATTCAGAATTCTTTTCCTTGTGTATTTGTTAATATTTATGGCCCTTGCAATTGTGCTGATAGGAAGAAGGTTTGGGATTGCATTTTGAATCTTTCCCCATCTTTTCCCGATCCATAGTGTATGGGTGGTGATTTTAATGAAATCAGGTCTGTAAGTGAAAGAAAGGGATGCTTTAGTAGAGACAGGGGTATTGCTGAGTTTAATTCGTTTATTGATCATTTGGAATTGGTGGATCTTCCTATACTTGGTAGGAAGTTTACATGGGCTAAATCTAACAGTGAATCCACTTGGAGTAGACTAGATAGATTTCTGGTTCATCCGGATTGTTTAGCTAAATTCGGTTGGAAACAGTGGGGTTTGAGCAAAATTTTATCAGACCATTGTCCTATAGTTTTGAAGACAGACTCCAGGGATTGGGGTCCTAAACCTTCAGGTTTATTAATGCTTGGACCCTACATCCGAAATTCAAAACTGTGGTAGATGTTTTTTGGTCTAATTCTGTGACTCAAAATTGGGCTGGGTTGACGATAGCCACGAAACTGAAAGAAGTTCTTAAGGTTTGGAATAAAGAGGTTTTTGGAAATGTGCAGGAAAACATTGAGGAGGTTGAAGATCAAATTAACTCTCTTGATATTTTAGCTGAATCTGGCAGACTATCAGAGGAGGACATTCAGAGGAAAAGGAAGCTTAAAGTGGAGTTTTGGCAGCTGAGCAGGAGGCTTGAATGGATTTGGCTTCAAAAATCAAGGCTGGAATGGACTTTGAAGGGGGACAAGAACACCAAATTTTTCCACATGATTGCTAATGGTAGACATAATAGGAATCTCCTTGATTCGCTTATAATTGATGGGAGTCGTGTGGATGATCCAAGGAGGATGAAAACTGTCACGACCTAAAACCGACCCTAGAAGTCGTGACCGGCCAAGCGGGTTTTAAGCCGCCAAAGGCCTACTGAAAACTAGTTTAGGGATTTTCATCGTCATCAGCATTTCAAACTACATAGATCAAAGTAAACGGAAGCGTAAGATAGTTAACATAATCCCAGAGCTTCTAAGTGTAGGGATATAATAATTACAAACCATTAGACAACTTAGGAGTGTCCACTTAGCACCAACAATCATTGACGAGTCGAGGGCCATACACGCTATTCCCTGGAAAATGAAAAAGATTTTCATAAGCGAATGCTCGTGTGGTACGAAATACCAAGGTTACAAGTTTGACCATGGAAACATTTTTCATGTCATATAATGCTTCAAATTCAAGTAGGGATGAGAGAGGATAAATCATTGAACATCAATATCCATAGCATCTGCCTACTAATCATTCGCATTAGTCCTAGCAGAAGGACTCTTTATCCTTCCATAGAAGGCCATGAAAATAATATTAGTGTTCGACGGTATTGCCAGACGTAATGGGGAGCGACCCCTAGGTCAGAGAGAGCGACCCATGATACCGATATCATAATGGTGCCTAGCCCGCACCCCTCACTTATTTCCTCATGCCTCTAGCTTTTTTACCGTCCCCTAGAGCTCGGGACACCGTCCGAACCGCATAACATAGCAGAACATGTTTAAGTGAATCATAACAGTCATGTTCTCAAAACATATTCCATGGTCTAAATCATCCGTAATAAAAATGCACGTGAATAGGCCATTCTCCGATAATCCACGGTTTAATCAAAATAGCACTTATTGTATCGAAAATCATGATTCATATTTCCATCATTTTAAAGCAAACCGCAATTCAATTCAAAATAGCCAGTATCAAAACAAAACACGTGATTCACATTTTCCAGCTTTAAAAGCAAGAAGCATTTGATGTAAAAATAGTTGAACAAATACATGTAACCAAGGTATTGCGTACTCACCAAATATAAGTGCCTAACTCGTCATGCGTGCGAGTTACTCCATTGAGTTTGTACCTAGATAGAGACGTACCAATGATCATTAACACGAGATATCTCTAAATAGTTAACCTAAGTCAGCAACCATTTAGGACTAGTGACAACATTAACTAGTGGGGTCGAAATTCAACTGGTGAGACTTCAATTAAGGGTTAATCCACCATTAACAAGTGCTAAGTCTCTAAAGCTAAGAGCTATTCTCCCAAACTAAGGTTCTAAGAGATTTCACCTATTAGAGGTAAAATAGTGGAACTTTGACTCTTTTCCTATTTATAACTTTATAAACTAGAGTACTAAATCAGTAGAAAACTCTAATTTTGTGTCTAGAAATAACATTTAGTAGAAAAACAGTTTATTGAACCAACTAGGAAAATCTGTCACAGTTTCTAAGAAAAATCATAACTCACTCGTATCAAATCCAAAAAGGGTGAAACCAGCGCCAAAATCTGCATAATTTATAGCTTTATTTTCAGTAAAAATTTCAGAATTAAACTTGGAAAGGGTTGTTCCCAGAAATCAAAACAAGACAGCTAGTATGCAGTTCCTGGCGCAGACAAACAGCCTTCCTTCAATTATTTACTAAAAATCACATATTTATCCAAATGATTTGGTTCCAACGCCAAAACACTCCCAACATCAAATTACACTTCCAGCAAAAACCTCATAACCATATCAGTTGTGGAAAATGCTCAGAAATCAAAATAAGGTCGTTCAAGACAGATTCGCAATGAAAATAACAGGCTGTACAAAATAATTCATAACTAATTCTGTATTAATCCGTTTTACATGATTCTGGTACCAACATCTTCGTATTCAAACGTACTACAATAGTTGTGAAGATTTCAAAATTCAATTCATATCGTAAGGGGCTCAAAAATGGAAATCTTTAAGGGTTACGAAATCTGTATCAGGATTTGTACAACTTCTATAGAACAAAACAACTCTCAACATCTTAAAATCCTATGGTTATGGTTTTTAGACACCAAGAACAAGGGTTTACAGTAGTCCCTTCTAACCTAATGGCATCAAAGTACTTTAGGAAGAAGATTACCTAACTGGATAGTCAAATTTCTTTGGCGAAAACACGAAATGGGTTCCGGCCCATTGCTGTGAACCACCACCGCTAGCCACCGATGCTTCTTCTTCTTCTTCTTCTTCTTGTTCTTCCCTCCTTTCTTTTTCTTTTCTTCCTCTATTTCTTTGTTCTTTGCCGACTCCCCCTTTTCCCTTATTAGTTTTAACTTAATAAAATCTATATACTACACTTACTACTTACTAGAGTAATATACATGTATTATATTACTCCCTCCGTCCGGATTTGTTGGTCCATTTTGGGGATTCCAACTTTTTTTTCATTACATTTTGAGTTTGTTAATTTCCTATTTTATCCTCAATCCCTCCATTTAATACTCCCTCCATTCCAATTTGATAGTCAACTACGAAACTACGTGCAATTTTCAAACTAAAAAATAATGTAGTTGCAAAAATTATTTTTTTATCAATATGGATCTTGTTTGATAGATCTCATTGAGAACTTTAATACGGTGCAAAAAAATTCAAAAATGTAAACACATTATTTATAAAAAATTAGTTTTTGAGTTGTTATTTTAAATTTTAGAAAATGGGCAAAAAGGTAAAATCTTCATACTTTATCCTTTAACTTTTGAAAATGGACAAACATTTTCGGACTTGAAAAAGTATGTTTGTGGACTAACAAATCCGGACGGAGGGAGTAATAACAAAGCACTTAGTTGTGCTTATGTCACATGTCCCCCCATGTGTCAAATAATTTGACACTTAGCCATAGCTGTACGTGAGTCGTACGGTCCAGAAAACTGTCCGAGTTCTGGACTCAGAAAAATACGGGATACGCACAATAGCATAAATAAATTATTTTAAGAGTAACCCTGTTCTCAGAATTCTAAGAAAATATCGGAACACAAATTCATAAATGGTTGGCCCTTGGCTATCAAATAAGTGTTTGTGACCCCGTTCACGTCCAATACGTGAAGTGCAAGTTAAAAATTACCCACATTCTACCTCATATTTCCTATTACTGAATAGGGAAATTTAAAAGGGTTAAAATTACCGTTTTAATCACTAACTACAATCGTAATCACTTTTCGGGTGTGAGGGTTGTCACAAAAACAGAAGTTCTATTTCATTTTCGGAGAGCTTTCAACTTTCAAGGAGGATTGGTTTTCTAGGCCAAAGCTGGGTGGTCATTTTTCTTCCATGGTTAGTTTGGCTCAAAGGAATGCACTGATCAAGGAGTTTTCGGAGGAGATTTGGCTTGCGGTGTCATCTTGCGATGGCAACAAAGCCCCAGGTCCTGATGGCTTCAATCTTTCTTTTATCAAAACTTGTTGGAAGTTGATTAAAGGTGATATAATCCAATTTTTTAAGGAGTGTCATTCCAATGTCAGAATTGCTAAGGGGTTAAATATATCATTCATTTCCCTTATTCCTAAGGTTCATAGTCCTGTGGTATTAAATGATTTTAGACCAATCAGTCTTATTGGTTGTGTGTATAAAATTTTGGCAAAGGTGTTGGTTGATAGGTTCAAAAAAGTGCTCCCTTCTCTTATTTCCGAAGAACAGTCAGCTTTTATGGGAGGCAGGAATATTCAAGATGGTGTTTTGATTGCTAATTAGATTGTGGACTTGTGGAAGAAGAAGAGATCAAAAGGGGTCATCCTCAAACTTTATTTCCAAAGAGCTTATGATAATTTGAGTTGGAGCTTCTTGTTTGATATGATGTCTAAGTTTGGCTTTCCGTCCATGTGGATCCGTTGGCTTAAGGAATGCCTTGTGTCTGCTTCTGTGTTTGTCCTGGTTAATGGATCTCCCACTGGTGAGTTCAATATGGAGAAGGGTCTTAGGCAAGGGGATCCTCTTTCCCTTTTCTGATAGGCGCGTAAATATTCACATTTACACCCCCTAATTTACTCTTGTTAAGTCCGTTTACCAATTGTTACTTGGAGTTTGATATTTTGTTTTTGTGTGACAGATATTTGGATGTTTTGATATAAAAAAGCTCGCACAATGTCAAATTTTTATTGAAGCAAAGCCCCGTGGTCAAATTGAAGCAAGTGGTGCATCACAGACAATAATTACGGAAGCACCCGATCAAATTCATGCGTGATTAGTACTGGCCAACTAGCACTTAAATTGGGCTTTGTATAAAATTTAGTCTTGTTAAACGTGAGAGATTGATAGGGCTTTGGTATAAATTATACATATTCTAATGGGCCCATTGGAAAGAGTTTTCTGGGCTTGGCATATACCACGTGTAAGCCAAAAAATAGGGCAGGGCTTATGGGGATCTCTCGGTGCTTATAAATACAAGGAGGGTTGGCTTGAAAAATAGACAGATACATATCACGCAGAATTGAGAAACAGAAGCACCAACGCAGGTTGGTTCAAGTGGTTCGGCACTTGTTCCCCTTAAGCAAAGTTTCGAGTTCGAGTCTTGTGAATGGAGGAAACTTGCGCTGGGAGAGCTTTACCCCTTCGTGGGCCGACCCGGCTCGAACCCGATTTAGTCGGGGTCCAGTGAGCTTCCGAATACCGGTGGTTTAGACAAAAAAAAGAGAAACAGAGGCTGCGGCTTCTCTTATTCAGAACGAGGGACTGTTGCTGCTGCGTTTGGAAGTCGCGATGGCCGGCTAAACTCCTCCTCTGGGGTGTAGATGAAGCTCGAACTCCTAGTAACATTATTTATGTTTTGATTTAGCGTTTTATTATTCAAATCATGGTTGTGTGACTTGAGAATTTATTTAAGATATTAATTTTTTCCATCAAATCTTGTGTATGATTTTCTAGATATTATGCACGTTCATACAACGGTTCTTAATTGTTTGTGATAACTGGGTAAGATGGGTTATGCTCCGTACAACGCGCCGTGCTATTAAACGAGCCGTGCCATTGAGACGGTTCGTACTAGGCGGCGATACCCCATGCTATTTGGTGATTCATACAAATCTTTTGGCGATACCGCGAGGGCCCGCGAACCCTAACGATATCCGGATTGATTCGGATAATTAACCTTAATCATTGCATAGGAATTGTTATAAACGTGTCGAGTGGATTCGAAACCCTTGTACTTTTCTCTCATAAACTCTCTTCTCTCATCGAATCTCTTTCTATTTTAATTGCTCAATTTTAATTTAGCTTTCATAATTTTAGGAAATCAAACCAAAACATCTTTTTATCGAATTAATGTAAAAATCGATTGAAACATTTGCAATTTTGCCTTTTAATCCCTGAGGAGCGATACTCGGAATATTTACCACTGTTTGTTAGAGTAGTAGTAATTGTTCAGTTTTATAAATTATTTTTGATACGGAAACGACACGACCACTTTCCTTTTCATCTTAGCAGTGGAAGGCTTGAACATGATTTTTAAGAGGGCAAAAGAACAGGGAATAATCAATGGTGTGTCTGTGGCTGCTAATGGACCAGTATTGACTCACTTGCAATTTGCAGATGATACGATCGTCTTTTATAAGGCATCTTTGGAGGAACTTCGTAATGTGAAAAAGCTACTAGCATTTTTTGAAGCAGTTTCTAGATTGAAGATCAACTTTCAAAAAAGTGTGGTTAGTGGGGTGGGGTTGTCCCAAAAGGAGTTGAAGGATTTTGTCGAGTGCTTGGGATATAAATTTCAGTCCCTTCCTATGAAGTATTTGGGTCTTCCTTTGGGGGCCAGCCCTAGAAAGAAGTCTACTTGGAAAGCTGTGGTTGAGAATTTTCAGAGGAAGTTGGCATCCTGGAAAGAAGGCACATCTCCTTTGGTGTAGGATCTCTCTCATTAAGTCGGCGTTGGGTAATTTGCCCATCTATGATCTCTCATTATTTAGAATGCCTGAATGTGTTCTGAAAGAATTAGTTAGGATCCAAAGCAGATTTCTTTGGGGCGGTGGTGAATTAAAGAAGAAAGTGAATCTTGTGGGTTGGAATAAAGTATCAAAGAGTAAGGAATTGGGGGGTCTTGGGATTAAAGACTTGAGATTAATGAGTGAGTGTCTCTTACTTAAATGGTGGTAGAGATTTGGGGTTGAAAAGGATGCCTTGTGGAGGAAGGTTATTTGTAGTAAGTATAAGATTGATGAATTATCTTGGTTCCGCCCTACGGACTCCAATAGGTTGTTGTCAGGAGTTTGGAGGGATATTACTTCTCTAGGTCAGAGAATGAGAATATCTTTGGACTGTATATGTCAAATGCTAAGTTACAGCTCGGAAACGGAGGTAATATAAGATTTTGGTCTGATGTGTGGATTGGAGAAGTGCCTCTTCAAAGAGCTTTTCCTAGAATCTTCAATATATATTTGCTCTCAGAAAAGGGTGGTCGTAGCTGATGCTTTTATCAATAATGGGTCTGAGTTCGTACTGAACTTAGAACTCAGAAGAAATGTGCTATCTTGGGAGCTTGATGAGTGGAACAATCTGTTGTTGCAGTTGGGATCAGTGGTTCTTCATCCGCAGAGGGCAGATTCTCTAATCTGGATGGCAGATTCGTCTAGAATTTACAGTGTGGGTTCTCTTTACAAATGTAGGGAATTGGAATTGGGGCGTGTTAGAAGGGAGTTCATGTTGTTGTGGAAGAATTATGCTCCTCCTAAAGTGCAGTTTCTGGGTTGGCTAGCAATGCTAGGGAGGGTCAAAACCGTAGAGTTATTGTTCTCTTTGGGCATTTTAACCAAGTATGATGATTGCTTATCCAAATTCTGTGGGGAGTTTCCTGAATCTGTGAATCATCTATTTCTACATTGTGGAAGAGTTTGGTCTGTGTGGTGCAAGGTTCTTAGCTGGTGGGGCATTAAGTGGGTGGTCCCTTCGTCTATTAAAAGCTTGTTCATTTGGTGGCAGGGGTGGAAATTCAAGAAGGCAAAAAAGGTGCTATTTTTGGAGTGTCTGGAAAGTAAGGAATGATATCATTTTCAGGGGTATCGATCCAAAATGGGAGGAAATGGGGGAAACAATAAGATATAGATTAGCTTCTTGGTTTTATGCCTATCAAGATGCAAGAAACTTCTCTGCCAATGATATACTTCTCAGATTACCTGCTCTAACTCAGTCACTACGTTAGGCGTTTTTTGTTTCAGAGCTTTCCAGGGGTTTTAGTTGGGTGATATGTCTCCGCATTTTGCAGCTATGGATGGGGGTGGTCTTAGTTGAACTCTCGTCAACTTCTGCTGTAGCCCACTGTTGTAATTTATTTTTTTCTCTCGGCTGTCCGTTGGTTTGCTGATGGTGGTCCAATTGTTGGTTCCCATCTCTTTCCTTGGCTGCCTTGGTTTGTATTCCTTGTTCCTCTTCTCTTTGTTCAATATATTCTTCTTTGCTGATAAAAAACATGCAACACTAAGAATACCAACCAAATTAAAGCTAACTTACATAGAGGTGTAAGCTAGTGAGTACAGTAGAAATGTCGTTACCTCATAAATGCCATCTCGGAAAACAAGTAGATGGATTTCCTTACACTTTCATTCCCTTTCTCTGTTTTCCTGCAAAAAATTTAAAATAAAAAAATACATAACTCAATACCGTAGTTTTACAAATTAAACCCCGAAAAGAAAAAGAAACAAAAGAATACACACACACACACACACACACATATATATATATATATGGTTCCACTTCTTATCCGGACTTTTGATTTCCGGATTTTTTATCCAATTTTTTTTTTGACGATCCGATCCGTTAATTTTATATATTTTTGCGAAAACTGCTTGGATCAAGCCCTTCCTGGTATTTTTTTTTGAAGATTTTCCGCGAGGACCCTTGAAAACACTTTCTGAACACATTGGACGGATCGGATTTTCCAAAAATAATTTGCAACACAAAAAAACCCCATTTTTTCCTTATTTCCGGGAGTGTGGATAAGAAGTTTGCCGTATATATATATGTCACATACGCCTATATAAACTTGAATTTTTTGAACCACGTGTATATGCTGTGATGCATTGCAATATTTTAGCATTTTTTTAAAATAAACTATTAGCATGGAATTTTTTGGAAATTTTTTTTACACCAATTGAAGGATCCCATTGAGAAAAAAAGTCTAATTTTTAAGAAAAAAACTAATAAATATATTATTTGTTACATGCATAATGCAAGGTTCTCACAAATAATTGATAGTTGTCCCATAATAATAAGTATATTCTCCTTTTTGCATGCATAATGCAAGGTTGACTTTTTTTTCTCAATGGGATCCCTGAATTGGTGTAAAAAAATTAGCCAAAAAACTTCAAGCTAATTTTTTTTTTTTTGGGTGCAAAATGTTTGTTCCTCCTAAAAGAGAGTGCATATTTAGAGGAGATGGAGTATAACTTTGCTAAAAGCAATAAAGGTAAATATTAGTTTGGCCCATTATTATCTCTAATGCCAAAAAAAGAAGAAGAAAAGAGTGAGCTTGGTTAGGTAAAATATGTAAAAATAAAAAAAAATAAAAAAAAGAAGAGAGAGAGAGAAGAAAAAGGAGTCTAGTTAGCTCTTTCAATTTAGTGAAAGAAAAAGAAAATATAAAATAAAATCATCAATGCAAGCAGTGGGCTCAGTTGATTATTGATACTTTTGTTTTTACTATTGTAGACACCCCAAAATGAGGCATTCGTACCCATTTTTATCCCCGATGATGAAAAGAAATGCCCGGAAAGCCTCTCGGATTGAAACTCTTCAAGTCAACAAAGTCAACAGTACCGCACGGCACTCACCTCTCACGTACAACACTTGATCAGTCATGCACGGTGCTCTTTTTGGACTTTGGCGGTGGGATTGTGCCGCATAGCACAGTTTCTGTATCGCACGGTACATTTTCAGTGCCGCACGGCACTGTCAGGCATCAGAATCACTTTTGCAGAACACCCAGCAGCTCAAATTGTTGACGTTCCTTCCCCTCCTTCATGATGATTTCGTGTAGCCCACAATTCTTGAGTAGGCAACAAGTTTACTTGGTGATTATTAATATCTCCTTGCCTGTATATATGCCCATCAGTTGAAACAATAAAAAGGAATCCAAAAAAATATGAGAAAAATCAGAGAAAAACCCATCCAAAAAATCATGAAACTCCTCTCCTAAACTCTGTCCAAAATCCTATTCACATCCCTTCATCAATTTCCATCACCCTCCTCCTCCAGAAATTACCCAAAATTCGTTCTCCCACAAAACCCAGTTCAAGATCCATTAGAAAGCCCATTCCCTTGGCTTTCGGCCTTGAATCAATTTGATCAATACCCAGTTCGGTCCAAGCACAGAGGTGTACTCTACTACGTTGAAGAGCAAGTCCAGAAGGTGTAGCAAAAGGTTGGAGCTGGAACCAGAGGGTTAGGCTAGCTTGGAGTCCGTTCCGAATCGGTTTTGCCCGGAGGTAGCATTTTGATCCTTTTAATCGAAATATGTTGTTTTGATATTTTCAGGGGAGGTGAAGCCAGGTTCAAGGTGGTTCACTAATACCTCCCTTGGGCCTGGTGGATCCATGATTTAGTCCTTTGTCAAATCAAAAACCTCCAAGATTGCATTTTATAGCCAAATTAATGGGTTATAAGGTGTAATCAATTGAGGAAAGGACATTTCATTCAAAAAAATATGAGTTTTCTGTTCTCTAGAATAGCTTAGTTTTCATCCATCTTTCATGTCATTTGTGCATTTATTCTGTTTTCCTTCGAAAATCAAGTTTTCAAACTGTTACTGCTTGAACAGTGTCGCACGACGCTTTATCGGTATTGCACGGCACAGGTAGAGTGTTGTACGACACTCTTTTCCAAAACAGAAATTTTCAAATCATGTTTTCTACAAGGCAGTTTGGAAATCTGATTTTCTGTTTAATTGTTTGCTATTATGATAGTTGCATGTTATTTACTGTTTTTCATTGTTATCATCTGCTTTGCATGATTAGTTGTTTATTTGAATAAAGTTCGGCATTAAAAAGTTTTCTAAAAATCACACAAATATTTAGTAGAGACCGATTTTTAATCGGGCGAGCGGGGTGCATTAAAACCCTTCCCCGTTCGTAACCTGGCTCCTGAATCCAAAACGAATCTCTGGTTTTCAAATCATTTTCTAAATCATTTTCAAACTGGTTTCTCGGGTCCTAAACCATTTTCCAAAAACCCGGGTGGCGACTCCTATTTTCAAAACAAACAAGTTTTTCCAAAAACCAGCATGGAGCCGACCGTCCACAACTATCAAAAAATGAAAATATATATGGGAACTAAAAAATTAAAAAAATAATAATAATTTTGAGTCAGAAAGAAAAAAAGGGTCTTAGAAAAAAGTAAATAATTAAGTTACTTTTCATGTCTTTCAAAAATTTTATACAATATAAACACAAACAAGAAAAAAATAAAGTTAAGTTCGAATTTAAGGGCATTAACATCATTTCACTAGCGAAGTTAACCCCGCTAGGCATATATTAACGGCAAGGGAGGCATCTGCCAATTACTTTTAAAGTAAAAAGGGTAGTGAAATTTCAGAAAGTATGGGGGAGTTCTCTGTATTTGGTAGAAATCTCAAGGACAGTAAGTGAAATTTACCCATTAAAAAGCAAGATTTTTTTGCGTATCAAATTCAAATAAAAGTTATAACATATCATTGATGTAGATGATTATGTGACATGCTTGGCTCGAAATCATATATGACAAACCAATTAGTTCATGCCACTTGTCACAACCATGTTCCTTGATGTAGAACAGATGTCGGGCCAATTCTATGATCAGTTGGGCCGGTCGAAGGCTTGGGGGACTGTAACACACAAATTCGAGTCCTGTAATAAAGAACACAAAAAAGATGCACAAAATAATAATTTTATTGATTTGATTTGGATATATGGGTACAATCGTCTAATGAGTGCTCTTTACAAAAAAATAAAAGAAAAAAGAGAGAAAGAACAAAGTATCCTCTTATTCGATCTCCCGAGTTAAAGGTGCAACCTAACGGCTATATAAGCTTGTCATTGGATTGAATCGATTGGTAGTTCTTTTAAATCTTCGAGTTGAGAAGCTAGAAGAATGAAGCTTGATCCAGGGCTTTTATGGCTTTATCTCAAACAAACGATGAATTTGAAGTGCGATCTTTACTAGCTGATGCCTAGATGATTGTTGTTCTAGGTGAACCGACACATAGCTTGGGTGCTTGTTGATTCTCCACAAGAGTTTGAGAGGGATTTGAGAAGAACTTTGAGAGAGCCTCGAGAAATGCTGAAGGGTGATCGTAAATTTCCTTGGCTAAAGATATGAAGTTTGGAATGGCTTGATCTGTTGAATGATTTGAGTCGTCAGATAATTTGATTTGATGAACTTACGAAGAAATCGGCCCATTGTTCTTGGTGCTTGATGATTTTTTGTAAGGATGTTGAAGAATGTTTGAATTATTGAAGAGTGCTTTAGAGCTCTGCTTGAATGCAAAGCGAAAAAACTTCTTCATCTTCTTCATATGAGCCCTTATTTATAATTTCAAGGAGAGGGGTGTTAAGTTTGGAATGCTATCAAAGAAAAGATCAGAATTGACTTGACTTGATTTGATTTGATTGCCAATAAAAAATAAAATTTGATTTGACTTCCAATCAAGAATATTTGATTTGATTTAATTTCCAATCAGGAGGATTTCATTCATTTCCTAAAAAGAGAAATAATGTAATATCTTTTAGGGTTTTCTTGAGGGACCGACGTGTTTAGGCTAGCCCAATTTTTTTATCCACTAACTTTTGGTCTTCACCGTACCTAAAACAGACCAAGCTCATAAATTTGTTGGACTCAATTTCATTTGAAGGCTTTGACCAACATTCGGCTTTAATTAAAATTATTTATTTATTATCAATTAATTAATTATGATGAAATTTCAGTGCCTACAGGGCCCAAACAACTTTTAATTAAAAACTTCCTAAATTGGCATTCTAAATTGGCAGTTTAATGCCGAGCCCGGAATTGGCCTAAAATTGGTGGGGTGAAGCAGAGTTGCATTGCGATCAAGACTCCAGCACCCTAAGTCGTGACTGATGGTGGATTTCATCCTAATACCTTTATTTAGACCTTGAATTTGATGTTTTTATCAGGAAATGTTTAGAATTCTAATTATTCTTAGTGCATATTTTCGTTTTAATTGGTTCTAGTTGGGAAAGTTCTATTTTTTCTTTCTAGTTTCCAATTTTAATAGTTTCCCCAATTTTCTGAATATTTTATTTTTTCAATAAGGTTTGCTAGGGTTTTCCAAGAGGGGTTGTAATCTCTATTATTCAGTAGTTTTTATTCAATAAACAACTCTGAGTTTTATCTCTCTTCTTGGGGATTAAAGATTACTTGTGGATTTGAGTGCCCATATCATTTGGATTAGTATGCTAACTAATCTCTCGTGAATTCCACTGCATCATTCCTCCTCACGAAAAGTCACTCTACAATGATATACTAGCATGAACCCGTGCTATGCACGGAGACATGAAATAAAATGATGTGTTTTTTTTTTTAATATCAGCTTAAGAAATTATATTTTCAACCACAAAGTGTATTGATTTTTGCCGGATCTCTTAAATTAAAAGAATATAATAATTCTATTTCTTATATGCTCCTCTTGACTTGAATTTCTCATGGTGATTGAATCAGCTATAAAATCGTAATCCAAGTTTGTGACTTTTCAAAACAAAATAATTGAAGTCAACGCCATAGGGAAAAAAAAAAACGTGCCGTAATTCTTTATGATCGATGTAATTGAAAAAAAAAGTATAGAAGTATAAAAATTAACTTTAGCAAACATATTTATGCATGATTGCAGCAACTTTCATGGAATAGTTAATAGCCCAGTGTTTTTATTCTTCCACAAACTAAATGTGGAATTGATAACTATGCCAAAGCACATTTTGATGCAAGAAAAAATTGTGAAAAGGTACTCCATAATTAAGCCATAAATGGTGGTATATATACTAAGTTGAGAAGAAAATAAAAAAAAGACCCATAAGATCTCTAATTTTGCCTTTGTATCGATAATTTGCATAAATTAGTGTGTCAATTAGTGGCGCTTAATTTCTAGCTATTCATACAATCAATTGTACTCTTCATTCATCCATTCATTATCACTTCCTATGCACCAATCATTTTTTGTTAGAAATCTTGGAGCAACAAAGTTTTTAGAATGTATGCTATATATAAATCTTAATTGATTGCATTTCAGTGGAGTAGATGTCCATCAAATAAGAATCTCAAGTTTTTAAATTAAATAAATTGGATCTGAGAAGAGATAAAAAAAAGAAAGAAAAAGAAAACAATAAGAGATATGACTGGAGTACACACTTAGAAGTGGAACTCAATTTGGAATGATAGTATCATTTAAGTGTTTAAAGAAAGTTTTTTCATTTATTTTTAAACTTTGTGTATGAAAAAGGATGAGATAAATGGTTGGATATCATAATTATTTCTTAATTTCTAAACTCATAAGCATAGGCATGGTATGAATAAATTTTTTAATATAGAAAGGTCTAATATGTGGCCTTCTATTGATATTCTATTGATATGAATGTTATGTGATAGATTTTATATATTCATACACCCATATCGAATTATGGTTATAGCCTCTTAAAAAAAATTTCACATGCCACATTAAATATCAGCTGTACCAAATAACAAAAAGAAGAAGAAAACGATCAAAATAAGAAGGAAAAATTAGTCTAAAATGCAAATTTTTTTGCTATATTTAAGCAAAGGACAGGCGTTGTTTCCTTTGGGTTATAAGGACAGTTGTGGTTTGTAATTGCCAAAACTCCCTTCTGGGCTTATACGCATGTAACAAATACTTTTCGCCGCAGCAATCGACGCCGTCGTGTGAATTTGGGTTCGAGAAGAAAAAGATGAAGAAGAGCAGAGAGCTTGTTGAGAATTGAAGGACTCGAAGCTCGTCGTCTTCATCTTCGTTGTCGTCTGCTTCTTCTAGTTGTAGCTCTATTATGGAGTGGGAAAGTGTTGAGGAGAATGAATTGAAGGATCCTACTGGTTTCTCTCTCCTCATTTATGCTTGGAAGAGATGATGATGATGATGATGATAATTGCATGTGGGTTCGATCAATTTTTTCGATCACATCTGGTTTTGGGAATTGGTTAATTATGCTCTGGTCTTCTTCTTTACTTTGTTGGTCAAATTACAGAGTTTTAAGTCTTGAATTGAAGATGTTGTGTTATTTCAATGTGAACTATACGATAATACAACTTTGCTATTCATACAGACATGCGCGTACAAATGATCATGCACAAACGTCATTGCGGGGTTAACCTTGGGTCTCCTAACGATGATCCAAACCGCTCATTTTCAATTTTATATACAAAATTAGACCTTTTAAAAATTAGTAAATTGTCACTATTTTTTTTGTCACCAAAACTTGTTAGTCGGAGGTGGGGTGGTGGTCGGTCGGAGGTAGGAGTTATTTTTTTTTTAGAAATTTCCTATACGAAATTAGAAATTTTAAAAAATTAGTGACATTTCACTTATTTTTTTTGTTCGCCGGGAGTGGTCCGCCAAAGGTTGGGTGGCGGTCGGCCAGAGGCGGAGTGGTATTTTTTTGAAATTTACGTTCGAAATTAGAATTTTTAAAATTAGTGACATTTCACTAAATTTTTTGTTTGCCAGAAGTGGTCGGCCAGAGATGGGATGGTGGTTGGCCGGAGGTGGAGCGGTATTTTTTTGAATTTTAGGTTCGAAATTAGAATTTTTAAAAATTAGTGACATCTCACTCATTTTTTTGGTCGCCGGAAGTGGTTGGCCAAAGGTGGCGTGGTGATCGGCTGGAGGTAGGGTGGTGATTTTTTTGAATTACATGTTCGAAATTAAAATTTTTAAAAATTAGTGACATCTCACTATTTTTTTTTGTCGGCGGAAGTGGTTGGCCAAAGGTGGGGTGGTGGTCGGCCGAAGGTGGGGTAGAGATTTTTTGAATTTTATGTTTGAAAAAATAATTTTTTAAAATTAGTGACATCTCACTAATTTTTTTGGTAGCCGGGGTGCTAGTTTGTCGGTGGTGGGGTGGTGATTGTTTTGAATTTTATGTTCGAAATTAGAATTTTTCAAAGTAAGTGACATCGCACTAATTTTTTTGGTCATCGGAAGTGGTCGGCCAGAGGTTGGGTGGTGGTCGGCCGGAGATGGGGTGGAGATTTTTTTTTAATTTTATGTTTGAAAAAAGAATTTTTAAAAATTAGTGACATCTCACTAATTTTTTTGGTCACCAAAAGTGGTCCGTCAAAGGTGCGGGGTGGTGGTCGGCCCAATGTGGGGTGGAGAGTTTTTTTATTTTTATGTTTGAGAAAAGAATTTTTCAAAATTAGTGTCATCTCCTAATTAAGTTTTGAAGGTGCAGCATGCTGGGGATTGACTGGTACTTATGGTATGATTTAAAATTGATTTCCTTAATATTGAATCGGCTTGAGAACTCTAACATGTAATTTGAATTAGCCATTCTATGTTGGGTGAGGTAATCTTTAGAATGTAATCAATATTGAAATCTGAATAGGGAAATCCATGATTTTGCTGCTATATGTAAAAATATTTAAATGTTTAGCAAACTAAAATATTGATTCCAGAAATCAAGGGTCAATAAACTAAATTGAATATTTTAATTCAATTGAAAAAGTAAAATTTAAATACATGATATCTACTCAATTCACAACACTTGTCGCTCTCACATTCCTCCTCACTAAAAATCATTCTGCAATAATATATAAGATAAGATAAATAGAAGATAGGTGCAAACGACTTATTCGATAATATATCGAAGAAGTCTTTTACATTGTATGATATATATTTCATTGTATTTGATGGTGAATATATATATATATATATACGGAAAATTTCTAGTCCACTCCTCCCGGAAACAAGAAAAAATTGATTTTTTTGTGTTGCAAATTATTTTTGGAAAATCCGAGCCGTCCAATGTGTTCAGAAGGTGTTTTCAAGGGTCCATGCGGGAAATTTTCAAAAAAAAATACCGGGAAGGGCTTGATCCAAGCAGTTTTCGCAAAAAATGTAAATATATATTTTTTGCGAAAACTGCATTGATCAAGCCCTTCCCGGTATTTTTTTTTAGAAGATTTTCTGCCAGGACGCTTGAAAACACCTTCTGAACACATTGGACGGCTCGGATCGTGAAAAAAATGCTCGGATCATGGAGTCCCAGAGTCCCGGATCCCGGATGTGAAGCTTCCCCACCCTATATATATATATATATATATATACAAAAGATTACTATCCAAATCCCTAGAACTATATATACCTATCATATCCCTATAATTAAGCGAGTCATACCATGCAATTACAAGATATGATTGCATGGTATGACTAATTTCAATTTGACACAAATTCCTATATTTGCTTTTTATTATTGAATTCATCAGTTAATACACTCTATATAAAGGATGATTCAACTTATCCAAATGGATACAGGAAGGCAATGCTGTTAAAAACTACGAGCTTTGACCTGAATAACACATATATGGAAACCAACTAAATTCAATTTGACACAAATTCCTATATTTGTTTTTTTATTGAATTCATCAGTTAATACACTCTATATAAAGGATGATTCAACTTATCCAAGTGGATACAGGAAGGCAATGCTGTTAAAAACTACGAGCTTTGACCTTAATAACACATAGGTGGAAACCAACTAATTTCAATGTGACGAATTCCTATACTTGCTTTTTATTGAGCTCATCACTCCATACACCCTATATAAAGGATGGTTCAATTTATGCAAATGGATACAAGAGCCAAGAAATGGAGAAGGCAATGTGGTTAAAGATGGGGATTGCCATTGTGTTCATGCTACTAACTTTGGGCTTCACAGCTGAGGCCAGAAGACCAGAAGAAAGATGGATTTCCACCGGTTTTGGGAAGCTACCAAAAAATGATCCTCGAGTCCCTCCATCTGGTCCATCACCGAGGACAGATCTCGCACCAAAAAATGCTCCAGTCCCTCCATCTACTCCATCGTCTAGGACATTTTTGGGGGTCATGAAGGCCGATAATATCGTATGACCATCTGTTGGAACTTTAAGTATTTTAATATTAAAAATATGATTTTTAATTATTTCACTTATTATTTGGAAATTGTAAGTCACAGTTAACTTGGTATATGAGGTGGAATATTCTATCCTCGGAAACTAAGTAAGGAGAGATAGCACTAATTATTGGTATATTATGTGTCTATGTGGTACAATGAATGGAGTAATTGTTTCATGGCCTTATCACTTGAGTTGGAATGTATCTAATTATTGGCTTTGTATCTAATTAATGAACTAATTAATTGATTCATGCATCACATGGGGAGGAGACATAAGGATTGACTAACTTCCTTCAAGCTTCTATATATATGCATGCATTTCGTGTGTGAGCAAGAGAAGAAGCAGCCGAAGGCATTGAGGCCTGAGGCAATGATCAAGGCTCTCTACTATACCTCCATATTTTGAATTGTGTACAGAGAGAAAATCAAACAAAATGTAAGGGTATTTATTTGGTGGAGCTTTTGGTTCTAACTTATTTGTGTAGGGTGGTTTGAACCAACACGACTTATTAGTCGGGTTGTTGTATTCTGGGGGAGACAGTCCATGTGGAAGTTTTGCTGCATCGGCTAGTGGTTTAAGATTCAACCAGCCGCAGAGGGCTTGAATCTCCTTAAAGAAATTGAAATATCCACGCCTCAGTCAGATATTTGTGTATTCCATTTATTATGGATAATTTTATAATATCCACAGTGATTTACTTGATATATAAGTGGATATGTGTACTCATTGAGATGCATGGATGAGGCTGTTCGTGGAGTAGGAAATTAATTTGGCTTAAAACCAAATTTATCCGAACCACGTAAACACCTTGTGTGTTCTCTTGGCTTGATTTATTTGCTCAATAACTAATTTGCGGTAAGAACCCCAACACCATCCAAATGTTTGTTTTTTTGGTTACAATATGGAAATAAAAGTTATATATTATCAAATTTTGCTGCCATAGAATACAAGCTTGTTGGTATTTCCTTTAGATTTTTTCTTGTATTTTTATTTTTTTGCTCGTCTTACAATGTCAAAACAAGCAATTGACATAATACCGACCATGAAAAGGCGTTTAAGGCTTTTGCTTTGGGCCCTTAAAAAATTATCAAAGTGAGGAGGGCCTCCAATTCTAGTTCTATATCAGTTAAATAGACTTAAAAAATTGTGCTCAACATAGTGATTAAAAAACTTTCCAAAAAAAAAAAAAAAGAAAGTAAAACAGCTCAAACTGTATAAAAATATGTATTGGCAAAAAAATAAGATCACTTTGTCGTACAAAGTTAAAAATGTTATTGACAGAATACCAACGGGAAAAAAAGGTAAACAAGGCTTTTGCTTTGGGCCTTGAAATAAATGAAAATAAGGGTCTCCAAATCTAAGGGGTAAGTCTGACGGTTAGAGTTTGGGACTTAAAGGTTTGCTCCACTTTAAAACTCAGATTCGAAAACTCTTGGTGCTGTCAGCTCTTATGAGGCCAGTCCGATACAAAATCAGAAAGGTTAGAAATTTAAAAAATAAAATGCAGCTAACAAGGGCATATGACATATAAAATTCGTTCATCGTTACTTTAATGAAATGTCTGATGCTAGAATTATTTATTTTTGGATTTGATTTTTTTTCTTTATTAATTTGTCCTTGTTGAGCTAATCAGAAAAGCAGCAATTGTTGTATCATAAACTACTAGCATGAACTCATGTTATGTACGGAGACATGAAATAAAACGACGTGTTCTCCCTTTTTTTGATTAG
This sequence comes from Vaccinium vitis-idaea, assembly GCA_963854785.1. Classification (NCBI taxonomy): domain Eukaryota; kingdom Viridiplantae; phylum Streptophyta; class Magnoliopsida; order Ericales; family Ericaceae; genus Vaccinium; species Vaccinium vitis-idaea. Next base: position 16,029,921 of record OY978218.1, on the reverse strand, counting down.
CTAAAAAATTGTACTTTCACCAAAAGAGTGTATTGAATTATTAATGGATTACTTAGATTTAAAGAGTATAACAATTCTATTGTCTGCTCTTCGTGACTCTAATTTTCCATGGTGATTGATTTGGCTATAATCATAATCTATATGTGTGACTTTTCACAAATAATTGAAGTCAAACACCCTAGAGGAAAACGTGTCATAATTTTTTGACGATCATTGTTGTTGAAAAAAAGGCAAAAGTATAGAAGTATAAAAATGAACTTAGATTAACATCTTTATGCATGCAAATTATGTAGCAACTTTCATAGAATAGTTAATAGCCCAGTGTTTAGATTCTTCCACAACCTAAATGTGGAATTGACAACTCATGTGCCAAAGCACATTGTGATGCCAAAAAAAATTGTGAAAAAGGTACTCCACAACTTACCATATATGGTGGTTAATATATAGTTGTGGTTTCTTGAGGTTGTAATGAGTAAGTATTTATGAATATCCTTCTTATAATTTTGGTGCTGCTACTGAATGCATGCATGGGAATCACAACACGCAAAGTAAAGAAGTAAAATAGTAATAACATATTTTAAATTCTCGCCCTAAAAGTTTTTTTGGGTAAATGCCCTAAAAGTTTTTTTAAGTAAATGATGTTTTGATAGCTTTATAAATAAGTAGTCTCTTGTGGCCTCATATATTCCAGAATAAAACGACACAATCTCAGTTTAAGAACAATGTGTTATTGTGAATTCTCACAAATTTCGTCGTCTAGCTAGCTAATTCTAAAATATTTTACTACAACATAAGTTAGAAACTTGCTAGTTTTTTCTAATAGGTTGTATACAATCATGGATATAATTCGTAACATAGACAACTAATTAAAAGGTCTCAACTACTTAATAGGATGTTTTGATACTTTTCTGCTGATATTTTGGGGATGCTGCTATCTCCTTTTCTATATTGTTGTTGCCACTCTACTCTGCTGATTCAACTCTGTCCTTCCAGGGGCCTTGAGATTTATGAAGCCCCAGTTAAGTCTTGAAAATTGGGCCTCTTAATTTTTCTATATAAAATATTTTTTTTGAGATGAGATACAAAATGGCCTTGTGGTACAATGGCATGCACATTGCTTGTTATTGTGTGGAAACTAAAGGTCATGGGTTCCAACCTCACTGCCCTATTGTTTTGAAACAAATTTTTGTACAAACTCAAAAATTGTTCGCATAGAAATGTGGAGAGGATTGAACACACAACCTTCTATATAAATGATACCATTCATTGCACTACACCACCTAAAGCTATTTGTTAAATTCTCGACATACTTAATATTTAATATATCTCTATATTTTGGGGACCCAAAAATGGGTTTTTTTTGGTGGGCCCCAAACCCGGGCCTGCCCAGCCTGCCCTCAGGGCTGGCCTTGTGTCCTTCTACTGTTATCTCGATAGCTACTGCTGCTACCCCTTGGAGCTTGATTCATATTACCCTGTACTTTAGCTTGAGGTAGCTAAATGATAGCTGCCTGGGGATGTCCACAACAATCTGGGCTCTTCTTATTTTCAAGTTTTTGCGCACCAGACCGATTGTTGCTTACTATATATAATTGCTTATCACTAATTTGATGCTACTTAATTTGTAGCTCTGGGGTTAACTCTGATTAATCGATTATGTATTGCATATAAGGGATTCTAATGGGGTCACCGTACCACTGTACCTTGTAATTACTTCTCTTCCTTTTGATCTTGGTTGAATTCTTGCCAACCACGATCCATCAACGAGGTCACATCTCGCACCATACTTTCAGCCTCCATTGACCTGATCGACCCAGAAAGGAAGCTCTCGTCTAGAACATTTATCAAAGTGAGGAGGTCCAAACTGTTGAAGAATAAGTAACAATTGTTATATTTATGAACGAATATAAAATTAGAGAAAGAGATAATCTGGCCTGTTATTAGACAGGCACGATGTCACTGTCCTAAAGTTGCTATTGCCTCCCCACGCAAGGGTATTGATGAACAAATCATGGCCAAGCCTTCTTGATGTTTGCGCCCACCGGAAGTAGTATGAACCGTCTATGATCGAAGTTGCCCAAATTATAAGAATATAGTGAACAAATAATTCAAGGAGAGGTAGAGAGAGTTTTTAAATTCTTCAGATAGTATTCTGACGTTAAAACAAAGAAGCCTTTTAAAGGCATATGTTGCATCTCTCCCTAAAAGTCACAACTCTTGGGGATTACACTTTCAAATGAAGAGACTCCTATTTAAATGGTGACTCTTGGATTTAAATTAAAACAATTAATAATAAGTTTAAAACTTAAATATTCCAAGAATCCCCCACAAGTTTTAAACCTTAAAAGAATAGCATAGTAATATATAAAAAGAAAACAAAATAAATATCATGGGCAACTATCATATTGTGCAATAGGTGTAGGTGTCTTTCGGACTTGAACCTCACTTAGTGTTAACAATTTCCCTCTAAAGAGTCATAGTGAACTTAGTCATGAACTTGACCCTTTGAGCCAGAGTGTGACACACAAAATACCGATATCAAACAAGGTTCGCGGGGTAGCACTATTATAGGCCATGCGCTGAACTTGATGATTCTCATGAGAATTTTCGAGAATAGCCCAATTCCCACGGTCGTGGCCTCACGACGGCTCTCACTTAGGTGAAACCTCCGAGGATAGAGGTGACGGAGGTCTATCCCGCGACAATATAAGCACCTTGGATTCATTCAGGGTTAAATCCTTCCTTAACCAGTGACATTTACATCAGCACTAATGCCTTAGGGATGAGCAAGAGTAAGTTGTCATTTTTCTCCTTTATTAAAAAGTGTTGGAATTACAAGTCACACGGTATGGATTGTTTCTACCCATTGAACCACCTTCATGGGGTCCCCAATCACAGAGGTTGGGTTACCTCCCTAGGTGACTTCTTTTGGGCTTAGGCCCATCCCCCTCGACATTTTATTTTATGTAAATGATCTAGCACTCGCTAGTCCAGAGGCTATTACTCCTCTCAGGAGTTAAACAATTTACTCATATATGCCTCAGTAATTGGCTTCTCAAAGCCTTATTCTCCTTGTAATCTAGGAGTTAAATTTTTAAGCGCTAACTTTCACGCATTATACTTGAGTACTCTTTAAGAAGTGTCTACTCACACTATCTTGATTCATGCCGGCTTTATACAGTGCACCTGTCAAATTTCCAAACACAATTCTCCAACACAAAAGTAATTAGTGCTTTGATAAGAGAGTAAACCAACATTGAATTGTAGTCGCATCACAAAAACATACACAATTCCCTTGTAAGATATCTTGACTAAGATGTTCACAATTCAAGAAACATAAAGAAAGTGCACATTTACCCCCACATTATTCATCTTCCTTAATGAAGATATGTGTAAAGACTAAAGAGCCACAAACAATATAATTTAAAGCATCCTTACACGAGCAAAATCTCAAAAGGAATCAAAACCCCATATTTCTATCTTTCTTAAAACAAGGCCACATGTTATATTTCATAACTCTGTGATAATTAATTATCAATGAAAACATTTGAAATAATGTCACTGAAAGATAATTAAGAAATAGGTCCAGTGCTCCATATCATAGGAAGTCTAAACCACATTGTCACAATCATCATGCTGAAATCATAAGTAAAATTACTTTCCTAGTCTCAACATCACTTTCATACTAGTATAAATGAAATGGTGCTTAAATAAAGTTTTGAAGCTTTCTTGAAAATAAGTAATGCCCCATATTTTCCCACAAGATTCAAAACTTAGTAACATAAGGAATAACATACGAGGTAGATGGAAGAACCGAAGTTAAAGTTATCTACATTATAAGTCAATAGAAGACTAACAATTAACAATAATCCTCTAATTCTAACAAAACAATAAGAAACAATTTCCCAAATGAACAAAAACTATAAAGATATTCCGAAAACCGTTGTTCAAAAGATTATGAACCACGTTATAAACAAGGCACACTACAAGAAAATTGACCTATAGTGACATGCAAAATTTGTCAGTAAAAGGTAAAAAATTGTCACTAAAATGTTTCAGTGACGTAAATTTTATTGTCATAGAGATGTCACTTAATGTGTGTTGCTAAAAATATATAGTGACAACTTTTTACAAATGCGTCACTAATGATCATTTCTTTTGTGACAAAGAGAAGTCGTCACTATAGAGTTAGTTTAGTGACAACATCCAAAAGTAACAAAAAAGGGGGGCCTGATTGACAACTACGATCCCGCCACCTCACGGTAGATGCAACTTTCAGGTTCACCCTTCTGACCACTGAGGCAAGCACGTACTATCATGCAAGGCTCTGTCTAAAAAATATTTAGGCTCCGTTTGTTTTGGGCGGAAAACATTTTCTAGAAAACGATTTCCCTGGAAAACGTTTTCAAGAAAGTAAAACATTTTATGGTGTTTAGTTGTGACAAAACATTTTCTGGAAAAAGTTATCTCATGTTTGGTTGACATCATTGATATCACAATTGACCAAAATGGCCATTTTGTGAGAATAAAAAATTACCAAGCTAATACTCATCAATATCAAACCAAAGGTCCAAAACTCACGTGCTCTACTTTCTTTCCTTTCCCTAACCTGCAGCAGGTAAAAATGGAATTATTTTCCTTCTTTCAACGCTTTGATAAAATTGAGAAAAGTAAAAGCCCACTGGTCTGGATTCTCTGGAATAAGGCTTGAGAATGGTGAAGTTCCAAGCGATGTTCAAGAGGCTAGCAGAGGCGTTCGAAGTGGCGGCGGCAAAGGTAAGAGTGATGAGCAAGAGTACTTGCCACAAGAGACAGTGGAGGATCGGTGAATAGAGAGAGGGGAAGAGAGATTTGGGAGTCGTTTGTGAAGAGAGAGAGAGAGAGAGAGAGAGAGAGAGATCTGCCGGGGGTGAGAGAGAGAGTATTCCTGGTATATAGAGTAGCGGGAGAAGGATGGGAGTAGACGGGAGGTTCTTGGAAAATGATTTCCGGATCTAAAATCGGGAAATTATTTTCCGACTGTCAGGGGTGGTTTTCCGTTGACTTAGGAAACGGTTTTCCGTTGACATTTGTTTTCCATTGTACCAAACATTAGAAAACATTTTCTATCGGAAAACATTTTTCAGAAAATGATTCCCGCCCTAAACAAACGGAGCCTTAAAGTAACATTGGAAACCGCCATATATATGTGTATTTATATTATACTATCAGAAAACAAAATTATATTTCTATTATTTATATACTCCCTCCGTCTCTTTTAAGTGATCCCTATTCGAATACATGCAATTTCAAACCCATAAAAAAAATTTCTTTTTATAATTTTTATATTTTTTATACCAAATTTGAAGTGCTCATTGAGTACTTTAATTTGGTGCAGAAAACTAAAAATGTTCTACGGAAGTACATTTTTTAACATCCATAAAAATACACGTTTCCCAAAGGTATCACTTAAAAAGGGACGGAGGGAGTATACTTTTTTATGGATAAAGGATACTCTCAAATAAATTATTTAAATTCAATTAAATTTTTTAACCAACTTTGATTCATTGAAAATCTAATCACTAAGAAAACTTTTCTACAAATATCTAATTTAAAAAAAGTCGAGATAAAAATGGGAAATAATTTTTACACTCCCCTTTTATCTCTAAACACTCCATTTTTGTCTTTATTCACTTTGCAATTACCAAAATTACCATTACGTCATGAGTCATTTGTTCCATTTGAAGGGCAATTTAGTACTTTCATGTGAATAAAGACAAAAAAAAATGGAGTATTTGGGGAAAAAATAAGGGTGTGAAAATCAATTCTCATAAAAACAAAAGTCCAAATATTTAGTGACGCCATTTATTTGTTTTGTCACTAACGTATCTCTTTAGTGACAAGATTTATTTTTTTGGCCTCTGAATGATAACCTTTGGTGACAACATTTTACAGTTTGTCATTAAATATATCTATTTAGTGACAAGATTCATTTATTGTCACTAAATATAATATTTTAGTGACAACTTCACTACCGTCACTGAAAGCATGATTTTAGTCACAACTTTTGAGTTGCCACAAGGTTTTTTGTCACTATAACTCATTTTTCTTGTTGTGGCAATAGCAAATTCCAAACGTAATAATACCCAAAGTGATTCACACTAACTCAAACAAATTCTAGTATAAATTATCCCACCGACCGGTACAAAAACCAACCTACTGTTAAGATTAATCGAAAACAAAAATTCAGTCTTAAACACATAAGCCTATATAAGGTTCTGATATTATAAATTTAAAGGCATCTCACTACTGTTTTGCATTAAGAGTCTAATACTCAATAAAAGAGACAAAATTACCCACTGACATAAAAAATGAGTTAGTGTTCAAAACTTTGAAAAAATTAGCAGTTTGAAAAATTAAATAAATAAATAAAATTCAACAGCATTCACAACTTTTCTCCGTGACTTTTCCAAATAGTCACACTTGTTGGTTCAAACCCAACACTCACATTTTTTGATGTAAATTAACTAACGGATGCCTTCACCATTAATATTGTTCTCTTCCAATTTGGAGTTTTCAAAGAGTCAGCAACTCTTCAAAATATCTTGCGACTTCTAATCGATATTAATCAAACATTGTGACTCTTGCAACATGTATTACTCATTGGCATTGGACATTAGTTGGCTACAAACTAGTGCCAAAGCACCCATTCACATATAATTTGACCAACAGCGAAAATCATGACTTTCCCGAATGGGGTTTTCATTTCTCAATGGACACCGCTTGGTAAGCGACGACCACAGACAAATTCAAAAACAAAGTTTACGAAAACAGAGGACTGAGATAATATATTGCACCAATGACATGTAGCCTAACCCGTAGTGCATGGAATACACGAAAGCAAAGAGGAACCCTATTCACACAGGACAAAGGAAGCAATCAAGTTTGAATATAGACAAATTTGGGTTTTCTACCGGCAACAGATTCTTCACGATTAAAAATCGTAGAACTCAAACAGATTTGTGCAGACAAATTGTATAATGTGTGAACTGAACTTGTCAAAGAGTTAAGAAACCGTGGTCGACGAACAATGGATAATAAAACAAGGACTTGTTACAAACAGGTTGGGTGCACATGCGAACTTCAAAATTCTCGGTAAATACAAACAAAGAAAACTACCAATTTTGAATTCAGAGAAGTGCAGTTTTCTATATCCAAAGATTATCACAAAAAATTCTCGTTTAATACCCAAGAAATTCGATCGACGGTTACGCATGAAACAATCAACACTTTATTAGATATTTGTCGAAAACAGAGGGATTGACAATTACTCACGAAGCAGTGAACAACTATATGACAACAATTTCCCACTAACTAAAACAATGAATTTGGCTTTTTCCGAACACAAAATCTGAAACCAAAAACTCAGAAACGATGCAATTGAAAAAGGCTTAGTAGCAACTTTAGATTGTTGAAGAATAAGTAACAATAGTTATATTTATGAACGAATATAAAACTAGAGTAAGAGATAATCTGGCCTGTGATTAGAGAGGCACAATGTCGCTGTCCTAAAGTTTTTTTTATCAGAAGAAAATATCTATATATAACTCGCCCCAATAGGAGCATCAGATTCACAGATCGAAGAAAGGTAAGAAGGGATGTTAACCATCCAATCTGGTGATAAAAGGCCCTTCAAAAATTGGGATGCAACCCAATGGGCAGCAACGTTACAACTCCTAGCAGTCCAACTAAAAGAAAAACTATAAGAAGATCTCAGGCTGCGAATGTCCACAATCACTGTAGCAAGCTCCCAAGGTGGAACATCCTCCGTTGAGCACAAATGAATCACTATTTTGTTGTCACTGGCAATGATAGCTTCACAAATCTGATTATCCACCAAGAGCTTCCTCGCAAGTCGAATGGCAAGAGCTTCCCCATGTGAGGCTGATAAAGCATAGACTGTTGAGGTACGCCCATCCACCACTTTACCCATGTGATCTCGAAGGACCACCACAATCGCCTCTTGTTCCCAATCTTGGCCACATCACAATTAGCTTTAAACAACCTAGGTGGAGGTAGAGACCACTTAGTAGAAGTGGAGGAAAGATGGATATCTTGGAGTTGAGCTTGCTGGGGGTTAAGGCAGTTGACATATTCAGACCAAGCAAATTCTGTGAGTTCCAAGGTCTCAATAAGGTCCACTGGAATGTGGTTAAAAACCCAGCCATTGCGGGTTTTCTAGATTTGCCAAGCCAAGAAGATGCACTTGCTAACAGATTCATGGCTATTCGTAGCTGAATTTAAGTTTTCCATTATCGAAATGGTCCCCTTCATGATAGACAGGATAGATGTAGGATCCACCAGGTAATTTAAATCGCTTCCAAACCAAGAGGCTGCAATCCAATCACACCGGAAAAGTAAATGTTCAACAGATTCTGCCTCCTTGTTGCAAATTGAGCACAATGGAGAGGTCTGGCATGTGTGGATTTTGAAATCCTTAGTTGTAGGTATCCATTTGTCATCTCAGAAAATAATTTTATTGCCACTAGCCAATTGCCATCGAATTCCTTTCAACAAAAGTTCACGCCCCTGGATTAAGCTGGTCCAAGCCCAAGATGGATGTCTCCCTTTTGGAGCCTTGAGAAAATCAGAGCTTGGAAAATAAATACCCTTCATTACCTTACCAAAGAAGGAGTTTGGGTTAATGGTCAATTGCCATCCTTGTTTGGCTAGCATAGCAGTGTTAAAGGCTTTGAAATCACGGAATCCAAGCCCTCCCGTGAGCTTGGATTGAGTAGCTCTGTCCCAACTCGCCCAATGAATACCTCTTGGGAAAAGCAAAACAGGCCATGGCATAGGAAGGGATAGCCTGGGCCACGGACTTGATCATTATTTCCCTTCCCGCCAAATTAAGAGTGACTTTCCTCCGGCCCTGCAATTTAGAAATGGTGCGCTCAATAAGGAAATTGTAGGCTTCTCCTTTTGATATTGCCCAAAAAGCTGGAAGACCAAAATACCGGGCATTCTTACTGAGGGGAGACATGTTGAGAATGTCACAGAGCTCCTGCCTTAGGGGAGTACGGGTATTAGAAGAGAAGGAGACCAGATTTATTAAAATTAATCAGTTGGCCAGAAGCCTTGTTCTATATATCCAGAATTTCCAACACATGAAGACACTCATCCTTGTTGGCTTTTGCAAAGAGAATGGCGTCGTCCACAAGAACATCAATAACTAGAAGGAAAAGGTATGGGGATAAGGGGTCCCCTTGGCTAAGACCCCTTGAGGGAGAGATTACAGCCTTTTAGCTTCCATTAGCAAACACAGAAAATCTCACTGTGGTAACTGTTTGCATGACCTAATGAGCGCTCAAGGCTATGGATGGCAGTTTGCTGGCTTGGCTTGATTTGGCAGTGTTTGGTTTGGTTTGGCACATTTTGATTGTTTGGGTGGTGTTTGGGTTGGTTTTGATCAAATTCAAGTCATTCTCACAAGTTCGAGGTAATTATGATTGATCCATTTCATCATCGGAGATGCACGAGCGTATCTTGGGTTCCAAAATTGGGGTGTCTACAATAAGGTAGTGGGCTTTCATCTGTGTGGGTTGAATCAGGTGAGTGGGAGCTATGGGTTGGTTCTAGAGATGGGTTGTGGGGGATATGGGTAGGTTCAAGATATGGGCTGTGGGGGTTGGGTTTGGTAACAACAGAGAGGTTTGGGTGCAAGCTCAGAGATGTGGGCTTTGGGTCCATATTGTTAGTCTGGTTGGGAGATGGTAAATCTGCGATAGGTTTTGAGGGATATAGAGGTATATTTGCATTAGAGGATAGTGATGAAATCGTACCAATCATGGGGGACAGGTTGACACCTGGCAAATCAAGGCTGGGCACAGTGTCAAGAATTTGTGACCGACGCATTCCCTCTGCTCTAGTACGGAGGCTTGTACCATTTGTATCCGTCACGCGCCTATCCGAATCATGGATTACACGCGCTCCCTTTTCACTGAGTACAATCTCTGGCCGCTACCGGAGAAGGGTTTCCAGCCGTATTTCCGCCGCGTCAACATGATGTTTGAGCTCAGCCCCCGAAAGATCAGCTTCCTTGCTTTTCCAGTTATAATTTCTGGTCCATAACCAGATCTAGCGCCGTCCTTTCGAGAGACAAACTTGCATTTCTTATTCTCGTGGTCAATTCTTCCACATGCATAGCAAAAATCAGACAACCTCTCATATTTGTAGGAAATCAAAAAATCCTTTCCAGTCGTTTGACGGCGGTGGAGCCGGAATGCTCGTGGCAGAGGGAGGTTCAAGTTGATAACAACTTTGATACGCAGCTGCGATTTAACAGCAATCCATCATGATTTCCTTCAACCCCTAGGCCCCGCTTGGCTGGGGGTAAAGGCTCCCCTCATAAATTTTCACCCCTGATATGGGTGGGTCCCATCCCTTTCCCTTGGTTTGGCAACCCTAAACTGCGTCCCCTCTAACTCTTCCCCCCCCTCTTCATTTTCACGCATACGAGCTCCTGCCCCTGATAACTTTTGGGCACCCCTTGGGCTACCCAAAAATTATCCGGCTTTGGAGGGGTGCGATTTTGACGATTTTCGCCCTCCTTATCCCCTTACCAACCCACACACCACCATCTCAGTTGTTGTTGTTGTGAGATCGAACAGACAAGGGTTTTATGTGCGATTTTCATGGTGATTTGGCTTCAACACTCTCAGGTATGGATGATTTGTATCTAGGGTTTCTGGTGTTCGATTTTTCTACATATTTCGATCTAGGGATTTTGATCTAGGGTTTATGGTGCACAAATTTCGATTTCTCTACATATTTTCGATGTACTGTACATATTTTCAATGTATGTAATTACTGGATCTAATCTCAGAGAGTAGCTTCAAGGGCCTGAGAAATTGGATTTATTCACTGACCTGCACCAATGGCCAATATTTTGAACAACTTCCAATAAAAAGACTATATTGTGTTTTCAAACGAAACTAATTAGTTTTTTAAAACTAAAAATAGAAACATAAATTTGTAATTAGATGGTTTGTGAATCGTGATGTCCACAAGCTGAGTTTCCACTACACTCTTTTCGATATTTTCGGTATTATCGAACTACAAGTTGGTAAATCAAATAGCCATTCTCCACATATTCATCAACTAATTTGATAACTTGTAGTCCAAAAATACCAAAAAATACCGTAGTGGAAACTCATTCGTAATGTTTAATATGAATAGAAAATGATTTGTTGAAGTATGTAAATACAAATGTTGGCTCAAGATGCTCTGAACCCATTGAAGCAATTAATAATCTTGTAGTGGACTGTATTAATCCATCATTTACATTTCTGTAGAGAAGAACTTGATTTTGTACCCTTGTGCAGAAAATCATGGGTATAATCTTGTTCTATATTTGGATCAAATCCATAACCGTATTACACATGAAATGGATGATTGAAGGAGATGAAATCTTTATATGGTACTAAATTGTTTTACTTTATGTTAAAATTTGAATTATAATTGGCTTTACTTTTCACATTGACAGGTTTTGGGTGGTTCTTTAGTGTTCATTGGGCGATGATGAATGTATATAAATGTTAATGAAAGTTGTTACCTTGGCGGGGCAACATTAATTGCAGCCATGAGTAGACCTTGTGGATTATGTTGAAATTCTGAGCCCATTTCCATTTCCAATTTAATTCCACTTCGAATCCCACTTGGTTTTGTACCCTTGTGCAAGTGCAGCTCTGGTTTTGATGGCTGTTGCAGCAGTGCTTGCTTGGCCTCGGAATTATTATGTGATTTTGTTTGTTGGGCCTTTGAATTGGCTGCATTTCTGGGCAACTACAACTGATGGTCTTGAAAGTTTTGGTGGGTTGTAGGTTTTGATGTTTATGGAATCACTTGATGTTCATTGAATCACTTTATGGAATCATCTGAACTGGGTTAAAACAAGCTGGTTATTTCCATATTAAAACTCACATCATTCTTCCTGTATTCTTGTGCTTTTTAAGTGCTATAGTTGCTGCTGCTGTTGCCTTGTGCTCAAATTGTGCTAGTGCCCAGATTATGCTACTGATTATGCATGCTTGTAATGGGGGCAATCCTCTTTTATTAATGCTGATGTTGTTGCCTTGTGCTATATTAGACGGTCAAGTGGCAACTAATGTTGCAGCCTATGCCTTACATTACTGCTAACTCAGGAGCAACTTATTGAAGAACAGAACGATGCTAACTCAAGAGGTTGGAATTGATCAAGAAATGTGGACGTTGGCTCAGTGATTTCCTCCTTACATTACTGCATTTGTTTAGCATGTTTTAGGATTCATGATGTAAGTCAAAAGATTATGTTGGCATTGGAGTTATTTTGTATTCCAAGTTGAGTGCTTGTACTTTTTGTATATCTCTTTATTATGTTGTATGGGATATTAACTTATTTAAATGTATATGGTTGAATGGTAAGTTACATTCACCGACTCTAAAATTTCAAAGTTTCAATGGAAAATTAAGTCAAATGGTGACACACTACTAAAAAGATAGGCCAACAAGTAAAAAAAAACACAATTTCAAAAAAAAAATTGATGACAACCAACCATTCAAATGTACTTTTTAAAAAGAAAAAAACGTTTTTCCAAAAAAAAAATAATAAAAAAATTTATATTTCCAATTAAATAAATTAATATACCTTAAAATTGTTCAAAATTTAATAAATAGATTAGGTTTTGCAATTATATAATTAATTTAATACAAATCAAGTTTGGTACACCACAAGGGCAAAAGAGTCATTCGACAGCTTTTTCCATCATTTACCCCCTCTTATCTATAAAACATCCAAATCAAGTCAAAAGTTATCCCCCTGTTTAATCCCTCATCCAAACTATCTACTTTTTTATCACCCCTTCATAATCATCACATCAATGTGGGCCAACCCTCTAAAAATAATACCCCCTCTTATCTTATTCTCCCTCTATAACTTATCCCCCTGAAATTTTAGCACCATCCAATCGGGGCCCTAGCAACTTACCAAATCACTATCCAATTGTTTCGGCTGTGGCCCTCGTCATCTTATCAAGTTGAAGCCCATGAACGTGTACCCAAAAAGGGCAAGTGGAAAATTCAAGCTCACTAACAGGTACGCCATCAGTGAGGGGTTGTGGCACCAGAAGATTATTCATAACTAACCACGGACCCTCTTCTAGCACTTGATTTCTGTCTTCGCTGTTTCCAAACCGTATGAGAAAGATGTTGTTATTCCATGTTGTTATGGAGAACTCAGCCCTAGTCTTCCAGGCATTCTTGAGTATGTTCGACACAGCTAGGGTGTTGTGGGACTTGTGATGTATGATTTCCCAACAAGACAAAGGGTATCAATCTCCCCTGTTTCACCAGAACCCTCACCCATATCAAGAAAATCTGCATCAGCCATGGGGGAGGGTGGGGAGGAAAGATAAACTAGAAGAGTGTTGAGTGAGGAAAACAGAAGAAGAAGACTGGATTACGGTAAAGTTTAACAGTGAAAGGAAGGAGGATTATTTGGGTGGAATAAGTTAAGGTTAGAGAAACGTGAGGGGGAGGCGGTGGGTGTAGGATGGTGGAGGTTGATGGGCTAGAGCAGGAGGCGGTGGGTGTAGGATGGTGGAGTTTGATGGGCTAGAGAAGGGCTAGGTTTCAAGCCAGAATAGGGCAGGACTCTCATTTCTAGAGAGAGAGGTCGCTGTCCTAAAGTTGTTATTGCCTCCCCACGCAAGGGTATTGACGAACAATTAACAACTCCAAGATACAACCCAAATCACGGCCAAGCCTACCCAATGTTTGCACCCACCGAAAGTAGTATGAACCGTGTATGATCGAAGTTGCCCAAATTATAAGAATATAGTGAACAAATAATTCAATTGGAGGAAGAGAGTTTTTAAATTCTTCAGATCGTATTCTGACATTAAAGCAAAGAAGCCTTTTAAAGGCTTATGTTGCATCTCTCCCTAAAAGTCACAACTCTTGGAGATTACACTTTCAAATGAAGAGACACCTATTTAAATAGTGACTCTTGGATTTAAATTAAAACAATTAATAGTAAGTTTAAAACTTAAATATTCCAACACAAACCCGACACAAAACATAGTGAGTAGAATTTTTTTCGAAAATGAAAATAAAGAAAGAAAAAATGGCTCAAACTGTATAAAAATATTTATTGGGAAAAAAATACCATCACTTCGCCTTATAAGGTTAAACTATGTCATTGGCAGAATACCGACGGGAAAAAAGTCAAACAAGGCTTTTGCTTTGGGCCTTGAAATAAATGAAAATAAGGGCTTCCAAATCTAAGGGGCAGGTCTGCTGGTTAGAGCTTGGGACTTAAAAGTTTACTTTTAAAAATTTAGATTCGAAAACTCTCAGTTTTTTAGAAAATTTGGATGCTCATAATTAATAAGACTTCTATCTTAATAAACAGTACTATAGTTTTAAATAGTGGTATCGGACACGCCAGTACTAACCAAGATCAATTAATTAACGTGAACAAATATCGGAGAGGGATTATAGATTTCCATAATCAATGTGAAAAATGACTTGCATAACAGAACTAAAAAATAAGAAACAAAGGTGTGCTTCAACGTGCATCCCGTGGTCACCATGAGGGCTCTGCATACTTGGATCAAGACCTTGTATAGGGAATGCTCAGGAGAATCCTCATTGATCAGAGCCACTGCGATTGCGGAGTCAGAGTTCACCTCCACCGCCTCCATTCCTTGTTGGTGTATCAACTCCAAACCTCTAAACACCCCCCAAAACTCTGCCTCTAAGCTCATTTAGTCCTCTTGTTTACCCAAATACTCAAGAATCTAATGTCCTTTCCTCCTTGAATACTCTGCCAAAGCCAGCTGGGCCTGGTTTATTCCGTGCACTATCAGTATACATACCCGTAGTAATTTTCGTTTTAAATTATGCTGCCTTGGATAAATGTATGATTTTTGCAGGGGAATCAACATCTTTCAATGAATCAACATCTTTAAATGAATCAACATTTTTGTTGTAATCCAGGATTATGATTAAAATGAAATAGTGTGTTTATCCAAATTTCGTGCACTATCAGCAACCATACCCTTAGTAAATTTCGTTTTAGATCATGCTGCCTTGGATGAAATTTATGGATCAATTTTTTTTTGGAATCAAAATCTTTCAATGTAACTACTATCGATGAAGTAGAATATTGTAATCCAAGATTTATGAATAAGACGAAACAGTTAAATATATATAAATAATAATAATCTTAATGTAATCACTGTTAAGCATCAATGAGATAAGGGTTTTGTTAAAGGATTCTTGTTTTTTATTGGCCCCAAAACTAAACAGATCAGCTAAGCGTCTGACTTTGCTCTCATAAACAAAATGCATCTAACTTTTCCAGTTTTTTTATCCATATATTTTCTTGTTGCATCGATCAACAAATTAAACTTTTACACGGAAGCATAAATCAGTATAAAAAAATGAAAGTGATTATCTTTGCTGTAAAAATCAGTGTCCTCCTCTCTACACGATTACTTTTTACGTAAAAAAAATGTCTAGCTAACAAAAAGCTTATTGACAAACAAATAAAAGTAGAAAAAATAACGCGACATAGTGGTATAGCAAAATTACAACATTGGGAATTGACTAACCTTAATATAGAAAAGAGAGAGAGAGAGAGAGAGAGAGAGAGAGAGAGAGAGAGAGAGAGAGAGAGAGAGAGAGAGAGAGAGAGAGAGAGAGAGAGAGAGAACGGGTGAAGGAGGGAGATAGGTAGAAAACGGCTGAGAGCAATTGAAGAAGGTGGGGTTTTTGTTTTAGGAGTAAATTCAAGAGATACCACGGCCGAGAGCAAGGGTGGAGTTAGGACATGAATCTACCCTAAGCTAACCCTACACACACATATATTTTTGTTGAGCAATATATACATATATACATATTCCCCACTTCTAGTGAGGGATCCCACACTTTGCTTAAAGTGTGGGAATCACCGAATTCTCGACTTTTTCGATCAAATTTTGACGACCCAAACTGTTCAATATGTTCATTTAAAAAATGTTTTTAAGTATCCAAGCGAGAAATCATCGAAATAAATGACCAGGAAGGGGTTGATCCAAGCAGTTTTTGATAAAACTATACGTGGAAGGTTTTTATCAAAAATTGCTCGGATCAAGCCCTTCTAGGTCATTTGTTTTGATGATTATTCGCGCAAACTCTTAAAGACACATTTTAAACACATTGAACGGTTAGGATCGTCAAAATTTGATCGGAAAAGGTGAGTCCCACACTTTAGCAAAGTGTGGGATCCCTCGTAGGAAAGGGCCTCTATATATATATAGGAACCAAAAATAGTCCAACAAACTTGTACATAAATACTTAAGCTCGTCTAATTGCATCATAAAGTATTGATTAACGGGATGTTACCACAAACTTGGGACACTCGAGTGCCAGGAGGTAAGATGACGGGAGACGAAAGGTCTGGAGAAATGGACGATTCTATGGCGATTTCAGAAACCTCTCCGGCCAGCCGATCAATCCCACCCCTCTCTCTTTGATCTGCTCTCATTCCTCTTCCAACCTTCTTTTTTCTCCGTTTCTCTTACAACTTCTACCCCTTTCATATCCAAAACCCTATACACATTTTCTCTCTTATCCCCTGCAGATATACTGGTGCGGCTTTTGCAATCTCTGTTTGCAAATCTGCTCCTTGTGGTCCTATTTCTGATTGCCGCTAGTTTTGATTAGCCATCGCTGCTTTTGTGTGCCATCATCCGTGTTGTTTTGGGTCCCTTTTCGGAGCTGATTGTGCTTCATCCGGTCATCTCCTCCAATTGGTTCTGGTGTTCTCAATCGGTGGGCAGATTCTCAAGGTATATTTTGATCTTTTGGCAGCTAGGTCTATTTTTGCTGCTCATTTTCCGCGAGTTTGGTTTTTTCATGCTATTGCTTTGTCAAATCTACCAATGCATCCTTTGTTTGTGGTCTACCTGCCTGAGGATGTGAGTATCCTTTGGTTCCGAAAATTTCTCTCCAACTTTGGTTCTGTTAAGGATTCTGTCATTTACATAAAGAGAAGCAGAATTTCCGGATGCAATTTTGGATTTATACGATATGAATTTGAGGAGGAAGCTAGGAGAGCTATTGTTAAGGCAAATGGTATGTGGTTAGATAACAGGAGTCTTGTGGTCAAGTTTGCAAATTATGACAAGAAGAAGGATCCTAGGAAGGCCTTTCATGCAGATATTTGCTCTGCTAATAGCTTGACGAGGTCTCAGAAGTATTTTAAGCAGTCTCAACCACAGTTGAGGGGATATAATGAGGAAAGGCCTACTTACGCACAAGTCACTATAGGGGTGGAGTGCATTGGAAAGAAAGCTGCAACTAGAAGCATTTAGTGTCACTCTATTGGAAATGGGTGGCTATTCAGGAGCGCCATTGCGAAAAATCCGAAAGCTTCTATCTGTAAAAGATCTGGAAAGTGTCTTCGATCTAGAGATAGTCCATGACATCCAAATCAAAGCGATTGGCAAAAGGTATGTGGTTATAACTTTTGCCAATGAAGAAACTAGGGACAAGATTCTAAAAGAAAGATGGGTAAAGAACTGGTTCGTTGAATTTCAACCGTGGAACGGCGAGCAAGCCAAAGAGGAAAGATTTGTGTGGATTTCATGCTTTGGGATGCCCCTTAGTGCATGGTCCTCGCAAACTTTGAAAGATATTGGTAGTATCTAGGGTGACATTCTTGAAGTGGACGAGAACACTCTGAAAGGAGGATCATACAAAAAGGGCAGAGTCTTGATTGCGACTGGCCAATCCCAAAGAATAGAAGGGAATGTCGAACTAGTTGAAGATGGAACGCGATGTATAGTCAGAATAGAGGAGGAGGATTCTTTCTGGAAGGTGGAGTCAAGTAGTTTTCATGTGGTGAATGAGTCGACAAGTGTTCATAATGACCAGCTTTCACAAGTCCCTAAGGAAGCCCAATCATTTGAAAAGGCTACTGAAGAGGATCCAAATGTTTGGAATCGTAGCTCAAGTTTCACTGAAGGTTTGGAATCGTTTGTGGAGGATTCTATGGGCCTTCAATCTCTTTTCCTTGAGACCCATGTTGTTGAGTCAGTGGAGAAGATGAGAAATCATGACAAGTTATTAGATGTCAATTCGGATGATTCAAGTTCGATAGATAAGGCGGTTTCAGGGGGCTCTGATTATGATAACGGGGATCTTGTCTCGAACGAACCTCTTATTAAGTATGTGGAGTGTATGCGCCATAAGAAGACTCACAAGACCAAGAAAGTTAATTGTAGGAAATCTTTATGGAGCAAAAATCCTTTGAAAACAGCGTTGTTTTCCAGGACAGTTAGCCGAGACAGTACAAGGAATGTTTCAAGGATGAGATCGATGAAAGGAAGTTTCGATGTAAGTCTCGATGGTCCCACTCATTTGATCCAAGAGGAGGTTAGTAGTGACATTCACAAGAGGAATTCGATCTTAATTAAGGAAGCCTGGGAGAACATGAAAATGAGTGCTCGCTTTGGTATAAAGTATCATGGAAGGGAGAGCTATAATATTAAGAAGATTTTAGAATTGAAGGGAGTCAAAATTTCAGAACAAGAAATTAAAGCTCTTGACATTTTGGAGGGAGATGCCTCCATTTCTGTGGAGTTCTGATTTGCCGCCTGTTTGTTGCTGGGAGCTTTTTGGCCTGAGCCCATTTTTTTGGTAGTTGTAGTTTCGTCATTTGGGGGTTTTCTGCTGCTATGGGTGATTTTGATGCTTCTGGTTTTGCTTGTTGGTGGCTTAGGGGAAGGAGGTTTTATGTTGCTTCTTTATATTTGTTGTAGTTTGTTGGGGGTGTCTCAGATTTGTTGTTCTAGTTTTTGGTTCAGGTTTAGGTTCGTATCTTACCACCCTTCGTCTTTATTGTTCTTTTCCCTTTGGGCCCTTGGCGTTTTCAGTCTCGGGTCACTTTAATTTTTGTAATCCGTTTTCAAAGATTAATAAATTTTTTGCTTAGCAAAAAAGAAAACGGGATGTTACCATACTGGAGAGTGTAACCTAGGTATGTGTGATATATATTCCACTGTATGTGATGGTGTATACAAAAGATTATTGCCCATATCCTTAGAACTATACGTATGATAACAGACATGGAAACAACTAATTTCAATGTGACATAAATTCCTATATTTGCTTTTTACTAAGTTCATCACTTCATACACCTTGTATAAATGATGGTTCAACTTATCCAAATTTACTGTCTTGATCAGACTACTAGTAAATTCCAATTTGCAATTCCTTAGACTGCTTGATCAGATTTCTTTTGATCAAATTGAGAGAAAACGCATACAATTACTGTACGGAGAATCCTGCACGGAATTCAAAATGCCTCCTAGAAAGTCGATAACCAAAATAAAAGAAAAATAGTCTAAAAATCCTTCGAAATAGAAATAAAGTAGCTTAGCATGGGTCAACTAAGTGTGAGTTCACGCCATAGACCGGTATTTCGTGTATGTCATCCCAAAATTTTCACTATTCAAAAATGGTCATTTTGTCTAACTATTGGAGTAAATGGCATTTTTAGTAAAAACGATTGGTATTATGGCATCAGTATTAAAACAAAACAAAAAAAATTATAGGGTGAGCACATTTCTTGAGCGCATATCAAGCGCTGATGCCCAGAGCTCGAGCTCACTATTATATGGAATTGCCAAATTGTTTCAAATCATGATCAATTTTACACGAAAAAACGCGAACATGAGTCAGATTATGTAGAAAGGCTAAAGATACAAAAATTTGGGAAGAATTTTTTAACTGGAAATTGCAACCTTGCGTCTACTGAGAGTTGGGGCACCGGTGGTGGTGCTACAAGGTGGTAGTGCGGTGTGGGCAGACTGTTTTCCCCTATCATTTAGGAAATGAATCAAATGATCACACGTGCACAACACGTGTTGAATTTTCCGTCCAAATTGATAACGGAAAATATCGATTGGACTACAAGTAAAGAAATCGAATAGTTTAAGGACGACATAGAAACAATGTTTAGTTTAGGGACTACATAGAAAAAATGTGCATAGTTTAGGGGATAAAAGCAAAATTTTCTCTTAGCAAAAATCAAATAAATGCTTCATTAACAATTGTAGACCCCTAGATTATAACAACAAACAATAAAACTTAAGAAAACTCGAGGCGAACTTTACCAAGCTCATTTATTAAACGAGCCTAAAACTTGAGCTCAAGCTCGGCTCAATTTAAAAAATGAGCCAAGCCTTAACGAGTTGCTCGAGTAGCTTCTGTAAATGGATAATTAGACCGTGGTGCCCTTATTTATTCCATTATTAAACATAGATTGTCTATCTTATAATTTTATATTCCCTTTGTAATAACCTGAAATTTCGTAAATAAAAATATCGATTTAAATAATTCGAGTATTTAATTTTAATCTTTTCAATTGCAATAATTTATTATTTAGTATAAATAAGTCAATTAAAAATTCTTTTAATCAATTGAATTATTTTTCCGCGCTGTAAGTCAACACGTGCATGCCAAGTACTACACTGTTTCGCATCCGGGAAACCCTACAACTTTTCTACCCCATATCTTGTCCCCTTAAAGTAAGTACATACCTATTAATTACCTAAAATGGAATATATGCCATTTTGGCCAAATTTGACCAATATACTCAATTTTTACCAACAATACACTACCTTTGCTTCCATTATTTTTGGATTTTTGTGTGAGAGAGAGAGGCCAGTTGGGAGAGGGAGGAGAGAGAGGGAAATTGTTTCCCTTGCCATCCAAGTTTACATATGTGCTTCCATGCACAATTTGGCACCGGGATTTTTATAAATTCCTAAATTTTGTACTTTTGGAATCCTCCCACTTATTAGGAAGACTACCTAGGGATTTTTTAACACACCCATTTGTCTCCCTAAAGTTAGTATCCTTATATACATTTTTGTATTAGAATAGTTTGTATTTTTAGCACATAAAACCAACTTTAAGGGGTATTTTTCCTCTCATAAATAGGGAATATATTCCCTAATAAATGTGGGAATATATTCTTATATTCTTAAATAGTAACCTAGCCTACCTATGTATTTATAGCTATAAATATGCATAAATATGTATATATAATTATAACATCCCATGACTAGTTATATGTGTATAACTAGTACGCAAAACTCCCCACACCAAGGTGGCCATGCACAAACCATCTTTACTAGAACACTTTAAGTCACCAATTGTGAGCTTCCTAGAAATTTCCTAGAGACAAACACTTAAAAACCTAGAAGACTAAGCCTAACCTTCCTAGGATTCTTATTCATTTCCTTTAATGGAAAGTTTTTTGGACACATATGGAGAGAGAAAGGGGGACGGCCAAGAGGGAGGGGGTGGCCTTGAATTTTTGCCTATAAATAGGAAGCTTTCCCCATTTGGAAATTCACACCAAAACCTCCACACATACCACCTTTGTAGTATTCATATGTTCTTGAGAAAAACCATGCGTTCTTCATGAAACTCAACCTCCAACCACCACCCTCCACCACTTCGACCACCCTACGATCCTAAAGTAGTAGAAAAGTTAGGAGGAAGGAAGTTCGAGCAAAAGTCACGTAGTTGTTACGCCACTGGAATCAACCAAGCTAATCGGCTCCGACTAACCCCGGATTAAGGTAGATACTTATCCTAACCCTAGATTAGTATTTGATATTTACTTTTAAATTATGTCGTTATAATGCTTAAACGTGATTAGAAATGACTAGTCTAGATTTTGGTGGATAATTAACGATAATATGGAAGATTACTCTTTAAAAACACACAGTCATTATAATGCACGATTTGAGATTGACTTTTGAAAATACGCAGTTATAATGACCGAATAAAAATCGACTTTTCGAAATCACGCCGTTATAATGCCCGACTAATTTTTAAAACGAAAAAGCTTTTCGAACGATACGAAAATTTTCTAAAAGATACTGTACAAATAGTTTGACTTGATTGAGGCTGTGGAATGACCAAGGTTAACACCCTTGATAGTCTGTCAAAAAGTCAAGTTTCGCGCTGACTAAGAGAGGAATGGTGATTCTAACTGGATTCGTCCCGCCATCTGATCTGGGACTGTCCTAGTTATTCTATTGTCAAGAGAAGGTCGCTAAAAAGAAGTTTTGACTTAAAGTAAAACATTTATGAGAAAGGAGATTTTGACTTAAAGTGACATGGTTTTCGAGAAACGATTTGCATACAAAAGATTTTTACGAGATTCATGGCATGTGCACGATTCACGAGATGACACCACACAACACGTTTTTCAAGAAAAATGAACGATTGATTTCACGACGAGAAACAAATGTGAGAATGAAAATGAAATGATGATGTGGTGAACGATTGATATGGTAGTGTCGTTTGAGTGCCGCTCCAGTTCCGCGGTGAGAACTTGGTGGTTAGGACTCAGCAGGACAACACGTATTGCACGGACCTTATAAACAGATTGATTAAGTTCAGTTATATAAGACAGCAGGGGCTATGTCATGTGAGACGCAGAGTGAACGGACCTTATAAATAGACTGGTTAAGTTCAGTGATATAAGACAGCTGAGACTTCGAGCGAAAAAGTTGGTGACTGTTAGAAAGGGTAAGTAGAACGGGCCAATAACTTTCGAGTGATGGGAGATGTTGACATGGGTGAAATTTGAAGAAGAATGCTGATATGAGAAATTGATAGGCGATACCGACACTGCGCTCTGATTCTGAAAATGATACAAGATACTGATTTTATTACGCTGCACTCTGAATTGATTTGACACTGATATCTGGACACGCATGAAATTACTGTTTTCAATAAACGATTTCCAAGGATATTCTGCCACCTACTATATTGTTCTAGAATTGCTAGTTTAAGGTTTAGGTAGAACTATCTACTGGGCGACCCCACTTATGGTCTTGCACTTGTGAAACCCTAGCATAATACTACGATATTGCTTTGCAACTCTGACGTATTATGCTAGATTATCGCAATGAACAGGAGGAGTACTACGGAGAACTCGGAGCCGAACGATATGGGAAACGACCAAGCAGAGGAATTTGAGAAGCATAAAGTTTACCCGGTTTGCCCCTTTTGTAATATGTGGAAGACAAATTATATGTATTAATCTTTTTATTATTGTTACTACTGTTTAAATATTTAAGTTGTAATAATAAATAACGTTTCCCAAAATATGGGCCGTTACACCCTTAATTAGTTTTACGAAACCACAGTTATGGGTTCCAAAATATTTGGGCAAATTGATTTCACCACTGTTATGGTTTCCTAAATACCAGGGATGTATCAATTTGATTTCCCCTAAATCCCACCGCCACCCTCAAATCAGCCCATAAACTCATTCTCTCTCTCGATCGGCCATTTGGCCATGCCAGAATGGCAACATCATCACCCACTCTCTCTTTCCCCCTCTCTTTCTCTCTCTCTCTATATATATTTAAGGATCGAGATCGCCTACGCCGCCATCTTCATCGTTGATCGTGGAGTAGAACATCGCCTCCACGGTTCCACCTCTGGCGACTTGTTCTCTAGTGACGCTCCCTCTCCCTTTTCCTCACTGTCTCCTTTCCATGCTATCAAGTGTAAAGAAAAATAAAAATAAAAATAAAAGCTTGTATATTGGAGTGTCGTTGTGTACATATGCAGATCTGTATGTATCACTTTCAGTGTTTGAAGTTTGATTTGGTTTATCAATATTTGAACATCTCATATTTACATGTTTGTAAATTTATCATGAACAATGATGTTCTGGAGGGAGGGCAGCATGCAAATTATCACGTGTAAATTTGTCGTGCCGTTGAATATCAATTTCATGGATATTGATTTGTCGTGGTTTTTTCCTTAAGCAAGCCTATTTAACATTTGAATTCTTTCCCAATAAATGCAACTGTTAAAAGGCAGGAAGTTGCATCTCTTCGGTCGGAAACAGTCCCTATTTGCTTAAGCAAATCAGTGTCGGCTCGGATTTTTTTTTACAGGACTAATCGAAAAATTACACCTATGATAGCATTGGAATATTGCATATTTAAAGAGATTTGTAGATGATTAAAATGAAAAAAGTTGTTAGATGAGATTTGAACTTTTTTTGCGTAGTGAAGATTGTTTAAAGGTTTTATCCTCTTGTTTTATTGTTATATTGGACTGTGAATTTTTTTTTTTTCAAAATTATGCTTGAACGGTGAATCCTATGTGTAGGATTCCTGGATTCGTCACTGATCATGCCACAGTTACCAATCCTACCATCCAAAATGAAGAATGAATGTGACACATTAAAGGGAGATTTTATAATTTAGGCCCCTTGTTCCTCAAAAAGTTATACTTTTTGGAAAGACCCGTCCTCTTTTTTAGAGATTTGGCTCTTCAAATTTAATTTGATTCTTTATATTTGGAAAACAAAAGCAATGAAGAACTAAAGTAAATCTGAAGAATGGAAGTGATAAAAAGAAGGATGAATCCCTCCAAAAAGTACAACTTATTGAGGAAAATGGGGCATAAATTATAAATAAAATCTCCTGTTAATATGTAATTTCCATTCTTCATTTTGGAGTTTTGAAGATTGGTTGGAGATGCTCCAATATACTTTGATTTGATTTCTTCAATTAATAACTGATTTCACAAGGATGAACCATGATCCCTGCCGCGGGCGGGGGTTGCTATAAACTATAAATAAAGCAATGAGTTTTGATTTTTTACCGGTAAAAATAAATCTAAATTAAATTAAAATTGCCGAATGCATCGGGCTGTCCCAAACATGATCGGACGACGGGGTGCAAAGCACCCGGGTGCTCAGCACCCCCCCTGGTCTGATGAACCAAGTGTTCAATGGGGAGCGCAGGGGCGTCACGTCACTTGAGTAAATGGCTTGCCTAATTCATTGTTCTCAACATACCATACAGAGCCAACTAAAATTAAACAGAATCCAAATCTTTATAGTAGAAACTTTAATAGGGCTCTGAAATTAAACAAAATCCAAATCTTTATATTAGAAACTTTAATGGGGCTCTAAAATTAAACAGAATCCAAATCTTCAAGGTTTAAAATTTAATGGATACGCTCCTCAAATAAAGAATTTCCAGATTTGTGTATTATAAAGGTCATTACTTAGTAGTATATAAAGGGCAGTGATCTTAGCTTCGTATGTATGTAGCGTGCTATACAATCACTGAAATCAAATTGATACGAAGAGGGAAAAAATGGCGAGGGCTTGGTTGCTAACTGTGGCAATGACCCTTTTACTCGTACTAGATTTGGGCTTTGCCGCTGCTTTCGTAGTCGCCGAAAGGTCCGAAAGGAGACGGCCATGGGAGAAGCTACCCGAGAATGCTCTCGTTACTTCATCGGGGCTGTACAACAAACAGAATTTCCGCCCATCGAAGAGAATGCATTTCGGAAAGCTTTCTAAGGGCACTCCGATACCTCCAAGAGGACCATTGGGATGAACGGGAGGATGCATTTCGGAAAGCTCCCTAAGACGGCGACCCCTCCTTCTGGGCCATCTGGACCAATCCATCCTGGCAGCCCTCCTAAACAAAAAAATGCAATCATATTTGGGTCATCAATCTATTTGGGTCCTGAGGCTGAATTCTGTTTGTTTTTTGCTTTGGTCATCAATTTATTTAGTTGTTGTATGATCATTTAAATAACATAAAAAACTTGGTGCAGTTCAAATGGAAAACAAAATTCTTTGAATTTGATGATGCAATTTCTTTATTTAGGTTTTCATTACTTAATACTCACACAAAAAATGTCGGAATTTGTCCGTCGAAGTGAAACAGCAAATATCTTGTGCGTATATACTAAACAAAAACCTACATATCCAAAATGAGAAATGAGTGGTAATACAGTAATTAGAATACTGTAGTACAATATAATAATTATTGTATAGAACTAATATGAGACACTAACACGTCAATATATGATTTGTCACAAAAATAAGTTTGCAGAGCGATTCAAATTAAATGCATAGGTGAATAGTTGCAAGTATAAGGGAAAAAATCAAACTAGACTATGCTAGAAACACAAAAGGGGGATGAATTGGGTTTCTCAAATAGCATACGTAAATTAAAAACAAAATAACGACCTGGATTTTTCCCCTTTCTTTTTTTTCGAATGAAATAATTATATTAATAAAGATTTAAGTAATGTTTAATTGTAATTTAGGGATTGATTAATTAATTAACCTAAATATTCACTAAGCTTATATCTATATACATATACATAAAATACTGCAACAAATAGAGTTGACTCATTCAGATGGACCTAGTTCAATGCAAAACAGAGAGCACAATGAACGAATTAGCAATTATCTGTTATTAAATATCCAAACAAAATTACTAATAATGCAAATGTTGTAGTGTAGGACTGCTTTTGATCATATTCATAATTAGAGTAAATTAAGAGCAGAGGAACTATGGAGAAGGAAAATTTTAGAACTTTCAATTGACATGCCTTTAATCACATATTCAATCTTCTTCTTGTTTTCTTATTGCACGTCCAAATTAGTAATTTTATCGGGCTACGACATTTTCTTGTTTAAGAGCTCAGTAAGAGCAAGTTTGTTCTATAAAAAGATCCAACAAAGAAATAATTAGAGCTTTAAGAATGAATCTAGCCCGACCAAATTAATAAACCAAACATGAATAAATAATAGGAGATAAGTAAACCAATAGTTTTTTTTTCCGGTAAAGTGATAGAAATGTATTAAACCAAACCATCAACCCAAAACCGGTAAACCAAGAGTTGATCATAAGACTCACTGGCAATGGGCACATTTTCAAAGTAGTTGTCATAAAAGTTTCAAATCAGTTTTTCCTCTTCACGTGAATTTTTTTCAAGTAAGAAAATGAAATGTTGACCTTAATAAATTTTTAAAATAATTGTTTCTCGCATAAGATTACTAAATTAATCCAAACACTGAAATGAAATTACTCGAGGTATCAAATTCCTAAGAATTCGATTCTTAGTAATTATATTCCTACTCATACCCAAAAAGGTATCCAATTCCTTAAAATTCGATTCCTTGTAATTATATTCCTATTCATACCCAACAATGATACATGTACAACAAAAGTGACACTCAAGTGTATGTGAGATTCACACACCATGTCAGTATGTTGGAGACTTGTTTGAGTTGGTTGTTGTACACAACCTATATAATAGTAAAATTGGTGAGGGGATCGGATAAATTTATGTGGTACCACCTCCAATACCATATTCGATACAATCTCTTAAGAAAAAAACCGAAATTCCATTCCAAATGGATTGGAGGTACGTTCGTGCATGATCACATGTAACACTAAGAATAGCAACCAAATTAAAGCTAACTTACAAAGATGTAAGTTAGTGAGTACATTAAAAATGTCGATACCTTATAAATGCCATCTTGAAAAATAAGTACATGAATCTTTAGAAATTATTTCCTTACACTTTCACATTTTTCCTGCAAAAATAAAAAATACATAACTCAATACCGTTATTTACATATTGAAACCCCAAAAGAAAAGGAAACACAAAAGACTAGCTACATATATGTCACATACGCCTATATATACTTGAATTTTCTAAGCTACATGTATACGCTGCGATGCAATGCAATATTTTAGCGTTTTTTTTTTTAGAGTAAGTTATTTCCGCAGGTAGCAGAAACAAATATTTTCTCTAAATCAATCACAGTGGTCCGTGTGATTATGTACTATTACACAGAACGGCTGTCATTGATTTGGAGGAAACATTTGTTTCCGCTGGCGGTGTAAAGAATGTTCTCTTTTTAAAAATAAAATATTAGCATGGAATCTTTTGGAATTTTTTTTTACACCAAATTGAAGGATCACATTGAGGGGGAAAAATCTAATTTTGTAGAAAAAAAACTAATAAATATATTATTTTTTACGTGCATAATGCAAGGTTCTCACAAATAATTGATAGTTGTCCCATAATACTCCAATAACTATATTCTCCTTTTTTTAGTGCATAATGCAAGGTTCTCACAAATAATGGATAATGTATTGATGATTTTTTTTTGGTAAAAAATTAGACTATTTTTCTTCTCAATGGGATCCTTGAATTGGTGTAAAAAAATTATCTGAAAAATTTCATACTGATAGTTTTTTTTTTGGGTGCAAAATGCTTGTTTCACCTAAAGGGTGTGCGTAATTGGAACGGGTGGAGTTCAACTTTGGTAAAAGCAATAAAGTGACACTATGACACCACTACTTAAGCAGGTAAATATTATTACTTCTAATGTGTGTGTGTGTGTGTGTGTGTGTGTGTGTGTGTGTGTGTGTGTGAGAGAGAGAGAGAGAGCGTGGTTAGGTAAAATATGTATAAAAAAAAAAGGAGAAGAAAAAGGAGTCTAGTTAGTTCTTTAAATTTAGTGAAACCATGCAAGCAATGGGTTTAGGTGATTATTGATACTCTTGTTTTTACTATCAAAATATGAAAATATATATTATGGGAATTTTAAAAATTAAAAATTAATAATTTTGAGTCAAAGAAAAGAAAGTTATAAGAAAACAGTAACTAATTAAGTTACTTTTTCATGCCTTTAAAAATTTTATGCAATCTAAACTCAAACAGAAAAAGAAAAAAAAGTTAAGTTTGAATTTAAGGGCATTAACGTCCTTTCACCAGCGAAGTTAACCCCGTTAGGCATAAATTAACAGCAAGGTAGGTATGGGCCAATTACTTTATAAAGTAAAGAGGGCATGAAATTTTAAAAAGTATAGGAGATCAGGTCTCTGTATTTGTCAGAAACCTCAGGGAAGGTAAGTGAAATTTACCCAATAAAAAGCAAGATTTTTATGGGTATCAAATTCAAATAAAAGTTATAACATATCATTGATGCAAATGATTATGTCACATGCTTGGCTCAAAATAATATATGACAAACCAATTAGTTCATGCACTTGTCGCAACCATGTTCTTTGATGTAGAACAAGTGACGGGCTAATTCTATAATCAATTGGACTGGTCGAAACCTCGGGGGCCTATAACATACCAATTCGAGTCCTGTACTAAAGAACACGAAAAAGATGCACAAAATAATAAATGCGTACAATCCTCTGATTGGTGCTCCTTACAAAAAAAAAAAAGAAAAAAAAGAAAAAACAAAGAATCCTCTGATTTAATTTCCGGAGTTGAAGGTGCAACCTAACGTCTATAGAAACTTGTTGTAGGATTGAACCGATTGGTAGCTCTTTCAAATTTTCGAGTTGAGAAGCTGGAAGAACGAAGCTTGATCAAGGGCTTGAATGCTTTATCTCAAACAAACAATTAATTTGAGGCACGATCTCGCTACCTAATTCGTAAACCGTTGTTGTTCTAGACGAATCAGCGCGTAGCTTCGGTGCTCATTGATTCTCCACAAGAGAATGAGAGGGATTTGAGAAGAACTTTGAGAGAGCCTTGAGAAATGCTGGAGGGTGCTCTTAAATTTCCTTGGCTGAAGATATGAACTTTGGAATGGCTTGAACTGTTGAATGATTTGAGTTGTTGGATAATTTAATTTGATGAATTTGTGAAGAAATCAGCACGTTGATCTTAGTACTTGATGATTTTCTGCAAAATGTTGAAGAGTGCTTCAGAGCTCTGGTTGAATGCCAAGCTAAAAAACATCTTCCTCTTCTTTTTATGAGCCTCTATTTATATGTTCAAGGAGATGGGTGTTAGGAAAAATTAATCTTAAAGAAAAGTTCTTAATTGACTTGATTTGACTTGATTGCCAATCAAAACAAAATTTGATGTGAGTTCCAATAAAAAAATATTTGATTTGATTTAATTTCCAATCAAGAGGATTTGATTTCATTTCCTAAAAAGAGAAATAATGTAATCTCCTTTAGGGTTTTCTTGAGGGACCGATGCATTTGGGCTAGCCCAATTTTTTGATTCACTTGGCTAACTGACTTAGCCCAACTAATTTTTGGTTCCATATCTCAAACAGACCAATCTCACAAATCTAGTGGACTCAGTTTCATTTAAAGGCTTTGACCAACTTTTGACTTTAATTAATTAAAATTAGTTATCTATTCTCAATTAATTAATTATGACGAAATTTCAATGCCTACAGGGCCCAAGCAGCTTTTAATTAAAAACGTCCTAAATTGGCAGTTTACCACTGAGCCCGGAATTGGCCTAAGCTTGGTGGGCTGAAGCAGAATTGTATTATGATCAAGACGATCGAATTACTACAAGTCATAACTAATGGTGGATTTCGGCATAATTCCTTTATTTAGGCCTTGAATTTAATGTTTTTGTCGTTTAAGATATGTCTAGAATTCTAAGTACTCTTAGCGTATATTTCCATTTTAATTGGTCCATTTGGGAAAGATTTATTTTTCTTTCTAATTTTCAATTTTTGTAGTTTCCCCAATTTCAAAATACTTTATTTTTTTCAACGAGGTTTGCTAGGGTTACCTTATAAGAGAGGTTGTAATCTGTATTATTCAATAACTTTTATTCAATAAACAACTCTGAGTTTTAGCTCTCTTCTTGTGGATTCGAGTGCCTATATCATTTGGATTAATACGCTAACTAATCTCTTGTGAATTCCTCTACGTCATTCCTCCTCACTAAAAGTCACTCTACAACAATTCATAAGATAAGATAAATAGAAGATAGGTGCAAAAGACTTATAAGATAATACATCAAATAAGTCTTTTATATATTCTGTTGTATTTGATGGTAAATATATACAAAATATTACTATCCAAATCCCTACGACTATACCTATCATATCCCTATATAACGGATGGTTCAACTTATCCAAATGGATACAATTAGGCAATGTTGTTGAAGATGCATAGCTTGACCTGAACAACACATATGGAAACAACTAATTTCAATTTGGCACAAATTCCTATATTTGTTTTTTATTGAATTCATCAGTTAATACACTATAGAACATAGAATTCTAAGTTTCCCCCCTCTCTCTAAACTCTTCGTCTCCTCCTTCTCTCTAGAATCTGATCTATAGCAAGTTAAGCGTCGGTCTGGGGGGGAGGTGTCGTCCCTCCCGCCTCCCCTTAGGCTTCGTTTTCTCCTCCTCTTTTCTCCTCCCTCCTTCACCTCTGTCGGCGCCCTTCATTTCGCCTTCCTTGGCTCTATGGCCAACCGCCAGCTCTCTCTCTTGGAGATTTCGGTTCTGCTTAATGGTGACGTTGGGTTCGTTTTTGGCTTGGGGTGGGGTGTTTCATTTGGCTCCCAACTGATACCATTCTTGGGTGGTTTCGGTGATGCCTAATGGAGTTGGGGGCAATCATCCGGCATTGGCCGATGTGAGTTTGGGCGGCGGTGTGCGGTGCTTGTTTGGCGGGTCTACGTGGAGATGGAGTTGGTATGCTTTTTCTGGGCTGTTTCATGGGTAGATCTGGGTGTTTAAAGACTCCTGAGGTGGTTTGGGCATCTGTGGATTGATGGTGGTTTGGCGCAATGGTGGGCTATTCTAGTTCTCGGGTGATGGATTGTAATAATCCGAAATTTTTAATAAAATTTAGGATTATTAAATTACTTTAATTGGGTTATTTAATTTCTAATTGCACTTAGAGCCCTTAATTTGCAATTACTACGGTTTATACCCTAATACTTCCAAATTGCTACAAATTTGACCCTAAGGCACGTTTACTTTTTAATCGCGAGCATTACATTTTTATAAATTCATTTCATACGTAATTATACACGTTCATAAACATACACAAGCAATACTAGTACACAAAAATATACATATGTGCATACATGTACTTTATACATACATACTCACTCCACACTCAACCAACCACCCCACTACTTGTTCCAAATCAACCCAACACCACACTCCACCACAAAATCAGTCCCCTCACTCTCCCCATGACTGATTCACACTCCCTCACCCTCACCCATAACTTTCTAACCCACTATGGTACTTCTTTCACCCATCCTACACTCCAAACTCCACCCAAAACCCATTTTATACTCCCCCAAACCCCAAATTCGTCCACACCCTCTACTACCCCTCTCCTTCACTCTCTTCCTCCTCCAAATTCTCCCAAGAACACCCAAACCAAGAACACAAAGCCCCATTACCATCCTTCAAATTTTAGAGTGAGAAAAGTCAAGAAATTTGGGTTTTCACTTCAAAACATCAACCACAAGCTCCCACCTCTCATCTTCCACTTCAAGATCATCCAACACACTCCAAGGTATCCACATTTCATCACCAAAGTCACCCATGGCCGGCCAAAGAGCTCCCTCCACCGGTTTTTCGCAAAAACTCATTTTTCGCCAAATCTTCGCAAAACAAGGTAGAAACTCGTACCCAAACTATTCCAAGATTTTCAATGAGTTATAATAGTCTAGTAGTAATTTATAGTTGATGGGATAAATCCCCAAGTCAAGGGTTTCACGAAACCCGAGCCAAAACGCTATGTGACCCTTTTTACCCCAAACCGTGTTTTTGTGCTTATTAAACCTTAGATTCATTGAGGTTCATGTTTTTAACTATTCCAAGCATGTTTAATACTTTACTAAGTGTTTATATGAGTTTTTCTATGAATTTATTGTGCTTAACCTTGTTCTTGATCGTTGTATTAAAGTTAGGGGCTTAAAGTGTAATTTTGTGAAAGTTGGCATGCGTACTTGTGTATTATTTACGAAACCTTTTTTTATCAACTAAGTGTCACTACTGAAAATTTAGGAGTGTAACAAAATGACCAAAATGCCCTTCGGGTGTAAAATGACCATTTTGCCCTTGCGTGTGTAAGTTACATAATGTGTAGTTTTGTACTTAGTAAAAAAATCAAGGAATTGCGTTTTGTGACAAGTTAGGACTTTATTAACTAAACTAAGGTATCTTTACGTATTTACCCTTTTTGGTGGAAAAATGACCTTTTTGCCCTTGTATTATGTTTATTTATAAAAAGGCCCCAGAGTTTGTAAATTACACTAAGGACCCTTGAACCGCGAAATTACTTTTGTTACCCTTATACTTACTTAAAATTTCGATGGCGACCCATTATTTCTATAAATTACGTTTATGACCCTATACTTTATTTAATTACTTTATGGCCCTTGTTTTCAATTACTTTGGTTTGTGATGACTTGTGAATCGTGTTATTTGATTTTGTGACCCTTAGAATATCATTATCGCTTTGCTTCTACGTTAAGTGCACTTTCCATAAACGTGTTGAATGTTGGAACGAACAACTAGGTTCCAGGGTGGGGTGATCGTACGCGAATATCACATAGACGATGAGAGTAATGGAAAAGTTAATTGGAATTGATTGATGGGGAGTTACGCCGAGATTGTTGTTGAATGGCAGTTCCGCCAAGTGATTGTTTCGAAAGATTGTTTGGCAGTTTGCCATACATAGCCCAGTGGTACAGTTTCGTCCCTGCAAAATTAATCCTTGTGAGGCGGCTGACGGCTGGATTAAGTACGTAACTTATACCTTTCGTCGGGGCCCCCGAGTGAAGGGCAAGCAAGGGGGGAGTAAATCACAGTTTGGTCATAGTCCTTAGTGGTTAACCAAGAGGAAAGTTCTCTAGGTTGAGAACTTAGATGAATATGTAAGTTAATGGCTAGTAATGAAATCAGTTATGTGTTTATTTTCTGCTTTACGATTAATTACCTGTTTATTCCTTTAATTACTGATTTTCAATCATATATGTTGTACTTGTATGTTAAGCAAGGTTGGGAGGGTTAAAGTAGCTATTGAGTGATTTATCGCTCATGGTGTTACACTTTGTGTGGCCCTGGTATAATACTATGATGTTGTTTCGCGACTCGAACGTATTATGCCAGACTGTAATCAAACACGTATCGTTCGTGTCGAAGGAGACGGTTATTTCGGAGCCGAGGGTTTTCCGGCAGACCAGGCTCAGGAGGAGCCGTGGAATCCAGAATTGAACCTTAATCTGTAGAACCCACCCCTTATTTTAATGTTGGGTCTGTAATATTAATTTCTCAAACTATACTAAGTATTTTATAACGGGTTGCACTACACGTTTTCCAACATGCACTCTGATGGAAACTCTTTTTATTAAATTAATCCTAATTAGTTGTCTTAATTAATGCTTCCGAAAATTGGGGCGTTACATGGATGGTGGTTCGGTGGCTTTCATTGGCGGAAGTACACGATTCCGGTGATCTGAGGTGGCCGACTTGCTGTACGACGGGGCAGCTCACAGGGGCTCGTTCCCCAGGTTCCGAAGGCGGCGTGGATGCAATTTCTGGTTGCCAGTTGTTGTGTGCCTCTCAGGGTTTTAACGTTTGGGCCCAGCCCTTTTCTGACCACTATGGGTTTTTGGGTGTTTTCCTTGGACTAATTGTAAATTTGGGTTTTGACCATCGGGGGTTCCATCAATTGGCTTCTTACCAATCTGTGGTTTGCGTCTCGGATTAGACAATTGTTGTTTTCTCGTTGCTGCTATTAGTTTTGTAACAATTTCAAGATTAAAGATATTTTTTTTGCCTTTCAAAAAAAATAAAATCAGTTAATACACTCTATATAAAGGATGGTTCAACTTATCCAAATGGATACAGGAAAGCAATGATGTTAAAGATGCATAGCTTTGACCTGAATAACACATACGGAAACAACTAATTATTTCAATTTGACACAAATTCCTATATTTGTTTTTTGTTGAATTCATCAGTTAATACACTCTATATAAAGGATGGTTCAACTTATCCAAATGGATACAGGAAGGCAATGCTGTTAAATATGCATATCTTTGACCTGAATAACACATATGGAAAGAACTAATTTCAATTTGACACAAATTCATATATTTGTTTTTATTGAATTTATCAGTTAATACACTCTATATAAAGGATGGTTCAACTTATCCAAATGGATACAGGAAGGCAATGTTGTTAAAGATGCATAGCTTTGAGCTGAATAACACATATGGAAGCCAACTAATTTCAATGTGACAAATTCCTATATTTGCTTTTTATTGATTCATCACTCCCTACATGCACCCTATATATAGGATGGTTCAATTTATCCAAATGAATACAAGAGCCAAGAAATGGAGAAGGCAATGTGGTTAAAGATGGGGATTGCCATTGTGTTCATGCTACTAACGTTGGGCTTCACTGCAGAGGCCAGAAGACCAGAAGAAAGATGGATTTCCACCGGTTTTGGGAAGCTACCAAAAAATAATCCTCGAGTCCCTCCATCTGGTCCATCACCGGGGACAGATCTCGCACCAAAAAATGCTCCAGTCCCTCCATCTACTCCATCTAGGACATTTTTGGGGTCATGAAGGCCGATAATATCGTATGACCATCTGTTGGAACTTTAAGTATTTTAATATTAAAAATATGACTTTTAATTATTTCACTTATTATTTGGAAATTGTAAGTCACAGTTAACTTGGTATATGAGGTGGAATATTCTATCCTCGGAAACTAAGTAAGGAGAGATAGCACTAATTATTGGTGTATTATGTGTCTATGTGGTACAATGAATGGAGTAATTGTTTCATGGCCTTATCACTTGAGTTGGAATGTATCTAATTATTGGCTTTGTATCTAATTAATGGACTAATTAATTGATTCATGCATCACATGGGGAGGAGACATAAGGATTGACTAACTTCCTTCAAGCTTCTATATATATGCATGCATTTCGTGTGTGAGCAAGAGAAGAAGCAGCCGAAGGCATTGAGGCCTGAGGCAATGATCAAGGCTCTCTACTATACCTCCATATTTTGAATTGTGTACAGAGAGAAAATCAAACAAAATGTAAGGGTATTTATTTGGTGGAGCTTTGGGTTCTAACTTATTTGTGCAGGGTGGTTTGAACCAACACGACTTATTAGTCGGGTTGTTGTATTCTGGGGGAGATAGTCCATGTGGAAGTTTTGCTGCATCGGCTAGTGGTTTAAGATTCAACCAGCCGCAGAGGGCTTGAATCTCCTTAAAGAAATTGAAATATCCACGCCTCAGTCAGATATTTGTGTATTCCAGTTATTATGGATAATTTTGTAATATCCACAGTGATTTACTTGATATATAAGTGGATATGTGTACTCATTGAGATGCATGGATGAGGCTGTCCGTGGAGTAGGAAATTAATTTGGCTTAAAACCAAATTTATCCGAACCACGTAAACACCTTGTGTGTTCTCTTGGCTTGATTTATTTGCTCAATAACTAATTTGCGGTAAGAACCCCAACACCATCCAAATGTTTGTTTTTTTGGTTACAATATGGAAATAAAAGTTATATATTATCAAATTTTGCTGCCATAGAATACAAGCTTGTTGGTATTTCCTTTAGATTTTTTCTTGTATTTTTATTTTTTTGCTCGTCTTACAATGTCAAAACAAGCAATTGACATAATACCGACCATGAAAAGGCGTTTAAGGCTTTTGCTTTGGGCCCTTAAAAAATTATCAAAGTGAGGAGGGCCCCCAATTCTAGTTCTATACCAGTTAAATAGACTTAAAAAATTGTGCTCATAGTGATTAAAATTTTTTCCAAAAAAAAAAAAAAAGTAAAACAGCTCAAACTGTATAAAAATATGTATTGGCAAAAGAATAAGATCACTTTGTCGTACAAAGTTAAAAATGTTATTGACAGAATACCAACGGGAAAAAAAGGTAAACAAGGCTTTTGCTTTGGGCCTTGAAATAAATGAAAATAAGGGTCTCCAAATCTAAGGGGTAAGTCTGACGGTTAGAGTTTGGGACTTAAAGGTTTGCTCCACTTTAAAACTCAGATTCGAAAACTCTTGGTGCTGTCAGCTCTTATGAGGCCAGTCCGATACAAAATCAGAAAGGTCAGAAATTTAAAAAATAAAATGCAGCTAACAAGGGCATATGACATATAAAATTCGTTCATCGTTACTTTAATGAAATGTTTGATGCTAGAATTATTTATTTTTGGATTTGATTTTTTTTCTTTATTAATTTGTCCTTGTTGAGCTAATCAGAAAAGTAGCAATTGTTGTATCATAAACTACTAGCATGAACTCATGTTATGTACGGAAACATGAAATAAAACGACGTGTTCTCCCTTTTTTTTTATTACCTAAAAAATTGTACTTTCACCAAAAGAGTGTATTGAATTATTAATGGATTACTTAGATTTAAAGAGTATAACAATTCTATTGTCTGCTCTTCGTGACTCTAATTTTCCATGGTGATTGATTTGGCTATAATCATAATCTATATGTGTGACTTTTCACAAATAATTGAAGTCAAACACCCTAGAGGAAAACGTGTCATAATTTTTTGACGATCATTGTTGTTGAAAAAAAGGCAAAAGTATAGAAGTATAAAAATGAACTTAGATTAACATCTTTATGCATGCAAGTTATGTAGCAACTTTCATAGAATAGTTAATAGCCCAGTGTTTAGATTCTTCCACAACCTAAATGTGGAATTGACAACTCATGTGCCAAAGCACATTGTGGTGCCAAAAAATATTGTGAAAAAGGTACTCCACAACTTACCATATATGGTGGTTAATATATAGTTGTGGTTTCTTGAGGTTGTAATGAGTAAGTATTTATGAATATCCTTCTTATAATTTTGGTGCTGCTACTGAATGCATGCATGGGAATCACAACACGCAAAGTAAAGAAGTAAAATAGTAATAACATATTTTAAATTCTCGCCCTAAAAGTTTTTTTGGGTAAATGCCCTAAAAGTTTTTTTAAGTAAATGATGTTTTGATAGCTTTATAAATAAGTAGTCTCTTGTGGCCTCATATATTCCAGAATAAAATGACACAATCTCAGTTTAAGAACAATGTGTTATTGTGAATTCTCAATAATTTCGTCGTCTAGCTAGCTAATTCTAAAATATTTTACTACAACATAAGTTAGAAACTTGCTAGTTTTTTCTAATAGGTTGTATACAATCATGGATATAATTCGTAACATAGACAACTAATTAAAAGGTCTCAACTACTTAATAGGATGTTTTGATACTTTTCTGCTGATATTTTGGGGATGCTGTTGTCTCCTTTTCTATATTGTTGTTGCCACTCTAATCTGCTGATTCAACTCTGTCCTTCCAGGGGCCTTGAGATTTATGAAGCCCCAGTTAAGTCTTGAAAATTGGGCCTCTTAATTTTTCTGTATAAAATATTTTTTTTGAGATGAGATACAAAATGGCCTTGTGGTACAATGGCATGCTCATTGCTTGTTATTGTGTGGAAACTAAAGGTCATGGGTTCCAACCTCACTGCCCTATTGTTTTGAAACAAATTTTTGTACAAACTCAAAAATTGTTCGCATAGAAATGTGGAGAGGATTGAACACACAACCTTCTATATAAATGATACCATTCATTGCACTACACCACCTAAAGCTATTTGTTAAATGCTCGACATACTTAATATTTACTATATCTCTATATTTTGGGGACCCAAAAATGGGTTTTTTTTGGTGGGCCCCAAACCCGGGCCTGCCCAGCCTGCCATCAGGGCTGGCCTTGTGTCCTTCTACTATTATCTCGATAGCTACTGCTGCTACCCCTTGGAGCTTGATTCATATTACCATATACTTTAGCTTGAGGTAGCTAAATGATAGCTGCTTGGGGATGTCCACAAAAATCTGGGCTCTTCTTATTTTCAAGTTTTTGCGCACCAGACCGATTGTTGCTTACTATATATAATTGCTTATCACTAATTTGCTGCTACTTAATTTGTAGCTCTGGGGTTAACTCTGATTAATCGATTATGTACTGCATATAAGGGATTCTAATGGGGTCACCGTACCACTGTACCTTGTAATTACTTCTCTTCCTTTTGATCTTGGTTGAATTCATGCCAACCTCGATCCATCAACGAGGTCACATCTCGCACCATACTTTCAGCCTCCATTGACCTGATCGACCCAGAAAGGAAGCTCTCGTCTAGAACATTTATCAAAGTGAGGAGGGTCCAAACTGTTGAAGAATAAGTAACGATTGTTATATTTATGAACGAATATAAAATTAGAGTAAGAGATAATCTGGCCTGTTATTAGAGAGGCACGATGTCACTGTCCTAAAGTTGCTATTGCCTCCCCACGCAAGGGTATTGATGAACAAATCATGGCCAAGCCTTCTTGATGTTTGCGCCCACCGGAAGTAGTATGAACCGTCTATGATCGAAGTTGCCCAAATTATAAGAATATAGTGAACAAATAATTCAAGGAGGGGTAGAGAGAGATTTTAAATTCTTCAGATAGTATTCTGACGTTAAAACAAAGAAGCCTTTTAAAGGCATATGTTGCATCTCTCCCTAAAAGTTACAACTCTTGGGGATTACACTTTCAAATGAAGAGACTCCTATTTAAATGGTGACTCTTGGATTTAAATTAAAACAATTAATAATAAGTTTAAAACTTAAATATTCCAAGAATCCCCCACAAGTTTTAAACCTTAAAAGAATAGCATAGTAATATATAAAAAGAAAACAAAATAAATATCATGGGCAACTATCATATTGTGCAATAGGTGTAGGTGTCTTTCGGACTTGAACCTCACTTAGTGTTAACAATTTCCCTCTAAAGAGTCATAGTGAACTTAGTCATGAACTTGACCCTTTGAGCCAGAGTGTGACACACAAAATACCGATATCAGACAAGGTTCGCGGGGTAGCACTATTATAGGCCATGCGCTGAACTTGATGATTCTCATGAGAATTTTCGAGAATAGCCCAATTCCCACGATCGCGGCCTCACGACGGCTCTCACTTAGGTGAATCCTCTGAGGATAGAGGTGACTGAGGTCTATCCCGCGACAATATAAGCACCTTGGATTCATTCAGGGTTAAATCCTTCCTTAACCAGTGACATTTACATCAGCACTAATGCCTTAGGGATGAGCAAGAGTAAGTTGTCATTTTTCTCCTTTATTAAAAAGTGTTGGAATTACAAGTCACACAGTATGGATTGTTTCTCCCATTGAACCACCTTCATGGGGTCCCCAATCACAAAGGTTGGGTTACATCCCTAGGTGACTTCTTTTGGGCTTAGGCCCATCCCCCTCGACATTTTATTTTATGTAAAGGATCTATCACTCGCTAGTCCAGAGGCTATTATTCCTCTCAGGAGTTAAACAATTTACTCATATATGCCTCAGTAATTGGCTTCTCAAAGCCTTATTCTCCTTGTAATCTAGGAGTTAAATTTTTAAGCGCTAACTTTCACGCATTATACTTGAGTACTCTTTAAGAAGTGTCTACTCACACTATCTTGATTCATGCCGGCTTTATACAGTGCACCTGTCAAATTTCCAAACACAATTCTCCAACACAAAAGTAATTAGTGCTTTGATAAGAGAGTAAACCAACATTGAATTGTAGTCGCATCACAAAAACATACACAATTCCCTTGTAAGATATCTTGACTAAGATGTTCACAATTCAAGAAACATAAAGAAAGTGCACATTTACCCCCACATTATTCATCTTCCTTAATGAAGATATGTGTAAAGAATAAAGAGCCACAAACAATATAATTTAAAGCATCCTTACACGAGCAAAATCTCAAAAGGAATCAAAACCCCATATTTCTATCTTTCTTAAAACAAGGCCACATGTTATATTTCATAACTCTGTGATAATTAATTATCAATGAAAACAATTGAAATAATGTCACTGAAAGATAATTAAGAAATAGGTCCAGTGCTCCATATCATAGGAAGTCTAAACCACATTGTCACAATCATCATGCTGAAATCATAAGTAAAATTACTTTCCTAGTCTCAACATCACTTTCATACTAGTATAAATGAAATGGTGCTTAAATAAAGTTTTGAAGCTTTCTTGAACATAAGTAATGCCCCATATTTTCCCACAAGATTCAAAACTTAGTAACATAAGGAATAACATACGAGGTAGATGGAAGAACCGAAGTTAAAGTTATCTACATTATAAGTCAATAGAAGACTAACAGTTAACAATAATCCTCTAATTCTAACAAAACAGTAAGAAACAATTTCCCAAATGAACAAAAACTATAAACATATTCCGAAAACCGTTGTTCAAAAGATTATGAACCACGTTATAAACAAGGCACACTACAAGAAAATTGACCTATAGTGACATGCAAAATTTGTCAGTAAAAGGTAAAAAATTGTCACTAAAATGTTTCAGTGACGTAAATTTTATTGTCATAGAGATGTCACTTAATGTGTGTTGCTAAAAATATATAGTGACAACTTTTTACAAATGCGTCACTAATGATCATTTCTTTTGTGACAAAGAGAAGTCGTCACTATAGAGTTAGTTTAGTGACAACATCCAAAAGTAACAAAAAAGGGGGGCCTGATTGACAACTACAGGTTTCGATCCCGCCACCTCACGGTAGATGCAACTTTCAGGTTCACCCTTCTGACCACTGAGGCAAGCACGTACTATCATGCAAGCCTCTGTCTAAAAAATATTTAGGCTCCGTTTGTTTTGGGCGGAAAACATTTTCTAGAAAACGATTTCCCTGGAAAACGTTTTCAAGAAAGTAAAACATTTTATGGTGTTTAGTTGTGACAAAAAAAACATTTTCTGGAAAAAGTTATCTCATGTTTGGTTGACATCATTGATATCACAATTGACCAAAATGGTCATTTTGTGAGAATAAAAAATTACCAAGCTAATACTCATCAATATCAAACCAAAGGTCCAAAACTCACGTGCTCTACTTTCTTTCCTTTCCCTAACCTGCAGCAGGTAAAAATGGAATTATTTTCCTTCTTTCAACGCTTTGATAAAATTGAGAAAAGTAAAAGCCCATTGTCTGGATTCTCTGGAATAAGGCTTGAGAATGGTGAAGTTCCCAGCGATGTTCAAGAGGCTAGCAGAGGCGTTCGAAGTGGCGGCGGCAAAGGTAAGAGTGATGAGCAAGAGTACTTGCCACAAGAGACGGTGGAGGATCGGTGAATAGAGAGAGGGGAAGAGAGATTTGGGAGTCGTTTGTGAAGAGAGAGAGAGATCTGTCGGGGGTGAGAGAGAGAGTATTCCTGGTATATAGAGTAGCGGGAGAAGGATGGGAGTAGACGGGAGGTTCTTGGAAAATGATTTCCGGATCTAAAATCGGGAAATTATTTTCCGATTGTCAAGGGTGGTTTTCCGTTGACTTAGGAAACGGTTTTCCGTTGACATTTGTTTTCCATTGTACCAAACATTAGAAAACATTTTCTATCGGAAAACATTTTTCAGAAAATGATTTCTGCCCTAAACAAACGGAGCCTTAAAGTAACATTGGAAACCGCCATATATATGTGTATTTATATTATACTATCAGAAAACAAAATTATATTTCTATTATTTATATACTCCCTCCGTCTCTTTTAAGTGATCCCTATCCGAATACATGCAATTTCAAACCCATAAAAAAAATTTCTTTTTATAATTTTTTATACCAAATTTGAAGTGCTCATTGAGTACTTAAATTTGGTGCAGAAAACTAAAAACGTTCTACGGAAGTACATTTTTTAACGTCCATAAAAATACACGTTTCCCAAAGGTATCACTTAAAAAGGGACGGAGGGAGTATACTTTTATGGATAAAGGATACTCTCAAATAAATTATTTATATTCAATTAAATTTTTAAACAACTTTGATTCATTGAAAATCTAATCACTAAGAAAACTTTTCTACAAATATCTAATTTAAAAAAAGTCGAAATAAAAATGGGAAATAATTTTTACACTCCCCTTTTATCTCTAAACACTCCATTTTTGTCTTTATTCACTTTGAAATTACCAAAATTACCCTTACATCATGAGTCATTTGTTCCATATGAAGGGCAATTTAGTACTTTCATGTGAATAAAGACAAAAAAAAATGGAGTATTTGGGGAAAAAATAAGGGTGTGAAAATCAATTCTCATAAAAAAAAATGTCCAAATTTTTAGTGACCCCATTTATTTGTTTTGTCACTAACGTATCTCTTTAGTGACGATTTATTTTTTTGGCCTCTGAATGATAACCTTTGGTGACAACATTTTACAGTTTGTCATTAAATATAGCTATTTAGTGACAAGATTCATTTATTGTCACTAAATATAATATTTTAGTGACAACTTCACTACCGTCACTGAAAGCATGATTTTAGTCACAACTTTTGAGTTGCCACAAGGTTTTTTGTCACTATAACTCATTTTTCTTGTTGTGGCAATAGCAAAATCCAAACGTAATAATACCCAAAGTGATTCACACTAACTCAAACAAATTCTAGTATAAATTATCCCACCAACCGGTACAAAAACCAACCTACTGTTAAGATTAATCGAAAACAAAAATTCAGTCTTAAACACATAAGCCTATATAAGGTTCTGATATTATAAATTTAAAGGCATCTCACTACTGTTTTGCATTAAGAGTCTAATACTCAATAAAAGAGATAAAATTACCCACTGACATAAAAAAGTGAGTTAGTGTTCAAAACTTTGAAAAAATTAGCAGTTCGAAAAATTAAATAAATAAATAAAATTCAACAGCATTCACAACTTTTCTCCGTGACTTTTCCAAATAGTCACACTTGTTGGTTCAAACCCAACACTCACATTTTTGGATGTAAATTAACTAACGGATGCCTTCACCATTAATATTGTTCTCTTCCAATTGGGAGTTTTCAAAGAGTCAACAACTCTTCAACATTGATATCGACTTCTAATCGATATTAATCAAACATTGTGACTCTTGCAACATGTATTACTCATTGGCATTGGACATTAGTTGGCTACAAACTAGTGCCAAAGCACCCATTCACATATAATTTGACCAACAGTGAAAATCATGACTTTCCCGAATGGGGTTTTCATTTCTCAATGGACACCGCTTGGTAAGCGACGACCACAGACAAATTCAAAAATAAAGTTTACGAAAACAGAGGACTGAGATAATATATTGCACCAATGACATGTAGCCTAACCCGTAGTGCATGAAATACACGAAAGCAAAGAGGAACCCTATTCACACAGGACAAAGGAAGCAATCAAGTTTGAATATAGACAAATTTGGGTTTTCTAGACCAAAGATCCGGCAACAGATTCTTCACGATTAAAAATCGTAGAACTCAAACAGATTTGTGCAGACAAATTGTATAATGTGTGAACTGAACTTGTCAAAGAGTTAAGAAACCGTGGTCGACGAACAATGGATAATAAAACAAGGACTTGTTACAAACAGGTTGGGTGCACATGCGAACTTCAAAATTCTCGGTAAATACAAACAAAGAAAACTACCAATTTTGAATTCAGAGAAGTGCAGTTTTCTATATCCAAAGATTATCACAAAAAATTCTCGTTTAATACCCAAGAAATTCGATCGACGGTTACGCATGAAACAATCAACACTTTATTAGATATTTGTCGAAAACAGAGGGATTGACAATTACTCACGAAGCAGTGAACAACTATATGACAACAATTTCCCACTAACTAAAGCAATGAATTTGGCTTTTTCCGAACACAAAATCTGAAACCAAAAACTCAGAAACGATGCAATTGAAAAAGGCTTAGTAGCAACTTTAGATTGTTGAAGAATAAGTAACAATAGTTATATTTATGAACGAATATAAAACTAGAGTAAGAGATAATCTGGCCTGTGATTAGAGAGGCACGATGTCGCTGTCCTAAAGTTTTTTTTATCAGAAGAAAATATCTATATATAACTCGCCCCAATAGGAGCATCAGATTCACAGATCGAAGAAAGGTAAGAAGGGATGTTAACCATCCAATCTGGTGATAAAAGGCCCTTCAAAAATTGGGATGCAACCCAATGGGCAGCAACGTTACAACTCCTAGCAGTCCAACTAAAAGAAAAACTATAAGAAGATCTCAGGCTGCGAATGTCCTCAATCACTGTAGCAAGCTCCCAAGGTGGAACAT
Source organism: Vaccinium vitis-idaea (assembly GCA_963854785.1). Lineage (NCBI taxonomy): Eukaryota > Viridiplantae > Streptophyta > Magnoliopsida > Ericales > Ericaceae > Vaccinium > Vaccinium vitis-idaea. The sequence goes on along the minus strand of OY978218.1, from coordinate 15,985,096 downwards.
CCTCCGTTGAGCACAAATGAATCACTATTTTGTTGTCACTGGCAATGATAGCTTCACAAATCTGATTATCCACCAAGAGCTTCCTCGCAAGTTGAATGGCAAGAGCTTCCCCATGTGAGGCTGATAAAGCATAGACTGTTGAGGTACGCCCATCCACCACTTTACCCATGTGATCTCAAAGGACCACCACAATCGCTGCTCTACTCTTGTTCCCAATCTTGGCCACATCACAATTAGCTTTAAACAACCTAGGTGGAGGTAGAGACCACTTAGTAGAAGTGGAGGAAAGATGGATATCTTGGAGTTGAGCTTGCTGGGGGTTAAGGCAGTTGACATATTCAGACCAAGCAAATTCTGTGAGTTCCAAGGTCTCAATAAGGTCCACTGGAATGTGGTTAAAAACCCAGCCATTGCGGGTTTTCTAGATTTGCCAAGCCAAGAAGATGCACTTGCTAACAGATTCATGGCTATTCATAGCTGAATTAAAGTTTTCCATTATCGAAATGGTCCCCTTCATGACAGACAGGATAGATGTAGGATCCACCAGATAATTTAAATCGCTTCCAAACCAAGAGGCTGCAATCCAATCACACCGGAAAAGTAAATGTTCAACAGATTCTGCCTCCTTGTTGCAAATTGAGCACAATGGAGAGGTCTGGCATGTGTGGATTTTGAAATCCTTAGTTGTAGGTATCCATTTGTCATCCTAGAAAAGAATTTTATTGCCACTAGCCAATTGCCATCGAATTCCTTTCAACAAAAGTTCATGCCCCTGGATTAAGCTGGTCCAAGCCCAAGATGGATGTCTCCCTTTTGGAGCCTTGAGAAAATCAGAGCTTGGAAAATAAATACCCTTCATTACCTTACCAAAGAAGGAGTTTGGGTTAATGGTCAATTGCCATCCTTGTTTGGCTAGCATAGCAGTGTTAAAAGCTTTGAAATCACTGAATCCAAGCCCTCCCGTGAGCTTGGATTGAGTAGCTCTGTCCCAACTCGCCCAATGAATACCTCTTGGGAAATGCAAAACAGGCCATGGCATAGGAAGGGATAGCCTGGGCCACGGACTTGATCATTATTTCCCTTCCCGCCAAATTAAGAGTGACTTTCCTCCGGCCCTGCAATTTAGAAATGGTGCGCTCAATAAGGAAATTGTAGGCTTCTCCTTTTGATCTTGCCCAAAAAGCTGGAAGACCAAAATACCGGGCATTCTTAATGAGGGGAGACATGTTGAGAATGTCACAGAGCTCCTGCCTTAGGGGAGTACGGGTATTAGAAGAGAAGGAGACCAGATTTATTAAAATTAATCAGTTGGCCAGAAGCCTTGTTCTATATATCCAGAATTTCCAACACATGAAGACACTCATCCTTGTTGGCTTTTGCAAAGAGAATGGCGTCGTCCACAAGAACATCAATAACTAGAAGGAAAAGGTATGGGGATAAGGGGTCCCCTTGGCTAAGACCCCTTGAGGGAGAGATTACAGCCTTTTAGCTTCCATTAGCAAACACAGAAAATCTCACTGTGGTAACTGTTTGCATGACCTAATGAATCCAGATATCATTAAACCCCATTTTTCTAAGAACAGCCTCCAAAAAACTCCATTCAACCCTGTCGTAGGCTTTGTTAAAATCCAGAGTAATGGCAAGATGACAATTTTTACCACGGCGATTGATTTTCATGTGATGAAAGGCTTCATGGGCTATAATAATTATATCCTGAATGAGGCGGCCTGGGACAAAAGCTGATTGGTGTGGAGAAATAATTTCACCCAGAAAAACCTTGAGTCTATTTGCAAGAATTTTTGTAATAATCTTTAGACACAAATTGCAAAGAGAGATTGGCCGAAATTGGGAGAGGTATTCAGGCTTGGGTTTTTGGGATAAGAACTAGGTTGGTGAGATTAAGCTCTTTAAGGAGAAACCCGACTCAAAAAAATGTTTAACTGCCAAAATTGTAGCACCCTTCACTGAGCCCCAATATTTTTGGTAGAAAAGTCCAAGAAAATCAACAGGGCCGGGAGCTTTTAAAGCTCCAAGCTGAAAAACAGCCAACTCAATCTCTGCATCTACGACAGGCCGAGTGAGAGAGTGATTCATAGAAGGGGATATTACATTGTCAATAACTGAAAGAGCCGTATCCATGTCACAATGGCCAGTGCTTTTGAAGAGCTTGTGGAAGTAGCCTCTGAAATGGGAGTTTATTTCTCTGTTGGACGAGAGCCAATTACCACCTTCATCTTTAATTGTAAGGATTTGATTTCGTTGGCGACGCTGAATAATCGAGGCATGGAAGAAGGCAGTGTTCCTATCCCCATAACGGAGCCACCGAACTCTGGATCGTTGGTGGAAAAACATCTCTTCTCGCTTGAGAAGAGTTTCGATCTCACGCTTGATTTGTTGTTAGTCTGTTAGTAAACACCTCCAAAGGTTCTTTGTCTTGAAGGATTTCCAACTCCTCCTTGAGGGTGTCAAGTTTGAGCTTGTTGTTGCCAAAAACTTCCTTATTCCAACCAATCAGATCTTTGCGACAGTTTTTGAGTCTTTGAAGGAGTTGAAAAAGGCTAGAGCCAGACACCAGACGTCCCCAGGCCATAACAATAACCTCTTCAAAACCAGGATGGGTTGTCCACATGGATTCAAATTTGAAAAGTCGTGGCACCTTCTGAAGAGGGACCGAGCAATTCAAGATCAAAGGACAGTGATCTGAGCCCAGGATCACTTCATGAACCACTTGGGCCAAGGGAAATTTATGTCTCCAATCCACACTAACCATTGCCCTGTCAATTCTTTCCTGGATACAATTGTTCCCCATTTGATTATTCGTCCAAGTAAAGGCATTACCTTTGAATTCTAGGTCCATGAGAGCAGAATTAGACATAACTTTCTGAAAATTCTCCACTCTGCTACTACATTTTGTGCCTCCCTGTTTTTCCCAGATTGATCCAACCTCATTGAAATCGCCAATACACAGCCACAACAAGTGGCTCTCCTTCCCCATCTTGGTGAACAATTTCTAGAACTCAGTGCGCTCCTTACGCTTTGGTGGAGTGTAGATAAAATTAGTAACCCAGTCGAACTTGTGAGAAGGGCTAGAAGTGATTGCCCTGATCATATTTTTGGATTTTAGACGAATATCAAGATTGACTTCATCAGTCCACCACAAAGCTAGTCCTTTAGACGTGCCCTCTGGGTCGACATAGCATTTATTCGGGAAATGGAGGGCCCTACGAAAACTCTCAAGCTTTGACAGTTTGTTCTTCGTTTCCATGAGGAACACCACCATAGGATGATGGGTCGAGCACAACCCTCGGAGGATTTGGAATGTCAGGGGATGCCCCAACCCCTGCACATTCTAGCTAATCATCAACATGAGGATCGTGGCCGTTTAGGGTGGGCCGCATCCACCCGTTCAATCTTAAAAGGAGAGACAGTACTCAGACAATCCGCCATATTGTAACAAATGATCGCCATATCAGAGCTTTGAGATGCATTTTCAAAAGAGGAGGCAACTCTAACTTCAAACAGATTAAGGTAAGAGATTGCATTTTGGGGGTTTTTGGTATGGTGTCTCGGTTTCCTGGTTTGTTTGGGAGACTTGCGGAATGAGGTTGCGGGTCTGGGAGTGGTAGTGGGACTAAGGGTTTCTGGTTTGGATAGATTCAGGCTTGGGGTGTTTGGAGAGGTAAAGGTGGAGGAAATGGTGTAGGGCGTATCTGGTTGAGGATCAGGTGTAGGAGCACAAATTTTGAGAAGTTTGGAATTGGGTGGCTCAAAGGGATTAGAGAAGGATTTTCTCTTTTATGGATAAGGTGTTGAAAGCAGACGATGGGGTGGAATCCAAGATATTGGGTTGGGAAATTAAATTTGTAGTAGGTATTAGGCTTAGTTCTGGAGAGGATTGGGTTTCTGGATTTGGAAGTTGGGACTGGATGAGGCTGTGGGAGTGGGCTAATCTTGGGCTATCAAGAGGTTCAGTCACAAAATAAGGTAGTGGGCTTTCATCTGTGTGGGTTGAATCAGGTGAGTGGGAGATATGGGTTGGTTCTAGAGATGGGTTGTGGGGGATATGGGTAGGTTCAAGATATGGGTTGTGGGGGTTGGGTTTGGTAATTAACAACAGAGAGGTTTGGGTGCAAGCTCAGAGATGTGGGCTTTGGGTCCATATTGTTAGTCTGGTTGGGAGATGGTAAATCTGCGATAGGTTTTGAGGGATATAGAGGTATATTTGCATTAGAGGATAGTGATGAAATCGTACCAATCATGGGGGACAGGTTGACACCTGGCAAATCAAGGCTGGGCACAGTGTCAAGAATTTGTGCCCGACGCATTCCCTCTGCTCTAGTACGGAGGCTTGTACCATTTGTATCCGTCACGCACCTATCCGAATCATGGATTACACGCGCTCCCTTTTCACTGAGTTCAATCTCTGGCCGCTACCGGAGAAGGGTTTCCAGCCGTATTTCCGCCGCGTCAACATGATGTTTGAGCTCAGCCCCCGGAAAGATCAGCTTCCTTGCTTTTCCAGTTATAATTTCTGGTCCATAACCAGATCTAGCGCCGTCCTCTCGAGAGACAAACTTGCATTTCTTATTCTCGTGGTCAATTCTTCCACAGGCATAGCAAAAATCAGACAACCTCTCATATTTGTAGGAAATCAAAAAATCCTTTCCAGTCGTTTGACGGCGGTGGAGCCGGAATGCTCGTGGCAGAGAGAGGTTCAAGTTGATAACAACTTTGATACGCAGCTGCGATTTAACAGCAATCCATCATGATTTCCTTCAACCCCTAACAACTTACCAAATCACTGTCCAATTGTTTCGGCTGTGGCCCTCGTCCTCTTATCAAGTTGAAGCCCATGAACTTGTACCCAAAAAGGGCAAGTGGAAAATTCAAGCTCACTAACAGGTACGCCATCAGTGAGGGGTTGTGGCACCAGAAGATTATTCATAACTAACCACGGACCCTCTTCTAGCACTTGATTTCTGTCTTCGCTGTTTCCGAACCGTATGAGAAAGATGTTGTTATACCATGTTGTTATGGAGAACTCAGCCCTAGTCTTCCAGGCATTCTTGAGTATGTTCGACACAGCTAGGGTGTTGTGGGACTTGTGGTGTATGATTTCCCAACAAGACAAAGGGTATCAATCTCCCCTGTTTCACCAGAACCCTCACCCAGATCAAGAAAATCTGCATCAGCCATGGGGGAGGGTGGGGAGGAAAGATAAACTAGAAGAGTGTTGAGTGAGGAAAACAGAAGAAGAAGACTGGATTACGGTAAAGTTTAACAGTGAAAGGAAGGAGGATTATTTGGGTGGAATAAGTTAAGGTTAGAGAAACGTGAGGGGGGAGGCGGTGGGTGTAGGATGGTGGAGGTTGATGGGCTAGAGCAGGAGGCGGTGGGTGTAGGATGGTGGAGTTTGATGGGCAAGAGAAGGGCTAGGTTTCAGGCCAGAATAGGGCAGGACTCTCATTTCTAGAGAGAGAGGTCGCTGTCCTAAAGTTGTTATTGCCTCCCCACGCAAGGGTATTGACGAACAATTAACAACTCCAAGATACAACCCAAATCACGGCCAAGCCTACCCAATGTTTGCGCCCACCGAAAGTAGTATGAACCGTGTATGATCGAAGTTGCCCAAATTATAAGAATATAGTGAACAAATAATTCAATTGGAGGAAGAGAGAGTTTTAAATTCTTCAGATCGTATTCTGACATTAAAAGCAAAGAAGCCTTTTAAAGGCTTATGTTGCATCTCTCCCTAAAAGTCACAACTCTTGGAGATTACACTTTCAAATGAAGAGACACCTATTTAAATAGTGACTCTTGGATTTAAATTAAAACAATTAATAGTAAGTTTAAAACTTAAATATTCCAACACAAACCCGACACAAAACATAGTGAGTAGAATTTTTTTCGAAAATGAAAATAAAGAAAGAAAAAATGGCTCAAACTGTATAAAAATATTTATTGGGAAAAAAATACCATCACTTCGCCTTATAAGGTTAAACTATGTCATTGGCAGAATACCGACGGGAAAAAAGTCAAACAAGGCTTTTGCTTTGGGCCTTGAAATAAATGAAAATAAGGGCTTCCAAATCTAAGGGGCAGGTCTGCTGGTTAGAGCTTGGGACTTAAAAGTTTACTTTTAAAAATTTAGATTCGAAAACTCTCAGTTTTTTAGAAAATTTGGATGCTCATAATTAATAAGACTTTTATCTTAATAAACAGTACCATAGTTTTAAATAGTGGTATCGGACATGCCAGTACTAACCAAGATCAATTAATTAACGTGAACAAATATCGGAGAGGGATTATAGATTTCCATAATCAATGTGAAAAATGACTTGCATAACAGAATTAAAAAATAAGAAACAAAGGTGTGCTTCAACGTGCATCCCGTGGTCACCATGAGGGCTCTGCATACTTGGATCAAGACCTTGTATAGGGAATGCTCAGGAGAATCCTCATTGATCAGAGCCACTGCGATTGCGGAGTCAGAGTTCACCTCCACCGCCTCCATTCCTTGTTGGTGTATCAACTCCAAACCTCTAAACACCCCCCAAAGCTCTGCCTCTAAGCTCATTTAGTCCTCTTGTTTACCCAAATACTCAAGAATCTAATGTCCTTTCCTCCTTGAATACTCTGCCAAAGCCAGCTGGGCCTGGTTTATTCCGTGCACTATCAGTATACATACCCGTAGTAATTTTCGTTTTAAATTATGCTGCCTTGGATAAATGTATGATTTTTGCAGGGGAATCAACATCTTTCAATGAATCAACATCTTTAAATGAATCAACATTTTCGTTGTAATCCAGGATTATGATTAAAATGAAATAGTGTGTTTATCCAAATTTCGTGCACTATCAGCAACCATACCCTTAGTAAATTTCGTTTTAGATCATGCTGCCTTGGATGAAATTTATGGATCAATTTTTTTTTGGAATCAACATCTTTCAATGTAACTACTATCGATGAAGTAGAATATTGTAATCCAAGATTTATGAATAAGACGAAACGGTTAAATATATATAAATAATAATAATCTTAATGTAATCACTGTTAAGCATCAATGAGATAAGGGTTTTGTTAAAGGATTCTTGTTTTTTATTGGCCCCAAAACTAAACAGATCAGCAAAGCGTCTGACTTTGCTCTCATAAACAAAATGCATCTAACTTTTCCAGTTTTTTTATCCATATATTTTCTTGTTGCATCGATCAACAAATTAAACTTTTACACGGAAGCATAAATCAGTATAAAAAAATGAAAGTGATTATCTTTGCTGTAAAAATCAGTGTCCTCCTCTCTACACGATTACTTTTTCCATAAAAAAAATGTCTAGCTAACAAAAAGCTTATTGACAAACAAATAAAAGTAGAAAAAATAACGCGACATAGTGGTATAGCAAAATTACAACATTGGAAATTGACTAACCTTAATATAGAAAAGAGAGAGAGAGAGAGAGAGAGAGAGAGAGAGAGAGAGAGAGAGAGAGAGAGAATGGGTGAAGGAGGGAGAGAGGTAGAAAACGGCTGAGAGGAATTGAAGAAGGTGGGGTTTTTGTTTTAGGAGTAAATTCAAGAGATACCACAGCCGAGAGCAAGGGTGGAGTTAGGACATGAATCTACCCTAAGCTAACCCTACACACACATATATTTTTGTTGAGCAATATATACATATATACATATACCCCACTTCTAGTGAGGGATCCCACACTTTGCTTAAAGTGTGGGAATCACCGAATTCTTGACTTTTTCGATCAAATTTTGACGACCCAAACTGTTCAATATGTTCATTTAAAACATGTTTTTAAGTATCCAAGCGAGAAATTATCGAAATAAATGACCAGGAAGGGCTTGATCCAAGCAGTTTTTGATAAAACTATACGTGGAATGTTTTTATCAAAAATTGCTCGGATCAAGCCCTTCTAGGTCATTTGTTTTGATGATTATTCGTGCAAACTCTTAAAGACACGTTTTAAACACATTGAACGGTTAGGATCGTCAAAATTTGATCGGAAAAGGTGAGTCCCACACTTTAGCAAAGTGTGGGATCCCTCGTAGGAAAGGGCCTCTATATATATATAGGAACCAAAAATAGTCCGACAAACTTTTACATAAATACTTAAGCTCGTCTAATTGCATCATAAAGTATTGATTAACGGGATGTTACCACAAACTTGGGACACTCGAGTGCCAGGAGGTAAGATGACGGGAGACGAAAGGTCTGGAGAAATGGACGATTCTATGGCGATTTCAGAAATCTCTCCGGCCAGCCGATCAATCCCACCCCTCTCTCTTTGATCTGCTCTCATTCCTCTTCCAACCTTCTTTTTTCTCCGTTTCTCTTACAACTTCTACCCCTTTCATATCCAAAACCCTATACACATTTTCTCTCTTATCCCCTGCAGATATACTGGTGCGGCTTTTGCAATCTCTGTTTGCAAATCTGCTCCTTGCGGTCCTATTTCTGATTGCCTCTAGTTTCGATTAGCCATCGCTGCTTTTGTGTGCCATCATCCGTGTTGTTTTGGGTCCCTTTTCGGAGCTGATTGTGCTTCATCCGGTCATCTCCACCAATTGGTTCTGGTGTTCTCAATCGGTGGGCAGATTCTCAAGGTATATTTTGATCTTTTGGCAGCTAGGTCTATTTTTGCTGCTCATTTTCCGCGAGTTTGGTTTTTTCATGCTATTGCTTTGTCAAATCTACCAATGCATCCTTTGTTTGTGGTCTACCTGCCTGAGGATGTGAGTATCCTTTGGTTCTGAAAATTTCTCTCCAACTTTGGTTCTGTTAAGGATTCTGTCATTTACATAAAGAGAAGCAGAATTTCCGGATGCAATTTTGGATTTATACGATATGAATTTGAGGAGGAAGCTAGGAGAGCTATTGTTAAGGCAAATGGTATGTGGTTAGATAACAGGAGTCTTGTGGTCAAGTTTGCAAATTATGACAAGAAGAAGGATCCTAGGAAGGCCTTTCATGCAGATATTTGCTCTGCTAATAGCTTGACGAGGTCTCAGAATTATTTTAAGCAGTCTCAACCACAGTTGAGGGGATATAATGAGGAAAGGCCTACTTACGCACAAGTCACTAGAGGGGTGGAGTGCATTGGAAAGAAAGTTGCAACTAGAAGCATTTAGTGTCACTCTATTGGAAATGGGTGGCTATTCAGGAGCGCCATTGCTAAAAATCCGAAAGCTTCTATCTGTAAAAGATCTGGAAAGTGTCTTCGATCTAGAGATAGTCAATGACATCCAAATCAAAGCGATTGGCAAAAGGTATGTGGTTATAACTTTTGCCAATGAAGAAACTAGGGACAAGATTCTAAAAGAAAGATGGGTAAAGAACTGGTTCGTTGAATTTCAACCGTGGAACGGCGAGCAAGCCAAAGAGGAAAGATTTGTGTGGATTTCATGCTTTGGGATGCCCCTTAGTGCATGGTCCTCGCAAACTTTGAAAAATTGGTAGTATCTAGGGTGACATTCTTGAAGTGGACGAGAACACTCTGAAAGGAGGATCATACAAAAAGGGCAGAGTCTTGATTGCGACTGACCAATCCCAAAGAATAAAAGGGAATGTCGAACTAGTTGAAGATGGAACGCGATGTATAGTCAGAATAGAGGAGGAGGATTCTTTCTGGAAGGTGGAGTCAAGTAGTTTTCATGTGGTGAATGAGTCGACAAGTGTTCATAATGACCAGCTTTCACAAGTCCCTAAGGAAGCCCAATCATTTGAAAAGGCTACTGAAGAGGATCCAAATGTTTGGAATCGTAGCTCAAGTTTCACTGAAGGTTTGGAATCGTTTGTGGAGGATTCTATGGGCCTTCAATCTCTTTTCCTTGAGACCCATGTTGTTGAGTCAGTGGAGAAGATGAGAAATCATGACAAGTTATTAGATGTCAATTCGGATGATTCAAGTTCGATAGATAAGGCGGTTTCAGGGGGCTCTGATTATGATAACGGGGATCTTGTCTCGAACGAACCTCTTATTAAGTATGTGGAGTGTATGCGCCATAAGAAGACTCACAAGACCAAGAAAGTTAATCGTAGGAAATCTTTATGGAGCAAAAATCCTTTGAAAACAGCGTTGTTTTCCAGGATAGTTAGCCGAGACAGTACAAGGAATGTTTCAAGGATGAGATCGATGAAAGGAAGTTTCGATGTAAGTCTCGATGGTCCCACTCATTTGATCCAAGAGGAGGTTAGTAGTGACATTCACAAGAGGAATTCGATCTTAATTAAGGAAGCCTGGGAGAACATGAAATGGGCGCTCGCTTTGGTATAAAGTAGCATGGAAGGGAGAGCTATAATATTAAGAAGATTTTAGAATTGAAGGGAGTCAAAATTTCAGAACAAGAAATTAAAGCTCTTGACATTTTGGAGGGAGATGCCTCCATTTCTGTGGAGTTCTGATTTGCCGCCTGTTTGTTGCTGGGAGCTTTTTGGCCTGAGCCCATTTTTTTGGTAGTTGTAGTTTCGTCATTTGGGGGTTTTCTGCTGCTATGGGTGATTTCGATGCTTCTGGTTTTGCTTGTTGGTGGCTTAGGGGAAGGAGGTTTTATGTTGCTTCTTTATATTTGTTGTAGTTTGTTGGGGGTGTCTCAGATTTGTTGTTCTAGTTTTTGGTTCAAGTTTAGGTTCGTATCTTACCACCCTTCGTCTTTATTGTTCTTTTCCCTTTGGACCCTTGGCGTTTTCAGTCTCGGGTCACTTTAATTTTTGTAATCCGTTTTCAAAGATTAATAAATTCTTTGCTTAGCAAAAAAGAAAACGGGATGTTACCATACTGGAGAGTGTAACCTAGGTATGTGATATATATTCCACTGTATGTGATGGTGTATACAAAAGATTATTGCCCATATCCTTAGAACTATACGTATGATAACAGACATGGAAACAACTAATTTCAATGTGACACAAATTCCTATATTTGCTTTTTACTAAGTTCATCACTTCATACACCTTGTATAAAAGATGGTTCAACTTATCCAAATTTACTGTCTTGATCAGACTACTAGTAAATTCCAATTTGCAATTCCTTAGACTGCTTGATCAGATTTCTTTTGATCAAATTGAGAGAAAACGCATACAATTACTGTACGGAGAATCCTGCACGGAATTCAAAATGCCTCCTAGAAAGTCGATAACCAAAATAAAAGAAAAATAGTCTAAAAATCCTTCGAAATAGAAATAAAGTAGCTTAGCATGGGTCAACTAAGTGTGAGTTCACGCCATAGACCGGTATTTCGTGTATGTCGTCCCAAAATTTTCACTATTCAAAAATGGTCATTTCGTCTAACTATTGGAGTAAATGGCATTTTTAGTAAAAACGATTGGTATTATGGCATTAGTATTAAAACAAAACAAAAAAAATTATAGGGTGAGCACATATCTTGAGCGCATATCAAGCGTTGATGCCCAGAGCTCGAGCTCACTATTATATGGAATTGGCAAATTGTTTCAAATCATGATCAATTTTACACGAAAAAACGCGAACATGAGTCAGATTATGTAGAAAGGCTAAAGATACAAAAATTTGGGAAGAATTTTTTAACTGGAAATTGCAACCTTGCGTCTACTGAGAGTTGGATCAAAAGAATTGTACCAAAAGCTTTTCCTTTTCTTCGTAAGAACAAACATCGTTAAAATGTTCGCACACGAGAGGAACCTAGAATTCTCTTCTTCGTCATTAGCAAAAGAGAAAATTTTGCTTTTATCCCCTAAGCTATGCACATTTTTTCTATGTAGTCCCTAAACTAAAAATTGTTTCTATATTGTCCTTAAAACTATTCGATTTCTTTCTATGTGGTCCAACGGAAAATTCAACACATGCTGTGCATGTGTGATCATGCCCCAAATGGAGGGGGTAAAACTGTCTGCCCACCTCCTGAAGCTCCCAGAACCTATGATCCTTGTCCCACGACTCTCTCTCTCTCTCTCCCTCTCTCTCGAACATCACTCTGCAATTCTGCATCTACTGATCGATCAAAATCTCAAAAAATAATTAAATAAATAAATAAAGGAAGGGTCTTCTTCCTCAGCGTCATCTTTATCATCATCGTTATCTTCATAACCGTCGTCTTCATCATCGTTGTTTCTCAACTTCTTCCTCAGCTCTCTCTCGAAAAAGTCACAGGCACCCATCGTCATCTTCTTCCTCGGGGGAAAAAAAATTATTTGGGTTTTAGTTCCCATAGGATTTAAAATAAAAAAAAAAATCGGGTTTTGAGGTGGATTTGGTGAAACACAAGGGTGGTAGTTCCCGTATTATACTGTTCGTTTCGGGTTTTGGTTCCCGAAATTTATAACCATCATTTTCAGAGCACCTAATTCGGGTTTTAAATCCGGTATGATAAACAATTATACGGGTTTTGGTTACCGTATTAGTACATTTATTATTTCGACAATGAAAAACCAAAGTGTGTTCGTCGTCATCTCTGCAAATTGGGTTTCCATTTTCACACTTCGTGTTTTGCTTGTTTCTGGAGATTCAAAATTTTCTCTAATAAAAACATTCCTAAAATTTGCCGCAGTTGACCACCCCAAGGCCGAACCAATCCAGGTTTTTGTTTCGACTCTAATTCTCTCATGATTGATTCGAAAATTTTGGAGATTGAAGTTAATCTCAATCTCAGTTGAAGTTGTGAAAGTTTTTTTTGTTTATATTCTTGTATTTTCAAAGATTCCTCTGTCGCAAAGCCCTAGTCCGAGCATTGGTTTGGATTCTATGGTGGTGAAAATTCTGGCGGAGAGAGCCCGGTGGTGCGGTGGGGCACCGGTGGTGGTGCTACAAGGTGGTAGTGCGGTGTGGGCAGACTGTTTTCCCCTATCATTTAGGAAATGATCACACGTGCACAACACGTGTTGAATTTTCCGTCCAAATTGATAACGGAAAATATCGATTGGACTACAAGTAAAGAAATCGAATAGTTTAAGGACGACATAGAAACAATGTTTAGTTTAGGGACTACATAGAAAAAATGTGCATAGTTTAGGGGATAAAAGCAAAATTTTCTCTTAGCAAAAATCAAATAAATGCTTCATTAACAATTGTAGACCTCTAGATTATAACAACAAACAATAAAACTTAAGAAAACTCGAGGCGAACTTTACCAAGCTCATTTATTAAACGAGCCTAAAACTTGAGCTCAAGCTCGGCTCAATTTAAAAAACGAGCCAAGCCTTAACGAGTTTCTCGAGTAGCTTCTGTAAATGGATAATTAGACCGTGGTGCCCTTATTTATTCCATTATTAAACATAGATTGTCTATCTTATAATTTTATATTCCCTTTGTAATAACCTGAAATTTCGTAAATAAAAATATTGATTTAAATAATTCGAGTATTTAATTTTAATCTTTTCAATTGCAATAATTTATTATTTAGTATAAATAAGTCAATTAAAAATTCTTTTAATCAATTGAATTATTTTTCCGCGCCGTAAGTCAACACGTGCATGCCGAGTACTACACTGTTTCGCATCCGGGAAACCCTACAACTTTTCTACCCCATATCTTGTCCCCTTAAAGTAAGTACATACCTATTAATTACCTAAAATGGAATTATCTTTTAATCAATTGAATTATTTTTCCGCGCCGTAAGCCATTTTGGCCAAATTTGACCAATATACTCAATTTTTACCAACAATACACTACCTTTGCTTCCATTATTTTTGGATTTTTGTGTGAGAGAGAGAGAGGCCAGTTGGGAGAGGGAGGAGAGAGAGGGAAATTGTTTCCCTTGCCATCCAAGTTTACATATGTGCTTCCATGCACAATTTGGCACCGGGATTTTTATAAATTCCTAAATTTTGTACTTTTGGAATCCTCCCACTTATTAGAAAGACTACCTAGGGATTTTTTAACACACCCATTTGTCTCTCTAAAGTTAGTATCCTTATATACATTTTTGTATTAGAATAGTTTGTATTTTTAGCACATAAAACCAACTTTAAGGGGTATTTTTCCTCTCATAAATAGGGAATATATTCCCTAATAAATGGGGGAATATATTCTTATATTCTTAAATAGTAACCTAGCCTACCTATGTATTTATAGCTATAAATATGCATAAATATGTATATATAGTTATAACATCCCATGACTAGTTATATGTGTATAACTAGTACGCAAAACTCCCCACACCAAGGTGGCCATGCACAAACCATCTTTACTAGAACACTTTAAGTCACCAATTGTGAGCTTCCTAGAAATTTCCTAGAGACAAAAACTTAAAAACCTAGAAGACTAAGCCTAACCTTCCTAGGATTCTTATTCATTTCCTTTAATGGAAAGTTTTTTGGACACATATGGAGAGAGAAAGGGGGACGGCCAAGAGGGAGGGGGTGGCCTTGAATTTTTGCCTATAAATAGGAAGCTTTCCCCATTTGGAAATTCACACCAAAACCTCCACACATACCACCTTTGTAGTATTCATGTGTTCTTGAGAAAAACCATGCGTTCTTCATGAAACTCAACCTCCAACCACCACCCTCCACCACTTCGACCACCCTACGATCCTAAAGTAGTAGAAAAGTTAGGAGGAAGGAAGTTCGAGCAAAAGTCACGTAGTTGTTACGCCACTGGAATCAACCAAGCTAATCGGCTCCGACTAACCCCGGATTAAGGTAGATACTTATCCTAACCCTAGATTAGTATTTGATATTTACTTTTAAATTATGTCGTTATAATGCTTAAACGTGATTAGAAATGACTAGTCTAGATTTTGGTGGATAATTAACGATAATATGGAAGATTACTCTTTAAAAACACACAGTCATTATAATGCACGATTTGAGATTGACTTTTGAAAATACGCAGTTATAATGACCGAATAAAAATCGACTTTTCGAAATCACGCCGTTATAATGCCCGACTAATTTTTAAAACGAAAAAGCTTTTCGAACGATACGAAAATTTTCTAAAAGATACTGTACAAATAGTTTGACTTGATTGAGGTTGTGGAATGACCCAAGGTTAACACCCTTGATAGTCTGTCAAAAAGTCAAGTTTCGCGCTGACTAAGAGAGGAATGGTGATTCTAACTGGATTCGTCCCGCCATCTGATCTGGGACTGTCCTAGTTATTCTATTGTCAAGAGAAGGTCGCTAAAAAGAAGTTTTGACTTAAAGTAAAACATTTATGAGAAAGGAGATTTTGACTTAAAGTGACATGGTTTTCGAGAAACGATTTGCATACAAAAGATTTTTACGAGATTCATGGCATGTGCACGATTCACGAGATGACACCACACAACACGTTTTTCAAGAAAAATGAACGATTGATTTCACGACGAGAAACAAATGTGAGAATGAAAATGAAATGATGATGTGGTGAACGATTGATATGGTAGTGTCGTTTGAGTGCCGCTCCAGTTCCGCGGTGAGAACTTGGTGGTTAGGACTCAGCAGGACAACACGTATTGCACGGACCTTATAAACAGATTGATTAAGTTCAGTTATATAAGACAGCTGGGGCTATGTCATGTGAGACGCAGAGTGAACGGACCTTATAAATAGACTGGTTAAGTTCAGTGATATAAGACAGCTGAGACTTCGAGCGAAAAAGTTGGTGACTGTTAGAAAGGGTAAGTAGAACGGACCAATAACTTTCGAGTGATGGGAGATGTTGACATGGGTGAAATTTGAAGAAGAATGCTGATATGAGAAATTGATAGGCGATACCGAC
The DNA here is from genome assembly GCA_963854785.1 of Vaccinium vitis-idaea. NCBI lineage: Eukaryota > Viridiplantae > Streptophyta > Magnoliopsida > Ericales > Ericaceae > Vaccinium > Vaccinium vitis-idaea. The sequence goes on along the minus strand of OY978218.1, from coordinate 15,969,416 downwards.
ACTGCGCTCTGATTCTGAAAATGATACGAGATACTGATTTTATTACGTTGCACTCTAAATTGATTTGACACTGATATCTGGACACGCATGAAATTACTATTTTCAATAAACGATTTCCAAGGATATTCTGCCACCTACTATATTGTTCTAGAATTGCTAGTTTAAGGTTTAGGTAGAACTATCTACTGGGCGACCCCACTTATGGTCTTGCACTTGTGAAACCCTAGCATAATACTACGATATTGCTTTGCAACTCTGACGTATTATGCTAGATTATCGCGATGAACAGGAGGAGTACTACGGAGAACTCGGAGCCGAAGGAGCTGCCGATATGGGAAACGACCAGGCAGAGGAATTTGAGAAGCATAAAGTTTATCCGGTTTGCCTTTTTGTAATATGTGGAAGACAAATTATATGTATTAATCTTTTTATTATTGTTACTACTGTTTAAATATTTAAGTTGTAATAATAAATAACGTTTCCCAAAATATGGGCCGTTACACCCTTAATTAGTTTTACGAAACCACAGTTATGGGTTCCAAAATATTTGGGCAAATTGATTTCACCACTGTTATGGTTTCCTAAATACCAGGGATGTATCAATTTGATTTCCCCTAAATCCCACCGCCACCCTCAAATCAGCCCATAAACTCATTCTCTCTCTCGATCGGCCGTTTGGCCATGCCAGAATGGCAACATCATCACCCACTCTCTCTTTCCCCCTCTCTTTCTCTCTCTCTCTATATATATTTAAGGATCGAGATCGCCTACGCCGCCATCTTCATCGTTGATCGTGGAGTAGAACATCGCCTCCACGGTTCCACCTCTGGCGACTTGTTCTCTAGTGACGCTCCCTCTCCCTTTTCCTCACTGTCTCCTTTCCATGCTATCAAGTGTAAAGAAAAATAAAAATAAAAATAAAAGCTTGTATATTGGAGTGTCGTTGTGTACATATGCAGATCTGTATGTATCACTTTCAGTGTTTGAAGTTTGATTTGGTTTATCAATATTTGAACATCTCATATTTACATGTTTGTAAATTTATCATGAACAATGATGTTCTCGAGGGAGGGCAGCATGCAAATTATCACGTGTAAATTTGTCGTGCCGTTGAATATCAATTTCATGGATATTGATTTGTCGTGGTTTTTTCCTTAAGCAAGCCTATTTAACATTTGAATTCTTTCCCAATAAATGCAACTGTTAAAAGGCAGGAAGTTGCATCTCTTCGGTCGGAAACAGTCCCTATTTGCTTAAGCAAATCAGTGTCGGCTCGGATTTTTTTTTACAGGACTAATCGAAAAATTACACCTATGATAGCATTGGAATATTGCATATTTAAAGAGATTTGTAGATGATTAAAATGAAAAAAGTTGTTAGATGAGATTTGAACTTTTTTTGCGTAGTGAAGATTGTTTAAAGGTTTTATCCTCTTGTTTTATTGTTATATTGGACTGTGAATTTTCTTTTTTTCAAAATTATGCTTGAACGGTGAACCCTATGTGTAGGATTCCTGGATTCGTCACTGATCATGCCACAGTTACCAATCCTACCATCCAAAATGAAGAATGAATGTGACACATTAAAGGGAGATTTTATAATTTAGGCCCCTTGTTCCTCAAAAAGTTATACTTTTTGGAAAGACCCGTCCTCTTTTTTAGAGATTTGGCTCTTCAAATTTAATTTGATTCTTTATATTTGGAAAACAAAAGCAATGAAGAACTAAAGTAAATCTGAAGAATGGAAGTGATAAAAAGAAGGATGAATCCCTCCAAAAAGTACAACTTATTGAGGAAAATGGGGCATAAATTATAAATAAAATCTCCTGTTAATATGTAATTTCCATTCTTCATTTTGGAGTTTTGAAGATTGGTTGGAGATGCTCCAATATACTTTGATTTGATTTCTTCAATTAATAACTGATTTCACAAGGATGAACCATGATCCCTGCCGCGGGCGGGGGTTGCTATAAACTATAAATAAAGCAATGAGTTTTGATTTTTTACCGGTAAAAATAAATCTAAATTAAATTAAAATTGCCGAATGCATCGGGCTGTCCCAAACATGATCGGACGACGGGGTGCAAAGCACCCGGGTGCTCAGCACCCCCCCTGGTCCGATGAACCAAGTGTTCAATGGGGAGCGCAGGGGCGTCACGTCACTTGAGTAAATGGCTTGCCTAATTCATTGTTCTCAACATACCATACAGAGCCAACTAAAATTAAACAGAATCCAAATCTTTATAGTAGAAACTTTAATAGGGCTCTGAAATTAAACAAAATCCAAATCTTTATATCAGAAACTTTAATGGGGCTCTAAAATTAAACAGAATCCAAATCTTCAAGGTTTAAAATTTAATGGATACGCTCCTCAAATAAAGAATATCCAGATTTGTGTATTATAAAGGTCATTACTTAGTAGTATATAAAGGGCAGTGATCTTAGCTTCGTATGTATGTCGCGTGCTATACAATCACTGAAATCAAATTGATACGAAGAGGGAAAAAAATGGCGAGGGCTGGGTTGCTAACTGTGGCAATGACCCTTTTACTCGTACTAGATTTGGGCTTTGCCGCTGCTTTCGTAGTGGCCGAAAGGTCCGAAAGGAGACGGCCATGGGAGAAGTTACCCGAGAATGCTCTCGTTACTTCATCGGGGCCGTACAACAAACAGAATTTCCGCCCATCGAAGAGAATGCATTTCGGAAAGCTTTCTAAGGGCACTCCGATACCTCCAAGAGGACCATTGGGCTTGAACGGGAGGATGCATTTCGGAAAGCTCCCTAAGACGGCGACCCCTCCTTCTGGGCCATCTGGACCAATCCATCCTGGCAGCCCTCCTCATTTGGGCCTGCTCCTCAACAGAAACAACGGCTCCTGAACAAAAAAATGCAATCATATTTGGGTCATCAATCTATTTGGGTCCTGAGGCTGAATTCTGTTTGTTTTTGCTTTGGTCATCAATTTATTTAGTTGTTGTAGGATCATCTAAATAACATAAAAAAAACTTGGTGCAATTCAAATGGATAACAAAATTCTTGGAATTTGATGATGCAATTTCTTTATTTAGGTTTTCATTACTTAATACTCACACAAAAAATGTCGGAATTTGTCCGTCGAAGTGAAACAGCAAATATCTTGTGCGTATATACTAAACAAAAACCTACATATCCAAAATGAGAAATGAGTGGTAATACAGTAATTAGAATACTGTAGTACAATATACTCCCTCCGTCCCTTTTTAAGTGATCCACTTGGGAAACGTGTATTTTTGCGGACGTTTAAAAATGTACTTTTTCGCATATCGTTTTAAATTTTTTTTTGCACCAAATTAAAGTACTCTATGAGCACTTTAATTTGGTATAAAACAAATTAAAAAGTTATATAGAGAAATATGTTTTTTAGGGGTTTGAAATTGCACGTATTCCCGTATGGATCACTTAAAAAGGGACGGAGGGAGTAATAATCATTGTATAGAACTAATATGAGACACTAACACGTCAATATATGATTTGTCACGAAAATAAGTTTGCAGAGCGATTCAAATTATTGCAATTAAGTAAAACTGTATTTTTTTATAAACCAATCCATAGGGAAAAAATCAAACTAGACTATGCTAGAAACACAAAAGGGGGATGAATTGGGTTTCTCAAATAGCATACGTAAATTAAAAACAAAATAACGACCTGGATTTTTCCCCTTTCTTTTTTTTTCGAATGAAATAATTATATTAATAAAGACTTAAGTAATGTTTAATTGTAATTTAGGGATTGATTAATTAATTAACCTAAATATTCACTAAGCTTATATCTATATACATATACATAAAATACTGCAACAAATAGAGTTGACTCATTCAGATGGAGCTAGTTCAATGCAAAACAGAGAGCACAATGAACGATTAGCAATTATCTGTTATTAAATATCCAAAAAAAATTACTAATAATGCAAATGTTGTAGTGTAGGACTGCTTTTGATCATATTCATAATTAGAGTAAATTAAGAGCAGAGGAACTACGGAGAAGGAAAATTTTAGAACTTTCAATTGACATGCCTTTAATCACATATTAAATCAGAATATCAGCAAAAATTGTTAGCTCTAAACTAAATAACCCGATCAATCTTCTTCTTGTTTTCATATTGCACGTCCAAATTAGTGATTTTATCGGGGTACAACATTTTCTTGTTTAAGAGCTCAGTAAGAGCAAGTTTGTTCTATAAAAAGATCCAACAAAGAAATAATTAGAGCTTTAAGAATGAATCTAGCCCGACCAAATTAATAAACCAAACATCAATAAATAATAGGAGATAAGTAAACCAATAGTTTTTTTTTCCGGTAAAGTGATAGAAATGTATTAAATCAAACCATCAACCCAAATCCGGTAAACCAAGAGTTGATCATAAGACTCACTGGCAATGGGCACATTTTCAAAGTAGTTGTCATAAAAGTTTCAAATCAGTTTTTCCTCTTCACGTGAATTTTTTTCAAGTAAGAAAATGAAATGTTGACCTTAATAAATTTTTAAAATAATTGTTTCTCGCATAAGATTACTAAATTAATCCAAACACTGAAATGAAATTACTCGTGGTATCAAATTCCTAAGAATTCGATTCTTAGTAATTATATTCCTACTCATACCCAAAAAGGTATCCAATTCCTTAAAATTCGATTCCTTGTAATTATATTCCTATTCATACCCAACAATGATACATGTACAACAAAAGTGACACTCAAGTGTATGTGAGATTCACACACCATGTCAGTATGTTGGAGACTTGTTTGAGTTGGTTGTTGTACACAACCTATATAATAGTAAAATTGGTGAGGGGATCGGATAAATTTATGTGGTACCATATTCGATCCAATCTCTTAAGAAAAAAACCGAAATTCCATTCCAAATGGATTGGAGGTACGTTCGTGCATGATCACATGTAACACTAAGAATAGCAACCAAATTAAAGCTAACTTACAAAGATGTAAGTTAGTGAGTACATTAAAAATGTCGATACCTTATAAATGCCATCTTGAAAAATAAGTACATGAATCTTTAGAAATTATTTCCTTACACTTTCACATTTTTCCTGCAAAAATAAAAAATACATAACTCAATACCGTTATTTACATATTGAAACCCCAAAAGAAAAAGAAACACAAAATACTAGCTACATATATGTCACATACGCCTATATATACTTGAATTTTCTAAGCTACATGTATACGCTGCGATGCAATGCAATATTTTAGCGTTTTTTTTTTAGAGTAAGTTGAAATTATGCAAAGCACTACAAGTCCTAGAGGGGGGGTGAATAGGACGACCACTTTAAAAATAAACCACTTCGATTTCAACCAATTTAATCATTCACCATGGCAAATCAAACAACTCAAGAAGTTCGATATAGAGTAATTAAACTAATGAGACAAAATACACGATATACGTGGAAACTACTTAGGGTCTAAACACCCTAAGCATAAAACCACGGCCTAGTCCTACTCATGCATTCCATAAATCAAAAGGTTTACAAGAATTAACAAGACTAGGAATTACCCAACAAGCCCCTTGTGACACCTAGCTCCAATTCTTGATGTAGTACCCCGTACTCCTCTTTGATTCTATGGACTCCACAAGCACACCCGTCTTGATCTCCGAGTCAACTCGGCACCGGTCCAACCGGCTCACGTAGAAACAAGGCAACACAACATGATGTATGAAAAAGATTTGATTTTTATGAAAGTTTTTGAAAACTAAAATCAATCTAGAGTGGATCTATGGAGAGGAAGACTCTAGATTGAAGAAAGATGAGAAGAGCAAGCTCAAATCATCAAGAACATCAAGTTCACAAAAGAGAGAAGAGATGGGGAAGAGAAGGGACTTTCTCTCTCTAAAAAGGGCTGATTTTCTCTCTAGTGGGTTATGTGAAAATGAGTGAAAAATGCCTTTTATAGCTCACATTTTCGTGCACAAGAAGATAGCCACTCAAAACAAGACATGTGGCCACTTAAAGAGTCTGCCAGACCCGTGTAGACGCGCGCAGACGCACCGTCAGGATTTAGACACTTGGCACAATCTCAACAGTCAAAGCCAGACGCGTGCAGACGCAATAAGCTCAAAGCTAAATCCTAATGCCTCACTCATTTGTAATGTAAGATCCGATTAAAGCATTAATAAGCCAACCTAATGCACATTAAAACATGTTATTTTGAATGGCCTAAATGCACAAATGATATGCAAGGATATACCTCATTGGATTGAGCTTCGAAGCACTTGACTTGGCCATGGCTTGATCACGAAGATTTAAATTCTCGAATGGAGCATCTAGACTCAACTCCTAAGCACTCTAACTCCCAAACCCCAATAACCGAATTACAGACTCCGAAAGGCTTGACATAACCCGGAAAATGCCAATAAACCTAACATAAGTTATTTCCGCAGGTAGCAGAAACAAATATTTTCTCTAAATCAATCACAGTGGTCCGTGTGATTATGTACTATTACACAGAACAGCTGTGATTGGTTTGGAGGAAACATTTGTTTCCGCTGGCGGTGTAAAGAATGTTCTCTTTTTAAAAATAAAATATTAGCATGGAATCTTTTGGAAATGTTTTTTTACACCAAATTGAAGGATCACATTGAGGGGAAAAAATCTAATTTTGTAGAAAAAAAACTAATAAATATATTATTTTTTACGTGCATAATGCAAGGTTCTCACAAATAATGGATAATGTATTGATGATTTTTTTTTGGTAAAAAATTAGACTATTTTTCTTCTCAATGGGATCCTTGAATTGGTGTAAAAAAATTATCTGAAAAATTTCATACTGATAGTTTTTTTTTTTGGGTGCAAAATGCTTGTTTCACCTAAAGGGTGTGCGTATTTGGAACGGGTGGAGTTCAACTTTGGTAAAAGCAATAAAGTGACACTATGACACCACTACTTAAGCAGGTAAATATTATTACTTCTAATGTGTGTGTGTGTGTGTGTGTGTGTGTGAGAGAGAGAGAGAGAGAGAGAGCGTGGTTAGGTAAAATATGTATAAAAAAAAAAAAAGAGAAGAAAAAGGAGTCTAGTTAGTTCTTTAAATTTAGTGAAACCATGCAAGCAATGGGTTTAGGTGATTATTGATACTCTTGTTTTTACTATCAAAATATGAAAATATATATTATGGGAATTTTAAAAATTAAAAAATAATAATTTTGAGTCAAAGAAAAAAAAGTTATAAGAAAACAGTAACTAATTAAGTTACTTTTTCATGCCTTTAAAATTTTTATGCAATCTAAACTCAAACAGAAAAAGAAAAAAAAGTTAAGTTTGATTTTAAGGGCATTAACGTCCTTTCACCAGCGAAGTTAACCCCGTTAGGCATAAATTAACAGCAAGGGAGGTATGGGCCAATTACTTTATAAAGTAAAGAGGGCATGAAATTTTAAAAAGTATAGGAGATCCGGTCTCTGTATTTGTCAGAAACCTCAGGGAAGGTAAGTGAAATTTACCCAATAAAAAGCAAGATTTTTATGGGTATCAAATTCAAATAAAAGTTATAACATATCATTGATGCAAATGATTATGTCACATGCTTGGCTCAAAATAATATATGACAAACCAATTAGTTCATGCCACTTGTCGCAACCATGTTCTTTGATGTAGAACAAGTGACGGGCTAATTCTATAATCAATTGGACTGGTCGAAACCTCGGGGGCCTATAACATACCAATTCGAGTCCTGTACTAAAGAACACGAAAAAGATGCACAAAATAATAAATGCGTACAATCCTCTGATTGGTGCTCCTTGCAAAAAAAAAAGAAAAAAAAGAAAGAACAAAGAATCCTCTGATTTAATTTCCGGAGTTGAAGGTGCAACCTAACGTCTATAGAAACTTGTTGTAGGATTGAACCGATTGGTAGCTCTTGCAAATTTTCGAGTTGAGAAGCTGGAAGAACGAAGCTTGATCAAGGGCTTGAATGCTTTATCTCGAACAAACGATTAATTTGAGGCACGATCTCGCTACCTAATTCGTAAACCGTTGTTGTTCTAGATGAATCAGCGCGTAGCTTGGGTGCTCATTGATTCTCCACAAGAGCATGAGAGGGATTTGAGAAGAACTTTGAGAGAGCCTTGAGAAATGCTGGAGGGTGCTCCTAAATTTCCTTGGCTGAAGATATGAACTTTGGAATGGCTTGAACTGTTGAATGATTTGAGTTGTTGGATAATTTAATTTGATGAATTTGTGAAGAAATCAGCACGTTGATCTTAGTACTTGATGATTTTCTGCAAGATGTTGAAGAGTGCTTCAGAGCTCTGGTTGAATGCCAAGCTAAAAAACATCTTCCTCTTCTTTTTATGAGCCTCTATTTATATGTTCAAGGAGATGGGTGTTAGGAAAAATTAATCTTAAAGAAAAGTTCTTAATTGACTTGATTTGACTTGATTGCCAATCAAAACAAAATTTGATGTGAGTTCCAATAAAAAAATATTTGATTTGATTTAATTTCCAATCAAGAGGATTTGATTTCATTTCCTAAAAAGAGAAATAATGTAATCTCCTTTAGGGTTTTCCTGAGGGACCGATGCATTTGGGCTAGCCCAATTTTTTGATTCCATATCTCAAACAGACCAATCTCACAAATCTAGTGGACTCAGTTTCATTTAAAGGCTTTGACCAACTTTTGACTTTAATTAATTAAAATTAGTTATCTATTCTCAATTAATTAATTATGACGAAATTTCAATGCCTACAGGGCCCAAGCAGCTTTTAATTAAAAACGTCCTAAATTGGCAGTTTACCACTGAGCCCGGAATTGGCCTAAGCTTGGTGGGCTGAAGCAGAATTGTATTATGATCAAGACGAATTACTACAAGTCATAACTAATGGTGGATTTCGGCATAATTCCTTTATTTAGGCCTTGAATTTAATGTTTTTGTCGTTTAGGATATGTCTAGAATTCTAAGTACTCTTAGCGTATATTTCCATTTTAATTGGTCCATTTGGGAAAGATTTATTTTTCTTTCTAATTTTCAATTTTTGTAGTTTCCCCAATTTCAAAATACTTTATTTTTTTCAACGAGCTAGGTTTGCTAGGGTTACCTTATAAGAGAGGTTGTAATCTGTATTATTCAATAACTTTTATTCAATAAACAACTCTGAGTTTTAGCTCTCTTCTTGTGGATTCGAGTGCCTATATCATTTGGATTAATACGCTAACTAATCTCTTGTGAATTCCTCTACGTCATTCCTCCTCACTAAAAGTCACTCTACAACAATTCATAAGATAAGATAAATAGAAGATAGGTGCAAAAGACTTATTCGATAATACATCAAAGAAGTCTTTTATATATTCTGTTGTATTGGATGGTAAATATATACAAAAGATTACTATCCAAATCCCTACGACTATACCTATCATATCCCTATATAAAGGATGGTTCAACTTATCCAAATGGATACAATTAGGCAATGTTGTTAAAGATGAATAGCTTTGACCTGAACAACACATATGGAAACAACTAATTTCAATTTGGCACAAATTCCTATATTTGTTTTTTATTGAATTCATCAGTTAATACACTATAGAACATAGAATTCTAAGTTTCCCCCCTCTCTCTAAACTCTTCGTCTCCTCCTTCTCTCTAGAATCTGATCTATAGCAAGTTAAGCGTCGGTCTGGGGGGAGGTGTCGTCCCTCCCGCCTCCCCTTAGGCTTCGTTTACTCCTCTTTTCTCCTCCCTCCTTCACCTCTGTCGGCTGCCCTTCATTTCGCCTTCCTTGGCTCTATGGCCAACCGCCAGCTCTCTCTCTTGGAGATTTCGGTTCTGCTTAATGGTGAGGTTGGGTTCGTTTTTGGCTTGGGGTGGGGTGTTTCATTTGGCACCCAACTGATACCATTCTTGGGTGGTTTCGGTGATGCCTAATGGAGTTGGGGGCACTCATCCGGCACTGGCCGATGTGAGTTTGGGCGGCGGTGTGCGGTGCTTGTTTGGCGGGTCTACGTGGAGATGGAGTTGGTATGCTTTTTCTGGGTTGTTTCATGGCTAGATCTGGGTGTTTAAAGACTCCTGAGGTGGTTTGGGCATCTGTGGCTTGATGGTGGTTTGGCGCAGTGGTGGGCTATTCTAGTTCTCGGGTGATGGATTGTAATAATCCGAAATTTTTAATAAAATTTAGGATTATTTAATTTCGTTTTAATTACTTTAATTGAGTTATTTAATTTCTAATTGCACTTAGAGCCCTTAATTTGCAATTACTACGGTTTATACCCTAATACTTCCAAATTGCTACAAATTCGACCCTAAGGCACGTTTACTTTTTAATCGCGAGCATTACATTTTTATAAATTGATTTCATACGTAATTATACACGTTCATAAACATACACAAGCAATACTAGTACACATACATATGTGCATACATGTACTTTATACATACATACTCACTCCACACTCAACCAACCACCCCACTACTTGTTTCAAATCAACCCAACACCACTCTCCACAACAAAATCAGTCCCCTCACTCTCCCCATGACTGATTTCACACTCCCTCACCCTCACCCATAACTTCCTAACCCACTATGGTACTTCTTTCACCCATCCTACACTCCAAACTCCACCCCAAAACCCATTTTATACTCCCCCAAACCCCAAATTTGTCCACACCCTCTACTACCCCTTTCCTTCACTCTCTTCCTCCTCCAAACTCTCCCAAGAACTCCCAAACCAAGAACACAAAGCTCCATTACCATCCTTCAAATTTTAGAGTGAGAAAAATCAAGAAATTTTGGTTTTCACTTCAAAACATCAACCACAAGCTCCCACCTCTCATCTTCCACTTCAAGATCATCCAACACACTCCAAGGTACCCACATTTCACTACCAAATTCACCCATGGCCGGCCAAAGAGCTCCCTCCACCGGTTTTTCGCAACAACTCATTTTTCGCCAAATCTTCGCAAAACAAGGTAGAAACTCGTACCCAAACTATTCCAAGATTTTAAATGAGTTAGAATAGTCTAGGAGTAATTTATAGTTGATGGGATAAAGCCCCAAGTCAAGGGTTTCACGAAACCCGAGCCAAAACGCTATGTGACCCTTTTTACCCCAAACCGTGTTTTTGTGCTTAGTAAACCTTAGATTCATTGAGGTTCATGTTTTTAACTATTCCAAGCATGTTTAATACTTTAATAAGTGTTTATATGAGTTTGTCAATGAATTTATTGTGCTTAACCTTGTTCTTGATCGTTGTGTTAAAGTTAGGGGCTTAAAGTGTAATTTTGTGAAAGTTGGCATGCGTACTTGTGTATTATTTACGAAACCTTTTTTTATCAACTAAGTGTCACTACTGAAAATTTAGGAGTGTAACAAAATGACCAAAATGCCCTTCGGGTGTAAAATGACCATTTTGCCCTTGTGTGTGTAAGTTACATAATGTGTAGTTTTGTACTTAGTAAAAAAATCAAGGAATTGCGTTTTGTGACAAGTTAGGACTTTATTAACTAAAATAAGGTATTTTTACGTATTTACCCTTTTTGGTGGAAAAATGATCTTTTTGCCCTTGTATTATGTTTATTTATAAAAAGGCCCCAGAGTTTGTAAATTACACTAAGGACCCTTGAACCGCAAAATTACTTTTTTTACCCTTATACTTACTTAAAATTTCGATGGCGACCCATTATTTCTATAAATTACGTTTATGACCCTATACTTTATTTAATTACGTTATGGCCCTTGTTTTCAATTACTTTGGTTTGTGATGACTTGTGAATCGTGTTATTTGATTTTGTGACCCTTAGAATATCATTATCGCTTTGCTTCTACGTTAAGTGCACTTTCCATAAACGTGTTGAATGTTGGAATGGACAACTAGGTTCCCGGGTGGGGTGATCGTACGCGAATATCACATAGACGATGAGAGTAATGGAAAAGTTAATTGGAATTGATTGATGGGGAGTTACCCCGAGATTGTTGTTGAATGGCAGTTCCGCCAAGTGATTGTTTCGAAGGATTGTTTGGCAGTTTGCCATACATAGCCCAGTGGTACAGTTTCGTCCCTGCAAAATTAATCCTTGCGAGGCGGCTGACGGCTGGATTAAGTACGTAACTTATACCTTTCGTCGGGGCCCCCGAGTGAAGGGCAAGCAAGGGGGGAGTAAATCACAGTTTGGTCATAGTCCTTAGTGGTTAACCAAGAGGAAAGTTCTCTAGGTTGAGAACTTAGATGAATATGTAAGTTAATGGCTAGTAATGAAATCAGTTATGTGTTTATTTTCTGCTTTACAATTAATTACCTGTTTATTCCTTTAATTACTGATTTTCAATCATATATGTTGTACTTGTATGTTAAGCAAGGTTGGGAGGGTTAAAGTAGCTATTGAGTGATTTATCGCTCATGGTGTTACACTTTGTGTGGCCTTGGTATAATACTATGATGTTGTTTCGCGACTCGGACGTATTATGCCAGACTGTAATCAAGCACGTATCGTTCGTGTCGAAGGAGACGGTTATTTCGGAGCCGAGGGTTTTCTGGCAGACCAGGCTCAGGAGGAGCCGTGGAATCCAGAATTGAACCTTAATCTGTAGAACCCACCCCTTATTTTAATGTTGGGTCTGTAATATTAATTTCTCAAACTATACTAAGTATTTTATAACGGGTTGCACTACACGTTTTCCAACGTGCACTCTGATGGAAACTCTTTTTATTAAATTAATCCTAATTAGTTGTCTTAATTAATGCTTCCGAAAATTGGGGCGTTACATGGATGGTGGTTCGGTGGCTTTCATTGGCGGATGTACACGATTCCGGTGATCTGAGGTGGTCGACTTGCTGTACGACGGGGCAGCTCACAGGGGCTCGTTCCCCAGGTTCCGAAGGCGGCGTGGATGCAATTTCTGGTTGCCAGTTGTTGTGTGCCTCTCAGGGTTTTAACGTTTGGGCCCAGCCCTTTTCTGACCACTATGGGTTTTTGGGTGTTTTCCTTGGACTAATTGTAAATTTGGGTTTTGACCATCGGGGGTTCCATCAATTGGCTTCTTACCAATCTGTGGTTTGCGTCTCGGATTAGACAATTGTTGTTTTCTCGTTGCTGCTATTAGTTTTGTAACAATTTCAAGATTAAAGAAATTTTTTTTGCCTTTCAAAAAAAATAAAATCAGTTGATACACTCTATATAAAAGGATGGTTCAACTTATCCAAATGGATACAGGAAGGCAATGATGTTAAAGATGCATAGCTTTGACCTGAATAACACATATGGAAACAACTAATTATTTCAATTTGACACAAATTCCTATATTTGTTTTTTGTTGAATTCATCAGTTAATACACTCTATATAAAGGATGGTTCAACTTATCCAAATGGATACAGGAAGGCAATGCTGTTAAATATGCATATCTTTGACCTGAATAACACATATGGAAAGAACTAATTTCAATTTGACACAAATTCATATATTTGTTTTTTTATTGAATTTATCAGTTAATACACTCTATATAAAGGATGGTTCAACTTATCCAAATGGATACAGGAAGGCAATGCTGTTAAAGTTGCATAGCTTTGAGCTGAATAACACATATGGAAGCCAACTAATTTCAATGTGACAAATTCCTATATTTCCTTTTTATTGATTCATCACTCCCTACATGCACCCTATATATAGGATGGTTCAATTTATCCAAATGAATACAAGAGCCAAGAAATGGAGAAGGCAATGTGGTTAAAGATGGGGATTGCCATTGTGTTCATGCTACTAACGTTGGGCTTCACTGCAGAGGCCAGAAGACCAGAAGAAAGATGGATTTCCACCGGTTTTGGGAAGCTACCAAAAAATGATCCTCGAGTCCCTCCATCTGGTCCATCACCGGGGACAGATCTCGCACCAAAAAATGCTCCAGTCCCTCCATCTACTCCATCGTCTAGGACATTTTTGGGGGTCATGAAGGCCGATAATATCGTATGACCATCTGTTGGAACTTTAAGTATTTTAATATTAAAAATATGACTTTTAATTATTTCACTTATTATTTGGAAATTGTAAGTCACAGTTAACTTGGTATATGAGGTGGAATATTCTATCCTCGGAAACTAAGTAAGGAGAGATAGCACTAATTATTGGTGTATTATGTGTCTATGTGGTACAATGAATGGAGTAATTGTTTCATGGCCTTATCACTTGAGTTGGAATCTATCTAATTATTGGCTTTGTATCTAATTAATGGACTAATTAATTGATTCATGCATCACATGGGGAGGAGACATAAGGATTGACTAACTTACTTCAAGCTTCTATATATATGCATGCATTTCGTGTGTGAGCAAGAGAAGAAGCAGCCGAAGGCATTGAGGCCTGAGGCAATGATCAAGGCTCTCTACTATACCTCCATATTTTGAATTGTGTACAGAGAGAAAATCAAACAAAATGTAAGGGTATTTATTTGGTGGAGCTTTGGGTTCTAACTTATTTGTGCAGGGTGGTTTGAACCAACATGACTTATTAGTCGGGTTGTTGTATTCTGGGGGAGATAGTCCATGTGGAAGTTTTGCTGCATCGGCTAGTGGTTTAAGATTCAACCAGCCGCAGAGGGCTTGAATCTCCTTAAAGAAATTGAAATATCCACGCCTCAGTCAGATATTTGTGTATTCCATTTATTATGGATAATTTTGTAATATCCACAGTGATTTACTTGATATATAAGTGGATATGTGTACTCATTGAGATGCATGGATGAGGCTGTCCGTGGAGTAGGAAATTAATTTGGCTTAAAACCAAATTTATCCGAACCACGTAAACACCTTGTGTGTTCTCTTGGCTTGATTTATTTGCTCCATAACTAATTTGCGGTAAGAACCCCAACACCATCCAAATGTTTGTTTTTTTGGTTACAATATGGAAATAAAAGTTATATATTATCAAATTTTGCTGCCATAGAATACAAGCTTGTTGGTATTTCCTTTAGATTTTTTCTTGTATTTTTATTTTTTTGCTCGTCTTACAATGTCAAAACAAGCAATTGACATAATACCGACCATGAAAAGGCGTTTAAGGCTTTTGCTTTGGGCCCTTAAAAAATTATCAAAGTGAGGAGGGCCCCCAATTCTAGTTCTATACCAGTTAAATAGACTTAAAAAATTGTGCTCATAGTGATTAAAATTTTTTCCAAAAAAAAAAAAAAAAGTAAAACAGCTCAAACTGTATAAAAATATGCATTGGCAAAAGAATAAGATCACTTTGTCGTACAAAGTTAAAAATGTTATTGACAGAATACCAACGGGAAAAAAAGGTAAACAAGGCTTTTGCTTTGGGCCTTGAAATAAATGAAAATAAGGGTCTCCAAATCTAAGGGGTAAGTCTGACGGTTAGAGTTTGGGACTTAAAGGTTTGCTCCACTTTAAAACTCAGATTCGAAAACTCTTGGTGCTGTCAGCTCTTATGAGGCCAGTCCGATACAAAATCAGAAAGGTCAGAAATTTAAAAAATAAAATGCAGCTAACAAGGGCATATGACATATAAAATTCGTTCATCGTTACTTTAATGAAATGTTTGATGCTAGAATTATTTATTTTTGGATTTGATTTTTTTTCTTTATTAATTTGTCCTTGTTGAGCTAATCAGAAAAGTAGCAATTGTTGTATCATAAACTACTAGCATGAACTCATGTTATGTACGGAAACATGAAATAAAACGACGTGTTCTCCCTTTTTTTTTTATTAGCTAAAAAATTGTACTTTCACCAAAAGAGTGTATTGAATTATTAATGGATTACTTAGATTTAAAGAGTATAACAATTCTATTGTCTACTCTTCGTGACTCTATTTTCCATGGTGATTGATTTGGCTATAATCATAATCTATATGTGTGACTTTTCACAAATAATTGAAGTCAAACACCCTAGAGGAAAACGTGTCATAATTTTTTGACGATCATTGTTGTTGAAAAAAAGGCAAAAGTATAGAAGTATAAAAATGAACTTAGATTAACATCTTTATGCATGCAAGTTATATATGTAGCAACTTTCATAGAATAGTTAATAGCCCAGTGTTTAGATTCTTCCACAACCTAAATGTGGAATTGACAACTCATGTGCCAAAGCACATTGTGGTGCCAAAAAATATTGTGAAAAAGGTACTCCACAACTTACCATATATGGTGGTTAATATATAGTTGTGGTTTCTTGAGGTTGTAATGAGTAAGTATTTATGAATATCCTTCTTATAATTTTGGTGCTACTACTGAATGCATGCATGGGAATCACAGCACGCAAAGTAAAGAAGTAAAATAGTAATAACATATTTTAAATTCTCGCCCTAAAAGTTTTTTTGGGTAAATGCCCTAAAAGTTTTTTTAAGTAAATGATGTTTTGATAGCTTTATAAATAAGTAGTCTCTTGTGGCCTCATATATTCCAGAATAAAATGACACAATCTCAGTTTAAGAACAATGTGTTATTGTGAATTCTCACAAATTTCGTCGTCTAGCTAGCTAATTCTAAAATATTTTACTACAACATAAGTTAGAAACTTGCTAGTTTTTTCTAATAGGTTGTATACAATCATGGATATAATTCGTAACATAGACAACTAATTAAAAGGTCTCAACTACTTAATAGGATGTTTTGATACTTTTCTGCTGATATTTTGGGGATGCTGCTATCTCCTTTTCTATATTGTTGTTGCCACTCTACTCTGCTGATTCAACTCTGTCCTTCCAGGGGCCTTGAGATTTATGAAGCCCCAGTTAAGTCTTGAAAATTGGGCCTCTTAATTTTTCTATATAAAATATTTTTTTTGAGATGAGATACAAAATGGCCTTGTGGTACAATGGCATGCTCATTGCTTGTTATTGTGTGGAAACTAAAGATCATGGGTTCCAACCTCACTGCCCTATTGTTTTGAAACAAATTTTTGTACAAACTCAAAAATTGTTCGCATAGAAATGTGGAGAGGATTGAACACACAACCTTCTATATAAATGATACCATTCATTGCACTACACCACCTAAAGCTATTTGTTAAATGCTCGACATACTTAATATTTAATATATCTCTATATTTTGGGGACCCAAAAATGGGTTTTTTTTGGTGGGCCCCAAACCCAGGCCTGCCCAGCCTGCCATCAGGGCTGGCCTTGTGTCCTTCTACTGTTATCTCGATAGCTACTGCTGCTACCCCTTGGAGCTTGATTCATATTACCATATACTTTAGCTTGAGGTAGCTAAATGATAGCTGCTTGGGGATGTCCACAACAATCTGGGCTCTTCTTATTTTCAAGTTTTTGCGCACCAGACCGATTGTTGCTTACTATATATAATTGCTTATCACTAATTTGCTGCTACTTAATTTGTAGCTCTGGGGTTAACTCTGATTAATCGATTATGTACTGCATATAAGGGATTCTAATGGGGTCACCGTACCACTGTACCTTGTAATTACTTCTCTTCCTTTTGATCTTGGTTGAATTCTTGCCAACCTCGATCCATCAACGAGGTCACATCTCGCACCATACTTTTAGCCTCCATTGACCTGATCGACCCAGAAAGGAAGCTCTCGTCTAGAACATTTATCAAAGTGAGGAGGGTCCAAACTGTTGAAGAATAAGTAACAATTGTTATATTTATGAACGAATATAAAATTAGAGTAAGAGATAATCTGGCTTGTTATTAGAGAGGCACGATGTCACTGTCCTAAAGTTGCTATTGCCTCCCCACGCAAGGGTATTGATGAACAAATCATGGCCAAGCCTTCTTGATGTTTGCGCCCACCGGAAGTAGTATGAACCGTCTATGATCGAAGTTGCCCAAATTATAAGAATATAGTGAACAAATAATTCAAGGAGGGGAAGAGAGAGTTTTTAAATTCTTCAGATAGTATTCTGACGTTAAAACAAAGAAGCCTTTTAAAGGCATATGTTGCATCTCTCCCTAAAAGTCACAACTCTTGGGGATTACACTTTCAAATGTAGAGACTCCTATTTAAATGGTGACTCTTGGATTTAAATTAAAACAATTAATAATAAGTTTAAAACTTAAATATTCCAAGAATCCCCCACAAGTTTTAAACCTTAAAAGAATAGCATAGTAATATACAAAAAGAAAACAAAATAAATATCATGGGCAACTATCATATTGTGCAATAGGTGTAGGTGTCTTTCGGACTTGAACCTCACTTAGTGTTAACAATTTCCCTCTAAAGAGTCATAGTGAACTTAGTCATGAACTTGACCCTTTGAGCCAGAGTGTGACACACAAAATACCGATATCAGACAAGGTTCACGGGGTAGCACTATTATAGGCCATGCGCTGAACTTGATGATTCTCATGAGAATTTTTGAGAATAGCCCAATTCCCACGATCGCGGCCTCATGACGGCTCTCACTTAGGTGAATCCTCTGAGGATAGAGGTGACGGAGGTCTATCCCGCGACAATATAAGCACCTTGGATTCATTCAGGGTTAAATCCTTCCTTAACCAGTGACATTTACATCAGCACTAATGCCTTAGGGATGAGCAAGAGTAAGTTGTCATTTTTCTCCTTTATTCAAAAGTGTTGGAATTACAAGTCACACAGTATGGATTGTTTCTACCCATTGAACCACCTTCATGGGGTCCCCAATCACAGAGGTTGGGTTACATCCCTAGGTGACTTCTTTTGGGCTTAGGCCCATTCCCCTCGACATTTTATTTTATGTAAAGGATCTATCACTCGCTAGTCCAAAGGCTATTATTCCTCTCAGGAGTTAAACAATTTACTCATATATGCCTCAGTAATTGGCTTCTCAAAGCCTTATTCTCCTTGTAATTTAGGAGTTAAATTTTTAAGCGCTAACTTTCACGCATTATACTTGAGTACTCTTTAAGAAGTGTCTACTCACACTATCTTGATTCATGCCGTCTTTATACAGTGCACCTGTCAAATTTCCAAACACAATTCTCCAACACAAAAGTAATTAGTGCTTTGATAAGAGAGTAAACCAACATTGAATTGTAGTCGCATCACAAAAACATACACAATTCCCTTGTAAGATATCTTGACTAAGATGTTCACAATTCAAGAAACATAAAGAAAGTGCACATTTACCCCCACATTATTCATCTTCCTTAATGAAGATATGTGTAAAGAATAAAGAGCCACAAACAATATAATTTAAAGCATCCTTACACGAGAAAATCTCAAAAGGAATCAAAACCCCATATTTCTATCTTTCTTAAAACAAGGCCACATATTATATTTCATAACTCTGTGATAATTAATTATCAATGAAAACAATTGAAATAATGTCACTGAAAGATAATTAAGAAATAGGTCCAGTGCTCCATATCATAGGAAGTCTAAACCACATTGTCACAATCATCATGCTGAAATCATAAGTAAAATTACTTTCCTAGTCTCAACATCACTTTCATACTAGTATAAATGAAATGGTGCTTAAATAAAGTTTTGAAGCTTTCTTGAAAATAAGTAATGCCCCATATTTTCCCACAAGATTCAAAACTTAGTAACATAAGGAATAACATACGAGGTAGATGGAAGAACCGAAGTTAAAGTTATCTACATTATAAGTCAATAGAAGACTAACAGTTAACAATAATCCTCTAATTCTAACAAAACAGTAAGAAACAATTTCCCAAATGAACAAAAACTATAAACATATTCCGAAAACCGTTGTTCAAAAGATTATGAACCACGTTATAAACAAGGCACACTAGAAGAAAATTGACCTATAGTGACATGCAAAATTTGTCAGTAAAAGGTAAAAAATTGTCACTAAAATGTTTCAGTGACGTAAATTTTATTGTCATAGAGATGTCACTTAATGTGTGTTGCTAAAAATATATAGTGACAACTTTTTACAAATGCGTCACTAATGATCATTTCTTTTGTGACAAAGAGAAGTCGTCACTATAGAGTTAGTTTAGTGACAACATCCAAAAGTAACAAAAAAGGGGGGCCTGATTGACAACTACAGGTTTCGATCCCGCCACCTCACGGTAGATGCAACTTTCAGGTTCACCCTTCTGACCACTGAGGCAAGCACGTACTATCATGCAAGGCTCTGTCTAAAAAATATTTAGGCTCCGTTTGTTTTGGGCGGAAAACATTTTCTAGAAAACGATTTCCCTGGAAAACGTTTTCAAGAACGTAAAACATTTTATGGTGTTTAGTTGTGACAAAAAAAACATTTTCTGGAAAAAGTTATCTAATGTTTGGTTGACATCATTGATATCACAATTGACCAAAATGGTCATTTTGTGAGAATAAAAAATTACCAAGCTAATACTCATCAATATCAAACCAAAGGTCCAAAACTCACGTGCTCTACTTTCTTTTTTTTTTTTTTTTTTTTTTTTTGGGTAAATAAGCTTGAAAATAAAAGAGGCTAAACGGATATACAGCCTACAAGGGGCATACCCCAGGGAGGACAAAACAAAGCAATCGGAAAAGAAAAGAAAAAAGAAATACAATAGGGGAGGCCAAGATGGCTACAAAGGAAAAGATGACAAGGTGAACATAAACTAAGCATAGCCTATCTAGACTACAAAACAATGAGATCTGATCCATGGATGAACTATTCTGGACCAACAGTGTGAGCATGGGATGCATATGACCTTCAATATCCCAGGAACTTGGAGCTTGGTACTTGACTGATTGCTTGCAATAGCAGACAGCTTCAAATTACAACACAACAACAAAATGATAGTAGCATGAGCAGTGGAACATAACATGGGAGGACAACCCCCTCCCTAAGGGAGTCAAACAGCGCTAAGGGACATCCCCCCAAAGCTATGAACCTGTGATGAACCAATCAAGATCAACATGATACAACTGAGCAATGGCACTTCCATAGCAGAAATACACTCAGGGATTTCTAGAAAAATGGACAGCATTCTGTTTGAAACTTGGAGGCCTCACGCAAAATGATCAGCTTTCACAAGGCACACAATTAATGCAGGATTGAAGGAGCAAAACAATCTGCTACTACAACACTAGCAGCAACAACAGGTGTCATTTAAGGACACAAACTCCCAAACGGGTAAAGCAAAGAAACCAAACATAGCAGCAGTAGAATACAACATTCAGCAAATCTGGGCTATGGCAGAAGCAGATCTGGGCTATGGTATAGATACAAAACAATAGCAAAACTGAACAGCCACTAAGCAATAACATACTGCTGAGTAAAACCAACAACACAATGAAGAAAGCAAATGTTCGCTACAAACATGATCCGGGTAGTAGCAGAACATGGCCAACAACTTGCAGCAGCAGCAGTAAGTGGAAAAGTTTGCAATTAACAGCAGCAGAATCAAAAGGAAAGGGAGAATAAACCCATTGGAAGTGGACTCACACTACCAACACCCTCACAGCCTCACCCTCCCTCTCTACTTTTGTTATGCTCACAATGGGTTTAAGGGGAAACCAACCTGTCTCCCTCTACTTACAACATGCTCCATCCATTAAATTTCCCTCTGAAAAAGGAATGAAGCTCAAACTCACAGCTCACAGGGAGCACACAGTATAGTAGGCCTCTCCCTCATAGCAATTACCAACCAACAATGCAGCACAAGGCAAGAACAAAGAACCAATTTAGCTATATAAGGCTCAAAGGAGTACAGGTAGCTACCTGAATAAATAGAAGTACTAGCAGTTAAATACACATAGTCAGAACTAGTGAAAATAACCTGCACACACAACTACCCAATTGGGCCATTAGCATAGGGAGCATAACTACCACACTTGGATGTCCCTCTAACTTGCACCACCTGTGACTGTGAGCAAAGGAAACAGAATTTAGAGCATTGTATCCATAGTAACTGAAAGTAAATAAGTGACACAACTCAACCACATATGCAAAATGTTAAGTGTTGGACTGAGTTGGGATGTTCCATGCTTCAAGCAAAGTTATTGGACCAGGTGGCATTTTGCGTAAGGACAACAACCTGCACCTAATCTCAGTACATATCTTAGCCACCAAGGAAGGTACACTATGATTCAGATTCTGGAATTTCCTAAGATTCCTTTCAATCCAAATCTGATATAGGGAGACTGTGAAGGTTAGTTTGATCAAAGTACTCTTGAGACCCTTACCCCCAGCTGTAGAGACAAAGCTGGCAAGATTGATAAGGGATTGAGGCTGCCACCTGAGCTTAGATTTAAGGGATACGGTATCCCACACCTGTTTAGTGAATGGACAGTTGAAAAACAGGTGATCTATGGATTCCTCAGCAGGGCAGAAACTACAACAAGATGTGCTTTTGAGACCAAACAGCACAAGTCTATCCTCAGTGGATAACCTATTCTGAATTGCAATCCAGCTGATCAGACTACATTTGGGGATATGTGAGGGAAACCATACACTATTGCTCCAGCCAATGGTGGGAAATTTGGGTCTCAGCTCTTCCCACAAGGAGGAAATGGAGAAAATACCATCCGGGGTAAGAGTCCACCTGCAAGAGTCAGCAGGAGGAGGGAGAGAGTTGTTAAGAGTAGGAAGATGGGATCTGATCTCATTCAACTCCCTAGTAAAACAACTACACCTGGTACGATTAGTGGCACTTAAAATAGAGGACACCATGGTATTATCAGGCAGCCCAGTATCATAAATCACACGATTACCAAAGTGTTCAACAAGAGGGCCAAAGGGGTGCCAATTGTCATACCACAATGAAATGGTGGATCCATCACCAACTAGGAATTTAATAAAGGGCTGAATGAGGGAACGAAGTTGCAACAACTTTCTCCAAGTCCAGGAGGGACTGCTGGGAGTCTTAACCTGCCAAAAACTTCTCCCTTTAAGTAAGTAAGATTTAACCCATTGGCACCACATGGATTGCTCTCCTCCAGAGACAAGGAACCAAATGTGTTTGGCCATGGCAGCCTTGTTCCAGATTTGGAGAGATTTGAATCCTAAACCTCCCTCTTTCCTAGGGGAGCACAAATGTTCCCAAGAGACTTTGGCACCAGTGTGCTTGAGATCAGAGCCAGTCCAGAAGAAAGACCTAAGGATACTCTCAATATCCTTGACCACCTTCTTAGGCAGAATAAAGATAGATGACCAATAGGTTTGCATGGAGAATAGGACAGACTTAACCAACTGGATCCTCCCAGCATAAGAGAGATATTTATTTGCCCAAGATTTAGTACGATTTGTAATTCTATCTATTAGGGCTTGACAGTCAGAATACTTGAGCTTAGAAGAAATAAGGGGAACTCCCAGATATCTCACAGGGAGAAAACCCTCATGAAAGTGCAAAGCATCAAGTATAGCATGTTTGGCAGTGGGAGGAACACCAGAGAAGAAGATGTTGCTCTTCCCAGGGCTAGGGGAGAGGCCAGATAAGGCCTGAAACTCAGAGAGAGCTTCCTGGATACATGGAATGGAACTGAGCTCCCCTTTGCAGAAGATCATGAGATCATCAGCAAAGCACAAGTTAATTATTTTTGTTTTATCACATCTCCAGTGGAAGTGAAAATTAGGACTTTGTGATTTCTCCTTAAGGAGTTGGGTGAGGACTTCCATGACAATAACAAAAAGGTAGGAGGACAAAGGATCACCTTGTCTTAAACCTTTCTTACCCATAATAGAGCCAGTGGCTTCTCCATTAATGCTAAGAGAGTAATTTGCAGTGATGATACAGGCCTTAATCCAATTAATCATTTGGGGATGGAAATTCATTGAGATAAGAATGTCCCATAAGAAATCCCATCTAACATTATCGTAAGCCTTCATAATATCCACTTTAAGAGCACATTTAGGAGAAGGGGATGCCTTATGATAATCCTTCATGATTTCTTGGGTGAGAAAGATATTGTCAGTGATTCTCCTACCCTTCACAAATCCAGATTGAACTGGATCAATGACGTGGGGCAAAGCAGTTTGAATTCTTTTTGCAAGAATTTTAGCTATGCATTTGTAAATAGTATTACAACATGAGATGGGTCTATAATCCCCAACCTTGGTGGGATTGGGAACCTTGGGGACAAGAGCAATGGATGTAGAGTTTGCCTTAGTGAGGAGTCTGCCTGATCTGAAAAAATTCCTCACAGCAGAGGTAACATCATTGCCAACAACACTCCAAGACTTCTGAAAAAACCCTGCATTGTACCCATCAGGGCCAGGGGCTTTGTTAGAATTAAGAGACATGAATGTCTCTTTAATTTCCTGATTGGAAATCTCAGAAATCATGGCATCCCTTTGGAAATCTAAGAGTTTGGTGGAAACCAATTGATTAACCCTAGAGGATCCAGAATAGTCAGAGACATGGGCAGTCCCCAAGAGAGAGGTGTAGTAATCTACAAATGTAGATTTAATTTCAATAGGATCATGAGTGATAGTACCACTGGGGAGAACCAGACTAGTTATTTTATTCCTGTTCCTGTTGTGAGATATAGACTTAAAGAAATAGGAAGTACATTGATCCCCCAATTTAAGCCATTGAACCCTAGACTTCTGCATAGCAAAACTTTCCTCAGCCCTGGCCAAGATAAGATATTGCTTACACAAGTCTCTTTCAAGTGTCTGCTTAATTGGATCAGTGGGATCAATACCTAGATCATACTGAACCTGGTCAAGCTGCTGCCTAGCAGCCAATGTTCATTTGGAAATGTCACTGTACTCCCTAGTGTTTAGATTCTTAAGCTCAATTTGGAGAAGTCTGAGCTTTTCACAAGCAACATACATGGGATTACCAATGATCACACCCCTCCAAACTTTCTGGACAGTAGATAAGAATTTAGGATGCTCAGCTAGAAAGTTAAAGAATTTGAAAGGTTTATGAGCCCTCCTGGATTCAGGATTTAAAAACACAATAGCAGGAGAGTGATCAGAAATCCCAGGGGGAGGGAAATGGACATTGGAACAAGTGTGGGTCTTAGTCCAATGTTCATTAACTAAAACCCTGTCAATTTTGGTAGCAATGTATTGAATGGAAGTCTGCTTGTTGGACCAGGTGAATTGACAACCAGTGTATCTAAGGTCTGTAAGTTCAGTGGAGGCAATGCATTTGTTGAAGTCCTCCATGTGAGGAGGCCAATTCTGATCACCACCAATCTTCTCAGATTGGGATCTAATAGCATTGAAGTCCCCTAAAATAATCCAGGGGTCAGTACATGTCCAATTAATCAAGTCATGCCAGAGCTCCTCTCTCTCCATGTAGAGATTAGAACCATAGACAAATGTGGCAATAAACTTGAGATTCCCATCCAAGGTCTGAACATTACAGTGGATGGCTTGGGTGGACTGACCAAGGATACTCAGATTAAGAACAGCAGGGTCCCATACCACACAAATTCTACCACTTGGGGCAATAACAGAGTTATGAGCAAAAGACCAAAAGGGAAACATGGATTTAAAGGTCCTAGAACAATTAACCTCTTTTATTTTATGCTCAATAAGGCCAAAAAGTGATACTTTATTGGTTTTGACAAAAGAAACAACCTCTTTTTGCTTGATAGGGTCATTAAGACCTCTCATATTCCAGAACCCAAAATGAAGAGGGGTTTTAGACATCAAAAACAATGGATAGAAAGAATTAGCATGCTATCAATAAGGGAAGGAGAACTTTTTGTGGAGTGGGGTAGACTTTTTTCCCCCTTGACTGTTCCCTTGATTGTATCTCTTATTGCTCTTCTTCTTCTTGCTACCGCTTGAGGAATTAGAGGGAATGGGCAGTGAGGATGTGACCCCTTTTCCACCCCCCTGACCATTACCATTAGCCTTATCAATCCCCGGATCAACCACCCAAGTACTGTCCTCCAAATCAGACTTTAGAGGTTGAGGTAGATTAGGGACCTCTTTTAAAATGGCTGCAGTTGACTCTGAGCTAGCTGGAAGACTATCATCCACCAAAATTTCCTCATCTATAGCTTCACTGTCATTATCCGAGAGAGGAACTTCTGCTTGAACACCCCCAAGAGATGTATCAGTAGTGATGGGGACGAATTTAGTGACAGCTTCTAAAGCTGTAATCCCCCCTTTTTCCACGGCTGCAGATCTGCCTATGACCTGCCATTCCTCAACAGCTGGTTTCTGCCTTTTAACACCAAAGTGCTCAGAGGTGCTTGAGGTAGAAGGAACAGAAGAGTGCTTGGACGTACATGATTCAGTTGAATGACCAAAGATCCTGCATTTAGAACAATTTGAAGGCAGCCACTGGTATTCAATAAGAACCACTACAGAATCACCATTAAGTGTAACTTGAACTTCACTAGGTAGCTCCTCCCCAGCTTCAATTTCTACACATACCCTAGCGAAATCCAATCTCTGCCTTTTAGCAGTAGCATTATCCACATGAATAGGCGTCCCAATTGAACTAGCTATACGACTAAGCCCTGCCTCCGTCCAGCATTCAAGGGGTAATTTGTGTATCTTGACCCAAGCTGGAATAGATGAAGGTTGTTCCGTGGAGGGGATCAACATTCTTCTCCAGTCTTTAAGAACCAGGTACCTTTTTGAGAAGAAATATGGGCCTCCATCTAGAACCTTCAGTTTTGTAGCTTCATCCATGAACTCAAAGAAGAAACAAGATCCCACTTGTTTAATGGAGATAGGAGCACAATCCTTCCAAGCATTTTGCGCTGTAGCCCTTAACAGTGCAAAGGGCATTCTCCCATCTAGGAAATAGCCATAGAGGCAATGGTTCCAAGCTCTATCATCTATGTGCAACTCATCTAATTCCACAATCGCATTTTTCCCTCTTCGTAATTCAGGATAATTTTCTAGTTTCATGACTTTTGAAGGCTCCTGAGCACTAAATAAAGCTGCCCAATTCCTACTTTTACCTGCATCTCTGTTGTTCGCAGGTTTCTGAGCTGGATAACCTTCCTGTTGAGGAACTGGCTTGGGTTGTGCTTCTGTTGGACCATGCTTGGCTTCTGAGTTAAAACCAATTTTAAGAGCATGCTCACCCTCCCTATCTACTGGAATGGAACCATCATTCCCGTAGTTCTCCATAAGGCGAGATAATTGGGTCTTAAGCTCAGTACAGTCAATCTTGATACCTGAGTTTTGCATCTCATCCTCCAGGGATCGAACAATGGAGGAAAGCTTTTCCTCAGAGGCTAAACGATCTCCCTCTTGCTGGAAGACCTGTTGGAGTATACGGGATGGGCTTGACTTGGCTGTTGTAGGACTGGGGGGACCGAGATGGATCGATTTCCCATGGGTTGGGTTTCTTAGGTTGTTGCTGTGGTTTGGGTCAGGATTTACACCTGTATAGTGTGAGTTAGGGTTTGGACTGGTTTTTGTGGGACTGTGGGGGCCAAACGAGGAAGCAGGCGATTTAGGGTTTCCGAATGTGTGAAACGGTGGTGGAATGGTTTCCTCTGTTTGGTTAGGGTTTTGCGGATCACCAACAAGTGGAGTGCTTGAGTTAGGTTGAAGGGTAGATGGATCGATATTGAGATTAGAACTCAGCTTAGACCGCAGTGGGTAGACATCCGACTGAGCGATGCAGGGCTTTTGCGTGTATTGATGTGTACCAGAATGCTGCGGAGTACCTTGAACATCTGAACACAAATCTGAGTAGGCTGGGAGCGTGGCTATGGTGGATGAACCTCCGGACTGGGAAGTTTGTGTAGAACGTAGGCTGGATTGGAGATTAGTACCATTTCCTTGCTTCTTGCGAACCTCATGAGAATCGATTGCCCTCTGCCCTAGACCATCAGCCATGGCAGAACCAGAAGAGACCTCCATTTTAGGGTTTCACTTGGAATCGCTCGAATCGTAAGAGTCGCCTGGGAGAGATGATGACGTCATTTTTTCCTTGTTAGTCTTTATATTTGTAACTTCTAATCTGGGAGGCTTTGCTTGAATTCTTTCTTTCCTTTCCCTAACCTGCAGCAGGTAAAAATGGAATTATTTTCCTTCTTTCAACGCTTTGATAAAATTGAGAAAAGTAAAAGCCCATTGTCTGGATTCTCTGGAATAAGGCTTGAGAATGGTGAAGTTCCCAGCGATGTTCAAGAGGCTAGCAGAGGCGTTCGAAGTGGCGGCGGCAAAGGTAAGAGTGATGAGCAAGAGTACTTGCCACAAGAGACGGTGGAGGATCGGTGAATAGAGAGAGGGGAAGAGAGATTTGGGAGTCGTTTGTGAAGAGAGAGAGAGAGAGAGAGAGAGAGAGAGAGATCGAGAGAGATCTGTCGGGGGTGAGAGAGAGAGAGTATTCCTGGTATATAGAGTAGCGGGAGAAGGATGGGAGTAGACGGGAGGTTCTTGGAAAATGATTTCCGGATCTAAAATCGGGAAATTATTTTCCGACTGTCAAGGGTGGTTTTCCGTTGACTTAGGAAACGGTTTTCCGTTGACATTTGTTTTCCATTGTACCAAACATTAGAAAACATTTTCTATCGGAAAACATTTTTCAGAAAATGATTTCTGCCCTAAACAAACGGAGCCTTAAAGTAACATTGGAAACCGCCATATATATGTGTATTTATATTATACTATCAGAAAACAAAATTATATTTCTATTATTTATATACTCCCTCCGTCTCTTTTAAGTGATCCCTATCCGAATACATGCAATTTCAAACCCATAAAAAAAATTTCTTTTTATAATTTTTTATACCAAATTTGAAGTGCTCATTGAGTACTTTAATTTGGTGCAGAAAACTAAAAACGTTCTATGGAAGTACATTTTTTAACGTCCATAAAAATACACGTTTCCCAAAGGTATCACTTAAAAAGGGACGGAGGGAGTATACTTTTATGGATAAAGGATACTCTCAAATAAATTATTTATATTCAATTAAATTTTTAAACAACTTTGATTCATTGAAAATCTAATCACTAAGAAAACTTTTCTACAAATATCTAATTTAAAAAAAGTCGAAATAAAAATGGGAAATAATTTTTACACTCCCCTTTTATCTCTAAACACTCCATTTTTGTCTTTCTTCACTTTGAAATTACCAAAATTACCCTTACATCATGAGTCATTTGTTCCATATGAAGGGCAATTTAGTACTTTCATGTGAATAAAGAAAAAAAAATGGAGTATTTGGGGAAAAAATAAGGGTGTGAAAATCAATTCTCATAAAAAAAAAGTCCAAATATTTAGTGACCCCATTTATTTGTTTTGTCACTAACGTATCTCTTTAGTGACAAGATTTATTTTTTTGGCCTCTGAATGATAACCTTTGGTGACAACATTTTACAGTTTGTCATTAAATATAGCTATTTAGTGACAAGATTCATTTATTGTCACTAAATATAATATTTTAGTGACAACTTCACTACCGTCACTGAAAGCATGATTTTAGTCACAACTTTTGAGTTGCCACAAGGTTTTTTGTCACTATAACTCATTTTTCTTGTTGTGGCAATAGCAAAATCCAAACGTAATAATACCCAAAGTGATTCACACTAACTCAAACAAATTCTAGTATAAATTATCCCACCGACCGGTACAAAAACCAACCTACTGTTAAGATTAATCGAAAACAAAAATTCAGTCTTAAACACATAAGCCTATATAAGGTTCTGATATTATAAATTTAAAGGCATCTCACTATTGTTTTGCATTAAGAGTCTAATACTCAATAAAAGAGATAAAATTACCCACTGACATAAAAAATGAGTTAGTGTTCAAAACTTTGAAAAAATTAGCAGTTTGAAAAATTAAATAAATAAATAAAATTCAACAGCATTCACAACTTTTCTCCGTGACTTTTCCAAATAGTCACACTTGTTGGTTCAAACCCAACACTCACATTTTTGGATGTAAATTAACCAACGGATGCCTTCACCATTAATATTGTTCTCTTCCAATTGGGAGTTTTCAAAGAGTCAGCAACTCTTCAACATTGATATCGACTTCTAATCGATATTAATCAAACATTGTGACTCTTGCAAGATGTATTACTCATTGGCATTGGACATTAGTTGGCTACAAACAAGTGCCAAAGCACCCATTCACATATAATTTGACCAACAGTGAAAATCCTGACTTTCCCGAATGGGGTTTTCATTTCTCAATCGACACCGCTTGGTAAGCGACGACCACGGACAAATTAGAAAACAAAGTTTACGAAAACAGAGGACTGAGATAATATATTGCACCAATGACATGTTGCCTAACCCGTAGTGCATGAAATACATGAAAGCAAAGATGAACCCTATTCACACAGGACAAAGGAAGCAATCAAGTTTGAATATAGACAAATTTGGGTTTTCTAGATCAAAGATCCATCAACAGATTATTCACGATTAAAAATCGTCGAACTAAAACAGATTTGTGTAGACAAATTGTATAATGTGTGAACTGAACTTGTCGAAGAGTTAAGAAACCATGGTCGACGAACAACGGATAATAAAACAGGGACTTGTTACAAACAGGTTGGGTGCACATGTGAACTTCAAAATTCTCGGTAAATACAAACAAAGAAAACTACCAATTTTGAATTCAGAGAAGCGCAATTTTTTAGATCCAAAGATTATCACAAAAAATTCTCGTTAAATACCCAAGAAATTTGATCGACGGTTACGCATGAAGAAATCAACACTTTATTAGATATTTTTCGAAAACAGAGGGATCGACAATTACTCATGAAGCAGTGAACAACTATATGACGACAATTTCCCACTAACTAAAACAATGAATTTGGCTTTTTCTGAACACAAAATCTGAAACCAAAAACTCAGAAACGATGCAATTGAAAAAGGCTTAGTAGCAACTTTAGATTGTTGAAGAATAAGTAACAATAGTTATATTTATGAACGAATATAAAACTAGAGTAAGCGATAATCTGGCCTGTGATTATAGAGGCACGATGTCGCTGTCTTAAAGTTTATTTGATCAGAAGAAAAAATCTATATATAACTCGCCCTAATAGGAGCATCAGAAACACAGATCGAAGAAAGGTGAGAAGGGATGTTAAACCATCCAATCTAGTGATAAAAGGCCCTTCAAAAACTGGGATGCAACCCAATGGGCAGCACATTACAACTCCTAGCAGTCCAACTACAAGAAAAACTATAAGAAGATCTCAGGCTGCGAATGTCCTCAATAATTGTGGCAAGCTCTCAAGGTGGAACATCCTCCGTTGAGCACAAATGAATCATTATTTTGTCGTCACTCTCAATGATAGCTTCACAAATCTGATTATCAACCAATAGCTTCCCCACAAGTCGGATGGCAAGAGCATCCCCATGTGAGGCTAATAAAGCATAGACTATTGAGGTACGCCCATCCACCACTTCACCCGTGTAATCTCGAAGGACCACCGCAATCGCTGCTCTGCTGATCTTGTTCCCAATCTTGGCCACATCATAGTTAGCTTTAAACAACCCAGGTGGAGGTGGAGACCACTTAGTAGAAGTGGAGTAAAGATGGATATCTTGGAGTTGAGCTTGTTGGGGGTTAAGGCAGTTGACATATTCAGACCAAGCAAATTTAGTGCGTTTCAAGGTCTCAATAAGGTCCAATGGAATGTGGTTAAAAAACCAGCCATTGCGGGTTTTCCAGATTTGCCAAGCCAAGAAGATGCACTTGCTAACTGATTCATGGCTATCCATGGCTGAATTAAAGTTTTCCATTATCGAAATGGTCCACTTCATGACAGACGGAATAGATGTAGGATCCACTAAGTAATTTAAATCGCTTCCAAACCAAGAGGCTGCAGTCCAATCACACCGGAAAAGTAAATGTTCAACAGATTCTGCCTCCTTGTTGCAAATTGAGCACAATGGAGAGGTCTGGCATTTTCGTTTGTGAAGATTTTCCTTTGTCGCTAGAAGATTGCAACAAGCCCTCCACCAAAAGTGCTTGAGTTTGGGAGGTACATTCATGTTCCAGACGAATTTCCAGACTGCTTGAGGTGGTTGAAAAGAAGAGGAAGCTTTGGAAGGCATTAGCGATTTCTGGATTTCATAGGCTTGGTAGCCTATCTTGACAGAGTAAGAGCCTTTGGGATTATAATGCCAGACCAAAAAATCATCCTGACCACTGTGGGAAATGGTTAGGCTAAAAATAGTGTCAGCTATCTCTTTGGGAACCCACTTCCGAACTTCATCCTCCTTCCAAGTTCTTGTGTTCTGGTCAATAAACTCATGGACGAACTCCAAAGGACAGTCTGGTGGTCTTACTGTGTGAATTTTTAAATCCTTAGTTGTAGGTATCCATTTGTCATCCCAGAAAAGAATTTTATTGCCACTAGCCAATTGCCATCGAATTCCTTTGAACAAAAGTTCGCGCCCCTGGATTAAGCTGGTCCAAGCCCAAGATGGATGTCTCCCTTTTGGAGCCTTGAGAAAATCAAAGCTTGGAAAATAACTACCCTTCATTACCTTACCAAAGAAGGAGTTTGGGTCAATGATCAAGCGCAATCCTTGTTTGGCTAGCATAGCCGTGTTAAAGGCTCTGAAATCACGGAATCCAAGCCCTCCCGTGAGCTTGGATTGAGTATCTCTGTCCCAACTCGCCAAATGAATACCTTTATCCTCTTGGGAAAAGCAAAACAGGCCATGGCATAGGAGGGGATAGCCTGGGCCACGAACTTGATCATTATTTCCCTTCCCGCCAAATTAAGAGTGACTTTCCTTCATCCCTGCAATTTAGAAATGGTGCACTCAATAAGGAAATTGTAGGCTTCTCCATTTGATCTTCCCCAAAAAGCTGGAAGACCAAGATACCTAACATTCTTACTGAGGAGAGACATGTTGAGAATGTCACAGAGCTCCTACCTTAGGAGAGTACGAGTATTAGAAGAGAAGGAGACAACAGATTTATTAAAATTAATCAATTGGCTAGAAGCCTTGTTGTATATATCCAGAATTCCCAACACATGAAGACACTCCTCCTTGTTGGCTTTTGCAAAGAGAATGGCGTCGTCCGCAAAGAAGAGATGTGAAACAGTGGGGCATGTTGATTTCATCTTAATGCCTGAGAAAACATTAGCAGTAGCACCACACACCAACACTAGAAAAAACATCAATAACTAGAAGGAAAAGGTATGGGGATAAGGGGTCTCCTTGGCGAAGACCCCTTGATGGGGAGATTATAGCCTTTTGGCTTCCATTAGCAAACAAAGAAAATCTCACTATGGTAACTGTTTCCATGACCCAATGAATCCAGATATCATTAAACCCCATTTTTCTAAGAACAGCCTCCAAAAAACTCCATTCAACTCTGTCGTAGGCTTTGTTAAAATCCAGAGTAATGGCAAGATGACAATTTTTACCACGGCGATTGATTTTCATGTGATGAAAGGCTTCATGGGCTATAATAATATTATCCTGAATGAGGCAACATAGGACAAAAGCTGAATGGTGTGGAGAAATAATTTCACCCAGAAAAACCTTAAGTCTATTTGTAATAATCTTTAGACACAAATTACAAAGAGAGATAGGCCGAAATTGGGAGAGGTTTTCAGGGGCTTGGGTTTTTGGGATAAGAACTAGGTTGGTGAGATTAAGCCCTTTAAAGAGAAAACCCGACTCAAAAAAACGTTTAACTGCCAAAATTGTAGCACCCATCATCGAGCCCCAATATTTTTGGTAGAAAAGTCCAAGAAAACCATCTTGGCTGGGAGCTTTTAAAGCTCCTAGCTGAAAAACAGCCAACTCAATCTCCGCATCTACGAGTGATTCATAGAAGGGGATATTACCTTGTCAATAACTAAAAGAGCCACATCCATGTCACAATGGCCAGTGCTTTTGAAGGGCTTGTGGAAGTAGCCTCTGAAATGGGAGTTAATTTCTCTGTCAGACGAGAGCCAATTACCACCTTCATCTTTAATTCTAAGGATTTGATTTCATTGGCGACGCTGAATAACCGAGGCATGGAAGAAGGCAGTGTTCCGATACCCATAACGGAGTCACTGGACTCTAGATCATTGATGGAAAAACATCTCTTCTCGCTTGAGAAGAGTTTCGATCTGACGCTTGATTTGATGTTGTCTGCTAGTAAACACCTCCAAAGGTTCTTTGTCTTGAAGGATTGCCAACTTCTCCTTGACGGTGTCAAGTTTGAGCTTGTTGTTGCCAAAAACTTCCTTGCTCCAACCAATTAGATCTTTGTGACAGTTTTTGAGTCTTTGAAGGAGTTGAAAAAGGCCATAGCCACACACCGGTCTTCCCCAGGCCGTAACAATAACCTCTTCACAACCAGGATGGGTTGTCCACATGGATTCAAATTTGAAAAGTTGTGGCACCTTCTGAAGAGGGACCGAGCAATTCAAGATCAAAGGACAATGATCCGAGCCCAGGACCACTTCATGAAACACTTGGGCCAAAGGAAATTTATGTCTCCAATCCACACTAACCATTGCCCTGTCAATTCTTTCTTGGATACAATTGTTCCCCATTTGATTATTCGTCCAAGTAAAGGCATTACCTTTGAATTCTAGGTCCATGAGAGCACAATCAGACATAACTTTTTTAAAATTCTCCACTCTGCTACTACTACATTTTGTGCCTCCCTATTTTTCCCAGATTGATCAAACCACATTGAAATCGCCAATACACAGCCACGGTCAGTGGCTCTCCTTCCCCATTTTGGTGAACAATTTTCCAGAACTTAGTGCGCTCCTTACGCTTTGGTGGAGCATAGATAAAAGCAGTAACCCAATCAAACTTGTGAGAAGGGCTAGAAGTGATTGCCCTGATCATATTTTTGGATTTTAGACGAATATCAAGACTGACTTCATCAGTCCACCACAAAGCTAGTCCTCCAGACGTGCCCTCTGGGTCGACATAGCATTTATTCGGGAAATGGAGGGCCCTACAAAAACTGTCAAGCTTTGACTGCTTGTTCTTCGTTTCCATGAGAAACACCACGATAGGACGATGGGTCAAGCACTACCCTCAGAGGATCTAGAATGTCAGGGGACGCCCAACCCCGGCACATTCCAGCTGATCATCAACATGAGGATGGTGGCCGTTTAGGTTCGGCCACATCCACCCGTTCAATCTTAAAAGGAGAGACAATACTCAGACAATCTGTCATATTGTAACCAATGATCTCCATATCATAGCTTTGAGATGCATTTTCAAAAGAGGAGGCAACTCCAACTTCAAACAGATTAAGGTTAGAGATTGCATTTTTGGGTTTTTCGGTATGGTGTCTCGGTTTCCTGGTTTGTAAGGGTGACTTGCGGAATGAGGTTGCAGGGCTGGGAGTGGTAGTGGGACTAAGGGTTTTTGGTTTGGATAAATTCAGGCTTGGGGTGTTTGGAGGGGTAAAGGTGGATGAAATGGTGTAGGGAATATCTGGTTGAGGATCAGGTGTAGGAGCACAAATTTTGAGAAGTTTTGAATTGGTGGCTCAAAGGGATCAGAGAAGGATTTTCTCTTTATGGATAAGGTGTTGAAAGCAGACGACAGGGTGGAATCCGAGATATTGGGTTGGGAAATTAAATTTGTAGTAGGTATTAGGCTTAGTTCTGGAGAGGATTGGGTTTCTGGATTTGGAAGTTGGGACTGGATGAGGCTATGGGAGTGGGCTGATATTGGGCTATTAAGAGGTTCAGTCACAAAATAAGGTAGTGGGCTTTCATCTGTCTGGGTTGAATCAGGTGAGTGGGAGATATGGGTCGGTTCTAAAGATGGGCTGTGGGGGATATGGGTTGGTTCAAGATAGGGGTTGTGGGGGTTGAGTTTGGTAACAATAGAGAGGTTTGGGCTCAAACTCAGAGATGTGGGTTTTGGGTCCATATTGTTAGTCTAGTTGGGAGAGGGTAAATCTGCGATAGGTTTTGAGGGATATAGAGGTATATTCGCATTAGAGGATGGTGATGAAATCGTACCAATCATGGGGGACAGGTTGACACCTGGCAAATCAAGGCTAGGCACAGTGTCAAGAATTTGTACCCGACGTGTTCCATCTACTCTAGTACAGAGGCTTGTCCCATTTGTATCTGTCACGCGCCTATTCGAATCATGGATTACATGCGCTCCCCTTTCACTGAGTTCAATCTCTGGCCGCTGCCGAAGAAGGGTTTCCAACCGTATTTCCGCCGCATTAACGTGATGTTTGAGCTCAGCCCCCGGAAAGATCAGTTTCCTTGTTCTTCCAGTTTTAATTTCTGGTCCATAACCAGATCTAGCGTCGTCCTCTCGAGAGACAAGCTTGCATTCCTTATTCTCATTCTTCCACAGGCATAGCAAAAATCAAACAACCTCTCATATTTGTAGGAAATCCAAAAATCCTTTCCAGCCATTTGACGGTCGCGGAGCCAGAATGCTCGTAGCAGAGGGAGGTTCAAGTTGATAACAACTTTGATACGCATAAAGCTGCAATTTAACAGCAATCCATCATGATTTCCTTCAACCTCTAACAACTTACCAAATCGCTGTCCAATTGTTTCAGCTGTGGCCCTCGTCATCTTATCAAGTGGAAGCCCATGAACCTGTACCCAAAAAGGGCAAGTGGAAAAGTCAAGTTCACTAACAGGTGCGCCATCAATGAGGGGTTGTAGCACCAGAAGATTATTCATAACTAACCA
This sequence comes from Vaccinium vitis-idaea, assembly GCA_963854785.1. NCBI lineage: Eukaryota > Viridiplantae > Streptophyta > Magnoliopsida > Ericales > Ericaceae > Vaccinium > Vaccinium vitis-idaea. The sequence continues at coordinate 15,932,998 of OY978218.1, read as the reverse complement.
CAGACCCTCTTCTAGCACTTGATTTCTGTCTTCGCTGATTCCGAACCGTATGAGAAAGATGTTGTTATTCCATGGTGTTATGGAGAACTCAGCCCTTGTCTTCCAGATGTTCTTGAGTACGTTTGACACAGTTAGGGTGTTTTGGGACTTGTGGTGCATGATTTCCCAACAAGACAAAGGGTATCAATCTCCCCTGTTTCACCAGAACCCTCACCCAGATCAAGAAAATTTGCATCAGCCATGGGGGAGGGTGGGGAGGGAGGACAAACTAGAAGAGAGTTGAGTGAGGAAAACAGAAGAAGAAGACTGGATTGCAGTAAAGTTTAACAATGAAAGGAAGGGGGATTATGTGGGTGGAGTAAGTTAAGGTTAGAAAAACGCGAGGGGGGAGGCGGTGGGTGTAGGATGATGGAGGTTGATGGCCTATGCCCTCATTTTTAATAATCAAAATACAAATATAATCCACGTAGGATAAATCAAAAGTCATACATTTCTCCCTAAAAAAAAATAATAATAATAGTCAAATACACAATCTCAATGTCTACATTCCACGTGTCCCAAGCCCACGAATACAAGTTCCAAACTCATAAGTTAAAAGATCGAGGTTATTACATAATTTGAATATTGTCAAAGATTGAGGAAGTTTAAAGTTACATAATCATCTTCCAAAAATACTAGGTATAAGGATAAAAAAAATAATAATAACTTCATGATCATATTATCCTCATGGTATGCAATCACACTCCGAGCATCCAACTCATGTGCCTTGCCGAGTACCTGAAAATGATAGATTGAGCTACACTAGCCCAGTGGAGAAAAATCTAACAATTCCAAATGCAATGAAATGTATAGGAGTGATAGACAAGAAAGCATAGGTCAAGGAACAAGAATTAAGAGAGAGATAAAGAGTTTAAGGACTTGAGGCACACGTAAGCTAATAAATTCTATCAGGTATCGTCTCTCGTACTCGGCTTGTATCCGACACGCACACGACACACCACATTTGTCCCAAAACATTTATCATCTTCATCACATTCCCTTTAAACATTTAATTATTCTTCGGGCATGCCATATAGGCCCGTATCACTACGGGCATACCATAAAGGCCCCGTGTCACTCCGGGCATACCCTTTCTGGCCCCGTGTCATCATTACCACATTCTAAACTTCATTTCATGCTCGTTAATATCATTACCGTATCCATGTGTCTCGTCATCTTAATTTCATTTGTTGGTTTCACGCCAACCTCGTGTTTTGTGCCACCCGAACGTATCCATAAAAGTAATCTCAACCCAAATGTCAAGGATGTCAAAGTGACCCTCCCGGGCTCTAATATGTGACCAAAAACTCACACAAACGAGACACAAACAACAGATCATGATTCATGAAATTTTTCAAGAAAATGGGTGTTCTATCGATAGGAGATTAGGTCCTATTGATAGGACGCAGATCAGATTGGCCACTATTGAAGCATCAGAGAGTTCTATTGATAGGAGGTAAAGTCCTATTGATAGGGCGTCAGAGGCTCCTATCGATAGGAGATCAAGTCCTATCGATAGGACAGCCATCAGATTGGTCAGAACAAAAAGTGAAAGGCTCCCATCGATAGGGGATGAAGTCCTATCGATAGGACAACACCAGACCCAAAATTTTACAACTCAAGGGGTGATCAATGGGGCTTCTCTTTGGGCATTTCTAGGTTCCAAATGGACATATTAAAAAGAGAAAAAGGTTCAAACAACAAAGTAACACAACATACCACCAATTTACAAGATTTACTATTTTCCCCAAATTCAAGCAATGGACTAAAAATGGGTTTCAAAGTGGATTTCACACCATTCTCAAGCACTACCAAGAAATCAAGCAACAATGTGTTGAGTTATCTACCAAATCAATAGGAGATTAACAAAGAAGCTAAGAGATGATGAGTTCTAACACAAGCTTGACTAGAAAATGGGTTTTGCTCAAAGAAATCAACAAGCCGAAGGATAATTTGGCAATCAAATGCCTATAGACACACATACACCACATTTACACTTAGAAGAGTTAGAAATTTCCCTACCTCAAGTGAGAGAGAGCTTGGAATCAAAGTGAGAGTAAAACCCTAGCTTCTCCTTGCTACCCCAACCGAAATATGAGCTCCCGGAGTGAAATAGATGCGACCCAAGTTTCCAAGGACGTGTAGGACGCTTGTGTGAGCAAGGATCTTGAAGGAGTTTGTGGTTGAAGATGTATTTTTGTGGGGGGAGTGGAAGAAATTGGAGGAAGAGAAGGAGAGAGAGAGAGAGAGAGAGAGAGAGAGAGAGAGAGAGAGAGAGGGCTGGCCTCTTTTAGAGAGAGAGAGATGGGTTTTGTTTTAAAAAAAATCAGCCATCACATGTATATATATCCCCCTCCAATTGCACACACACCCCTCTTAGTTTCAAATGTGTTTTAAATACACCCAAGTGTAATTACTATGCTCACATTGACCCCACTTTACATTTTAAAATATTCCTCACATTTCCCCAACATTATTTTCGAAAAATGATTAAAAAAAACATGGGTCCTTACAGCCTAGAGCAGGAGGCGGTGGGTGTAGGATGGTGGAGTTTGATGGGCTAGAGCAGGGCTAGGTTTCAGGCCACATAGGGCAGGACTCTCATTTCTAGAGAGAGGTCGTTGTCCTAAAGTTGATATTGTCTCCCCACGCAAGGGTATTGACAAACAATTAACAACTCCAAGATACAACCCAAATCACGGCCAAACCTTCTCGATGTTTGCGCACACCAGAAGTAGTATGAACCGTCTATGATCGAAGTTGCCCAAATTATAAGAATATAGTGAACAAATAATTCAAGGGGAGGAAGGGAGAGTTTTTAAATTCTTGAGATAGTATTCTGACGTTAAAAACAAAGAAGCCTTTTAAAGGCATATGTTGCATCTCTCCCTAAAAGTCACAACTCTTGGAGATTACACTTTCAAATGAAGAGACACCTATTTAAATAGTGACTCATGGATTTAAATTAAAACAATTAATAGTAAGTTTAAAACTTAAATATTCCAACACAAACCCGACACAAAACAAAGTTAGTAGAATTTATTTTTCGAAAAGGAAAAAAAAAAAAAAACGGCTCAAACTGTATAAAAATATTTATTGGGAAAAAAATACCATCACTTCATCTTATAAGGTTAAACTATGTCATTAGCAGAATACCGACAGGAAAAAAGTCAAACAAGGCTTTTGCTTTGGGCCTTGAAATAAATGAAAATAAGGGCTTCCAAATCTAAGGGGCAAGTCTGCTGGTTAGAGCTTGGGACTTAAAAGTTTACTTTTAAAAATTTAGATTCGAAAACTCTTGGTTTTTTAGAAAATTTGGGTGATCATAATTAATAAGATTTTTTAGTTTTAATAGGGGTATCAGACACGCCAGTACTAACCAAGGTCAATTAATTAACGTGAACAAATGTCGCAGAGGGATTATAGATTTCCATAATCAATGTGAAAAATGACTTGCATAACAGAACTAAAAAATAGGAAACTAAGGTGTGCTTCAACGTGCATCCCGTGGTCGCCATGAGGGCTTTGCATACTTGGATCAAGACCTTGTATAGGGAATGCTCAGGAGAATCCACATTGATCAGAGCCACTACGATTGCGGAGTTAGAGTTCACCTCTACCGTCTCCATTCCTTTTTGGTGTATCAACTCCAAACCTCTAAACACCCCCCAAAGCTCTGCCTCTAAGCTCATTTAGTACTCTAGTTTACCCAAATACTCAAGAATCTAATGTCCTTTCCTCCTTGAACACTCTGCCAAAGCCAGCTCGGCCTGGTTTATTCCGTGCACTATAAGTACACATACCCGTAGTAATTTTCGTTTTAAATTATGTTGCCTTGGATAAATGTATGATTTTTGCGGGGGAATCAACATCTTTCAATGAATAACTGTAGACGAAGTAGAACATTGTAATCGAGGATTATGATTAAAATGAAATAGTGTGTTTATCCAAATTTCATGCACTATCAGCAACCATACCCTTAGTAAATTTTGTTTTAGATCATGCTGCCTTCGATGAAATTTATGGATTAATTTTTTTTTGGAATCAACATCTTTCAATGTAACTACTATCCACGAAGTAGAATATTGTAATCCAAGATCTATGAATAAGACGAAACGGTTAAATATATATAAAAAAACAATAATAAACTTAATGTAATCACTGTTAAGCATCAATGAGATAAGGACTTTGTTAAAGGATTCTTGTTTTTTACTGGCGCCAAAACTAAACAGATAAGCAAAGCATCTGACTTTGCCCTCATAAACAAAATGCATCTAACTTTTCTAGTTTTTTTATCCATATATTTTCTTGTTGCATCGATCAACAAATTAAACATTTACAGGAAGCATAATTCAGTATAAAAAAATGAAAGTGATTATATTTGCTATAAAAAAATGTCAACTAACAAAAAGCTTATTGAGAAACAAATAAATGTAGAAAAAATAATGTGACATAGTGGTATAGAAAAATGACAATATTGAGAATTGACTAACCTTTAAAGAAGAGAGAGAGAGAGAGAGAGAGAGAGAGAGAACGGCTTAGGGGAATTGAAGAAGGTAGGGTGAGAGAGAGAGAACGGCTTAGGGGAATTGAAGAAGGTAGGGTTTTTGCTTTAGGAGTAAGTTCAAGAGATACTAGGGCTGAGAGCAAGGGCAGAGCGGATGTAGTAAGGGCACTCACTACAGGGTGTTGTGAGCAATGATGACCGTTGGATTCGGCAATCAATGGTTTAGATTTGAAATAAAACTCTTCCATGTAAGTTCCATGTAAGAGACTATTCTTACATGGAAGAGTTTTTTTTTTTTTTTTAATCTGGATCATTAATTACTAAGTGGTTCAGATCGTCGAGATTCGACCCTGATCCATGAGGTCCTCATGGAATTTTAATGAGGGAGTCCTCATTAGATCATCCTTCTATATATATATATTTGGGGTCAGGATCCAGTCTACACCCTTATGTCCACACCTTATGTCCAAATCTTCATTTCCCGACCAAATGGTCGGGATCCAAACTTTCCAATGTGTTTAGAAGGTGTTTTTAAGGGTTCATGTGAAAAATCAGTAAAAAAAAATGACCGGCAAGGGCTTGATCCGAGCAGTTCTCTCATAAAAATGTAATATTCAGTTTTTATGAAAACTGCTCGGATCATGCCTTTCTCGGCCATTTTTTTTGCTGATATCTCGCGTAAACCCTAAACAACACCTTCTAAACACATTGGACGGTTTGGATCATGAAAATTTGATCGGGAAATGAGTGTTTGGACGTAAGGTGTGGACTGGATTCTGGCCATATATATATACATATACACCATTTCTAATGAGGGATCCCACACTTTGCTTAAAGTGTGAGAGTCTTCGAATTCTCAACTTTCCTGATCAAATTTTGACGATCCAAACCGTTCAATGTGTTTAAAATGTGTTTTTAAGGATCCACGCGACAAATCATCAAAACAAATGACCGGGAAGGGTTTGATCCAAGCAGCTTTCGATAAAATTATACATAAAAGGTTTTTATCAAAAATTGCTTGGATCAAGCCCTTGCTGGTCATTTTTTTGATGATTACTCGTACAGACCCTTAAAAACACGTTTTAAACACATTGGATGAGATTTGAAATTTTTTTTTCTTAATGAAGAATGTTTAAACATTTTATCTTCTTGTTTTATTGTTATATTGGACTGTGAATTTTTGTTTTCAAAATTATGCTTGAAAGGTGAACCCTCTGTGTAGGATTTCTGGATCCGCCACTGATCATGCCAGAGTTGCCACTCCTACCATCCAAAATGAAGAATGGATGTGACACATTAAAAGGAGATTTTATAATTTATACCCCTTTTTCCTCAAAAAGTTATACTTTTTAGAGAGACCCATCTTCCTTTTTAGCGATTTGGTTCTTCGTATTTGAAAAACCAAAGCAATGAAGAACTAAAGTAAATCTGAAGAATGGAAGTGACAAAAAAGAGGATGGATCCCTTCAATAAGTACAACTTATTGAGGAAAAGGGGGCATAAATTATAAAATCTCCTGTTAATATGTTACATCCATATTCTTCATTTTGGAGTTTTGAAGATTGGTTGGAGATGCTCGAATATACTTTGACTTGATTTCTTGAATTAATAATTGATTTCACAAGGATGAACCAGGATCCCGTCCGAGGGCGGGGGTTGCCATGCACCCGGGTGCTTTGTACCGTGTTGTGCACTCCTTGGCCGTCCGATCGTGTTTTGGACGGTCCGGATGTGTTCTGATTTTTACCGGTAAAAATAAATATAAATTAAATTAAAATTGTCGAACACATCGGCCTGTCCAAAACATGATCTGACAACGGGGTGCATAGCACGGTGCAAAGCACCCGGGTGCTCAGCACCCCCTGGTCCGATGAACCAAGTGCTCAATGGGGAGCGCAGGGGCGTCACGTCGCTTGAGTAAATGGCTTTCCTAATTCTTTGTTCTCAACATACCATACAGAGCCAACTAAAATTAAACATAATCCAAATCTTTATAGTAGAAACTTTAATGGGGCTATGAAATTAAACAGAATCCAAATCTTTAAGGTTAAAAATTTAATGGATACGCTCCCCACGTAAAGAATTTCCAGATTTGTGTATTATAAAGGTCATTACTTAGTACTATATAAAGGGCAGTGATCTTAGCTTCGTATGTATGTCGCGTGCTATACAATCACTGAAATCAAATTGATACGAAGAGGGAAAAAAATGGCGAGGGCTGGGTTGCTAACTGTGGCAATGACCCTTTTACTCGTACTAGATTTGGGCTTTGCCGCTGCTTTCGTAGTGGCCGAAAGGTCCGAAAGGAGACGGCCATGGGAGAAGTTACCCGAGAATGCTCTCGTTACTTCATCGGGGCCGTACAACAAACAGAATTTCCGCCCATCGAAGAGAATGCATTTCGGAAAGCTTTCTAAGGGCACTCCGATACCTCCAAGAGGACCATTGGGCTTGAACGGGAGGATGCATTTCGGAAAGCTCCCTAAGACGGCGACCCCTCCTTCTGGGCCATCTGGACCAATCCATCCTGGCAGCCCTCCTCATTTGGGCCTGCTCCTCAACAGAAACAACGGCTCCTGAACAAAAAAATGCAATCATATTTGGGTCATCAATCTATTTGGGTCCTGAGGCTGAATTCTGTTTGTTTTTGCTTTGGTCATCAATTTATTTAGTTGTTGTAGGATCATCTAAATAACATAAAAAAAACTTGGTGCAATTCAAATGGATAACAAAATTCTTGGAATTTGATGATGCAATTTCTTTATTTAGGTTTTCATTACTTAATACTCACACAAAAAATGTCGGAATTTGTCCGTCGAAGTGAAACAGCAAATATCTTGTGCGTATATACTAAACAAAAACCTACATATCCAAAATGAGAAATGAGTGGTAATACAGTAATTAGAATACTGCAGTACAATATAATAATTATTGTATAGAACTAATATGAGACACATACATAAATAATATGTATATTTTTTTTGCAGTAAATAGAGTTGACTCATTCAGATGGAGCTAGTTCAATGCAAAACAGAGAGCACAATGAACGAATTAGCAATTATCTGTTAGTAAATATCCAAAAAAAATTACTAATAATGCAAATGTTGTAGTGTAGGACTGCTTTTGATCATATTCATAATTAGAGTAAATTAAGAGCAGAGGAACTATGGAGAAGGAAAATTTTAGAACTTTCAATTGACATGCCTTTAATCACATATTAAATCAGAATAGCAGCAAAAATTGTTAGCTCTAAACTAAATAACCCGATCAATCTTCTTCCTGTTTTCTTATTGCACGTCCAAATTAGTGATTTTATCGGGCTACGACATTTTCTTGTTTAAGAGCTCAGTAAGAGCAAGTTTGTTCTATAAAAAGATCCAACAAAGAAATAATTAGAGCTATAAGAATGAATCTAGCCCGACCAAATTAATATACCAAACATCTATAAATAATAGGAGATAAGTAAACCAATAGTTTTTTTTTCCGGTAAAGTAATAGAAATGTATTAAATCAAACCATCAGCCCAAAACCGGTAAACCAAGAGTTGATCATAAGACTCACTGGCAATGGGCACATTTTCAAAGTAGTTGTCATAAAAGTTTCAAATCAGTTTTTCCTCTTCACGTGAATTTTTTTCAAGTAAGAAAATGAAATGTTGACCTTAATAAATTTTTAAAATAATTGTTTCTCGCATAAGATTACTAAATTAATCCAAACACTGAAATGAAATTACTCGAGGTATCAAATTCCTAAGAATTCGATTCTTAGTAATTATATTCCTACTCATACCCAAAAAGGTATCCAATTCCTTAAAATTCGATTCCTTGTAATTATATTCCTATTCATACCCAACAATGATACATGTACAACAAAAGTGACACTCAAGTGTATGTGAGATTCACACATCATGTCAGTATGTTGGAGACTTGTTTGAGCTGGTTGTTGTACACAACCTATATAATAGTAAAATTGGTGAGGGGATCGGATAAATTTATGTGGTACCACCTCCAATACCATATTCGATCCAATCTCTTAAGAAAAAAACCGAAATTCCATTCCAAATGGATTGGAGGTACGTTCGTGCATGATCACATGTAACACTAAGAATAGCAACCAAATTAAAGCTAACTTACAGAGATGTAAGTTAGTGAGTACATTAAAAATGTCGATACCTTATAAATGCCATCTTGAAAAATAAGTACATGAATCTTTAGAAATTATTTCCTTACACTTTCACATTTTTCCTGAAAAAATAAAAAATACATAACTCAATACCGTTATTTACATATTGAAACCTCAAAAGAAAAAGAAACACAAAAGACTAGCTACATATATGTCACATACGCCTATATATACTTGAATTTTCTAAGCCACATGTATACGCTGCGATGCAATGCAATATTTTAGCGTTTTTTTTTAGAGTAAGTTATTTCCGCAGGTAGCAGAAACAAATATTTTCTCTAAATCAATCACAGTGGTCCGTGTGATTATGTACTATTACACAGAACGGCTGTGATTGATTTGGAGGAAACATTTGTTTCCGCTGGCGGTGTAAAGAATGTTCTCTTTTTAAAAATAAAATATTAGCATGGAATCTTTTGGAAATTTTTTTTACACCAAATTGAAGGATCTCATTGAGGGGAAAAAATCTAATTTTTTAGAAAAAAAACTAATAAATATATTATTTTTTACTTGCATAATGCAAGGTTCTCACAAATAATTGATAGTTGTCCCATAATACTCCAATTACTATATTCTCCTTTTTTTAGTGCATAATGCAAGGTTCTCACAAATAATGGATAATGTATTGATGATTTTTTTTTGGGTAAAAAATTAGACTATTTTTCTTCTCAATGGGATCCTTGAATTGGTGTAAAAAAATTATCTGAAAAATTTCATACTGATAGTTTTTTTTTTTGGGTGCAAAATGCTTGTTTCACCTAAAGGGTGTGCGTATTTGGAACGGGTGGAGTTCAACTTTGGTAAAAGCAATAAAGTGACACTATGACACCCCTACTTAAGCAGGTAAATATTATTACTTCTAATGTGTGTGTGTGTGTGTGTGTGTGAGAGAGAGAGAGAGAGAGAGAGAGGGAGAGAGAGCGTAGTTAGGTAAAATATGTATAAAAAAAAAAGAGAAGAAAAAGGAGTCTAGTTAGTTCTTTAAATTTAGTGAAACCATGCAAGCAATGGGTTTAGGTGATTATTGATACTCTAGTTTTTACTATCAAAATATGAAAATATATATTATGGGAATTTTAAAAATTAAAAAATAATAATTTTGAGTCAAAGAAAAGAAAGTTATAAGAAAACAGTAACTAATTAAGTTACTTTTTCATGCCTTTAAAAATTTTATGCAATCTAAACTCAAACAGAAAAAGAAAAAAAAGTTAAGTTTGAATTTAAGGGCATTAACGTCCTTTCACCAGCGAAGTTAACCCCGTTAGGCATAAATTAACAGCAAGGGAGGTATGGGCCAATTACTTTATAAAGTAAAGAGGGCATGAAATTTTAAAAAGTATAGGAGATCAGGTCTCTGTATTTGTCAGAAACCTCAGGGAAGGTAAGTGAAATTTACCCAATAAAAAGCACGATTTTTATGGGTATCAAATTCAAATAAAAGTTATAAGATATCATTGATGCAGATGATTATGTCACATGCTTGGCTCAAAATAATATATGACAAACCAATTAGTTCATGCCACTTGTCGCAACCATGTTCTTTGATGTAGAACAAGTGACGGGCCAATTCTATAATCAATTGGACTGGTCGAAACCTCGGGGGCCTATAACATACCAATTCGAGTCCTGTACTAAAGAACACGAAAACGATGCACAAAATAATAAATGTGTACAATCCTCTGATTGGTGCTCCTTACAACAAAAAAAAAAAAGAAAGAACAAAGAATCCTCTGATTTAATTTCCGGAGTTGAAGGTTCAACCTAACGTCTATAGAAACTTGTTGTAGGATTGAACCGATTGGTAGCTCTTTCAAATTTTCGAGTTGAGAAGCTGGAAGAACGAAGCTTGATCAAGGGCTTGAATGCTTTATCTCGAACAAACGATTAATTTGAGGCACGATCTCGCTACCTAATTCGTAAACCGTTGTTGTTCTAGATGAATCAGCGCGTAGCTTGGGTGCTCATTGATTCTCCACAAGAGCATGAGAGGGATTTGAGAAGAACTTTGAGAGAGCCTTGAGAAATGCTGGAGGATGCTCTTAAATTTCCTTGGCTGAAGATATGAACTTTGGAATGGCTTGAACTGTTGAATGATTTGAGTTGTTGGATAATTTAATTTGATGAATTTGTGAAGAAATCAGCACGTTGATCTTAGTACTTGATGATTTTCTGCAAGATGTTGAAGAGTGCTTCAGAGCTCTGGTTGAATGCCAAGCTAAAAAACATCTTCCTCTTCTTTTTATGAGCCTCTATTTATATGTTCAAGGAGATGGGTGTTAGGAAAAATTAATCTTAAAGAAAAGTTCTTAATTGACTTGATTTGACTTGATTGCCAATCAAAACAAAATTTGATGTGAGTTCCAATAAAAAAATATTTGATTTGATTTAATTTCCAATCAAGAGGATTTCATTTCATTTCCTAAAAAGAGAAATAATGTAATCTCCTTTAGGATTTTCTTGAGGGACCGATGCATTTGGGCTAGCCCAATTTTTTGATTCACTTGGCTAACTGACTTAGCCCAACTAATTTTTGGTTCCATATCTCAAACAGACCAATCTCACAAATCTAGTGGACTCAGTTTCATTTAAAGGCTTTGACCAACTTTTGACTTTAATTAATTAAAATTAGCTATCTATTCTCAATTAATTAATTATGACGAAATTTCAATGCCTATAGGGCCCAAGCAACTTTTAATTAAAAACGTCCTAAATTGGCAGTTTACTGCTGAGCCCGGAATTGGCCTAAGCTTGGTGGGCTGAAGCAGAATTGTATTATGATCAAGACGAATTACTACAAGTCATAACTGATGGTGGATTTCGGCATAATTCCTTTATTTAGGCCTTGAATTTAATGTTTTTGTCGTTTAGGATATGTCTAGAATTCTAAGTACTCTTAGCGTATATTTCCATTTTAATTGGTCCATTTGGGAAAGATTTATTTTTCTTTCTAATTTTCAATTTTTGTAGTTTCCCCAATTTCAAAATACTTTATTTTTTTCAACGAGGTTTGCTAGGGTTACCTTATAAGAGAGGTTGTAATCTGTATTATTCAATAACTTTTATTCAATAAACAACTCTGAGTTTTAGCTCTCTTCTTGTGGATTCGAGTGCCTATATCATTTGGATTAATACGCTAACTAATCTCTTGTGAATTCCTCTATGTCATTCCTCCTCACTAAAAGTCACTCTACAACAATACATAAGATAAGATAAATAGAAGATAGGTGCAAAAGACTTATTCGATAATACATCAAAGAAGTCTTTTACATTGTATGATATATATTCTGTTGTATTTGATGGTAAATATATACAAAAGATTACTATCCAAATCCCTACGACTATACCTATCATATCCCAATATAACGGATGGTTCAACTTATCCAAATGGATACAACTAGGCAATGTTGTTAAAGATGCATAGCTTTGACCTGAACAACACATATGGAAACAACTAATTTCAATTTGGCACAAATTCCTATATTTGTTTTTTATTGAATTCATCAGTTAATACACTATAGAACATAGAATTCTAAGTTTCCCCCCTCTCTCCAAACTCTTCGTCTCCTCCTTCTCTCTAGAATCTGGTCTATAGCAAGTTAAGCGTCGGTCGTCCCTCCCGCCTCCCCTTAGGCTTCCTTTTCTCCTCCTCTTTTCTCCTCCCTACTTCACCTCTGTCGGCTGCCCTTCATTTCGCCTTCCTTGGCTCTATGGCCAACCGCCAGCTCTCTCTCTTGGAGATTTCGGTTCTGCTTAATGGTGAGGTTGGGTTCGTTTTTGGCTTGGGGTGGGGTGTTTCGTTTGGCTCCCAACTGATACCATTCTTGGGTGGTTTCGGTGATGCCTAATGGAGTTGGGGGTACTCATCCGGCACTGGCCGATGTGAGTTTGGGCGGCAGTGTGCGGTGCTTGTTTGGCGGGTCTACGTGGAGATGGAGTTGGTATGCTTTTTCTGGGCTGTTTCATGGCTAGATCTGGGTGTTTAAAGACCCCTGAGGTGGTTTGGGCATCTGTGGCTTGATGGTGCTTTGGCGCAGTGGTGGGCTATTCTAGTTGTCGGGTGATGGATTGTAATAATCCGAAATTTTTAATAAAATTTAGGATTATTTAATTTCGTTTTAATTACTTTAATTGAGTTATTTAATTTCTAATTGCACTTAGAGCCCTTAATTTGCAATTACTACGGTTTATACCCTAATACTTCCAAATTGCTACAAATTCGACCCTAAGGCACGTTTACTTTTTAATCGCGAGCATTACATTTTTATAAATTCATTTCATACGTAATTATACACGTTCATAAACATACACAAGCAATACTAGTACACATACACATACATATGTGCATACATGTACTTTATACATACATACTCACTCCACACTCAACCAACCACCCCACTACTTGTTCCAAATCAACCCAACACCACACTCCACCACAAAATTAGTCCCCTCACTCTCTCCATGACTGATTTCACACTCCCTCACCCTCACCCATAACTTCCTAACCCACTATGGTACTTCTTTCACCCATCCTACACTCCAAACTCCACCCCAAAACCCATTCCATTTTATACTCCCCCAAACCCCAAATTCGTCCACACCCTCTACTACCCCTCTCCTTCACTCTCTTCCTCCTCCAAACTCTCCCAAGAACTCCCAAACCAAGAACACAAAGCCCCATTACCATCCTTCAAATTTTAGAGTGAGAAAAGTCAAGAAATTTGGATTTTCACTTCAAAACATCAACCACAAGCTCCCACCTCTCATCTTCCACTTTAATATCATCCAACACACTCCAAGGTACCCACATTTCACCACCAAAGTCACCCATGGCCGGCCAAAGAGCTCCCTCCACCGGTTTTTCGCAAAAACTCATTTTTCGCCAAATCTTCGCAAAACAAGGTAGAAACTCGTACCCAAACTATTCCAAGATTTTCAATGAGTTAGAATAGTCTAGGAGTAATTTATAGTTGATGGGATAAATCCCCAAGTCAAGGGTTTCACGAAACCCGAGCCAAAACGCTATGTGACCCTTTTTACCCCAAACCGTGTTTTTGTGCTTAGTAAACCTTAGATTCATTGAGGTTCATGTTTTTAACTATTCCAAGCATGTTTAATACTTTACTAAGTGTTTATATGAGTTTGTCTATGAATTTATTGTGTTTAACCTTGTTCTTGATCGTTGTGTTAAAGTTAGGGGCTGAAAGTGTAATTTTGTGAAAGTTGGTATGCGTACTTATGTATTATTTACGAAACCTTTTTTTATCAACTAAGTGTCACTAATGAAAATTTAGGAGTGTAACGAAATGACCAAAATGCCCTTCGGGTGTAAAATGACCATTTTGCCCTTGTGTGTAAGTTACATAATGTGTAGTTTTGTACTTAGTAAAAAAATCAAGGAATTGCGTTTTGTGACAAGTTAGGACTTTATTAACTAAAATAAGGTATTTTTACGTATTTACCCTTTTTGGTGGAAAAATGACCTTTTTGCCCTTGTATTATGTTTATTTATAAAAAGGCCCCCATAGTTTGTAAATTACACTAAGGACCCTTGAACCGCGAAATTACTTTTGTTACCCTTATACTTACTTAAAATTTCGATGGCGACCCATTATTTCTATAAATTACATTTATGACCCTATACTTTATTTAATTACGTTATGGCCCTTGTTTTCAATTACTTTGGTTTGTGATGACTTGTAAATCGTGTTATTTGATTTTGTGACCCGTAGGATATCATTATCGCTTTGCTTCTACGTTAAGTGCACTTTCCATAAACGTGTTGAATGTTGGAATGGACAACTAGGTTCCCGGGTTGGGTGATCGTACGCGAATATCACATAGACGATGAGAGTAATGGAAAAGTTAATTGGAATTGATTGATGGGGAGTTACCCCGAGATTGTTGTTGAATGGCAGTTCCGCCAAGTGATTGTTTCGAAGGATTGTTTGGCAGTTTGCCATACATAGCCCAGTGGTACAGTTTCTCCCTGGAAAATTAATCCTTGCGAGGCGGCTGACGGCTGGATTAAGTACATAACTTATACCTTTCGTCGGGGCCCCCGAGTGAAGGGCAAGCAAGGGGGGAGTAAATCACAGTTTGGTCATAGTCCTTAGTGGTTAACCAAGAGGAAAGTTCTCTAGGTTGAGAACTTAGATGAATATGTAAGTTAATGGCTAGTAATGAAATCAGTTATGTGTTTATTTTCTGCTTTACGATTAATTACCTGTTTATTCCTTTAATTACTGCTTTTCAATCATATATGTTGTACTTGTATGTTAAGCAAGGTTAGGAGGGTTAAAGTAGCTATTGAGTGATTTATCGTTCATGGTGTTACACTTTGTGTGGCCCTAGTATAATACTATGATGTTGTTTCGCGACTCGGACGTATTATGTCTGACTGTAATCAAGCACGTATCGTTCGTGTCGAAGGAGACGGTTATTTCGGAGCCGAGGGTTTTCCGGCAGACCAGGCTCAGGAGGAGCCGTGGAATCCAGAATTGAACCTTAATCTGTAGAACCCACCCCTTATTTTAATGTTGGGTCTGTAATATTAATTTCTCAAACTATACTAAGTATTTTATAATGGGTTGCACTACACGTTTTCCAACGTGCACTCTGATGGAAACTCTTTTTATTAAATTAACCCTAATTAGTTGTCTTAATTAATGCTTCCGAAAATTGGGGCGTTTCATGGATGGTGGTTCGGTGGCTTTCATTGGCGGATGTACACGATTCCGGTGATCTGAGGTGGCCGACTTGCTGTACGACGGGGCAGCTCACAGGGGCTCGTTCCCCAGGTTCCGAAGGCGGCGTGTATGCAATTTCTGGTTGCCAGTTATTGTGTGCCTCTCAGGGTTTTAACGTTTGGGCCCAGCCCTTTTCTGACCACTATGAGTCTTTGGGTGTTTTCCTTGGACTAATTGTAAATTTGGGTTTTGACCATCGGGGGTTCCATCAATTGGCTTCTTACCAATCTGTGGTTTGCGTCTCGGATTAGACAGTTGTTGTTTTCTCCTTGCTGCTATTAGTTTTGTAACAATTTCAAGATTAAAGAAATTTTTTTTGCCTTTCAAAAAAAATAAAATCAGTTAATACACTCTAGATAAAGGATGGGTCAACTTATCCAAATGGATATAGGAAGGCAATGATGTTAAAGATGCATAGCTTTGACCTGAATAACACATGGAAACAACTAATTATTTCAATTTGACACAAATTCCTATATTTGTTTTTTGTTGAATTCATCAGTTAATACACTCTATATAAAGGATGGTTCAACTTATCCAAATGGATACAAGAAGGCAATGCTGTTAAATATGCATATCTTTGACCTGAATAACACATATGGAAAGAACTAATTTCAATTTGACACAAATTCATATATTTGTTTTTTATTGAATTTATCAGTTAATACACTCTATATAAAGGATGGTTCAACTTATCCAAATGGATACAGGAAGGCAATGCTGTTAAAGATGCATAGCTTTGAGCTGAATAACACATATGGAAGCCAACTAATTTCAATGTGACAAATTCCTATATTTGCTTTTTATTGAGTTCATCACTCCCTACATGCACCCTATATATAGGATGGTTCAATTTATCCAAATGGATACAAGAGCCAAGAAATGGAGAAGGCAATGTGGTTAAAGATGGGGATTGCCATTGTGTTCATGCTACTAACGTTGGGCTTCACTGCAGAGGCCAGAAGACCAGAAGAAAGATGGATTTCCACCGGTCTTGGGAAGCTACCAAAAAATGATCCTCGAGTCCCTCCATCTGGTCCATCACCGGGGACAGATCTCGCACCAAAAAATGCTCCAGTCCCTCCATCTACTCCATCGTCTAGGACATTTTTGGGGGTCATGAAGGCCGATAATTATATCGTATGACCATCTGTTGGAACTTTAAGTATTTTAATATTAAAAATATGATTTTTAATTATTTCACTTATTATTTGGAAATAATAATAAGCCACAGTTAACTTGGTATATGAGGTGGCATATTCTATCCTCGGAAACTAAGGAGAGATAGCACTAATTATTGGTGTATTATGTGTGTATGTGGTACAATGAATGGAGTAACTGTTTCATGGCCTTATCACTTGAGTTGGAATGTATCTGATTAATGGCTTTGTATCTAATTAATGGACTAATTTCCTTCATGCTTCTATATATATGCATGCATTTCGTGTGTGAGCAAGAGAAGAAGCAGCCGAAGGCATTGAGGCCTGCGGCAATGATAAAGGCTCTCTACTATATCTCCATATTTTGTATTGTGTACAGAGAGATAATCCAAAAAAATGCAAGGGTGTATATTTTGTGGACCTTTGGGTTCTAACTTACTTGTGCAGGGTGGTTTGAACCAACCGACTTATTAGTCGAGCTGTTGTATCCTGAGGGAGACATGTCATATGGAAGTTCTGCTGCATCGCCTAGTGATTTAAGATTCAACCAGCCGCAGAGGACTTGAATCTCATTAAAGAAATCGAGATATCCACGCCTCAGTCCGATATTTGTGTATTCCATTTATTATGGATAATTTTGTAATATCCACAGTGATTTACTTGATATATAAGTGGATATGTGTACTCATTGAGATTTATTAATGAGAATGGATGAGGCTATCCGTGGAGTAGGAAATTTATCCGAACCACGTAAAAACCTTGTGTTTTCTCTTGGCTTGATTTATTTGCTCAATAACTAATTTATGCTAAGAACCCCAACACCATCCAAATGTTTTTTTTTTGGTTACAATATGGAAATAAAAGTTATATATTATCAAATTTTGCTGCCATAGAATACAAGCTTGCTGGTATTGCCTTTGCATTTTTCTTTTTTTATTTATTTTTTTTCTCGTCTTACAATGTCAAAACAAGCAATTGGCATAATACCGACCATGAAAAAGGCGTATAAGGCTTTTGCTTTGGGCCCTTAAAAATTATCAAAGTGAGGAGGGCCTCCAATTCTAGTTCTATATCCGTTAAATAGACTTAAAAAATTGTACTAAACATAGTGATTAAAAAAATTTCCCCAAAAAAAAAACATTAAAACAGCTCAAACTGTATAAGAATATGTATTGGCAAAAAAATAACATCATTTTGTCTTATAAAGTTAAAAATGTTATTGACAGAATTCCAACGGGAAAAAAAGGTAAACAAGGCTTTTGCTTTTGGCCTTGAAATAAATGAAAGTCTGACCGTTAGAGCTTGGGACTTAAAGGTTTCCTCCACTTTAAAACTTAAATTCGAAAACTCTTGGTGCATGTTATCAACTCTTATGAGGCTAGTCCGATACAAAACCAGAAAGGTCAAAAATTTAAAAATTAAAATGCAGCTAACAAGGGCATATGACATGTAAAATTCGTTCATCGTTACTTTAATGAAATGTTTGATGCTAGTATTATTTATTTTTGGATTTGATTTTTTTTCTTTATTAATTTGTCCTTGTCGAGCTAATTAGAAAAGTAGCAATTGTTGTATCATAAACTACTAGCATAAACCCATGTTATGCACGGAGACATGAAATAAAATGACGTGTTCTCCCTTTTTTCTTTTTCTTTTTTGATTAGGTAAAAAACTATACTTTCACCAATAGAGTGTATTGAATTATTAATGGATTACTTAGATCTAAAGAGTATAACAATTCTATTCTTTATCTGCTCTTCTTGACTCTAATTTTCCATGGTGATTGATTTGGCAATAATCATAATCTATATGTGTGACTTGTCACAAAATAATTGAAGTCAAACACCCCAGAGGAAAACATGTCATAATTTTTTGACGATCGTTGTTGTTGAAAAAAAGGCAAAAGTATAGAAGTATAAAAATGAACTTAGATTGACATCTTTATGCATGCAAGTTATGCAGCAACTTTCATAGAAAAGTTAATAGCATAGTGTTTTGATTCTTCCACAACCTAAATGTGGAATTGACAACTCATGTGCCAAAGCATATTGTGATGCCAAAAAAAATTATGAAAAAAGTACTCCACAACTAACCATGTATGGTGGTTTATATATAGTTGCGGTTTCTAGAGGTTGTAGAGAGTAAGTATTTATGAATATCCTTCTTAAAATTTTGGTGCCGCTACTGAATGCATGGAAATCACAACACGAAAAGTAAAGAAGTAAAACACTGGTAAACATATTTTAAATTCTGGCCCTAAAAGTTGTTTTTTAAGTAAATGATGTTTTGATGGCTTTATAAATAACATATATTCCAGAATAAAACGAGACAATCTCATTTTAAAAACAAAGTATTTTCGTGAATTCTCAATAATTTCATCATCTAGCTAATTCTAAAATATTTTACTACAACATAAGTTAGAAACTTGCTAGTTTTTTCTAATAGGTTGTATACAATCATGGACATAATTCGTAAGATAGACAACCAATTAAAAGGTCTCAACTACTTAATAGGATGTTTTGATACTTCTCTGCTGTTATTTTGGGGATGCTGCTGTCTCCTTCTCTATATTGTTGCTGCTACTCTACTCTGCTGATTCAACTTTGTTGATTCACTACATTACTCCTTCTGCTGTTATCTCAGTAGCTACTGCTGCTACCTCCCCGGTTTCATTTGGAGTTTTTGCGCGAAAACAGTTGGCAAGTTCTTCAATGAACTGCTGCTGCCTTTTAAAAATTCAAACAAAAGCAACCTTAATTTATTAACGTGGAGGAAATCATGCATATTATTAGAAAGCTAAAATAGTTTTAGCAATAAAAACATAATCACTTGGCTAATCATTCCTTCTGAGGGGAAAAAAATACTGTTACAAAAATTTGTGAAGTTTATAAAATTAAAGAAGGTTTAAGGAATATAGGGACATTTGTCGTATCTACATTTCTCCTCACGAAAAGTCACTTTGCGTAAATATATAGTACTAACAATGAACCCATGCTTTGCACGCATAAGAGTTAATATTAAGAACCCATGCCAGGCATGTGCTAATTTCCATATGTACGTATAAGAAACCTGCCACAGTTTTTAATTTAGAATCTTTGTGATTGCTTCAACAATTAATTAAGAAGACCACTTTTCTTACTTAGTGGAAACCTTGAAATGAAAACTATATCGGATATTAGTAAATGGTGTGAATCTGGCTGTCAATCGGCTGGACATAGTTCATTTTCTTCCTTACTAATGACCATGGAAATATTGATCGGTGGTCAAGCTTGGATAGCTTCCATGAAGCTTCTCCTTCCTTCTTCAATTTTCTGGCAGCTTTAATTCCTTCTGCAAGCTTCCTGCAACTTCTTTGTTCTTCTGTACTCTAGAACCTTGTTTGTTTAGATTCTCAAAACCCATCCTGCACAGTCCCTAATAAAATTTTCTCTCTCTCTACTCATAGCCCCCAAAAACTTCCCTCAAAACCCACACCGAACAAAGCCTAGAAGTCTCTAGAGTTATCAGATATAAATTTTCAAATTTTTACATCCCCCTCAAACCCAATTCGCTAGGTTTCCTAGCTAAGCAAAATCTTTAGTCTCTTGAAAACTTCATGTGGTAACGCCTTTGTGAAAATATCTGCAACCTGATCGTTGGACTTGCAGGAAATTAATTCCACTTCCTTATTCTTCATGTGTTCTTGAATGAAGTGATAATGCTTGTCGATGTGCTTGCTTCATTCGTGGAATGTTGGATTCTCACTAATGTTATTGCTGATTGATTATCAACATGAATCATTGTAGGTTGTTCTTGTACAAAACCCAAATGAGCAGTAGGTTCCTTAACCATATCGCATGACATACTACCGAATTGGCAGCCATGTACTCTGCTTCACATGTTGATAAGTAAAGAAAATGATGATCAGATGAAAGAACAAGAAGATATATCAGAAACCCTAAGTAATTGAATCTGACATTGTATGTATTCTCTCTCAAAGGGTTTTTACAATGAATGATGATCGAGTCACACTTGACCCTTTATATCTTTTACAGAAGAAACACAAATCAAATTACACTAAAATGAAATGAAAATGAAAACCCCAACACAAGTGGGCTGATAACCGACTTAACACCCTTGGGTAGACTTTTCAAGATCTGAAGAAGTATCTTGAAGAAAGTTGAATGTCTTCACTATTGAGCATGGTAACAGCCTCCTCAAAACTCAACTTTGTCCCTCTAGTTCTCATAGCCCTACTGCAGTTTTAAGTCCATTGAAAACAGGTGGTAAACCTCTTAAGGTATAATACACAAGTTCTTCATCATATCAGCAGGACTTCCCGCCGCTGCTAGTTTCTGAGAAATTCTCCTTAATTTTGTCATTATAAATTCCTATACTCGATGTCTTTGTGTGGTTAAACAGTTGTGTTATGAGTTCTTGAATGTGATTTTCAAACATGAAATTATATCTACTCGACAAAGAATCCCATACTTGTTGAACATTATGTAACCCTAGAACGTATGGTAGAGTATTTTGAGACAATGACGCAGTTAAACATGAGAGAAGTTGTGAATTGATCACTCCCCAAAGATTGTATGCAGGATTGTCAGTCTCATTACCTTGTGCATCACGAATATTCTCTGATGGAACCAAAATTGAGCCGTCGAGATATCCAAAGAAACCATTTGCTTTCATCACATTTTCGACTTGAATCCGCCATAGGAGATAGTTCGATCCGTCGAGCTTAATGTTCACCAGTGAATGAAAGTTCGAGACAAGAAAGGTTAACGGAGATGGAAGAGTGATTTCTGTCATGTTCTCTTCAAGAATCGCGCAGAATTTCAGGATCCTAAGACGCTAGTCTTCACAAGCTCTGATACTGTTAACCCGAATATTTTCTTAGAAATACATTATTGATTTTGATGATAACAAACATATTTAGTTAAAAGTGAAATATAATTAAAATCAAATATTTGATACTCATTTGAATAGATTTTTTTTTGTGTAGGATTTGATTGAGGTACACAAAGAATTATTCTACATCAAATCCTATCTCCAATAGCCAAGATTTAAATTTAAAAGGGAGAAGATTAAGGACAAATCTTTTTCCTATATTTACTTTGGAAAGCTTTTCTCTCAATTTGAAATTGGCCAGGAAGCTTTACAAGAGAAGTCGCAAATCGAGAAATCAAGTCATTCACTGCCTTATGGGTTCAACGGCTAGAAAATGAATTCCAATCAAGGGACTTAGTTCAACGGCTAATCAAGCAAAATTGGAGAATTACATTAGCTGCCTAATTGTGTTCAAACGGTTAATGCATTAAAGGAATGGGTTATTGTTATCTTGTATTTGCTTCAATCAAGGCAATTGAGAATCATTTCCTGCCTAGCTTGGTCCAAACGGCTATTGTTAAAAAAGGATGGATTTGACATTGCAACAATTGAGACCATAATTGATTGGTTAATTTCCACATGAAGATGAGTCTTCTAACGTTCAGATTTTTGAAATATAAAAAGGAGTTGCTGCTGTATCAAACAAGTAAAGAGAATTGGAAGACGAAAGCACTGTCATTTGAGCTTCAAAGTCAGTTATTTATTGAGAGGAAAAATCAGAGCTTTATATTATTTTTATC
This sequence comes from Vaccinium vitis-idaea, assembly GCA_963854785.1. NCBI lineage: Eukaryota > Viridiplantae > Streptophyta > Magnoliopsida > Ericales > Ericaceae > Vaccinium > Vaccinium vitis-idaea. The sequence goes on along the minus strand of OY978218.1, from coordinate 15,910,752 downwards.
TACACTTTTGAGAGTGTTTAATTTGTGAGCTTTTATTGTAAAAGGGAGTGTGACCCCTTATATATCTCTTTGTGAGAGGTTCTCTTTGAGAGTAATTTTTGTGTGAGAAAAAATTACTTGGATAGGTGTGACTAGCACCGGAGTCAAAACTAGTTGGGTTAGGTGTGACTAACACCGGAGTCTAAAATAGTTGGAGCGATTGGGAATATTGCTCGTTATAACGGTTTCTCTAGCACCCGCGAAGCTAGAAAGTGTTACTATTGGAGATAGTGCAACAATTCCCGAGTAGGACACTTGGGGAGTGGACTAGGCCGTGAAGTTGCGGACCCAACCACTATAAATCTCTGTGTTTGATTTCTCTCTTCCCTTACTCCTTATTTACTGTCATATAATCATTGTTTGCATGCTTGAAAATATTTAATTTTATTGCGTGTTGAAGAAAGTTGAATGTCTTCACTATTGAGCATGGTAACAGCCTCCTCAAAACTCAACTTTGTCCCTCTAGTTCTCATAGCCCTACTGCAGTTTTAAGTCCATTGAAAACAGGTGGTAAACCTCTTAAGGTATAATACACAAGTTCTTCATCATATCAGCAGGACTTCCCGCCGCTGCTAGTTTCTGAGAAATTCTCCTTAATTTTGTCATTATAAATTCCTATACTCGATGTCTTTGTGTGGTTAAACAGTTGTGTTATGAGTTCTTGAATGTGATTTTCAAACATGAAATTATATCTACTCGACAAAGAATCCCATACTTGTTGAACATTATGTAACCCTAGAACGTATGGTAGAGTATTTTGGTATAACGGGCCTATGAAAATAGATATGCCTTCTTGACTTTGCTTGACTTGAATTCAGAGATAATATGCCATCAGTTCGATATATGTCATTTCGAAATCTCGAATCAAACAAGATTCATATTACATATTTTTTGTGGTCCATATTGAAAGATATAAGCAATTTAAATACATTTAAGGAAGCTAATTATGGGGTTCCTTTTTTTTTTTTTTTTTTTGATGCAGGCACTCCAAAATTTAATGAAGTTACAAAACTACGATTTTCAAACTATAAAAATTACTAGAGGCACTCTACCCCCAAATTATCTCCTCATTTACTGAGGCACTCCAAACGAAAAAATTTACCAAAATCAAAAGGAAAACTGAATCCAATGCATCTATGCCAGATTTACTTGATTGCACAATCTGCACAAAACCTCCTATGAAAATTACCAGCTACGGCTTGGCCTAAATTACCACCACAGCTAATGGACGCCGGAGTTTAACAGGAGAATCTGCTGATTAAGACTGTGAACCAGACTATCACAATTTGATATCAACAACTAATACTCAATAATTAGGCCCATGTACATCTCAAAGATTATCCAAAATTAACTGAATATTTAAATGAGTTAATCCCCCTTAAGCTTGTCAATGGGTTACGTGCATACCCAGCTCTGGTGAAACCGAGTCTGGACTGATCTCCTTTGGCAACAAAGAAAAAACTGGTTTTTTGGTTGTCTTTATTCAATATTTTTTTTGCATTTGTTAGTTTCGCGTCAAGTTTTCGTGATTTATGAATTCGTCTCGACGAAACGAATCCAACAAGTATAAAATTATGGTCAAAACTAATATTTTTTTGAATAAAACCGAAAATAATCCAAAATAAACCAATTTATTGGTTTAATTTTGGCTTTATTTAAAAATAAAAATTAGTTTCAACCATAATTTTATACTCTATTGATTCGTCTCGAATCCATAAACCACAAAAACCTGACGTGAAACTAACAAATAAAAAAAGTTGAATAAAAACAAAACAAAAAAACTACTTCTACACGTTTTTGCCAAAGGAACCCTAAGGCTATTAACCCAAGCTATTTGGAACTGATTATTTCGATGATTTGCAACTAGGTTTTCCAAATCTGAGTTTGGGGTGGCCCTACTCAAACCCCTCTCGTATAGCCACAAAGCTTCTTGGATTTGTAGTTGATTGTTGATGTAGAGAAGGAAATACTCCACGCCTACGAATCACGAGAAACCATACTTGGTAGTACACCCGATTTCATTCCAGATCAACACCAAAACCCACGTTTCCATGGTTTGTGAGATTTTTTCGAAACCAGCTCCAAGCCCTTGCATCGTCTTGGCCCTTCGTTCATCGTCTTGCCGTCTTTCCTTCTTTCGTGTCTTCTGTCTTCTTGCGTTAAGGAGAGGAGGCAGTGGAGAAGAGTAAAGTTTTTTTCGAGTGCCTCAAGTAAATCATGTAATTTGCAAAAGGGTAATTTTAGAAAAAAAATGTGTAGTTTGGAGTGTCTGTATCAAAAAAGGGAGCGCGAATATCAATTTCCTACATTTAATTAACTTCACAGTTTTTAAGGTTACTTTTAGAAATTTAGAGCACAAATTTTAACTTTTCAAAAAGCTCGATTTCCAGTAGAGGACACTTAAATTGGGACAGAGGGAGTACATCTTTATTACCTTCCCTCATCCATTTTTAAGTGTGTTACTTCATAAATTTAACTTAAAGAAATATCATCATTACACATTTCATATCAACTTTAACTCCACTTTACACTTTTCACATCAAGTTTTACCTTCACTTTCCAAAATTATCCTCAACTTTTACCCTTTAACTCTTTACCCACTAACTTTTCAAAAGGGCAAAATCATAATTGTACAAACTTTTACTTATTAACTTTTCAAAACACACACTTAGAGCATCCCCATCAAGGCTCAACAAATCTTGACCCAAATAAATTAGTGAACAGTATTTTATCTACCCATGTTCCTTTCAACACTCCAACAATACTACCTATAATACCTCTCCACTATTAAAATACTATTTTTTACTTTTCAAAATAATACAATATATTTACTCATATATACATATACACTAGGGGTGTCCACGGATAGGATACGGATCTGATCCGATCCGCTCAGAGCAGATTATGATTTTTAAGATCCGAAACCGAACCGAACATTCACGGATCGGTTACGGATCGGATCGGATCAGGTCGAATCGGGCGGATTTGACAAATTAAAGAAGGATTATTAAGCGGATCGAGCGGATCCGATCCGGATCCGGAACCGCCAGATAAGAAATTCTCGATCCCGAACCGAACCGAACATTCACGGATGGATCAACGGATGATTCGGATTGGTCGAATTGGCGGATCAGATGATCCGCTGGACAGCCCTAATATACACCTATATATACAATCAAAACCCAGACCTCTTGTCCGTGACCAGATGGAAGACATGGTGAATGATACCACCGTGTATGACGGCGGGCACAGTCATGGGTTTGTTCAATCAAATCCCACTTATGGGTTTGCTTCCAAATCAACCAAACCCCACTTATGGGTTTGTTCAATCTTCTTCTTCGATTCCTCGATCCATCTCTGGCCGACCCAACGCCCAGATCTCGAACGAAACCCAGACCTCCATCTCTGATTCCGGCGAAACCTAGACCTTCATCTCTGATTCCGTTTGCCAACCGATTCTAGCGAAACCCAGACCTCCATCTCCTATCTATTGCTGCGTGGAGAGAGAGAGAGCATGAGGGAAAAAATGATTAAAAAATAAGTTGGGAGTGCACAGTGACTGAACAAATGGGGTGGGATTTGCTGAGGCACTGTACACTTTGGTATTTTGTTCACGTGTTTAGGGGTCTCTTGGAGGCTGTTTTTGGGATTTGGCTGAACAAAATAGAGATAGGGAGGGGTTTGTTGAGGCTGTTGTGGTTGCCCTTTACTAAGGGATAGCTCAAAATGAAAATATCAACACTAAAAAAGGGACGGAGGGATTACTATTTATGTAAATTCATCATACAATTAATAGAAAATGGTGTGTATACGCAACATATAATGGCATGGGGTGGAAATTTAGTATTTTAAGAAATAGCACGTCTTAACAATATCAGGAAATCAGAGTAATTTAATTGAACACTATTATATGTTAATTGGGTACAATAGAAATGTATGAAAATATAAATATAATTCACCAAAATTTAGTGGGGGTCTACTTCGGTCCACCCTGAACATACTCCATCCCTCCATATCTCTCTATACTACTAATTTTTGTCCACATAACTGGTCAGCAGTTACCGACACCGTCCAAAATATTCACTTCGTAAAACACGAATAGATGTTTACAAAGTGTACAAAGAAAAAAAAAACTAAATGATTAGATATCGATAATGTTAGCCCAAAAGTTTCTGTGAATACCTTATTGAATTTTATGATAACAAAATATATTTTATTCAAGGAGAAATATATGTAGAGCAATGCTACAGGCACTAACAAGTGCACCAACAATTACACTAAATGTACACATGGCATTACCACATCAATACACTATTCAATACATGGATAGATTCATCCACTAAAAGAGTGTCACATGGACAATTAGTGTAATAGTTGGTACACTAATTAGTGCTTGTAGCATTTTCCATATATGTATTTACTATTGTGATATTTTATACTCTTGAATAAATACTTTATTTGTATGATTTGATTAAGTTACAAAAGGAGAGATTTTATATCAAATTTCTACCTACAATAGTCAAGACTCAAGAGTAAAGAATTAAGAAGGAGAAAGATTAAGGTCAAATCTTTTCGTTGACGTTTCTAATGGCAAGAAAAATCTGTTATGGGAAGTAAGCATTGATGAAGGAGGAAGAAAGAAGATTAGTTATGGCTTTATCTAACGGCTAGATTGGTTTTAAAGTTGAAGAAGGAAACAAATCAAATAAGAAGGAAGATAAATATTCTGCTAGTTGGACGATTGGAGGAATGAAGATTATGTGAAGAAGGTTGATTGCTTAAGTCAAATATCACATTAAGATGGAAAGAACTACAAGAAAAATCTTTCTCAAGTTGGTAAAATTCGTATTGGAAATCAATTGATTGGATAGAAGATTTACATGTTGATTGAGCAAGCTCCAGAGTCAGCTCAGTCCCTGCAAACTTACATTTTGATCAAGATTTGAATACTTCTTGAAAAGGCCATGAATTTTGGAAGTTATATTCATTGAGAAAAGGTAAAAAAAAAAATGATGAATATCATACTAATACGCTCCATTTTGGGAGGAGCTCCATTGAACTCAAGTCAGGCAAGATTTATGCAAGAAGATTTTTCTCGTGCGGCTATATTTGAAGTTTAAAAGGGCTTGGGGAAGCATGAAATTAAAAGAAAAGATATTGAAGAAAGATCTTATTATGATGAGAATCAATCGTGAGCTTAATTGGTTTTATCCGCACTTTGAGAGTTTGTTACTTTGTCAGTTGAACTTTCATTGTGTAGACACCCCAAAATAAGCACTAGACTGATTTTTAATCGGGCGAACGGGGTGCCTTAAAACCCTTCCCCGTTCGTAAATTGGTTCCCGAATCCAAAACGATCTCTGGTTTTCAAGTTCTTTTTAATCGCAAGTGTCGCATAATTTTCTGAATCATTTTCTAAAAAACGGTTTCTCAAGTATTATTCCATTTTTCAAAAATAAAAACCCAGGTGGCGACTCCCTTTTTCAACAAAACAAGTTTTTAGTCCGGTGGCGACGTCCACACATTGTAAAAGGGACTGGGCACCCTTATTCATACTCTTGTGAGAGTTTATTCTTTTGTGAGTGGTTTTGGAGAGAAAATCACTTGGTGATTACGTGTTACTAGCACTGGAGTCAAACCTAGACGTTGGATTAGGTGTTTATGTAACTAACACCGAGTCAAAAATAGTTGGAGCGATTAGGAATAGATTGTTCTTTGTAAAGATTCTCTAACACCCGCTAAGCTAGAGGGATTGTTACTATTGAAGATAGTGCAACAAATCCCGAGTTGGATACTTGGGCAGTAGACTAGGCCGTGAAGTTGTGGACCGAACCACTATAAATTCTCGTGTTCGATTTCTCCCTTCCCTATTCCTTTACATTGTGTTTTGCATATCGATATTGCATAAGTAACTTGGCCTATCATTGAATGTCATATAACCACTAGAACAATTACAAAATTGGTTAATTTATTTTGGATATTGAATGACGGAGAATTGCATATTTGTTCATTGGTTTGTGCTTTCTGTTGCTCAATCTACTGCAGTAATTTTCTTTTTTCCATCTTGTTTTTACATCTACCATTCATTTTGCATACAATTCCATAGTCTTCGCATGTCTATGGAGACAACCGATTCATGAAGATCCGAAAATTTTGTTGTAGTGAATTGAATAAACAAAGAAAAAATACCCTACAAAGTGTACATGTAGGGTCTGAAGGATGAATGAACTTCTTATTCAAGCGTGTGGTAAATGCCCATCGAATACGGAGTATGTACTAAGTTGAATAATTGATTTACCAATACATTTCAAAACTCTGCATGTCAACAGACTACCAAGAGTAAGCGGATTGAACAACTATACCATTGAAAGTTTTTCAAGCAAAGAATTACACAAAGGAAACAGAGAACAGAACAAAGCTAGAAAGAGAGAATTTGATTGTAGGGTCGAATAAAAATGGAGGCATATATTATTGGAGTGATGATGGAGGAAATACGTTGTTTAACTTTGCTTGTCTTTGGAGCCAGGGTTGATGCTCTAAATATAGGTATATATAGCGGCTTCAAATAGAAAGAGCCCAAGTTAACATAAGTGTTTCATTGTAGTTACCATGGACCATAACCTTTACATTGCTGCTAGCAAAGGCAAAGTTGATGTCCTATTGCAACAAATTGATCAACTAGAAATCCAAACCACAGCCAATAGGAACACTGCCCTCCACGTGGCAGCCCAGTTCGCCCAATTACAATGTGTGGTCAAGATCTTAGAAGTGTGCCCCTCATTGTTAGGCCAAGAGAATATCAGAGGTGAAATCCCACTTCATATGGCGGCGAGGGAAGGATATGCCAACATAGTCAAAGCACTCACAGAGTGCGCCAAAAACCAGGTGGAGGAAGAACTTGAAAGCGGCTTGAGCGGGGAAGCCAAGAAGATGTTGAGGGCGACAAATGTGGATAGAGACACGGCCATGCACATGGCAGTGCGGAATTGCCACTTGGAAGGAGACTACTCTGAAGTGGTGAGATTGTTAACCGAACAAGATCCAGAATTCGAACATCTCCCCAACAATGTTGGGGAAACTCCACTTTACCTGGCTGCTGAGCGAGGTAACATGGACATTGTGGCTACGATACTGAGAACTTGCACATCGCCAAATTATGGTGGCCCCGGTGGCAAAACAGCATTGCACGCGGCAGCACTTACAGACTCCACAGGTTTGTCACAACCTACTAAAGTTTGTATTGTGAGAAAGATGCTTCCAAACTCCAAATCGGTTAATATGTTGCCCTAGTCAAACATATAAGCTCAATCATCAATAAAGATACGAAAAGAACTGGAAAGAGGATGTGAATAACTAGAACTGCAATTTAATAGTAGTGGACACCAAAGACTACAGGATTGCAAATGGAAATATTCATTATTACAAACTTTACTCTAATCTTCTTTCAGGTCGGAGCACAAAAAGATTGTTGGAATTCAAGAAAGATCTAATCAATCAAGCAGATGCGTATGGATGGACAGCACTTCACTATGCTGCATGCAATGGTAATGAAAGGAGTGTTAAAGAGTTATTGGCAAAGGATAAATTGGGGGTGTACATTACTACTACACACAAAGACGGCCTAGACACAGCTCTTCACATTGCTGCTGCTCAGGGGCATGTACCTGTGATAAAAGAGCTTTTATCACGCAATCCAGACTGTTGGGAGATGGTCAATAGTAAAGGGCAAAATGTTCTTCACATTGCGGTGGGTATGAACATGAAATCAGTGATTAAATTTATTCTCGATCAGTCCTGGGTTCGACATCTTATAAACCAAAAGGACAATGAAGGTAACACACCTCTCCATCTACTTATTGCTTCTGATTGCAAAGATGATAAGCTATGGAAGCATCCTAGAGCAGATCAGCATGCTGTCAATGCCAAATATATGACCCCCATAGATTTAGTATGGTCCAATTTCAAGGAGACGAGCACGTCAACCTTTGCTGCAACATATATTATGGTAAGTACTGTGAGAAGCTAGTAAAGTTTCATTTTCTTATTATGCCACTTCTGCATCATAGGGTCAGGAGATGCAAGCACAGTTTCCGTATGGACATGAAAAAACAAAATCCTATCGTTTAATGGTATTACTCCTCAGCATGTATGATTTAACATTAGATGTAATAATTTAAGGAAAGAGATTGAAAATGAGAGAAAATTTAGAGAAAGAACAAAAAACAAAATAACTTTGTCTAGAATACGCCATGTAGGAGTGAGAGTTAAGGAGAGAACTTCTGTCAATTTTTTGGGGCACTTAAGGGGTTGATTGGATGGGATAAGGGAGGGTCCATAAATATGGAGGGCCAGATTATTCCCAGGCCCACACATTTGCCTTGGTTTGGAAGTTTTTTTTTGGGCACCCTCCATAATTTTGCCAAAGGAAAATCTTTGGACCTTAGCCCCTCTTAAATTTGGTCAAGGTCCTGTCCAAAAATATGCTGGGCAGACATATTCTTATCCTTCTACCCCTTTGTAATTTTCTTTGGATCAAAAAATGAAGTATTTTCACGCATAATTTTTTATTTTTATTTTTGCATCAAATTAAACTACTCCCTACTAATTATAGAGATCTTTAAATTGGTACAAAAAAAATTAAAAATTCTATACTTTAGTATTTTACATTTTTGGATTGTTGAGTTGCTTTCCAATATCCTTTGAATAAAAAAATAAAGTACTTCCGCACATAAATTTTTACTTTGTTTACCAAATTATACTACTAATAGAGATCTTTAATTCGACATGAAAAAATTAAAAAAATTGTTGTCCAAAAAATGCAAAATATTTAAACTACTACTAGTGCTGTAAAGATCTAAATAAAAAGAAAAGATCTGAAAAAAAATTGATTAATATATACTAGATTAATTACTAGTATTAAATCTTATAGCTTAATTAATTATTGGATTTACATAACCAAATAACTAGTTATTGGATTTATCCAATTACAAAAAATGCATAACTTATAATATGGATATGCACAAGGGAAAATAAGTATTTTGGCTACTTTTTACATCATCCGTCCGAACTTAATCCATCTTACAAAATCATCCAAACCAAGTACTAATTTATCCAGGCGTAAAAAAAAATTACTAATTTATCCACCCTTCTTTTTTTTTTGGTGCATCGGAAATTTAACCATTAAGACAAAAGATTCAGAAGGTTAGTCAGACATAACACAAGCAAATACTACTACGTACTCCTAAAACAGGAAAATAAGCTAACTAATCCCTGAGGTGATGGGGGTGTCCATTTGCATTCCAAATGATCTGCACAGCTGTTTGCTTCACGAAAGATATGAGAGAGAGTAGAATAGGTTCCTCTTAAAAGAATGTTGGCATCTTGAATCAGAGCTTGATGGGGGTGTCCTTTTGCATTCCCTTCATTCACCAACTTGACAGCCTCCATAGAATCAGACTCCACTTGCACATTTTGACAACCTTTCTCATCCATTATGGTGAGACCTCTATAGATCCCCACCAATTCTGTTTCCAGGCTTGAAGTTCTCCTGATTTTCCCATAATAGCCCAGCAGCCATTTGCCCATATGATCCCGAAATAACCCTCCAAATCCAGCCTTGTCATTGGTTGGGTACATGCATCTGTCTGTGTTGAATTTAATGCCAGCTGTAATAGGAGGACACCAACTAATTAGAACATTGTTAGTGCTGCCAACGGAGAGAGTTGATTTAAATGCCTTGGAAATTTCGATGGAATAGGCTATGATGTTTCTGAAACTAACAGCGCTGACATTATCAATATTATCAAAGCTTTTTCTATTGCGATCTTTTCAAATTTGCCATAGTATAACAATAAACAGAGTTTACCAAGAAACATGACAGCCTATTCCAGACTTTCCTTTCAATTTCATGTTGGACTTAATCCAATCTGGAGTGGGGCATTCAGAACTACTCCTCTTCCAATGGCAATTAGAAAAATAGTTCCAAATTTCCTTGGCTTTCAGGCAATCTCGAAAGAGGTGTGTTAAATCTTCAGGGCTTGAGTTACACCTTGGATAGGAATTCTCAGTAACAATACCTCTGTGAGCTCTCATTTGGTTGGTCGGAAGCATGTTATGCAAGATAAGCCACAGGAAAGTTTTGAGTTTTGGGGGAATTTTGATATTCCAAATCCACTTCCAACCTGTAATGTCATTCTCCTCTTGATTAATTAACTCATAGGCTACCGCCACAGAGAATTTGCCATTCGGATCAACAGCCCAGTGCATAGTGTCAATGTTATTGATATGTCTAGGGATGTGAATACTCAGGATAGAATCCAGAGTCTAAGTATCTACCAAAGGAGTGAGATAAGAAAGATCCCAGTTACAATTATCATCTATAATATCCTTCACTTTCAAGTCAATATCAGTGTGAGGACCAGGGAAAATGTTGATAAGAGGGCCACTACCACACCTCCAATCCTTCCAAAGACTAATATATCCACCCTTCATTACATCACATCATTGTTGGCACACCCTCTATAACTAATAACCCCTATTATTTTATCCATCCTCCATATTTAATCTGCCCATAACTAATCCGACATCCAATCAGGTACTTAGTAATGATGGATTTCTCACTAAGAGAGACAACAAATTCAGTTAGCAAAAAATTAACTAATACTTGATCCACGACAAAACACCACCCAAAAATTACAAGGCGTCATCGTTCCCAAACAAACAGCCCCAGCAGCCCATAGCCGCCACCTGATCAAGGTCCCCAACCAATTAATACCTATTGCCGCGAAAAACCATACGCACCACCGCCCAACTTTGTCCTACATCGCCACCGCTGCGAGCATCAGTAGAACTCCTGAACAAATCAGCGCACTCCTTTCAAATGAGTACTTGCAGATACTCCATAGGCGATCCGACTGGAACCGGTTGAGCCTCCCCTTCGTTCCATTAACAGATAATATGTAGATATTATTTAGGGAGCTTGTACTTTACACATGAGTACAAGACATTCATGCCCTTGAGTTTTAGCACAATCAAAAAGAGTTTTAGCATTAGCACTACCCAGTTATCAAAAGATATATGCAGATATATATATTTCACCATCGTCGCCACCGCAAAATTCAGTTACATCCGGAACTTGTAACCCGTGGATTTGGCGCCGAACTTCCGCGACCACGCTTCGACATCTTGGATCTGCTGTTGGAAACGTGAGATAAGATTGGTCAAGAAATGGATTGGCTCAAATTCAATGTGGCCATTTTGACTGTGAAGCTTCCCATTCACACCCCAACTTGATTCAAGCGTGAGTCATAACAGTAGAAGAACTTGCCCATAAAATGTAACCTCTTGGTTGTAGTAAAGGCCAACCTTCGTGGTTGAGTGAAAAGAGATGTCTAACTCCTTCCCTTTTTCGTACCCTAGCTTCTGAATTCGAACAAAATCTTTGTCCAATTTTTTTGGTTTCTAGAAGCTAGTGGCGACTCTAAACAGTTTAAGTACTATGCAATGGGTACTAACAATATACACAAGCGCGGAGGGACCATAGGGCTGGGGTGGGCCCTGGCCCCCACGCAGTTTAAAAAATGCACTGGAAAAAATTAAAATTTAGATATAAATTAAATTTTCTTTAATATTGTCAGCGCTGGGTTAGTCGTTTGAAATTAAAATAAATGTTTCCAACAAAATTTGAACCAAATTGTTATAGCCCTAACAAAACAAAACAAGTCTAGCCTAATTATGAGAGCCCATATATAATAAACATGCAAGGATAATGGTTGCCTCTCATTAAGTTCCATGTGGAAACACTAAAAAATTGAAGGGAATTAGACGACTTCTTTGTATACACTTTTCATCATAAATACGATGTGTTCTTTTGTCGGCGTTAGATGAAAATCCTGGAGCCGCCTGAACTCAGATGTTAGTTTTGTTGGCATTTTCCGGGTTATGTCAAGCCTTTCGGAGTATGTAATTTTGTTATTGGGGTTTGGGAGTTAGAGTGCTTAGGGTTGAGTCTAGATGCTCCATTTGAGGATCTCAAGCTTCATGATCAAGCCATAGCCAAGCCAAGTGCTTCGAAGCTCAATCTAATGAGGTATATCCTTGCATATCATTTGTGCATTTAGGCCATTCAAAATAACATGTTTTAATGTGCATTATGTTGGCTTATTAATGATTTATTCGGATCTTGCATTTCAAATGAGTTAGGCATTAGGATTTAGCTTTGAGCTTATTGCGTCTGCACGCGTCTGCATGGGTGTGGCTTTGACTGTTGAGATTGTGTCAAGTGTCTAAATCTTAACGGAGCGTCTGCGCGCGTCTACACAGGTCTGGCAGACTCTTTAAGTGGCCACATGTCATGTTTTGAGTGGCTGTCTTGGGGAGCACGAAAATGGGCACTACAAAAGTCATTTCTCTTTCATTTTCACATACCCACTTGAGAAAAAATCAGCCCTTTTTAGAGAGAGAAAGTCTCATCTCTTCTGCATCCCTTCTCTCTTTTGTGAACTTGATGTTCTTGATGATTTGAACTTGTTCTTCTCATCTTTCTTCAATCTAGAGTCTTCCTCTTCATGGATATACTCTAGGTTGATTTTAGTTTTCAAAAACTTTCATAAAAATCAAATATTTTTCATACATCATGTTGTGTTGCCTTGTTTCTACGTGAGCCGGTTGGACCGGTGCCGAGTTGACTCGGAGATCAAGACGGGTGTGCTTGTGGAGTCCATGGAATCAAAGAGGAGTACGGGGTACTACATCAAGAATTGGAGCTAGGTGTCACAAGGGGATTGTTGGGTAATTCCTAGTCTTGTTAATTCTTGTAAACCTTTTGATTTATGGAATGCATGAGTAGGACTAGGCTGTGGTTTTATGCTTAGGGTGTTTAGACCCTAAGTAGTTTCCACGTATATCGTGTGTTTTGTCTCATTAGTTTAATTACTCTATATTGAACTTGTTGAGTTGATTGATTTGCCATGGTGAATGATTAAATTGATTGACATCGAAGTGGTTTATTTTTAAAGTGGTCGTCCTATTCACCCCCCCCCCCCCCCCCCCCCCCACCCCCTCCCCCTCTAGGACTTGTAGTGCTTTGCATAATTTCATCGGCCCCTTGGAATTCTCACCAGATTGTACTACCTATAGAGCGACACACGCGCGTGGGGTCCCGTGGTGGTTTCACCAACAGAGCGGCCCCGTGCCGAGATGCGCGCGCGGGATCACTTGGTGGTTTATAGTTTTCTTTACAAAACCAAGATTAGTGTTAGTAAAATTTTAAAATTTATACATCATAGGACTATTGTTTTACATACTTCGTATTCTAAACTTATCGCCTAACGAAAGAAAAAATTGTAGGATGACACCTTTTTGGATTCGGGAATTAGTGGTGGGAGAACCATAGCCTGCAATGCTCATAACAACTTAGCAAAATTGGAGAGAGCTCGCACACATGAAAAAGAGATGAGAAAAAGACAAAAATGTTAGAAAAACTTGGTTTTTATTTATTTTTAATTAATTATTTAAGTGGGTCCCACACGTCTACGTGGCCGGACCCACATACCGTTGTGTTCGTCTTAGTTAGGAGATTAAGATCGAACCCTTGGTTGGATAAAAATAAGTTAAGGTGAATGAGAAATTGATCTTGAAAGTGCCTACATGAACATTGGTAGAAGGGGAAAAAATGTGTTGTCCCACATTGGTGAGGCACAACAAATTCATTGGGTATATGTATCCCAAGTTGGGCAATAAGAGTTGACCCTTTGGGTCATTACAATTTTTGCTGGAGGAGAAGGCATGGACAAAGTGGGCTTTGGTCCATATAACACACGCGCTGCCAACCGAACCAGGTCGGGTGGGGTCGTGTGGGGTTGGGTTGGGTCATTAGATGAGATGGGCTTAGCCCAAGAGGTTCTTATCTTTTTACTGAAATTTTACACACGGACTAGGTCCGGTCAAACCGGTCCGTTTCAGTTAAATTTTATTTCTCTCCTGCCGAAAAAGTGTGTCCAACCGAAATGTTTTTCCCTTTGCATTTGTTCATGAACAGTCATCGGACATGACTGTTACCAACGAGTTGCATCCGGTCGATTCCGAATAGTCGCATCTCTCCGTCTTGTACCTTTCCGATCAGGTGCCTATTTATCTATAAATAGGACCCTCCTCCTCTCATGTATTTCACGTTCTCACTCTGCATCCATTCTGCACTTACTGCATAAAATATTCTGAGAATTCTGCGTAGTTTCCTCGTTCGCCTACCGATCAGATTGCAGTGCTGCTTCCGACCAGTGAAAGTCGGGTATTCCTAGGAGGCAAATGTTCAAGTTCTCCATTAGCACCATAGTGGAGGGCGAATTTGCCTTAAGGAAAGAATATTTTGATATTCGCCTCGACTCGAAACGTCTCTCGCCAATTTTCGGTGTACTGAAATTGGCCCGGTACGTTTTCTAACATTCTTAATTTATGTTTATTGTTTATTTCTAGATTATTTTGAACCGTGTTTCTTACAAAGAGAAGCTAAAAAACAAAGAGAAGTAGAGGCTACGAAAGCTAAAGAACAAAGAGAAGCAGAAGCTGAGGAACGGGAGAACAAAGAGACTGAAGAAAAGAACATAACGATATTCCAAACCTTGGTGATAGTGGCTTCACTAATAGCCACCATCACCTTTGCAGCCGCATTCGCAATTCCAGGTGGCTATAATGGAAACCAAGATAGTGACCAAGTTATGGCAGTCCTAGCAAGAAGAGCAGCTTTAAAAGGATTTGTCGTAAGCAACACCATAGCCATGGTATGCTCCGTTACATCTATATTTCTATGCTTCACTTCCACTTTTCTGGCTCAATTCGAAAATAAAGAACTCGCGGTCCACATCCGGTATTGTATAGCAAGTAGTCTTCTTGTATTTTCCTTGTTGTTCCTGATACGTGCGTACATCACAACTGTTTTTGCCGTATTAGCACACTCTATAGCACTTGTTGTGTCCGCTTGTATTATTGCTTGCATAACCTTTATTGTATATTTCTTCGAACTCAAACAGATTTTTTACTTAGCTCGAGAAGAAGTTCGAAACTAATGCAAGAGAAGATTCGTTTTTCTTCAGACCCTTGTGACCATGTAATAGTAAAAGGTTGTTATTTTATTTCTTAATGTACTATTTCTCACAACTTTGGCCCAGTCTGATGCATATACGGATGTTGATCATTAATGGCTACTCATATTTTATTGTCGGAAACAATTGACTTTTTGTTGGGCCCGGAGTGCCCCCATGGATTTGGTTACACAATGCTACTCCCTGCGACCGCTCTAAAAACAGACTTGCGGGTGCGATGTCGAATGCCATAAAAGACTTAATTGAAACCCTTCCTAACACCAATTGGTTTTAGGAGAGTTGGTGGAAAAGCGGTCCGACAAGTGGTATCAGAGCCAGGAGGTCATGGGTTCGAGTCGCGGGAGCGTCATCGTGAGGGAGGGATTGTTGGGCCCGGAGTGCCCCCATAGATTTGGTTACACAATGCCACTCCCTGCGACCGCTCTAAAAACAGACTTGCGGGTGCGATGTCGAATGCCATAAAAGACTTAATTGAAACCCTTCCTAACACCAATTGGTTTTAGGAGAGGTGGTGGAAAAGCGGTCCGACACTTTGTTTGACTATATGTTAACCCACTTGACAAGAAGATGAAAGTTATCCTCAATACTAACTAACTGAAAAGATGGTGGAGTATTTCGTAAAATCGGGATCCACAAAGCGTACGATTCCAGCTGCTTATAACTAGGAGCAATATTCACCCATTTGTCAAGTGGTTGAACACAACTTATTCAGGTTGTTCCCAATTTCACAGAGAGAGAGAGAGAGTAACAAATTGCTTAGACCTGGTAAGCGTTGCTTGGATTGCATTAAAAAAATCAAGATGTAGCACCTCCTGGGCTGCTTTGTGTTACTGTGAGAGACATCAAGTTCTGGTTTGGGTTTCTTATCTCCATCTCTCTCTTTCGTCACTTTGCTAGGTTTTGATTGTTACTTCTGCTTCTGTTTCTGCTCGGATTATGCTGCTGCTAGCCATGCTTGAGTCTGGCCTGTTTCTTAATTAGGCCTTTTACCTCTGATGTGTAGCTTTCCATTCAACGTTTTGTAGGATGTTTTTTAAGGTGGGGTCTCACCATGCTGTTGTTTTCCTTTCCCTTTCCTTTTTGCCTTCTTCTCGATGTGCCCCATTATCGAGTATACTTATATAAAATTTTGCCGTTTCAAAAAACTTTATACTCTCTCTCCTTCCCGTAAAGTTGGTACAATGCGGAAGTACGTGCAATTTTCAAACATAAAAATAATGTATCCACTAAAATAAATTTTTTTTTGCACCATTCAAAAGATGTCATCGAAAACTATCAAACAAAATCTATATTGCACGAAAAAAATATTTCGGTAAATACATTATTTTTAATCTTGAAAAGTGCACTTAATTTCGTAGGGGCCTAACTTTACGGGATGG
Organism: Vaccinium vitis-idaea; assembly: GCA_963854785.1. NCBI lineage: Eukaryota > Viridiplantae > Streptophyta > Magnoliopsida > Ericales > Ericaceae > Vaccinium > Vaccinium vitis-idaea. The sequence goes on along the minus strand of OY978218.1, from coordinate 15,894,236 downwards.
AGGGAATATAATTTCTGTAGAGAGGAAGGAGAAAAAATAATTTATGAGTTTATCAGTCGGGGAGAAATGTGGTGAATGCGCCATTGTCAAAGAATATGGAGATTATTGCCCCATATCCTCAATCTTGGTTTTTGATTTTTTTGGTCCCCAAAGTATTCCATCCGTCTCGTTTTGGTCCCCAAATTCCCAATTGCGCGATTTTGGTACCCAACGTTTCCAATTTGTCTTCAATTGGTCCCTACGCTTCACGGCATCCACCCTGTCCGTTAAACTGAGGGGCTTTTTAGGTTTTTCAACACCCCACTAAACGTGAATATCACTTCCTTCCCTCTTACGTGAATATCACTTTCCTCTTCTAGAAACCCTACCCTACACTCCACAGTCCAGAGATCACCCAAAGCCCCAAATTGAAACCTTTCCATGGTCCAAAAAATCCCAATCGAGTGAAGAGAAGAGAACGAAGGTACGGTTAAGTGCTTCGAAATTGCAAATGGCGATGGATATTGCGGACTGGAATGCATCTCTAGCAGGTACAATCTGGGCCAAATCATCTTGTACCGACTGAATAAATGATCATGCATGCATGTCTTTTTGTGTGCATCTATATATATAAATATATACACACACTTCGACATATATATGTCTGTGTGTATGTTTTCCAGTTAAAGTATGCTTTTTTTAGAGAGTAAAGACATAAAGTCTGCCTTTTTTCCCTTACTTGGAGCCAATAAAGCATTTTTTTTTGTCAACAGTAACATTGGAAGTTTGAATTTTTTGGGGGTTGTTAGATTCCCTTTTTGTTTTCTCATGCATAAATGGAAAGGTTGTGGTCCCAATTTTTTTTCCCCTTGCGTGTTGATGGACCCCTGTATATGGGCTTTCTATGCAGGATGGGAGCTTAGGCCCACTGATTTTACCCTTGAAGTGCATCATGGTGGTGTATTTAGTGTTAGGTCCATTGGGAATGTGTACAATGGTGGTAAATTGGACACGATATATGCACTAAACCCAGATTTTCTGACAATGCTTGAATGAGATGTTATGGCCCAAAAGCTTGGGTATGCCCCTTGTGAACACCCCACGGAAATGTCCACGAAATTGATCGCGGTTTAGAAAATGGTTTTGATTGATTGGATGGAGTCGCCACCCGGGTTTAAGGACCGTACCCGAGAAACCAGTTGAAAAATGACTCTTTTGCCCTTGGGATAGAAAATATTGCACCAATCTTTCAGAATGAGATTTCTCGGGTCCGGGAGCTAGGTTACGTAAGGGGAAGAAATTTAAAGCACTCCTCACGCCCGGTGTGATCACCGGTCTCTACTAAATGTTGAAAGGATTTTGAAAACATTGTTTAAATGGACTTATAAATTCATACAAGAACACATAAATACATTTGTATAGCAAGAGTGATGTATGCGTATGCATGTGCAAAATGTCATGAGCTAAAGAGTGCAAGGTGTAATGAAATACAAACATATAATGCATTAAATAGTCCTAAACATGATCAAGCAATGTTGGAAACCTCCCTAGAACAAGTCCATGAACAACACATAACTAGCACCTGGACACCTGAATCAAGTTGGTCCAAGCGCCTGGATCAGAGATGGGCGCCTGGAAGAGGGGAATCCAGGCGCTTGGAAGAACTATGGGCGCCTGGAGTATATCCATGCAGGCGCCTGGAATGCTGACCAGACAGAAATTTCCTCAATCAAGGCCTTAAGGCAAATGACAAATGCAAGATTTGATGCTTATTTCCCTCGTATATACAATGATGTTTTAAGATGCATTAGGCTAAATGAATCCCTAAAAATTAACCAAAATGGTGATTTGCTACTTACAACATCATGATCCAAAAATACTTCAAGAACAATGAGGAATGAATCAAACTAATCTCCTTTGTGATTTATGCCCTTCAAACCCTACTGTTTAGTTTAGGATAAATGGAAAGAGTTATTGCTTCTTAGAGAAAAGAAAGAAAGAACATATGATGAGATTATGAATGATTTATGGAAATATATATGACAAATGCTTATGAGGTCAAGATCTTCTTCCTATCAACTGAAGTGTACTTACCTTAATTAAGAAATGGATCATGCATTCATTTATAATTCATCACCAACACACACCCTATTTCTTTATCATGATTTTGCCATCAAATGCAACCAAACACAATCTAAAATTAATGGACTCTTTTACCATGTGATGGAAACATCAAAGTAAGAATAGGATGAAATGAACTTAAATATGCATAAATGAGTATGAAATGAGAGAAAAGCACAAGACATGGAAATGGATTCCAGGCGCCCACACCATGATGGTCCAGGCGCCTAGACCTGATATGGGTGCAAGTGATAAGTTTCTATTTTATGACATTTGAAACCTTTCCAAACTCTTAACTAGTATGAAGAACTACTAAGAGCTTGGATGGTGTCCCCTCAGGGCCTTTTGAGCACAATTGATAGACAATCTACCTTGAAAAGCTTGATTTGTGAACTTTGGAGAGTTGTTTGGGTGATTTTTGGTGATTATGCAAACTGAAATGGGCTGTTGGAATAGAGATAACTTGATTGCAAGTACTTTGGTTGAAGGTTTGGTTATGGATGCTGCAAATATGTGGATTTTGAGTTGTGGGAAGGGGGGGGGGGTGGTTGTAGGCTAGAAGTGAATAGAACAGAGAGGAGATGATTGAGGCTGAAATTTCTAGAATAAATTTGGCAGAATAACAGTAGGGGGAGGAGAGGAGAGCTGGTCTTCTTGAAATGGAGTGGGAGGGGGTATATATAGAGAGAGAATGAGGGAGTTTTGGGAGGGAAATGTGAATTTGAACTTTAAAATGTGGAGGGATAATCTGTTGGAGGGAGATTTGAGTACAGAAAAACGTGGGATAATGTATGAGGAGCCCATAGTTTCACAAAGAAAACAGCTGCAAATTGCTTACTGGAAGTAATTCCAGGCGCCTGGAGTTGGTGAGTCTGGGCGCCTGGATTGAGTCCGGGCGCCTGGACTGCACAACACACCAAACTTTGCGGCGCCGCTCCGGGTGCTACCAAACTCCGTTTTGCGCATGGTTTGAAGCGTTGGAAAGCTTGTCAAGTCTAATTTCTAACCCAAGTGGTTTGAACCCAAGATGACTTGTACATCAAAACGTGTGACCATTTTACCCTTAGAAGGTCGGAAAAACAAGTTGTTTTGGCAAAACGTGCACATCTCCCTCATTTCAAAACAGATTGGGACGTATTATATATCAAAAAAGAGGGTTTTGAATGTACTAGAAGGTGGTGTAGGCTTGGGTTTATTTTGGAGAGGTTTAGGAGGGGTTTCCAAGTTCACAATCAAGCTTCGCGTGCTCTTATCGGGCATTTTCATCCTCGGGAATGCCAAGGATTTTCGTGGGTTCAAATTGGGGTGTCTACACCCCTCCTGTGGCCTTTTACTGTAAGAGGCCCAGTTCTAATTTGGACAATGGGCTTATACTAGTTACTTGTGACAAAGAGGCATATAGAATGTTAGATTTTATGGACACAGAGAGGAATGTGGTAGTGTATATTGAACATGTAGGAGGAGTTAAGTTACTTGGGGGGGGGGGGGGCTGCCACTTTGGAATCCCAAGTTCCTGTGGTTGATTTTGATGTAGACACCCAAACTGAGTTAGATCCCCAAGTTGGGGATGACAATGTCAACATTGAAGAGGAAGTTGAGGATGACTCTGATTCTTCTACTGAGAGTGTCTATTACAATGACCACTCTTATCTAGAGGATGATGGATTATATGAGGCATATGTAGAGGATGAAGCAGAGTTTGTTGGTTACCAAGAAGAAAGGAGGGAAAAAGTTGAACATTTTGATGATCAAGGGGAACTCAGTGATGGTGATGACAAGTATGACTCAGAAAATAGTTTTTATAGCTCATCTGACTTAGAAACAGAGGGGAGAAGAAAGGATCCTTTTAAGAATTTCAGGGCTGAGACAAATATGGAAGATCCTAAGTTTACTATTGGCATGTATTTTAGTACACCCAAGGAATTCAAGTAGGCTATAAAACAACATGCCATTAAACACCAGAGGAACATTAAACTTGTAAAAAATGACAAGAGAAGAGTTAGGGCAAGGTGTCAAAAACCATGGCAATGGGAAGTATATGCTGCTACAGTATTAGGATAAGCTTCTTACTACGTGAGGACCTATAAAAGCAAACACACGTGTGAAAACTTATTCAAACAAGAATGTAACTTCACACATGATAGCAAAGAGATACATGGAGGATCTAAGGACCAATCCATGGATGCCCATCCCTGCATTGAAAGATAGGGTAAGGAAAGAAATGAAAGTGGATGTTTCTAGGACCCAGTTGTACAGAGCAAAGAGAAAGGCAGCCCAATTGATTTATGGATCTGATTTGGAACAGTATGGGAGGCTTTGGGATTACTGGGAGGAGTTAAAGAGGTCTAACCCTGGGTCAACAGTGGTCATGGATGCACCAATTGATGAAGAAACAGGGCAGCCAAGGTTCAATAGGATTAACATCTTCCTGGTAGCTCCCAAAAGTGGATTTACAAATGGCTGCAAGAAGATTATTGGTCTGGATGGCTGCCATCTCAAAGGAGCGTACAATGGTCAACTTCATACTGCAGTAGGTGTTGATCCAAATAATGCCATGTATCCTATGGCATATGTTGTGGTCGAGACAGAGAGCAAGGACACATGGCTATGGTTTCTTACACTTCTGAAGATGGATTGCAACATCACAAGTGAAAATGAGCATGAGTGGACCTTCATCACTGATAGACAAAAGGTATTTTGTCCATGTTTATGAATTTTTAAGTTAACCATTATTTTTTTCCATGTATACTGGTAATCATTATTCAATGTATGTGAAATTTTTTGTAGGGTCTACTGCCTGCACTTGCTGAGGAGGTCCCTAGAGCTGAGCACAGAAATTGTGCTAAGCACTTGCTTAGCAATTTCCAAAAGAGGTTCAAGGGAGTGTCTGTGGAAGAGAAGTTTTGGAAATGTTCTAAGGCAAGCCATGTATCCTTGTTTGAAGATGCCATGAAAGAGATGAAAGAAGAGGATGAAGAGTCCTACAACTGGTTGATCTTAGAAGCCCCTAGACATTGGAGTAGGTCTCACTTCAACCACATTGTCAAGTGTCACATGGTGTGCAACAACTTATGTGAGGCATTTAACAACTCCTTATTGGATGCAAGAAGAAAACCAATCATAGAGATGCTAGAGTGGATTAGGTGTTATTTGAGCAATAGAATGTTGACTAGAAGGGAGTGGATTAAGAAGTACAATAATGAGTTGCTACCCAGCTGCTACTCTAAGTTTGAGGATTACTTGGAATAGTCAGTTATATGTTCAGCAAAGTGGTTTGGTGAACTTTAGTTCCAAGTCTGGTGTGGTGAAGGAGAGCAGTACACAGTTGACCTTACCCAAAGGTCATGCAGCTGTAGGAAGTGGGACCTAACTAGAATACCATGCATCCATGCCATTGCTGCAATCCAAGAAGGCATGGTAAAGATGATAGAGTTGGTACAGTTGAAGGTTACATCAGTGGTTGGTATTCTAAGGGAAGTTATATCAATGTTTATGCACCACTTGTCAACCCAACCAATGGCTATAAGATGTGGCCCAAAAGTGGATTTACTCTTGTTTTACCACCAGCTGTGAAGAGGACACATGGCAGGCCAAAGATGAAGAGAATCCTTGGGGCAGAGGAGTACATAAATCCTAAATATCCACACAAGTTGAGGAAAGTTGGACAGAATTCTATATTTTGTGGGAGATGTGGTCAACATGGACACAATAGAAGGACATGTACTACACTTGTGGAGGAGCCAAGTGCTGATAAAGAACATGAGGGAACCAATGATGAATTGGGGGGTGGTACACATGCAGTAGGTGATGAAATCAGAGATGCCAGGCCTTTTACTACAGGTGTGAGAATTATAGGTGCTACTGTTGGAGATGCAGGAGTAAAAATGAGGGGTGCAAGTGTGGGAGCTACAGGAGTGAGGAGGGGTGCCTCTGTTGGAACTGCAGCCATAAGAATGGGGGTACTACTACAGTCAGGGGTAGAGGTGGAATGAGAGGTGGTGGTACAGTCAGAGGTGGTGCTACAGTTAAGGGTGGGAGTGCAAACAGAGGTGGTGCTACAGTCAGGGGTGGGGGTGCAAATAGGGGTGGTGCTACATTCAGATGTGGGTCAGTTCTGGCCAGAGGTGGAGCAATAGGATATAGAGGTAAGGGTGCAAGGATGAGAGGTGGTGCTTTTGGAAAAGGTGGTGCAAATGCAAGAGCAGCCTATGAGGTACAAATATTTCTTTTTAATGATGGTGAAATTAGTGGAATAGATTATTTAGAATACTTATTGGTCTATTGTATTTAATATGCAGATGAATATCCCAACAAACTATGATCAAGCAACACAAGTCTCTCAGACATCAACTGTGACAGTCTCTCAGACATCAAATGGCAGGCCAAAGAAGTTTGGAAACACTTCCCAATTGCATGGAACTAGGCCCTAGGAGGTTTGCAGGTTGGGTTTTTTTTTGTTAAGTCTGCCTATATATAAATGTTAGGGCAACATAGTAAATGTATCCCTTCTGTGAACAAGTAGTATTTCTTTTGGCTGTTGTGAACAACTATGTTGCACTTATTGGTAAATGGTGCAGGGCATTAGGTCCATATTTTGTACTGGTACTCATGGGTACATGGTGCAAGGCATAAGGTCCATATTTTTGTACATGTTGGTACCACCAAAACAATTTGGTCTATAAGCTATGACCTGTTGCAAGGTCTATTTTGGGTAAATGGTCCATGATGCTATCAGTATTGTTGCTCTGTTTATATTGCAATGTTGCTCTGTGCTACAATTTGCTTTGTGCTACTGTTGCTCTGTTTATATTAGTATCAGTGTTTAGGTGGTGAATGGATTTCCATGCTGCTATGCTTGCACTTATTGGTAATGTTGTTCTGTTATCATTGCACATTCAATTTAGATAGGCACATGTAAACTTAAAAGTGGGGATTTCATTGAAGAGGGAAGTCTGCCATACACAATTACACTTTATGCATACCACCTTGTTCACAACACAACCTTACATCTCCCTCCATCCAAAACACTACAACAAAACACTTCCCAAACACTACAACAAAACACTTCCCAAATTACTTACTCTACTTTTACTGACATACTAGGTCAGTTCTAGAGCCAAACCAGAGCCACCACACAGATCCAGAGCACCCAGCTATCAGATGAGAGCCACAACCAGAATCTTCTTCACATTCTTTTCCCTCTTCAACTGAGCTTCAAGCCTGCCAATAGACCTTATCAGCCCTGGAATAACCACATTGGATCTGGCACACATAGGAGGATCAACCCACATGAAGTACCCACATGCACCCTTTTTCTACATTTTACCATCAACAAAAAAGTTGTTAATACGAGTACATGACAGGAGAGAGGGAAGAGAGAATGATCACAAGGGCGTTACTGTTTAGGAGTACATGACAGGAGAGGGGGAAGAGAGAATGATTTGGTATACTTACCCCATACTGTTGACACCCGAGAAACCTCCTTCCTGGGTTGGAGACTGTCCACGAGCATGTTAGCTCAGCACGGTTCCCACAGAAGCAGATCTAGTTGTCCATGCTTCAATTTTTGTTTGTTTCTCTCTGTCTTTTATGTTGCTCTGTTTTTTCTCTCTCTTTTGGAGGGTATACGTATATATGGTGCAATATAAATGATGCAGGAGATGGTGTAATGGCGGGAGTTTTCCCTCCAAGTGGCACTGGGGTGTTGAAAAACCTAAAAAGCCCCTCAATTTAACGGAGAGGGTGGACGCCGTGAGGCGTAGGGACCAATTTAAGACAAATTGGAAACGTTGGGTACCAAAATCGCGCAATTGGAAATTTGGGGACCAAAACACGACGGATGGAATACTTTGGGGAGCAAAAAATTCAAAAAGCCCCTCAATCTTTGTTTGCTAAGATCCAAACTTCGTCTCCCTGAGATTTTAGAGAAAAACTAAAATAAGTTTTGTGAGATTGTTCACGTGCCTTTTTTTTTTTTTTCAGTTAATTTGTTCTTGCCATCGGATATAAACTAGTTTGAAATAACTCCTAGTATGACTACAGTGCAGTGATTTGGATGGAAAAAAATTTGTTCAACCTCCCCAAAATAGTGTGGGGTCCACCAAAAAAGATCTAGATCCCACCACAAAGTGACAAATGTTTACCAAAAAATGTATTGATTCTGTGGACTCCACACCATTTTAACTAATTAAGATGAGAATTTTGTTCACCTTCTTTTGGTGAGCGTGAACATATTTTTTTCCGATTTGGATACACACGACTGCACACAATGCAGTTGGGGGAAAATTCTGAGTACTTAAAAAATGATTTTTTTTTTTTCTCCGGTAAGACTTAAAAAATATTAATTCCTCTTCTCATGCCTTCTCAGATTGCATTATTAACTCTAGATTATTTTATCTAAGTAATTTTTTTGTCATTTGGGGCATTTTCCCAAAAGGAACTAAAGCATGTGGGTTTGAATATATATAATTTTTTCATAAAGTTTAATTTTGTCATACATAAACTTTACTTAGTTTTACATCAAACGTTTTTAGAAACTTAAAAGAGTAAAAACTCAGGGCCCAAAATTAAAAACGTTACATAGTAATAAAAAATTTCCTCTTTTTATTATTTTTTGTCTTTGATGACTTTTTTAAGTTTTTTCCATCCCAATTGCGTTGAGTCTCGGATTGGTGCCATAATTGCCAAGATGCTTGCATTCATAGAATAAAATAAAATAAAAAAGAAAGACCCACAAAATGTATTAAACACACATCCCCAAATACTATTTCTATTATTAATACATTCTGCACATATCTCTCAAACACTTTACAAATTCAATAATACATTCTGGCTATAATTCAAAAGGTCAAAAATGCACAAAGCTAAAAAGAGAGGCTCTCAAACACCCCTTTAGGCAAATCAATTAAAATAATTAAGACCCCTTAGAAGTCTAAGAAAAATATATTGTTAAGATCATTGCAAAATTTTATACGTAGACGATTTAAGCTGAATGTGTACTAAAAAAAACGCGTTATATTTATCAAGTGTGACTTATCCTATTTTTTATTAAATTTTAAAGGGTACAAAAATTCTTTTTTTTTTTTTTTTTTGTCAATCGTCATACCTAATCTATTACATAGGAGAAGGAGGGAATGAGACTCGATTCTGGGATGCAGTGTGAGACATCGAAAAGCTCTACCGCATCTTTTGACCAGACAGATTTAGCACAAATCTCAACATATATAGGAAGCTAGGAGCACAATGTGCATTACATAATTTTTTTTTGCAAGGCAAAAAGAATTTTATTAATCTTTGGAAACGGATTACAAAGATTAAAGGGGGCCAAGGCAAAAGGCATCACAATGCATAGAAGCATCCCAACAAAGTTGGTACCCAACGACACGACGATCATATGCCGCCAAGGACCCAAAAGGGGGAAAAAGACCATTGACAAGATGTCAACCAAAGAGTAGACCGGTAGCATTACATAATTGTTTTGGTGCAGAACCCGTAATACATTGGGTTTATTCAAAAGAGGACTAACCTAAAAATTTTGACATGTATTCTAGGTAAAAAAAAACTTGTTTGGATTGTCAAGTGACCATCCTGACCTATGATGCACGGACACGGACACGGGGACACGGGAATTCTAAAAAAATGGGGATACGGACACAGCAGGGGACATGCCATGTGTATATTTATTTATATATAATATAATATATAATTTTTTTTAAGAAAATATAAACAAAACAAGAGGTGAAAAACTTCTATACATATGACAGAAAATTATATAAAGAAATTACACTTTTTTACCCCAAGTATTAATTAATTATAAATTTACCCCCAAAAGTTTTTAAAAAAATTCAGTTTGACCCCTGCCGCGTCCCATCCGTGTCCCCAGCCGTGTCCCCTCGTGTCTCCAGTCGTGTCCCCCTCAAAAATTCAAATTAGCCGTGTCCCCATCCACGTGGCGTGTCGGGACACGTGTCCAACCGTGTCCCTGTGTCGGGACACTGCGATACGGCGACCCCTAGAGGTGTCGGTGCTTCGTAGATCCTGACTAATGAGTAGAGCCGCCAGTAGTTAATGATGTGAAATAATATAATTTCTAATCATGTGGACTCTATTGTCTTGTCAAAATGTTGTTGTAGTCATACATACAATATGAGTTACATTAAGTCTTCTAGGCCTTGTTTGGATGGGGGATATCCCACCCGTAGAACTTTTCACCCCTTCTTAAGAGGGGGCCCAATCCTTATCCCCTTGTTGGCAACTACATTTGCTCTTCCCCATTACTTTTCACCCCCTCTTCTCTTCTACGTGTGAAGGTGCTAATGCCGGATAATTTTTGGGCTGCCTCTACCCTCCCCAAAAATTATCCAGGAGTAGAGGGTTGAGTTTTTTACCAAAACAACTCTCCTTATCCCCCTCCTACATCACCCTCCTCCATCAACCAACAGAAACCAAATAAAAATCAGAGATTAAAAATTCTCCAAATCTGGTTTCAGATTCAAAAAAAAAAACTCAAATGTGGTTTCACGTTCAACCAAAAAAAAAACCTTAAAATTCATAATTTTTTTACATTCTTAGAAATCAAAAGTAAGTTGAAAACAAGAACCAAACCGGATCGTGCTTTGCCCCTCAGACATCTGATCGCCGGACTTCCAAAACGACGTCACAGTAGACGTAAAAAATGTACCTCGGTAGGGGCTTCTCCCGGGTTGGCTGGTACACTTTTTTTTGTCAAAAGTTGAGAGATAGTATTCATCAAAGATTCCAATGGGGAAAGATTGGGAGTCCACAGATCGGACACTCCAACGACAATAGGTCACAGAAATACAACGAGAAAGCATATGACCAAACCAACGGAACACACCAGACAAAATCCGGACAAAATCCGGCCTAAAGCCGGACATAACCGGCCTAAAGCCGGACAAAACACAAAAGAAACGAGAAAAAAGATACACTCCCCTTCGTCGCTGAGCAGCCCATCTCTAGCCAAACCTCCAACCGGTCACGCGCCTCTACCGGAGGCCTAAGAAGCCGCCGGAACCCGTAAGGTTGCAAAGGAGGAGCAGACAAATCGTAACGCCCAACAGGGCTGCGGAACGCCAAGTTCCAACGATTGGCGAACGGAAGGCGGATATGGTGCAGAAGGGGAAGGGGAAACCAGATCTAGAAAGGGGATTAGTCCCTCCCCTCCCGCCGCCCAAAGGGTGTGCAACCCATGGAGGGGGAGGGGAAGGAGGGGCGGCTAGGGTTTGAGTTTTTATTAGAGAGAGAGAGAGAGAGTTTTTACGTTCCATGGCTGGTACACTTTAAAAAGTTGTTTTTCGCTTTGCACTTCGAGAGTGTTGGGCCGAGTATCCTATTCTAGGCTCCGGATCCTCTGTCCCCTTATTCCTGTCCCTATCCTCTGTCCCACACTCTCTTCTCTTGACACTTGTCCAAGTTTAATCTCAGCCATTGAATCAAATCCTCTCTCTCACTATGCACTTCTCCTTCAAAATTACTCCGTCTTCTTACCTTTGCCGCCGGCAAAATATGATACTGGCACCACCAATACTCACCCCCATTTTTCGTATCTCTTTAATCGGAATCTGAGCAAAATACAACTAGATAACCATCTATGAGAATCACGTATGATGATTTTAAGGATTGAATACCAATATCTAAGAAAACATCATACTTATCGGAGTTCCAAAGTTTTTTTTTCCCAGTTTCAATGGTTTTTGAATCTCACGAAATGGGTTTTCTGGTCAGTTTTTTTTTTCGAATTGTAAGGAGTACAAAACTACAAACCCACCATTCCATTTTTCTCCACAAAATTGTAGTTTTAATGTATGGGTAATTTTTGGGTTCAGAGATCTGGTTTGTAGACAAAGAGAAGGAAAGAAGAGGAGGGGAACACAAAAGTGGTAGAGAAGGAAAGAGAGAGAGGGCCAGTCGGGTGAGTATAAAGCGCAGGTATTCTTATTCGCCGGCCGGCAGCAAAGCAGAGAAGGCTCAGAGGGAGTAATTCGATGGAGAAGTAAGACTATTTGATTCAATGGTTGGGATTAACTTTGAACACGTGGCAAGAAAAGAGAGTATGGGACAGGGGATGGGGACAGAGTAGTGAGACAGAGGATCCCACGCCCCTATTCTATCCCAATGAATAGTATTGCCATTCTGTTCCTCTCCCTCCCCTTGGTCAAGAGAGCTACTTCCTCCAGCCCGGAAGAGGAAAGAGTATTTGAGAGAGAGAATCCGGGATAGCCCAGTATTGACTTAGTTTGGTATTCCGGCCTGACCTTAAAGCAGAATAGGTTTTTTCGATGTGAGTTCTTGATGATCTTTGACTTGATTGTGCTGGAATTTCGGCCCAGGATTTGGTTGATGCCCGAGAGAGAGAGAGAGAGCAGAAGAAGCAAAGTTGGGGAAGGTGATAAACAGTGGGTTAGAGATAAACAGTGGGTGGGTTTTGTTCTAAGGTGGGTGGGTGGGTTTTGATTCAATACAAATAATGAAATAAATATTTTCATTTTTTATCAAAGGCTTTGATCTAAGAATCACTTTGATCTAATGGCTTGTATCCAATCATAGTTGACTTATGTACCAACCTCTTTCTCCATGCAATTTATATTTGCAGTATAGTTCTCTCTTTTTTTTGGTTTTAAAAAAAAAACGTTTTTTAAAAAATATTTAAAAAATAATATTTTCGGTGAAATAAATTAAATTAACTTCAAATTGTCCAAAAATAATAAAATAAATTAAGTTTTGTAATTATATAATTAAATTAATGCATAATAAGATTTGGTACACCACAAGGGCAAAATAGTTATTTGCACTGCTTTTTCCATCATCCACCCCCTCTTATTTTTAAGTCATTCAAACCAAGTCAAAAGTTATCCCATTGTTTAATCTCTCATCCAAACCATCTATCCCCCTCTAAAACTTATGCCCCTGAAAATAATACTCATCCAATCGGGGCCCTAGTATATTTTTTTAATCTCATCTTCTTCAAATAGGATGGTGCACACATCCATATGACAAAGTCTTACTCGAGTGCGTTTAGTGGCGAAGCTACTTCATAGGGGCCCGGTCCCCCTCTAAATTCCTATTTTGGAGTATATTTTACATATTTTTTTATAGGTATTCTTAAAAAAATTATAAAATATCGACAATAATTAAAATGTAGATCTACTTTCCTTCCGAAAACACTAAATTATGGTGAATTATACCGTGAGATAATCTATTGCGTTAGTTGAATGTTATGATAACAATACTCGAGATTAATTTTTTCAATTTATCAAAACAGTCCCATAAAAACTTGAATGACTAAATTAATTCCTGAAAAAATCTTTGAGCCAAAATTTCTTTCATAATGCAACCCCCTCCAACTTCAATTTCTGGCTCCGTGAGTGAGTGTGCGGTAGCAAAAGTCCATTGAGCGGAGACTTTTCAGCAAAGGTGGAGAGGGTAAAATCCAATTACATAGGAAAATACTTAAGTACGTACGAACCACGTGCTTAGCCTGACACCACGTGAGGGTGGCTCAGTTCGGGGGACCACATGGTGGTGCCCCAGGTTATGGCCAAGCAGGATAGGCCAAGTGTGCAGACAGGATAGCACCATGAGATGGTGGCAGCACCATGAGATGGTGGCAGCACCATGAGATGGTGCACGAGGTCATTGCCGAGCAAGGTATCTGGTCGGCAACATCATATACGGATAGGCAAGTATATTGTCGAGCTAACCGCCTACGAGATAAGGTGGTGGGTCGTTCTAGAAGGATCTAGAATAGCCTCTTACGTGATAAGGGGTAAATCCTAATGTAAAGAGGATTCCGATAATGACAAGGATTCCTAACGTGGAAAGAAATCCTTGTAGAATAAAGATTGTGTTTCTATATGGAACAAGTCCCGTATAGGAAAGGACTCCTAATGTGAATAGGATCTCTAGACAACAAGCACCCTGCATCTATAAATAAGAAGCAATACCCATGAAGAAAGGTACGCTGTAATTCGTGTTTACACGCTTTATGTGTTTTATGGTTTCCTCCTAGTACGTGATACTGACTTAAGCATCGGAGGGCCTTTGCCGACGAGAGGCAAAGGTGCTCTAACTGTTTGTTGTCTTGCAGTGCTAGGGTTCCGGCGAAGAGTGCATATTGTTGATCTCATAGAGGCGAGGAAATAGCATACCCAGATTTTTTCCCTCTACAATTGGCGCCGTCTGTGGGAAACGGTACGAGAAGCTTTTTCCTAGAAAAAATCACTCAACAATGGTGGCCTCAGAACATGTTCTACGCATTCCACGACGTAAGGAGGTGGAGGACGATGTAGAAAACACCCCTGCGCACACTACGAGAAAGAGTGCAAAAGTAGATAAAACTCCTGCAGTTTCGGAAGCACCACGAAAGAAACCCACTGCCAAGAAATTCGACATAAGGCGTATCCCTGAGATTCCAAAATTTTGGAAAATACGCCTGATATTTCATGACTCCCCACAATCAAAGCAAAAACCCACCACGTGAAGGTGACAATAGAGAGAAAAAAGGCCGTCTGTATTTAATGCTACGAAGAAAGCAACGCAGGATACATATTAGCGAATCATGTATCCTAGAAACATGAAGGAAAGATTGTAGAGCAGTCGAAATCAGCTAGGCAATCCCGGAGAGCAGAACGAATCTGCTAGGGGATCACCAGAGAGCAGTCCAAATCAGCTCCGCCATCCTGGGAGAGCAGTCAAAATCAGCTAGGCAATCCCGGAGAGCAGAACGAATCTGCTAGGGGATCACGGGAGAGCAGTCCGAATCAGCTCGGCCATCATGGGAGAGCAGTCAGAATCTGCTAGGCAATCCCGGAGAGCAGAACGAATCTGCTAAGGGATCACGGGAGAGAAGTCCAAATCAGCTCTGCCATCCTGGGAGAGCAGTCAAAATCAGCTAGGCAATCCCGGAGAGCAGAACGAATCTGCTAGGGGATCACGGGAGAGCAGTCCGAATCAGCTCGGCCATCATGGGAGAGCAGTCAAAATCTGCTAGGCAATCCCAGAGAGCAGTATGAATCTGTTAGGGGATCGCGGCTGCTCGACAGTCATGGGAGAGCAGCAGGAATCAACTAGGGAATCGCGGAAGAGCCGACTAAACTAGGTTTCCCTCATGAGATAGGAGGGTGCATCAAGATCAAATGATGGGAAAGTTCAAGATTATGAAAAAAGTTTTGAGCAGAAGAAACATAGCTTTACATATCTTGCTTTGCGAACGAGTAATCGCGGACAAGAGATCAAAATATTTGAAAGGATGTCGTCCAGCAATGGAACGCACCTGTTATGGCGAGCCCACGGGAGGACCAATTAAAATTTAGCGAAGCAACTATCTTTTACATGTCAAACAGCAATAAGAAGTTGCATATAGAAAGGGGGTCAAGGTTCTTGAGAAGAGGACCACGCGCTACAGCACCCACATCGCGACAAAAACCACAAGTTCAGCTTCAAGACCGGAGGCCACAGCTGGAACGGATAAGATAAAATAAAAAGGTCAGAACTGTCTCAAATATATCTTCTGTTTTAGTTTATTTTGCTTGTTGCTTCTAGAGATGGATCAAAGTCCACAACTAAAAGTGTTTGGGACTACGAAAAAAGTCTCAGAGACAGAGAAAGAGACTTTGAAGAAAGTCGCTCAGCTCATGAAAAAATAGTGAAGCGCTGAAACTATGGCTCGACACCAAAAAGTCGGGAAATAGAGAAACTACTGGTAAAACTTGCACCTTACCAGGAGTAGTTAAAAGGTACAACAGGGAGATGCATCGATGGGTGTTCGGCTACTTTGATAAAACTAGTAATTGCTTAGTAGAATAAAATTCTGAGTTGACTTGAATGAAATTATATCTAGTATCTGTTTGCTAAATATGGGCCAAAAGCTCCTTGTCTCCATATAGGGGAGCAGATATTGTTAACGAAAGTAAGAGTAAACTTGAAAATCTAGCTAAGTATGAATAAACTTAGGCCACAATAATGAACAATAATTGGAATCCTATTAAAGTATGAAAAAACTTATGTGCTAAGTCTGAATACATTTAGGCCAATAGCAATGAATAATGCTAAAAGGCTTATGGCAATGAATAATGCTAGAAGGCTAGACAAGCGCAAACAAACTTGAGCTATTTGCTCGAGTATGAGAAAACTTGGGCGTTTTGCGAAAGTACGAATAAACTTATGTTGTAGCAATGAGTAGTGCTGAGAAATTACGCATATTTTATTTTTTAGTAAGAGCTATGAATACTGTCCTCCGATTTCCTTTATGGGCCATGTGAAAGGTTCCAAGTTTTTAATGATTAGAACTTGTGTGGTATGTCTTAGCATGAACTACGTGTAAAGTTTCATGTTTTGTGCTAGTAAGAGATATGAATAAAGTTTTGCATTTTATATGATTTTGCATTTTAGTTTTTGATTTGATTAAAGGAAATTACGAGAAAAATTTCTGTTGCATGCTTGAAACACTTGATTGATTTGAATATGGAACCAAAAACGAGGAATTTTAATTCCATATTGGGGAGCAGTAAATGTATATACCCCATGCTTGAAATTTTTTAGGACAAGTACGAATACTTGGGCCTGAGCTACGAATTGCTCAAACTCGATAAATTCTAAGTATGATTAAACTTGGAAAAAGGCTAAGTACGAATATACTTAGGCTTGTAAATTTGAGTATGAGTATACTTGTGACTAAGTGCGAAGAAGTTCCGAAGTATTTAAGGAGAAGTAAATTCGGATTTACATAGATGAGTACGAATAGACTCATCCAAATAAAAGCTAAGGCTTTTTGAAGTTTGGTTGAACGAAATTAGTCAAGTGTGAGAAAACTCAAGAAAATCCCACAAATGGGAAGCTTCTCCCGAACACGAAAGGCCATGCAAAATTACAGAGATAGCTTGGATTGAAGCCTATTGCCTAAAAGAAATTGGATGAAAATCAGTGCCAATGCCATGGAATATACAGATAAGTATAGAATTACTTTTTGCAGTTTATATTTTGATTATTAGATACGAGTTGCTATAGTGGAATTATGAAAGGAGTTCCATAGAAGATATTGCTTATTGTTCTCATTCAGCTACGAATTGCTTTGTGATGGAGTTATGAATAAAATTCCATCTTGTTCACAAAAAGATATTTTTTACTATATCATTTTTTAAGCCTGGTCTAATTACGAGTGAGCCAAGTATGAAGAAAACTTTGGCTTAAACAACGAGTACTGCTTGAAGGAAGCCAAGTACGAAGAAACTTTGGTTTAAGCAACGAATATCGCTTGAAAATTGCCAAGCACGAAAATACTTGGGCAATAAGCAGCGAAAATTGCCTGATATTTGCTAAGTCTGAAAAAACTTAGGCAATAAGCAACGAATATTGCTTGAACTTTCCCAAGTATGAAGAAACTTGGAGGCAGGCAACGAATATTGCTTGAACTTTCCCAAGTACGAAGAAACTTGGAGGCAGGCAACGAATATTGCTTGAACTTTCCCAAGTACGAAGAAACTTGGAGGCAAGCAACGAATATTGCTTGAACTTTCCCAAGTACAAAGAAACTTGGAGGCAAGCAACGAATATTGATCGAACATTGCCAAGTACGAAGAAACTTGGAACAGTAAGTAACGAACATTGCTTGAACATTGTCAAACTTGCAACGAAAATTGCAAAAACGTTGCTAAGTAAAAAGCAGTGGCTTAAGCAACGAATATTGCTTGAAACACCATTGGAAAAGGTAGGACATATGCCATAATTCACCACCACGTGAGGGTAACTAGCTCGGCACCATTGTATAGGGGCTTCCTAACCCTATGCCGAGCTGAGATGACCATGAGTAGGGTCAAAGGTAATAAATCAAGTACCATTTGATGATATACTAGCTCGGCAATATGACCAAAGGGATGATAAAGCTAGTTAAGCTATTAATACAGTTAGGGTAGCACTCTAGAATACATGGTTCAACCCGTTGCAGCTCGGCACGAGTGGGATGAGGTTTGTACGAGTCATACCGAGCTACGTGGAAGCGCGGCACCGCCTTAAGAGTATAGGGCGGTGAGACATTCCAGAAGATTCTAAATCAGGTTCCTTATGTGATAAGGAGCAATCCCGAGAATTAAGGGATTGACATGGGTATTCCTAATGCGAATGGGAACAAGGACTGCGAGATGCCTTAATCAATAAAGCGTCAAACCCATATAGAGAGCGAGGTTTCTAGCAAGGAAACACATGATCAAGATCATACGTGGATTTTATCCCCGTACATGTATAAAGGGAGAACACGAAAAGATCTTTGAAATGGGGTGAGAATGTCTTTAGAACCCTATAAAGAAGGGATGGCGTATGTGAAACGTCACCATAAAGGCCGTTCCAACTCTATTAAGGAAGGCAAACATCGGCATTAAATGCAAGAATCATGTCTCCTCACGTGAGGAGAGAATATTCGAGAAATTGTGCCAAACCCTACGTGTGGGTATAAGTGCAAGTGTACTGTGCGGGCTTGGTAATGTGGATACCAAGGGAAAATTCATACAAGGAGCAGGCCTAGTCGAGTGAGAAGCTTTGATGAATATCACGAATACCGAAATGCATGAATTATAAAATCTGATTACCCTACTATTAGGCATAGCACGTGCCTATGGCGGTCACCACGAAAAGGTGAGTAGCTCGGCACCACATAGGGAGTCCGTGGGCCCTGTGCCGAGCTGATCCCGGACCATGAATAAGGTCAGGATAATTAAGTAAGTTAATATATCAGGATGCACTAGCTCGGCATAAGACATAAAGGGATACCCCTGATGTGGCCGAGCTAGGTGGGCTACGTGTATAGCTTAAATAACATTCTGGAATACGTAAATCAGCTCGGCGAGATGAGTTGAGTTACGTACGGGTTATTCCGAGCTATGTGGAAGCACGGCACCGCCACGAGTAAGGCAGTGAGACATTCCAGAATGATCTAAAGGCGGTTCCTTATGAGATAAGGAGCGATCCCGTAGCTTAAGGGATCAGTATGGGAACTCCTAATGAGATTAGGAGTATGCCCCATATAGGGAAGAATCCTATATGGAAAGAAAGACCTCTACTAGACGGGATCTAGTAGGATATGGAAGCTCGTCCCTAATAGGAAAGTCCAATTAGGGAAAAGATTCCTAAAGAGAATAGGAAACAGGGGCATGAGATGCCTAATGTAAAGAACATCTACACCTATAAATACAAGGCAATAGCCATGACAAAAGATCTGGGGTCGATTCAAGGAAGCACGTGATCCAGGGTTACGTGGATTTATCCCCGTACAGAAAGGTAGCAGTAAGCTTTAACCATCATTGATGAATAACAATGACGGTCAAAGCTGGGGAGCAATTGGAGAGGGTAAAATCCAATTACATAGGAAAATACTTAAGTACGTACGAACCACGTGCTTAGCCTGACACCACGTGAGGGTGGCTCAGTTCGGGGGACCACATGGTGGTGCCCCAGGTTATGGCCAAGCAGGATAGGCCAAGTGTGCAGACAGGATAGCACCATGAGATGGTGGCAGCACCATGAGATGGTGGCAGCACCATGAGATGGTGCACGAGGTCATTGCCGAGCAAGGTATCTGGTCGGCAACATCATATACGGATAGGCAAGTATATTGTCGAGCTAACCGCCTACGAGATAAGGTGGTGGGTCGTTCTAGAAGGATCTAGAATAGCCTCTTACGTGATAAGGGGTAAATCCTAATGTAAAGAGGATTCCGATAATGACAAGGATTCCTAACGTGGAAAGAAATCCTTGTAGAATAAAGATTGTGTTTCTATATGGAACAAGTCCCGTATAGGAAAGGACTCCTAATGTGAATAGGATCTCTAGACAACAAGCACCCTGCATCTATAAATAAGAAGCAATACCCATGAAGAAAGGTACGCTGTAATTCGTGTTTACACGCTTTATGTGTTTTATGGTTTCCTCCTAGTACGTGATACTGACTTAAGCATCGGAGGGCCTTTGCCGACGAGAGGCAAAGGTGCTCTAACTGTTTGTTGTCTTGCAGTGCTAGGGTTCCGGCGAAGAGTGCATATTGTTGATCTCATAGAGGCGAGGAAATAGCATACCCAGATTTTTTCCCTCTACAAAAGGCTGAACATAATATTTACCAGTTTTGGCTCAAATTACACTCACTTCCCTTGTTGTATTACAACTGCACGATTACGTACTATAATATTCCCTATTTATAGAAGAGTTCTCTCATTTTTTAAAGAAAATTTAAAAAGTACGTTAAATAAAAAAAACTGTACCAGTAATTTAATTATTGTTTAATGTAGTTTTGAATTTGATCTAAATTCGTTTGGGGGTTTTGCCCCAGTTTTGACACTATTCCAGTTTTGATTACATCATCACTTTTTTCACTTTTCTCTCCATCTCTCTCCACTTATTACACCTGCTTACATCATCAAAACTAAAACTAAACAAAACTAAAACTAACAACCGAACATAGCCATTATAATTTTGTACGCATTAAACTACTACAGGACGCCTTTCAGGTCTATCGAGCCCTAATGACCAAACACTTGAGGATCTCATTCTCCCACACAAAAGCCCTAGCGAGTCTTAGACAAAAGAAGAGGAGTGACTTTGCCAAGTCTGATTTTCTCAAAAATTGAAAAAAGAACCCTAAAGATGAGGGAACTAACATTGTAGCTTCTATACAGTAGTATTAAGTTTTCAAATTTTGATTTACATTCAATTTATTTTCTTAATTGCTTCTTGCCGAGTCTAATCAAATAAATAATAAATTTTGAAAAAAAAAACTGAAAAAAATTTCATAAAGACGAGACTAACTAAAATTGTCATGTCTTGAACTTGTTAAAACTTGATCAAAATATTGAAACTGTTACAGTTGTCCTTGTCGAGCTAACAAGAAAAATAGCAATTGTTGTACCATAAACTTTAAAATAAGATATATGATCAATAATATCGTTCTCTTTTTCCTTTAGTGGATTTCGTTTCAAACTTTGGTGTAATTTTTACTCTCTTTATTTCTTCCAAAAAAAAACAATTTTTTTAAAAAAAGGATTCTCAATAAATGCACTTTGGTTATTCTCAATAAATAAACAATTTTTTTAAGGGAATATCTGATTTAATCTCAATAAACACAACACTGTGTGTTTATTGAGAATCCTTTTTAAATAAGTAATTTGACACAACTGCTTTTTAAGTAAGTAAAAGCCATTTAAAAAAAAGTATTTTTCAAAAATAAATAAAAAATAAAAAACTTACACCAAAGTTCGAAACATACTCCATTAAAGGAAAATGAGAATGATATTATTGATCATATATCTTATTTATTGAAAAATGGATTCTCGATAGACGGTTTTTGAAAAAATACATTTAAAAAAATCAGTTTTTGAAAAAAATAGTTCTTGAAAAAAAAACAATTTTGTTAAGAAAATAGTAGTTTTAAACAAATAATTTTTCATATTAATATTTTGAAAACATTGTTGAGAGAGAGAGAGAGAGAGGGGGGTAAGGTTTTTATGTAATCATGTATGAGATTCAACAAATTCGTTTATTTCCAAAATATTGCTAGTTTTGGTTATGCCAAGGGCCAAAATTTAGTTAGTTAGGTTGCAAGTTTGGTTATTCCAATGTGAGCAGTTTTGGATCAAACATTGCTAACCTTGGAAACCTTTTAGTTTCGATACCACCTTCGGAGGTACCCTAGATGGTAAGGCGTATTCCACTTCTCAGATATTACTCGATTTCGAGTCTCACCTATGACATGTCTTTGTAGAGTTGGTGACACATATCATCTTGTACCTAGGTGGTGTTGTAGTAACGACATGTCCTTCTGGACAATAGCTATAGCTCGAAGTAGACATTCCACAATAGGTCGGGGGTTGCTTGCTGGTTACCCCCTCCCCCCTTCTACACTTCAAAAAAAAACCTTTTAGTTTTGATTAAGTCATTGTAGCTACTCTAAAGAATTCATTTAATTGTGTAACTGCTAAATAAATGGGGACATTGGAGCACACTTATTCATGAAAAATGGTATATATCACTGGACAGTTACAGTGCTTTTATTTTATTGAGTTATGCATATCCTTGAGTTTTTTTGCCCTTGTACAACCCACCATGCAATCAAGATGGTAATCAATATGGTGGGCAATAATTTCTTTCCTATATCTAGAGAATCATGATAGGAGTCTGAATGGGACGTTTTGGATTTCCTTTCCCTTCCTTAAAGTTTCTCATTTGCTAAAATGGATATCCCACCTAAAATTAAGTGGGTGATTTTAGCAAATGAGGAAAGCAATATTAGCTAAAATCAACTCATTTTCATTTGTTAAAGTTGGTTGATTTTAGCAAATGGTTTCCTCATTTGCTAAAATGATCCACTTGATTTTATAGGATTCCCATTTAAGTAAATGGAAAACAAGGAATAACCACGCAACACCTGAGTTGAAATTCGCAAAAACATGTTGAACAACATTGTTCCACCCAAAAAAAAAAAACTCTTAAGTCAACTTGTCCCATGATAAAACTTTGGGTGCAGAGTAAAATTTCTATTATGAAATGTCTGAATTGCCCTTAAGACTTATCGGGGTTTCATCAACTCTAACATTGCATAACGACAATATTTTCAAAATTAAATTATCATAAGTCAATAAACTATTTTAAGTCAATGGAATAAGTGGGTTTTGGCTTACCGACTTTTAAGTGCTAAACCATTTTACCTTAAGTCAGGTGTTACAGAATGGGGCCTACGATGCATGGTGAATAGGATTTAGGGTTCCTGTAATGAGGCTGGGCACTGTAGGTAGTGCCGCATCTCAGTCATCCATCTCAGGCAACCAATAGTCTGGATTTTAAAAAATCTTTCAGGGAAGAGTAGCCTCTTTCGGAAAAAAGTCTTTTAACAAAAATCTACCAATCTAGCTACTAAAATACTCTGAACATAATAAAATTATGTATAGACTGTTTAGGTGATAGAAATGAAGTCTTAAATTTATATTTCGCACATTAAAAAGATAGGGAAAAACACTAACTTTTCATAATATTAAAAAACATCATGTGTTGCCAAACTATTTTCTTTTTCCTCCTTGAAAGAATTTTTTTCCGTTTTGCTAACCTTTTCTTTTCTGGAGAGTGAAAGAGAAGGGGAGAAGAACAAATTTAGAATCTTCAAATAGAGAGAAAATACATTGTTATACTATATTCAAATATTCATTTATTTATTCTTTTACAGGAACGGCCGATCTGATTTTTGAAATGGTGAATTTCTTTTATAAATGAGAATATCATTATGAAAAATTAATGAACATGATTCCCTTAAAAATTCAACTAATCAAACAAGAATTCGTTACGGTCTTGTTTCTAGTATCTCTGGTAACATGACCCAGAACCTTTTTATCTTCAAAATCAAAAAATAAATTAATTAAAAATCACAAGAAAAACTATAAGGATTCGGGAAATAATTGCGTTAATATTTCCTTAAGACGGATACCCTCTTTAACTCTCCAAAATTCAATGCAATCTTCCAGATAATTTCCAGCATTAACCATTAATAATTGCGTTAATATTTCCTTAAAACGGATACCCTCTTTAAATCCCCAAAATTCAATGCAATCTTCCAGATAATTTCCAGCATTAACCATTAATAATCCAGGTAATCAACTACTAATAATTAATTACCCCAAGGGCAAAATCGTAAATTCGCTCGCCATTGATGTGAATAAAAAGATTGAAGGGGGCACTGAAGCTTTCTTATGCTTTGCTTTATTTCTCGTATATACAATGAAGGTCTGGTTGAAGCTTGTGGCAATGGCTCTTGGGCTCATTCTAGCTGTGGGCATGGTTGAGTCCCGAATGCTTGAAAAGGTTCGATTTGGGATGTTGCCTAAAGAGGTTATAGTACCTCCATCTGGGCCGTCTTGGTATACTTCCGATAGTCCACCTCCGCCAATACGGCCACAGCTGCGATCCCGCGTGTTGCATTTTAGGAAGTTGCCCAAAGGGGCTATAGTATCTCCATCTGGGCCATCCACCAAAAGTAATATCCCGCCACTTCCACCACCACATCGCGACCTTCATTTTGGGAAGTTGCCCAAAGGGGATATAGTACCTCCATCTGGGCCATCTACCAAAAGTAACTGGCCGCCACTTCCACCACCACATCGCGGGCTTCAGTTTGGGAAGTTGCCCAAAGGGGCTATAGTACCTCCATCTGGGCCATCTACCAAAAGTAACTGGCCGCCACTTCCACCACCACATCGCGGGCTTCAGTTTGGGAAGTTGCCCAAAGGGGCTATAGTACCTCCATCTGGGCCATCTACCAAAAGTAACTGGCCGCCACTTCCACCACCACATCGCAGGCTTCATTCTATGTTGCCTAAATGGATTAGAGTACCTCCATCTGGGCCATCTACCTATACTTCTGACGCACCACCACCGCCGCGGCCGCTGCACTAGCTGCATAAACCTCCATCTTGGGATTTGGAGGCAAACTATGGGCCATTATAGGTCCTTTTGTCAGTTTTTTAGTCGCATTGAATAAATGAAATTCCAGACTTGGTGCGTTCGTATGTCTAGTTGTCTACTCATCTGAATTGACGTTTTGGATTTTTTGAGTTTATGTACATGCTTGTCTCCCAAAGTGTGAAAAACCAAACCAAAAAGTCAAAAATTTCCTTAGTGGACCCTTAGTGAAACAGTTAAAAAGTAAAAAATTATAATCAAAACCAAACGAAAATAACTAAAGAAACATGTGTCTTTAGGGTTATCTCAACTTTTTCCAATTCCGGTGCATATGTTCATTCTCTTCT
This sequence comes from Vaccinium vitis-idaea, assembly GCA_963854785.1. Lineage (NCBI taxonomy): Eukaryota > Viridiplantae > Streptophyta > Magnoliopsida > Ericales > Ericaceae > Vaccinium > Vaccinium vitis-idaea. The sequence continues at coordinate 15,869,346 of OY978218.1, read as the reverse complement.
GATTTGGATGATTTTCGTACGAAACGCTGGGAAAAAAAAATACGTAATTCTAATAAAAATATCGAATGTTTTTAGGAAAATTAATTTAGTTAAAATCCATCCATATTAGTTGGGCCAGCGTAGTGGACCACCTTCCATAAATAGGTCTAGTTTGTTGAAAAGTCAGAGAAACTAATTTTGGAGGAGATTTGTAAGCAAATTCTTTATTTTTGGTGTGAAATTTAGCTTCCACTTTTAGAGATGTAAATATAGGTTTTTTTTCCGCTTTTAATTTGCACTAATGTTTGGAACATAATCATCCAGACACAACACATAACAGAATCCCTCACATACACGTAGGTCCCGCATAATAAATGTGTGTGGAACTCATGTGTATATATGAGTAGTTATGTTTGGTGTAGTGTCCGGATGATTGTGTTCCAAGCATGCTTCTTTAACGAGGAAAACACGGGCCGGTCCATAATTGGACCCCCAACTCTACCTTTTTGGAAATAAAGCATGCTCTAGTCACCTCCTTCCCGTACTGAGCTACAGTCTCAGTTTTTTTTTAAGTAGAAGCAATCTTGTTCCGTCTCTCTCTCTCTCTCTCTCTCTCTCTCTCTCCACCCACCCCACATAGCACAATCTCTCTCTTCTCAACCCCAAACCGTATGAAAGTGCATAAATCCTAGCATACCCTATGAAAGTATCTAAACCTAAACTCTATGGTACCCTATGAACACACCCTATGGGGTGGATGGTCACATGACCACCCTAAAAAAAAATTGTACTAATAATACATGTAAAAATTTGTACAAATTTTAGGTTAGTTCATGTTTTGAACACCCAGCTGAAATATGAACGAACACCCAGTGCAAAATTAAATGAACACCCACCAACAAATCAGTCTACTTTGAACAACCTAAATTACATCCCGTTATAGCCCAATCATAGGTGGCACCACATATAAGAAAGTGTGGTCAATTGAACACGCTTTTTTATTTTGTTGTTATATTGCATCTAGTAATTTTATCTAATATTTTGTTTGAACACTTAGTCCTATACTATAAACAAACACACTGCAATTCAAGTGATTTACAATTGAATACTTAATATACCATCTCAAAACAAGATAGACATCTTAATGACAAAAAAATGGAGAGGAAAAAATATCTATTGGTATCGTTATGGTGTAGTTTTTCTTAGAGCAGACAATCCAAAAATAAAAACATATGTTTAAAAAGATCCGTGCAAACGTATTTGCTACATAATTTCCTAAAAAAAATAAGCATATTTATGCTCCTGTTTGATTTTGCTTTGGTAAAAATATAAAAAACTGAAAACAACTACAAGGTTTTACGTGTTTTTGTATTTTTGAGGTCGCATTATACATACTAGTATATGAAATTTTGTGAAGATACGACTGATTGATTAAGCTAGTAAAGTTAAAGGTAATTTTTGAACACTCTGTTAAAAATTCCTGGAGCTGCCACTGCCTATGAAAGTGTCTAAACCACTAAAACCCTATAATAGGAAAGTGCACTCTAAACATAACCCCTAGGGTAGCCTATAAAAGTGTCTAAAACCCTAGGGTACCTTATGAAAGTACCTAAACCACTAAAACCCTATAGTAGAAAAGTGCACCATAAACTTAAACCCAAAAAAGAGTGACTGACCTTAATGGTAATGTAATAAATATATTTTTTTTCACCTTGATGGTAATTGTTCCTCCTTCCTTTAATTGTATTGTTGTGAACTTTACACAGGAATAGTTCTTTGGATTAGGAAATACACAATCGCATCAAGGTCAATCACTTCATTTTCTGAAAGAGCTTCTGAAGGACATTTTATATTTCTTTCTTTTTTTTAGTACTCTCTGCATACTTATTTTGTTAGGGCATCCACAGTGAACTCTTAAAATGACTCCTACGTGAGACTCCTAAAATTTTGCAAGTCATTTGATCAATAATGGTCTTCAATGGGCTCCCAATGGTAGCTCCTAAACATAGCTCTTACAGCCCGTTTGGATGCAGTTTTTGACCCCGACTAAATAATCCGCCCCCTCCTCATCCGTTGTTTGGGAGCACCAAAATCTCTCCCCGACTAAATCATCCGGTCTCCCCTCATCCCCCTTCCCCCGGACTAAACATAAGCAGGGGGGGTGCTTATGTTTAGTCCGGCTTCTCATCCGGGGCCGGATTACCAACGTACCCCTCTCCGAACACACTCACACAAGCACAAACCACCATTGATCTAACAAGTTTTTACCCAAATCTTACAAAAAAAATAGGTTTTTACAAATACAATTTCGGATTAACAAAAGAAAAACCTAGAAATTTTGAATTTTTTTTTACTTTCGTACACCCAGAAAAACTCAAAAACCCTGTTCGTCAAAGCTCTGATCACCAGAGTGCTTCACCGGAGTTCTTCGTGTGGTAGACATGACCGGAGTGCTTCGCCGGAGTGCTTGTCCAAACCAATCGCCACTTCGCCGGAGTGCTTCGCAGCAGCCGAAGATGAGATGGGTTTTTTTGTTGCAGAGAGAGAGAAGAAGATGGGAAGAAGATGGGTGTAAATGGGGTAAACTAGTGGCCCACCACTTGTCCAAACCAATCGACACTTGTCCTTTATTTAGTTTGTGTATTTTATTTTTTTTTTAATTTTACTACCTTATCTCATGTATTACACAATTTTTGGATTTAGAACTTTTAAATATTAATAATTTAAATTTATATAAAAAAATGTTAGAAAGACTTATTATAGCTTAATTTTTGTTAAGTATAACAAATTATTATTTTTGAAATTATATAATTGATTTAATTAATTATCTAATACGGTCTCATGAAAGGGCAAATATGTCATTTAACAGTTTTTTACATCATCTACCCTCCTCATCTCTCTTTTTTTATCCATCATCCAAACCATGTACTATTTAATCATCCCTTCTTAACTATTACATCAATGTGGGCCCACACTTCTTATTTAATCACCCCGACTATTTTATCTCCCCTTACTATTTAATCCCTCTCAAACTAATACGTCATCCAAACGGGCCGTTAACCCATTAGCTAAATCTAAGTAGTCTTGTAGCTAGCTCCAAATGAGACCCCAGCACTTGTAATATTTTTAAACTTATCAATTTATGAGACTCACACTTTTTATTATTTTTTTCACAAAATAGAGAATACTCTTGCTAGCCCATTGAGTGCACATATGCTCTCTAAATTTAGCAAACTTTAGGAGTGAAAAATGAGACCCAATTAAGCTTATGTGTACACCTTAAGAGTCAACTTAAGAGTTATTTTTAGGGAGTCCACTATGGATGCCCTTACATGTTTGTTCACTATTTTCAAGGTATTTCTAGCCTCGAAGCAATTCTAAAAAGCCAAAACAATTGACCAACAATTGAAAACGTTTACTGAAAAGACCATGGGGAAATGCGGCTTAGTCTAATTTCCAGTTTTGAAAATTTATCTTCCAAAGTTTACTGTTTCGCCATCCTTGTTTTTTCATCTTTAATTAAATCTTAGTTTTTTGATATATATTGCGTATCTCTATTTAAAAAGTAAAAATATTAAAAAGAATTGAAAACATTGACTAAAGACGAAAAAGTATTGCAAAATTATTATCTCTAAAATTTATCTCAAAACTACGAACCAAACAAATAATCATGTTTGCTGATAAAGAAGCCCAATAGGGTGGAACTCATTTCGATGCTATAAATAGATCTTCTTTTTCATCCTTTTCATGAACCAAAAGCTTCTTAGTCCCGGATTAATCCCAACATTACAGATTAAGAAACAATTAATACTTCATGTCACAGGGGCGAAGCCATACATTCACATGCTTATGGAATCAAAAGTGGCAATGGAGGTTATGGTAAAGCCAGCTTGTAGCCTGTGGCAATGGTCCGTGTGCCCATTCTAGCATTTGGCCTGGTCAGATGAAGATAGCTTCATTGTGAGATGTTGCCTAAAGGGTTTGTCCTTTCTATCTGGGCCATCCACTGGCACTTGGGCAACTCGCCTTCGTCTCGGGTTTCCAAAAAGGGAAACGCGACTTACATATATACGGCCAACTAGAATCGGTGACCCACCGCCTTGATCGCAGGCTTGCTAGACACTTCCATCTAAGGAATGGGAGCCATAGGAGGGCTGGGCAACAAGTAGGTCCATCTTAAAATGCAACGATTTAGGAATAAGAAATCACCAAATAGTACAAGGCAAACAAGAAACTATCGGTTTAATCCCTGAGTGCACACGCACGTCAATCCGTACAATAAAAGTTCGACGCTGGACTGTGCTACACATTGTGTCGTTGCTTTTGGGGAAAACATGTGGCTTCTTGATCATGGCAAAAGTGAACATGTATCCGCTAATACAGACAACAGAGCGAAAGCAGAACCAGAACTGAACGCAAGCAGAAAAATGTCGCATCTATTTAGGGGATCTAATGAGCCAAGTCTGATGATCAATCATTCTGTGTGAATGCTTTACAAGTTATAATTCTACTTTCAGCCATGTCAGAAAAATGGCAACTTAAGTTGATACATAGGAGAATAAAGGGTAGCCCAAGTGGTAAGGTATTGGGTTCGAGTCTCACTGTAGGGTCTCAATCCCTACCCCCTTAGATTAAGATAGAGTAGATTACTTGCTTGTACACACAAAAATAAAAAAGGATACATAGGTCCAGTCATTCAAGAACACTCGATTTGGAACGTCAACTTGCTGTTTGCACTGGTTCAATAATTCAATGGGGATGTACTCTCCTTTAACTCAATATATTAACAATTCTATGTATGTTCAAATGGGGAAACTCAATTACCTTTCAACATTAGCAGGTTTTCATTCTTCACAAAACTTTAAAAAAAAAAAAATGGAACTGGTATGGAATCATGAATAGGTACGAATAGAACAAAAGAGGAAATACAAAAGTAGAGAGAGTTTCTATACCTTATTGAGAAGTATTAAAACTATCTAGTGTGTGCTATTTACAAGCCTGCAAAGTTTGAGTCACTCGTACCTGACAATATAACAAAAATGTGGACAGACAAAAACCAAGTCTGCAGCAAGAGAATACACTTGTTTTAAGGCTTTCAGCAATTTGCAACACTAATAAGTAATAATAAATCTCAATATCAAGCATAGCAAGAGAAATGGTACAATTCCTTGCAATATTCCTGAGATTCAAAAAACTAAAAGTGGTTTCGATGAAAGATAGCTTAGCTCCCTTTTCGTTCTTGTACATGGAAAGAACAAGCTTTGATGAATGATAGCTGTAAAAGGACATCATTAATTTTCTTATGCAAAAATATTATAAATTGAGAACCAAAAACATACTACCTTGACGGGGTACTTTGACAGAATGACAGGTTAGACAAGGTTGATGAAACCAACAATAATAGCTATTTGAAGTTAACAAACCTCAACTCGCCCAGAGGATTTTTTTGGGTTAAGTGTCTAAGAGAAAATGTACATACTACTACACAATGTGCCCTCTCTCACAACCACAGGTAGTGAGAAGTCCAACTATATACGCGAACTAGAGCATGGATGGATTTTCTACCAGCTTAAAAGCAGAGCAAGCAACAAAGGAAGGGTATATGACAAAAAATAACAGCCATAAACGAACAAATGAAGGGCAAAGGGCTCTTGTTAAGTTTGAGAAAGCAGCATATCAAGGATTGAGAGAGACATCATGCATAAAGTTACGCAGTATATTACAAATGACGAAATTGCTTTAGCCAACAGTTCCTACAAAAGAAAAGTATATCTAGGCAGATGTTCAAGTTCATCCTACAATAATATCTTACGGCACAAATGAAACAACAGGAAAAAGAAGGCTACTCAGCCCAAAGGAAGCTGAAGGATCAATCTATGTCATGCACGAAAATACAAAGTACGAAGGAAAGATTGGTGAGGTCCCCAACACGCAATATTACTATATGAACAACATTTGCCATAGTAAGAAATACATACTAAACTACCATCCTATCTCACAAAACTCCAGTAGAAGATTGTGCACAAACTGTGTAAACGTGGGATCTTTGAACAGGTCTCGATGAAGCACTCTTGTGAAATAAGGTTGTCAAATTAAATTACATGCGCACACCATCCGTAATACAAACCCAATATAACCAACTTTAGGAGTATATGATGCAGCTCCCACACAAATACTTGCCAGCCTAAGTAAAGCTGACCCCACTTACACACTAACACAAACAAAAGGGTGATTTATTCTCAGCATATTGGTTCAGAATTGAAAACAAAATTGAAGCATGCCACTAGAGGAGAGCATGAAAACTGTAATACTATCAAATATTTTCTCATTAGACTGAAAACTAGTATATATTACCTTCCTATACTAGTTTCAAACCCATACAGCCACTTTAACCAACATAATGATGAACTTCCTTCCCTCTTATCTATGACCACCCTAATCTAGGTTTTCCTTTCTTGGTTCAGGCATAAAGCTTTGGCGGGGATAGTGTCTTAGCCTTAAGAGTACCAGCTATACTTCCAAAAGAGGAAAACTGGCATCAAGCAGAGCAAAAGAACCTCAATTGTACTAGACCTACCACAAAGAATGCACTCCCCAGCAGCTAGCTATCCATCGTCTCTCAAACAGAATTTGATAACCAATTTCCCTCAAGCATTCGAAGTCGATCTCTTGTTTTCCATCTTCTGCGCCAAAACCTTGGTTGCAATCAGATTATCATCGACATACTGCGAATACGGGTTCTCCTTAGGAACCAATCTCCTGTACTCTTGAAAGTGCTTCTCTGCCATATCTTCTTTTTTCAACAAAGTATACAAAATTCCCTGACACAAATATGGCCGAAAATCACTTGGCTCCTCCTTCACAAGATCCTGATAAACACTCAACGCATCATTATAATTGCCCTCAATTACCCTCATTTGCGCGATCAAAAGCTTAAAATCCCTCAACTCGTCCTTTTTCTTCTCTCTCTTGCACAAATCCATGGCTTCCCTAACCCTTTCTTCAATCTCCTTTTGTTCGAATTCCGAACTGGACTGAGACGCCGCCATTACTAACCCATGATAGGCCTCCACACGAGACGGGTCTTTCTCAAGTATCTCATTGAACCCTGATTTTGCCAATTCGAGCTCTTCTTTGTACAAATGCAAGTGGGATTTCAACAATTGCCACTCTAAATCAGAGGGTTCTAGTCTTATGAGCTTTTCTACGATAAAAATAGCTTCCTCGAGCTTACCTCTCTTGATCTTCAACTCCATTAAGCTTCTGAGGGCTTTGATGTCATTCGGATTAGAAATCAAGTACTCCTGTAGGGTTTTCTCATTCTCGTCCACTGAAACTGATTCTTTCTTGGGTGTAGCTTCGACCGTGGGCGTAGGGGAAAAGAAGGCAGCCGCAACGAGGGGTTTATTGAGGTTGAAACGTGCGAAGAAGACGGCGGTGGCGGCGACTGCGGCAAAGCCGATGGTTTTGAGGAGAGAGAAAGGGAAGTGGTTTGGGGTTTCTGTGAAGTGGGTTTTAGGGTTTGGAAAGAGGGGATCGAGTAATGAGGAGAAGGAGGAGGGTTTTGCTCTGATTGATGATTTGAGGGATGATGGAGGTGGTGGTGGTGGTGGTGGTGGGGTTCTTGTGAAGTTAAGTGATGAAATGGGGATTGAGAATGATGGACGGTGGTGATGGAGTGATAGGTGGAGTGGTTGGTGGCGGTGGTGGATTTTGAAAGAAGCTTCCATGGCTCTCTGGGTTTACGGTGGTAGAGAGAAAGAGACACCTAAACCTCCGATGACATCGGAGAGCTCCGAGCAGGACAAGAGGAGAAAGTGATGTAGATCTGCTTTCAACCAAAGACGGGCCCGAAAGTTTTGGCCCAGTTCAGTGAGGCCAGACAAATGGACAATGGTAGTGATTGGAGTTGGGGTACTTCCAGGCCGGCCCCATTTTATAGAGAGCTTTCCGTCCAAACTCAGCTCGTGTCAAGTAAATTTCGCATAGGTCCCTTTTCACACGCGCAAAAAAAAATTCTCTGTCCACTATAGCATACGCGCTCGCTTTCTATCTTTCTTCCCTACTTTTCGGCAACAATCAATGGTACCACATCACCCAGCAAGTCATGTACCTTCACATCACCCAGCAACAATAAATGGCATTGATTAGCGTAGGTGTACAGTGTACCTATATTAGCTACATGGCTCTCTCTCTCTCTTCAAGGAACCAATGAACAATCCCCAATTTCTTAAAATAGCATATGTACAGTGTACCCCTCTCTCTCTCTCTCTCTCTCTCTCTCTCTTCGATTTAAAAATAAAATAATTTTTGTTACACATTTATTTTGTATAAAAATTATATATGTGAAATCCACTCGTTGAGATATTTAAAATAAGATCCATTATGAATATGAAATTGTGTACGCGTAAAAAAAGTTATTTTTTACCCTTTCTAAATAATTCATATCCTAAAAAAAAGGAGAACTCACACCCTTCAAATTAAAGAATTCACATAACTGAAATACAGAATTCCTGTCACAACTCACTCTCCAAAAGACAAAATTCGCACCCCAAAAAGATAGAATTCACACCACTCAAATGAAGAATTCACATATCACAACTTACTCGCAAAAATACAAAATTCACTCCCAAATTAAGAGAATTCACATTCCTAAAATGCAGAATTCACACATTCCAATATGAAAGGATTCACAACTCTTTTGAACAATTCACACCCTACAACATGAAAGAATTCACATCCCCTCTGAACAATTCACACCCTACGAAATGAAAGAATTCACACCCCTCAATTGCACAATTCACACATCCTCTACACAATTCACTCCCCAAAATACATAATTCACGCCCCAAAATAAAATAATTCACACCCCTCAAATTTAAAATTCACACCCCTCAAATTCAAAATTCACACCCTTCAAATTTTTTTTTTACCTGCACACAATTTTATATTCAATATGGGTCTTGTTTGATAGATATCGTCGAGTAGGTTTTAAAAAAAAAAAATTTCAAAAAGTGGGGGGGGGGCTTGGAATTTTCTGATTGGAGTTCGGCTTAAATAAGTTACTCCACTACATTCCGAAGGCATTTGGAAAGGTATTCATCCTAGGGGTGAGCATGAATCAGATTGATCCGGTTTTGTACTAAACTAAGAACCAAACCACTATCTACGAATTATGAATTTAGAGAACCAAAATAATCCATACAGTTCATAGAAACCAAACCAATCCAAACCATTAAAATACGGTTCGGTTTCGGTCTTGAATCACGGTTCGCTTGAAATTGAGATTTCATCTTTTGTAAAACTATTTAAATTACTTAAAATCTCATACATAAAATAAACCAAAAATAATATTGAAACTACTTCTATTAAAATCAGCAAAACCACTATCATCAATCAACTAAAGAAAAACATATAGAATAATAGTAAGTAGTGAAGGAATAGGAGCATGGAATACAGTATTTGATTAGAAAATTAGTTACTGAGCAAAAAGATTAGGAAATCAATTGATCACTACCCAAGCCATGCATGTTTAGTGCATTGAAATTGCAGGAATAAGTTACCATTTATAGAAGTTTAGGGAATTAATCTTGGAAGTGAAGGAATATGATGGTGAATGGAACATTAGATTAGGAACTTAATTGACTATTAAAAAAAATTTATTCAACGCATTTAATACATATATAATACTGTTCGAATCGGTTTGGAACCGGAACCATTGATGTAAGTCCACATACCAAACCATCTAACATGGTTTCTTATTTTTTAAAACCAGGACCAAACCACTTTACTTTAAAACCAAACCAAATCAATCGGTTTGGATTGGTTTGGATTGGATTCGCAAATTGACGGTTATCTTGCTCACCCCTTATTCATCTTTCTCCTTGCAATCTAGCTATTGGTTCTACTTGAAGACTTAATAGTCCTATCTTTTCTGGTTTTCCTAGGATGTTTTAGGGTATTGTAGATAGGCTACTTTTGTACATAGCGTGATCTAGTTTGTATTCTTTTGTTAGGCTTCGGCCTTTGTTTTTGGTTGGTTTGTGTTTAATAAGATTTTTTTTTATCAGTAGTTTGTGTTTAATAAGATTGCAATTTACCAAAAAAAAAAGTTGCTCCACTACTTAATACAGTAGGATTTTATTATTTATCTTTATTTAATTTTATTATTTATATTCATTTTTTTATGATTATTAATTCATCTCAACAAGAATAAAAAATAAGAAATTATTAGCGAAACTCAAACTTTTATGAATAAAGGCAAAAACAAATTAAAAAAAAAAAAACTTGTCTTCTTGACTTATTTTTTGTCTTTGTTCAATAATTCTTTAGTTTAAATCATAATTTTTACTTTAATTATTTCTCTTATTGAGATAAATCAATAATTCATAAAATTTGATGCGAAACCAAAAAAGAATGTGAAAAAATAGGAAAATCCACAAAGCATACGGGGTTCGGATGCAACAATTAAACCATGGAGGGTGTAACTGTACACAGCCCAAAATACACGGGGTATAAAGCAAAGTTTTCCCAAACATGGGCTAAAGTCTTCACGTGGATGGCACGTGCTAAAGCTTCGTATAACTACTTCAGTTGTTCTCTTCTTCGCTCGTAAACCCTAGGGCGGCAGCTTGCAGCAGGTAGTAGGTACTCTCTCTCTCTCTCTCTCTCTCTCTCTCTCTCTGTGACAGAATTCGATGCAAAGTAAGGTCAAATCTATAAATTCAATTATAGATCTACTGTTTTTGTGATTCACCTTCTGATGTCATTTTTCTTATTGATTTGTGCAGGAAATTACATATACGAATTAGGGCTTTGCGTAGGTTTGCTAAAAAATGGCTCCTGTTAAAGGTATGCTCTCCATTTCTTATGTCTCGATTCGTTATGCAGCCTAATCAGTTATAGTAATGCGTGACGAAAAACATGTTAAAATACAAAATACTACTATTTGACTGAAATGCAGCATATTCCGGAAATTAAAAACGATAGTGTTTTCTAACTAAAAAATTAAACTTTGTATTGCTCTAACCAAATTAGGCGTTCACATCAGATGAATAATCAGCTGGGTTCCAAACCAAATAAAGAGAAAACACTTGATTGTTGCCAAACAATTTGTAAGTTAGAAAGCATAAAAATTCAACCTACAATAACCTAAAGTACATAGCTATTCTACGGTAGCAGTTAGTGTTTATGGCGTAAGAAAATGTAGAGATTATTAGATGAAAAACAGAGTTTGCCCGATATATGGGTGGGTGCAATGGTTTGGAGAATTAGGGGGTATTCGTCTATTCGAGAGGACGTTGGGAAAACTGATGACGTAATATGCCCGAAATTGGTTTTGTGATGATTCTTGAAATGGAAATGTCTTGGCTGAGAAGATGGTTGAGATCCACAAGAGATCAGGCTAGTTATTTGCAAAGATGTGGGGAGGATACTGTAACTTCTGGTTGTATTTATGCTCTTGCCTAGTTATTTTATCCGTAACAGGTGGAAAGAGCAGTTATATATTTGGGCAATAACAGAACTCTCTTTTGTGACGCAGCTTGACAAACGTGTTCATACCGAAGATTGGTAGTCCCTTTATATACCCTATACACACCCACACATACCCATATACATATATACATACAAAAAACACATAAAAAAATACACACTTTTGTTCCGGGTTATATTGTGATGATCCAAACCTTTCACTTTGTTTAAATGGATAAAATAGGAAATCCCGTAAAAATTCAGCTCAATCGAATGACGTTAAGTGCTTGATCCAAACAGTTCTTTAAAAAACTTGATAGGAGCAGGTGTTCTCAGAATATAAACACCCACACATACCCATAGTACATATATACATACAAAAAACACATACCCTATTAGGATATACACACCCACACATACCCATATACATATATACATAAGATTGTTAGTCCCTTTATATACCCTATCGCCCTGTTTGTTAGAGGGATATGTATATGAAGGGGGAAGAGGGATATAATAAGAGAGGGATATAGAGGTGGATATGGTTGGAGGGGTATTATTTTAGAATGGAAGATTAAAATTTATTGTGTTTGTTTTGTTGTTTTAGAAGAAGGTTATAAAGGGTTGGATTGTATACAATACCCATTTTGTCCTAAATAAAAATAAAAAAAAGGAAAAAGTGGTGGGGCAAAGCCTGCCACACACTCCTCTCTCTCTCTCTCTCTCTCTCTCCTGCCAACCAACCCGCCCCTCTCTGATGATGATGATGAATGACGCACAGGTGGGACCAAATTTGGGGTGTTTTGGTGAAAAGAGGCCGGATATGATAAAGGCTGGGGTGGGGGTGCTTAAATATAAGCCCCCTGCAGGGTGATATACAAATCCTTGCTATAAAATATCCTGCCTTAAAAAACAAGACAAACAATGGATATACACCGCCCGGATATGTATATCCACCTTCTCCTTATATCCCCCTTCTATATCATGCTGCCAAACAGGGCGTATTAGAATATAGACTCAATATACACATCCACACATACCCATATACATATATACATACAAAAAACACACGCTTTTGTTCCGGGTTATATTTGTGATGATCCAAACCTTTCACTTCATTTAAATGGATAAAATAGAAAATCGTGTAAAAATTCAGCTCAATCGAATAACGTTAAGTGCTTGATCTAAACAGTTCTTCAAAAAACTTGACAGGAACAGTTGTTCTCAGAATTATTTGGATTGAGCACTTACCGATATTCGAATGAGTTAATTTTTTACGGGTATTCGTAAAAATATGTTTTAAACAAGTTGAACGGCTCGGATTATTAGCATGGGGCTCCAAAACATGTTGGCCTTGTTCGTTTTGGGTTTCAGGACCCGATTTTCTCAATTATAATCCAATCATTACCCCTATTTTCAAATATTACTCTTATTTTTTTCTCTCTCTCTCTCTAATCATTAACCCCTGTTTTTAATTTTATCCCTATTTCTCCATCCAATCATTACAAAAACCTATACCCAAAACCCAAACCAAACACAACCGTTGTGTTTTTTTTTATATGTTTTTTGTTGTCTTGAACTGGCCCCTGTATATATACACACTCAACACACCCGAATGATCTAATGATCTTCCCGGTCTTTTTTTTTTTTTTTGGGTGATTCATCGCATGGACCCTTAAACACATTGAACGGTTCCGATCATCAAAATATGGCCAGGAACTGTGAGGTCCACATTTTAGTAACATGAGGGATCCCTCGTCACACACACACACACACACACACACTCATATTAAGGTTTTCTGGTTTGCGCGTTGTTTAGGTTGATTTCATTTTTTCTCCGAGTTAGCTGGAACTTTCTAAACTGACTTAGTGTAATATGATAAATGCTTTATGTCACACATATATTTTGACAGTGTCATGTCACCAGTATAATGTTACTGTATTATGGCAGTATAATTCTACTGTATTATGTCTCGGGTTAGGGTCATATTTGTTTTGGTTTTTGTAAAAGATTACAAGATATAGAATCGAGTTGAGTCCTATCCTGGCATCCTGTCACATGTATGGTTACATAACTAGTTTGTAAATCTTGGTGATATGTGGCAAGCCTTGTATACCTTCAAACTGACCATATATTTGTTTTGTGTTACGTGATATTTCTGTCTTGTTGATTTTGTTGTGTGGAAACCTATGAAGCATGGACACTCTTAGAGGCTGGAGACGGGGACATAGCAGGGGTTAAATATGCAATTTTTTAAATTTTTGGTCGGGTAAATGTTTATTATTTTAAATATTTTGGGTTAAAAAGGTTATATAATGTATATTTGATGCTTGTTTATATATGTTGGAGCTTCATGCTTATAATGTAACTGTATTTTCTATTGATGTAAAATAAATATTATTTATTTATATTATTTATTTTTGCCGTGTCCCCTATCTTGTACGTGTCCATTTTTGCGGAAATACCGTTCCGTGTCCGTGCTACATAGGTGGAAAGCTTTCCGAAGGGAACTCGACAGGGAAGTTTTGACGATAGTTATTCTCAGTTCAAGCAAGCTGTGTTTATGTTTTATGGAATTATTCATCATTACCATCGCCAAACCATTTGTTAAAAGCAGTAGTGTGATTATTAATATGGTAATTGAAGGCAGGTAACAAATTCAATGTCTGAACAACTGCTGAGTTTACTATTAATAGTAGGAGAAAAAAAACAAAGAAGAAACAATACTGATATTAGATGGTTATCCACTACAAAGGTACAGTGCAAAAAGTTATAAGTGTTTAAGAAATTTAGGTTAGCTGTAGAGTTTTGGGTCTTCTTTAGATATAACTGGTGGGAAGTCCCAAAATACTATTAGTAAGGATGCTTTTCCGTTTGCATTTTTTTATTTTCTTTAGAAGTCATAACAACTCCAGTAAAAATGCCAAAGAAGGTGAAACAGAATAGTTGAACAAGATGCTGAATGATGAGGTTTTTGTTTCTAAATTCAACTTTATTAGAACTTAGAAGTACCAAGTGGAGTAACTGGATGATCTGCCCAAATTTATTTTATCAAAAAAAAAAAAAAAAAGAATTGAAGTTAATCAACCATCAATTCTTTGTGGATTGGAAATAATGTAGCTGTTGAAGTTTTTAAGATTTGTCTCAATGTGAAGTGATTGATATACTGCTGAAATGGAGTAGCATGGTATGTAGGTGAACAATCGTGTTACCTGTGATTGTTCTCAGTGACAAAGAAATCCACAGATGAGAGAGATGAGGAGATTGTATCATGTTTTTCAGTAAATAAGTTATGTTGTTTTTTTTTTTTTTGGACACTAGTTATGTTGGTTTGGTCCCTTTGTTTCTTTACATGGCATCTGTCTCAATGCAGTCTAATGACTAATCCTTCTCTTAGAGAAGTTGACACTGTTTGTGTGCTATTTTACTGTATTTACTTTAATAAGTGCGAATTTTTTTTGTATGTAGCTGACCCTACTAAAAAGGCTGACCCTGCTAAAAAGGCTGACCCCAAGGCGAAGGCCCTGAAAGCTGCCAAGGCTATCAAGAAAACTGGTGCCTTTCCCGTTAAGAAGGCCAAGAAGATACGAACATCTGTTACCTTCCATCGACCAAAGACATTGAAGAAAGATAGAAACCCAAAATACCCTCGCATAAGTGCACCCCCGAGGAACAAGCTTGATCATTACCAAATCCTAAAATATCCGCTCACCACTGAATCAGCAATGAAGAAGATTGAAGATAACAACACCTTGGTTTTCATTGTTGATATCCGTGCTGACAAGAAGAAGATCAAGGATGCAGTCAAGAAGATGTATGACATTCAGACCAAGAAGGTCAATACCTTGATTAGGTATAAAGCTTACCTTTACTTCTTGAAATACAGAAATAGGTGGTTGTTTTGGGCGTTGTTCTTGCATGTGGAAATATTCTGATTATCTTGCTTGGTAAAACCTGTCGATGGGGTTATATCTGATGGGAATTTATGTTTGTTATTTACTTTTGTTCATAGCTGACAAGTTTCAGCTTTCATATGAATCATATTATACATCTAGAAAAGAATAACTATCATTTAAATTAACAGTTTTACCTTATTGTCTTTGCTCTTGCATGTGGACCAATCACTTGATTAACTTGTATAATTGTCGTGACAAGTGACAACTGGCAAATCTTATCAACATCATGCATTTCTTTTCCCTACAATTTCATTATTTTGCTGGTTAAAAAATAACCCACAAAGCCATATAGGATCAATCAATAACAGTGGTGCACTTTTTTGACTAATGGAGAGACATTTTCGTTGTAGCTTCTTCATTGACCCCATGGCTTATTGTTCGGGGATATAAGAGATTATCAACAAGTGCATGTTGTCGGATTGCATTCGTGTTTCATGAAGCAGGAGTAACTTGTTTAGTTTTTGTGGGGTGCTTACGCAATTGATAGATTATGTGTACCTATGACAGGTTTTTATAGAACAATTGCATTGTAATGCACATATGCTAAACAAGGCAACATGTGGGGTAGCTAAGAGACAACACACCTATGACAGATTTTTATAGAACAATTGCATTGTAATGTACGTATGCTAAACAAGGCAACATGTGGGGTAGCTAAGAGACAACAGAGACAAAATGGGTGTAGCTGAGGTGAGATTAAAAATGGATGTGCGGTAAGACTAGGGGAGAGACAATTAGAACCAAGATCGTTACTGAAATGTTCGTGTAGCACACTTTTTGACAATAAAGTGGGAGGATATAACTGCCTCTGAATTGCCATTTCTTTTGTATACTAGCATTTCGAACATTTATTGTATGCATTCCTAATAACGTTGCTTGTTTGTGAATTTGACACATTCACTGTGGCTGCTTGTGGCATGCCTTTGTATTTGATTCTGGACATTGTGTTTGGGATTTATTTACGTTTGTTTGATCGTTTCAGGCCTGATGGAACAAAGAAAGCCTATGTAAGATTGACACCGGACTATGACGCTTTGGATGTGGCAAACAAGATTGGGATAATCTAATCTAATCTAATATCACAGTTGAGCTTTCATATACCAGTTGTATGATTTTACTTTGTGAGTAGCTCCCTTTAATTTTGAGATTCTGCAAGGATTTTGGATTCGGATGGGTCTCAATACTATTGCCTTGGATGCTGTTGAATTGGTTTTAGTAGTATTTTGATCAGTTTTTGGAGCACGTCTTACTTTTGATGCAAAAATTTCTGGCTTCTTTTCTGCCATCATTGCTATATAGATTAAGCTAAGCTCGCCTTGGTGGTCCACATAATTACTCATTCGATCCATTATCATTCCGAATAGTACTTTGTGGAGAGAGTGAATAAAATTTGATATTGATTAAGTATTGCTTTGCAATTTGATTAGATATTGATAAGCATGTGAACAAGTTGTATTTCATTTTGTAGAATGGATGGTTAAAAATTCGCATAATATTTGTTGGGTACAATTTGCTAGGGAACATATTGATTTACAAGCATATTGATTTGTTGGGTACAATTTCTTATGTGTGGATCTTGCTTGATGAACAATTTCAATCATTGGTATGGATGTGCGGGTACTCGTTGGAACTCGTGTGCCGGTTCCCCCTCAAGACAAGCCCCAGCTCACGACTTCGCCTTTATTCTTCGAAAAATATCTGTGGCCACCTGTTCATGCTCAGCAAAACTATCCGTAGGAAAATTTAACAATTGCTTTTCGTCTACAATCCATGAACAGCAGCTGCCATAGTTCACTTGAGACTATGTACTTAAGGCCTTAACATTTCACATGAGTACTGAACCACTCAAGCACTCCGCTTACTAGGCATCCCCTCACCACATTCTTGATCACTAGTTCTCCCACACTGCGGTTGAATAGGAACATTAAAAGAATAGATGCTGGTGAGATTCCTCATCAGACCAGTAGAGACAACTGACAACATATACTTGCATGCCCCATCTTCTCAGCCTATCTTTAGTACTTTGACATTTGAAGGACAACTAGCCATAGGGTAGAGGAGCATCTGGGAATATTGTTTCTACTCCAAATGATCTTGTGCTGGTCTGAGATCCCCTGTTCCGGAAAAATGGTGTTTCTCTATGCCGAAGTGTTTTGGGTTGTTGGATTGTATGTATTTTGTTTTTTGTTTTTAAATTTTCATGTGATCTAATGGCCGGAAATGCCCTGGAACAGAGGAATAGAGAATTTTGGAACAGAGGATTTGATTCCTCTTCTGCCAGGCTGAATTGGATACCTTTTCCTAATGAAGACTACCGATCAGTGAAATTACCACTTGGGTGTGGCAGCCAAACCCCAAAATCGTCCGTTTCAGGATTAGGTCTCGGGCTTGGATGAATTCATTCTTTTATATGGGCCTACACCAAAGCCCCTGGTTAATAATTGATGCAAGATTAGCCCGTAGAAAAGGTACTCTCCCCGTTACTAAAAGGTTGTAAATCATGTTCTGTATTGGCCGGTACTTTAAGCCTCCAATTGTGTTTCGCCTAATTTTCCGGCCGATCTTGGATGATACTGGGCATACCAGGTAGTTTTTTGGCCGTACCGGTCAATAAGTTAGTTTGTGATCTAACAGTCAATAAGAATTGGAGGCTTTAGTGTGTGATCTAAGGGTTCGATTAGTCTTTTGCCTCTATACTACAGTACGTTTTTGTAACTGAGTGCTTTTCTAGGGCCTGTTTTCTAAAGTCTAGTACAGTAGTACTTCATACCACTTGGTTTAAGGAGTTAATTTTCTCATTGTTAACAATGAATTTCAATAATAATAAAAAATTCAAAATTTTTAAAAAGTTTATAAAATTAAATCCAAAACGGTACCAGTACATACCGTACCAATGACAAAACCGGTACCTGCTTGGTACGGTATTCAAAACATTGCGTGATATACCTAAGGAGTGGTTGACCTGAGTGTCTATTGCCACGGACTTTCTTCATGGTCCGTGAGGCATCGTAAGGAATAGCCATTTAAAGTTTGTTTAATCTTAATGGTCTTCTACCATTCTATGAATTTTTACAAAAAGATCAGGTGGTAAAATTGACCTTGATTTTTTATAAAGACAGATCTTTTGATTCTTTTGAAAATAGGATCTGGAAATTCATTGACTATGAGATCAGATAGTTGAGGAAAATTACTTTTACTTTTTTCGAAAATTGGTCTAATTGGAGTAGCAATTGGTGGTGTACTATAAAAACTTTTCTAGCTTTTGCCATGCTATCATAACTTTGATAATAAGCTCCATGGTAATTATTCACCTGATTTTGGCATTCTGATAAAATTTTATAGATTTCTGGTTAAAATTCAACAAACATTATATAAACCTTTTTCTCTTTTGGATCGTGCCTTTTTGGCAATAGTCACCCAATCTCCTTGCTCTGGTTGTTTCCCTTTATCTGCCATGTAATGCCCCAATTCTCAGAGGCATTATTTAAGTTATTTATTATAGCAAGGTTTGTTTAGACAAAATGACTATCTTTGATTGCAGCGAAAATAATAAGTTCAATATCCAATTTACTAAATTCGATTACATCATTAGAATATGCTTAGTAGCAAAGTTATGATTACAGTCATCAAAATGTAAATTGAAAGAATAGGGCATTCTAGAGGTTTGAATTCAGATTGCGATCTTCTGGCTCCTGGTTGACAGAGGTCCCTCTTCCTTATATCGTGGCTCCTCCTTCACCTTCAATACTTAGCTTAAAATGCCAGGCCAAACAATAGCACCATGAGTGAATAATCACTTAATAGCTAACTCCTACCTTCTAACCTTTACGTTAAAGCAATAATCAGTTTATATGGAACGCACAAATATGACATTGAACACATGAGTTTTTATTGTAACCCATAACGTTATTCTAAAGTCTGGTAATTTCTAAGTCAAAAGGTCTGGTGCTCCCGCCTTCTATGTTCCCATCCGCTACACCTAACTTGAGGTCGTGACACGGCTCATGACAGAGCATGGCCCATGACATAGTGCGGCTCATGACATAGCACAGCCCATGGCATTCCCTATCAATCCAATTATATCCCTCCACCTATGTTCATTTCCACTATGTTTTCCATCCACTCTGTTCCCATTCGCCACGCTAGCTTGAGGTCATGACACGGCCCATGACAAAGCACGGCCCATGACATAGTATAGCTCATGACATAGTACAGTTTAAAGCACCTCTTATCCTTTTCGATTTCCATTAGCCTCAAATCATCTATGTGATCCTCGAATTAAGGTAAACAATCCTCAGTGGTCTGAATGCCCATTCTAGCAATTCAATATTCTCATGGTAAGTATAACGCAATCAACAAAGCAATAAGGATATCTCAAGAGTTCACACAATCACATAATTTAATCCATAGCAGCTCATAAGACTCTCCGGGTGATTACACGTAAATCCATAATTCATGAGTAGTAGCTTTTTCAAGAAAATGAATTTAATTGTAATTAATTAAACTATAAGGGTCTAAAGTGTAATTTATAGAAATATAGGGTCGATTGATAATGGTAACGTAGTGATTTAGTAAGTCTAGGGTTGATTTAGTAATATCACTAAGTATAGGGGCATTTTGGTAAAAAGACTAAGAACAAGGGCATTTTGGTAATTAAACCACGATGAAGGGTAATTTGGTAAAATGCCATGGTTCATGGTCATTTATAAAATCTTGTTATTATAAAGTGATTTTGATGATTTAATAAGTAAAGGTCTATCTTAAACATTGTAAATCACTAAGGGGTAAAATGGTCATATATTATCACAGAGGTCATTATGGTAATTTTCATAACTAATGTCCAACTATCATATTAAGTTCACAATTAAGATCATATTAAGTTCCGCAATTAATATACTGAGTATAGACTTTAATCAAAAAGAAAATATAGTGAGTATAGACTTATATAACAAAATCTTATTAATAATATAGATATTCATTATATAAATCTAGCTTGTTTACTTAAATATTACTCAATGTTTTGGCTACATTTTAACTAAAGTAAATTCTTAATATGGTCCTGATAACATGAATAACAATTAATAATGCCACACAAATAAGATCGGAATCGAAATGTGCAATAAAAGCATGTTTAAGGTCGAAACCGTAGGAGGTAACAAGTAAAGGGGTCTAAGCGCAATAACAAGTTTCAAAATCTGGAGGGAAGCAATCTGCCCTGACCGTCCGGACAAGAAATTCCCATCTGGACTAGAATTTCAGAAAAATAGAAAACAAAGTGTCATGCCGATTTCATCAAGGCAAGAGGTTTCTACCTTGACCCTTGCGGATTTAGCTCGATTCGAGTGGTTCAAATGGGACATGGTGGCGCCTGGTGGTGGCCTTTCTTTTTCTCCTTCTCCTTCCCTTTTTCCTCTCCTCTTTTCCTTTCTTCTTGTTCCTGCTCTTTTCTTCTCCTCTGCCGACCTCCCTCTCTCTATGTTCCCAAAAAAAATAAGGGGGAAATGCGTTTTCAATGGGGAGGGTTGGGTTTGTATAGGGAGAAAATAGGATGGGATGGAGTATGGGTTTGGGATTGATGGGAGAGGTAGAGTGGAGTGGAGTGGGGAGGGGAGGAAATAAAGGGGAGTGGGTGGAGTGTGGGAGTGGAGAAGTGATGTGTATGTATATGTATATATGTATGTATATGTATATATGAGTGTATGTGTTAGGGTGTATATAATTAATGGGGATTTGTATGGGTTTAAGGTTTAGGGTGTTTAGGGTTAGGTTCAATCAAACTAAAAATAAAAACAAAAAGCAAATTATAATTTAAAAGTAAATTTTTTATTAGCAAAATAATTTAATCTGAAACATTTTAGCGAAAATCTGGATCGTTACATTGCAAATCCATTTAAGCTGTTTTTATCTGCAAGTATTAAAATGTCTGCTTAAAAAATCTGGTTATTAGCTCATTTAAGGTGTTTTACCTCAAAAGTAAACTCCACAATATTTTTATACCAACTTTATCATCGTCCTTGATCAATTGATTTTTAATTAAGAAAAAAACCTATTACAGTTTAATTGTCTATTCTAACAATAAAGTCTTCTAAAGCAAGATAAATCTTGAATCTTCCAATGAAAGTTTCATAGCTAATACTCCTTTTGTTCCAAAATAATAATTCATTACAAAAAGTCGTGTCATTTTTCAAATATAAAAATGAAGTAAAATCAACATTTTTTCTTAATTTGACAAACAGAGGAATTTCAATTTTTTAAACGATTTTTTCACAAAATTTCTTCTAAAATTTAGGATTCCCAAAAGGTTTTGTAATTGCATCTTGTTTTCTAGTATATTTGCAAAATCCCTAACTTTGACAAGAATATGCTTATGTAATCTTAAACCTTGTTGATCTAAAACTATAATTTCAATTGATTCTTTTTCAAGCTCAATCTTTTTTTAAAATAAAATAATTCCATTTTTTTCAAATTTTTCACAAAGTATTTTTAAATGTTTTTATGATCTTCCGCAGTTTCGTAAAAATTCAATATAGACCACACAAAAATCCTTAATATCTTTAAAAATGCTATTCATCCATCTCTGATAAACTTGTGGTGCTATATATGATTAACTAATAAGGCATCACATTTTAATGATAATGTCATTTCGGTGTACTAAAAGCCGTCAATGGTTTTGAGTCTTCAATACGTTAAATTTGCCGAAAATTGATTTTTCAAGCAAATTTACTAAAATATTTTGCTTCTTTGGTTAAGGAAATAAAAATATCTTTTCGAGGAAAAAATAACCATTGAAGACTAATTGCTCATTTAGTCGTTTGTAGTTTACTACCCTTCGGGCTTTTCCTGTCTTACTCTCAACGTGATTTCTTACCGTAAAAGTTGGCCTAGATTGTGGGCTGGTGGTTTCCTCGATTAAATTCTTGTCTAGAAGTTCTTTTAATTGTGTATCAAACTCATCTATATTCTATCTGGTATAAATCATAGATTCTATTCTAACTATTACGTTAGCCTTTCTCAGTTTTAAACTACATTAACGAGAACTTCATGACCTTCATGACCTTTCAAGGGATCTTCACTTAAGTTTTATTCCACAACTTTATATATCCTATGCGATTCATCGATAGAATTGATGATAGGAATCATTTCTCTTGGACAGATGCAAAATCTGTCGCATACATACTTATGTTGTTCTAGCAAATGAATACGTATTAAAGTATTTTTTATAGCAAGTGCTAATTCTTTTTCAAATCATTAAGCATATGAATTGGACAATGGATTTTAATTTTGAAAAAACAAACAAATATTCTTCAATTATCTGACCTCATAGCCAATGAGTTTCCAAATCCTATTTTTGAAAAAATCAAATGGATTTGTCTTTTTGAAAAAGCAAGGTCAATTTTGCCACTTGACGTTTTTGTAAAGATTCATAAAGACCATCAAAAAAAAGATTAAACAAATTTTACTTAATGAGAAAGCTAGGGTCAATTTAAGGGAAGAAATCCTAAAACAATTATTTTCCTAAATCATGATGATTGGATGGATGATGAAATTGATTGGTGAATAACCAATTAGATTATTTTTCAAATTTTGGATCCATTATACTGGTTGTCTTTTCCAAACATGATAACGACAATGCTCTCATATGTGGCAAACAACTACACATGGAACAAATATTTTACGTTATGGATTTTAAGTTTTGGATGGCGAGAACGTGAACGCTTCTTCCAACCATATCAAATTTGGTACCTGAAGGCTACATAGGATTGAGAGTTTGAGCAGGAAACAAACCCCCTAAACACCAAATTCGTACTTCCGAATCTAGATCCAATAGAATACTGGATAGAAAATCTGTAAAACCTAAACCAACAAGCAGCACAAATTCATGCGACAGTTCCAACTCTGTAGACACCCTAATTTCGATCGTCCAAATACCCTTAAGTTGTGGCCGGTAGGCTCCCCAATGACGACATGGACCAAAACATGACTCGAAAGCTTCGAATAATGCTCTTTGTGCTCAAAACCCAAACCAATGCCTCTTCAAAATAAGCCCAAAACACACCAAGGCATCAGAAGCATTTGGGCACCCTAATTCAAGTCAAACTTGGGCGCCCAAGTTCTCCTGATATCCATCAGATTCTTCAGACATCTTGCAGACGAATTTGATGATGGCTATTCACTGCCCCCAGACGCTCCTCTGCTCCCAGACGCTCCCCCTTGTCCTATTCTACTCACCTAGCCCTATAAATACCTCATTTTCTCCCTCCATTTAGCTAGCCTACCATATCCTTTCACTCTTCCTCTCTCATCAGTCATACTCTGCCATATACACCCTCCCTCTGTTATATACAGCTCCCATGCTGCTACTTTCACCTCTCCTCCTCCAGCTACTCCACCTCCTACCACCCTCTTAATTTCCACCAAAATTCTATAAAAAAATCTTCCAAAAATCATCAAAATCTAGAAAATGTTCTCAAAGTCCTAGTCCTCTGCAGTACTGAACCTATTCCATACTTCAAACATACCCTAAACCCAACAAAGACTGCAACACCTTCATCATCTTGCAAATTCAAGTTCAAAGGAACATTTTTCAAAGCTTTCAAAGGTAAAAAAATTAGCTTCAAGCCATAAATCTGGTTCCTGAGAGATCCCCAGAAACATATCCCAGTAATCTATACTGGTGATTTAACAAAACGGGGAATACATTTTCTATAAAATCAAAATTTTCAAAAACTTGGAAACTAGAAAGAACTTGGGCGCCCAAGTTCAACCCTAATCAACTTGGGCGCCCAAGTTCAATTTTGACTATTTTGGTCAAAGATCGTATTTTAATGCAATTAATGGCTTAAGTAATGTTTTCTTCAATTAACCTTTTCAAAATTCAATTAAAAACATCTTTTTTCGAATTTGGGGTTGATTAGAACTTGGGTGCCCAAGTTCAATTAGGGTGCCCAAGTTCCTTTTTTTAATATGGATAATTGTTGTTAATCATGGGACATATTTTGTACATTTTTTTTCAGACTCTTCATTCATTCACGATGCGCACATTCCATCATATAAATATTTAGCATGCATATTTACTATTTCAAGTCATTACATGTTATTTTCTTGTATATGTGAACAAAGTTCCATAATAAAATATTTTATAAAATCCCACGAACATTAAAGTAGAGACCGATCCTCGTGTTGGGCGAGGGGGGTGCCATAAAACCCTTCCCCTCTCATAACCTGGCTCCGAACCCAAAATCTTTTTGGTTAAAATGATCAGTTACCAAGCCATTTTTTAAATAACGGCACGGAGGTCACATTTTTCAAAATTGGTTTCTCGGGTGACTATCCACAAACCCGGGTGGCGGCTCCAAAATCAATCGAATTTTCAAATCGGCGAAGTCGAGAGCCCTGTGGCAGCGTCCACAAACTCCCTTCATGTTAACTGATGGAAAGGACTCAAAAGTAGATACAAGAAGTAGAAACTCCTTTAACAAATCTCAAGAAAAGATAAAATCTCGATTTACCATTGGAATTAACAATAAACGCTGATTTAATTTTCGATGAAATGAAAATGTAGTTTGAATCGAATATATTTAGAAAGAAAATCTTTGGTCTCATGGTGGCCTGCTTTAGTCCCCTTACGAACCTTTCGTTATTAGGTTAGCCATATACTTCACATGTTTTTAGTAGGTGTGCCCATGAAAGACCTGTTTGATGTGCTTCAACCTGTGTTACCAAGACACGCATCCAAGGTTATCAATACCGTACCGTACCGGCCGGCACCGGCCGGTACGTACCGGTTTTGTATAAAAACGGTACCAAAGACCCTCAATACCATATCGTGTTCAATACCGGCTGGTACCGGCCAATACCGGGAATACCGGCCGGTACCGGAAAATACCGGGCAAATACCGGACAGTACAAAACTGCCACCGTATTCCGGCCATAACTTTTTACTCCGAACTCCGATCAAGGCAAGTTATATATCAAAATTTAAGAGAATTTCAAGATCTACAACATTGTAGTTACACACTTTTTCTAATTTGGTACCGATGTGACCCAAAAACTATGATTTCTGAACGGGGAGATTATAAAAAAAACATGGCATGTTTTTTAAAAAGGGTTTGTGATGCATGGGTTCAACTTCTATCACTACCAAACATCAAATGCAACAAATATGTACTAAAATTAAGTGGGTTTAAGGGGGAACCTTGGTTTTTAAGAAAATGGGATTGAAAATGTCATATTCTGTGACAAATTTTGTGTCTCTTGAACCCTCTTTCTCAATATATATATTTATAAATATATAGTTGCGGCAAATCCGATACGGTACCCGGTATCGACCGGTACCGGTACCGGTACCGGTACCGGTACCGTACCGTACCAATAGGAAAACCGGTACTCTAGCCGATACGGTATTCACAGAACCTTGCACGCATCTCTTCACTAGCTCACAAGGCAGCACCAGAAGAATTGTGTTAAATCACCATGCATGGAATCAAATGCGTAGTATTTAGTACAATACAAAATCTCATCAATCAAATGAAAGACTAAAAAAGTCCTATTAGAAACATTTGATTTTGATTATTTTATGAAAAAATTGCTTTCTTCAAACAATGTTAAAATGTCTTGTTGTTTTAAATCCAACTTAGAAAATGAATATTCTAAACATTTCTTTCGGCATCGAAACTATGTATACGTACGGCCAGTGTACTAGATAAAATTTTCTTTATCAAATACCTCTTATATCACGGTCCACATGGAATTATTTCTTTATCAAATACCACTTGGAATTCATTTGGCAGCATTAGAGGATTTCTTTATATGGCAAAATTTCATGATTTCAAAGTACTCAACCTTGTTGACTTTGGGAATTGGGTAAATTACCTAGACACCCCCTATACTATAGCTCTTTTACCCAGACACCCCCTGAACTAAATTAACCTACGACACCCCCTCAACTATTTAACTTTATCCCTGACACCCCTTCTGTTAGGGATCCATCCACTTCCGTTAGTTTTTTTTGGCGAAATACATATTTTTCTTCCAAAATTGCCTTCACCCCTATATGTTTCTTCCATATACGTTTATCCCTTTCCCCCCATAAGGCCCGACGGCGGCACACATTCTTCGTTGCTTCCTCAACCACATCGATCCTTCCCACCACTGTTTGATCAACGCTAGCAACTTCCGGAACCACCAGAGCGCTGGGATTGCTCGAAGGATCATCACCTCCAACCACCGAGAACACCTGAGCACAAAGACTGCTCAATGGTGTTCCCACAGCAGTCGCCGGAGCTTCCTGCCCCTTTTCCACAGTCGTTGGGCCTTTGCCGCCCCTTTCCACCGCCGTGTGAACCACCCCATCACCATCCACAACTTCCCCTTCGTCGTCAAACCTTCACCGCCCCCTCTCACTGTCGTTTGAGCATCACCGTCACCACCGTCGTCACCCGCGGCTTCCACAGTCATCATCTGGGCCTCGTCGCCCTTTTCCAACGCCAATCGGCCCTTGCCGTTGCCTGACACCTCGCTGATCTGAGCGCTTGGCTCAAGTAGCTGCTCCTCTGTCTCTGTACCGTCGTTTGCCTCTGTGGAGACCATTTTTGGCTCGGTTTAGCCGGAATCGGCCATGGATTGAAGTTTTCTATATATGTGTGTGTGTGTATATGTATAGGCGCACAAAGCAAAATAGTTTTATGCAAAATTGATAAATCGTTTTATTCCAATTTACAAAATAAAATGTTTTACTCCAATTCATGGATATACCCCAAAAATGAGAAGTGACCGGTCGTGAACCACAAGGCCTCAACTCGTGAAACACGTAGCCTAAAATAAAATAAGTCATCGGACATCAAATTATTATTATTTTTTTATTATCAAACCAACCAAAGCCAAATAGATCCCAAATCATATCCATAGGGCACAACCATCCCATAAACCATAATGATCAGAATATATCACCAATAGAAAAAAGGGTTTTTGATCTCTATCAAAAAGGTTTAGCAAAATGCAGAAGCGATAATATAATTTCAAAACTAGAATGCAACATCCTATGGAGGTTGACACAATAAATCCCCAAGACGCCGCCAAGAGTCCTCACCTATCGACTTTATTTGTCTGAAAATGATGTTGGAATAAATCCGTCTGCTGACAAGCTCAGTGTGTGGCAAAACATGTATATTAAATAAGTTCTAAAACAGGGATAAAAATAAATTACCATGTGAACGTAATGTGGCATACACGATGAACCATAAAACAATAATAAATCTTAATGGTGATCACAAGATGATATCCAACAATAATGGGGAACCATAACCAAATAGTACCATGGCCAACAAAATAATAATCCCAAAATTGGATCCAATATCGAACTTAGAGTCACCAGTTGTTGGCAGCCCGTGGTACTCTTCCCTAAGTCGATTCGGCAAAAAGATAGCCGTTGAGCAAAAGGGTCACCGGCCTAACCCGGGTCTCTTCCCTAATGGTGAGGGTCACCTACACAAAGGAATAATTTCCCTAGACTTCCAATAATAAAAGTTCCCAATAATATCCATAAAGTTCTCGCCAAAAAAATTACTTTTTATCGCGTGCCAATTTAAAGAATCAAATATAAATAATTCGCTTTTCCAATTAACAATTCTAAATTTCTCAAAGAATAATTTAAGGGACACGGAAAGTTTCGAAAGTACGTAACATACTTAACCACTCACCTGAGTCCAAAAACAATACAACTCGAACACGCCAAAAAGAGACTAACCTGTAAAAGAAAAATGAAACAAACGAAATGACTAACTAAATGGAATATTAGACCGTAAAAGTTCAGATTCTATACACTACTAAACCCAAAACCTAATCTAATCCCAATTAGAACTATAACCATCAATACCCAAAATACTTGTTACTTGCCGAGTTCGTGCCACAACCCACCGAAACACAAAGTTTAATTCCTAATTCCCAATTGTTTTGGACCAATCTGAACCCATTAACATGTATTTATGCACAGCTCGTGGACCTAAGATCACTTGGTTTCCCTATAAATTACAACTAAGATTTCTACTACAAACCAATGGAAATAACCCCAGGAGATCACACACCTTATGGAATTCCACCATCTCACTACACTGACCGTGGTCACGGCTTGTTTCATCACCAGTTCACCATACACAGTCGCACGCCACTAATCACAGACCCAAGCCATGGACAGGACCCTCGCGCTCTCTCTCTCTCTCTCTCTCTCTCTCTCTCTCTCTCCGCGCACCACAACCACATAGTTTCCCTCAATAAAATACCCAATCAAGAATTAAGTCCTCTGAAACGTCATTGACCCAAAGTATAATAGAAGAACAAGAATGTAGGAGTAGATACATACCACCTCAACGGAAAGTCGAGAATTGAGAACCAGAGTGAAAGACAACTGAGAAAAACCCACGCTGCTGCGGCTCTCCCTTTGCTAGTATACGTTCTCTCACAAATAACCCTAATGATAACCCAAGGAATATGTCCCTCAATAACTCTTCAAAACTAACTAACAGCCCACTCCAAGAAAATCTATCTAATAGCAGCTTTAAACTACCCACTAATCACACACCCTAAATTATAGCTAATTGACTGGATAGAATTCCGTGAATACAAAAGAAAGATACCAATTAGCTATCGAATAATGATAGTGACACAAACTTTGTGCCACAACCAACCACAACCTCACTCACATGGGGTGTGGGGCCCGCACGTGGGGCCCATGTGGGACCCACACCCCATGTGAGTGGGATTGTGGTTAGTTGTGGCACAAAGTTTGTGTCACTATCATTTTTGTTATCTAAAGTCTACTACGAGAATATTGTATTATACAAAATGTAAATCTTAAAATTACAATAACGCAATAGTACTTATAGCGCACAACAAAATAATAGACTAGGTTAAGTCATCATCAATATGAAATAACTGGTAATCAAAATCACGTGGGACGAACCATAAACATATTCCTTTTACTATTGATAGATGCCTAAAAAGCATTGTGCATTCTAGCAAAACTAGGTAGCAAATGCCAAATATGCCACCTTACCAATCTCAGCCAAAACCTCAAACAGCCTAATATAGCGAGGACTTAATTACTTTTTCCTTTTTGTCCATTAGAGTAGCCCAGTCCATACAGTTCTCGAGAAATAGCAAATCTCCTATTTAAACTTCAATTCCCATACTGCAACTTTCCACAAAAACATCTCTTCTAGTTTGAGTACATATACATAACGCCGCTTTACCCAAAACAAACTCAAGGCAAAATTGTAGAAGTGAACCAATCAACCTCATCATTCAAATCATGAATTAATACCAGACTATAATAATGAGGAACGTTAACATAAAAATCACAAGTTTACCATAGTGATAGAAGTACTCCATGACCGTCTAATTTACGGTGCAAAAGCCTGTGTTCAAAAATTACTACATAACATTTATTTTAGTACTTGCAAACCAATAAATTTTGCTTTCTAAATAAGATTCCATATGAGGAAAGGGGGATTTTAATAAAATATAATTACCTCCAACAAAGTGACCCTTTGAAGAAAAATCCAAATTATTGTTTCCACTGAAAATAGTCTGGGTATCAAATCATTCACTAAAAATAATTTCAGCCTCGAAAGGTTCAAAGCCTAGTTAGACTCGTATGTATTGAAATTTTGTTCTCATTGGAAAAAAAAAGAAAATATATATATATATATATATATATATATATATATATATATATAGAGAGAGAGAGAGAGAGAGGCCGGTTCTAGTCCGGGATCCGGACTTCCGGACCTCCATGATCCGAATATTTTTTTGATGATCCGAGCCGTCCAATGTGTTCAGAAGGTGTTTTCAAGGGTCCATGCGGGAAATCTTCAAAAAAAAATACCGGGAAGGGCTTGATCCAAGCAGTTTTTCGCAAAACTGTAAATATACAGTTTTTGCGAAAAACTGCTTGGATCAAGCCCTTCCCGGTATTTTTTTTTGAAGATTTTCCGCGTGGACCTTGGAAAACACCTTTTGAACACATTGGACGGATCGGATTTTCTCAAAATAATTTGCAACACAAAAAAAACACCCCAAAGGCTCCAGTCAGGGATCCCTGACTGGAACCGTGGGGTATATATATATACGGCAATTATCCAATCAAGGATCCCGGATTTCCCGGATTGAAGCGTTTTGATGCTTTTAACGATTGTTTTTGGGAAATCCGAGCCGTCCAATGTGTTCAAAAGGTGTTTTCCAAGGTCCACGCGGGAAATCTTCAAAAAAAAATACCGGGAAGGGCTTGATCCAAGCAGTTTTTCGCAAAAAATGTACATTTACAGTTTTGCGAAAAACCGCTTGGATCAAGCCCTTCCCGGTATTTTTTTTTGAAGATTTTCCGCGTGGACCCTTGAAAACACCTTCTGAACACATTGGACGGATCGGATTTTCAAAAAAATATCGGGAAGGTGGAGTCCCGGATCCGGGAGTCCCGGATGAGATCCGGACTCTATATATATATATTATTCATCGCCTTCGTGAAATCAAATAAAACAATTTACATTTGTCTCAAAATTTTGAGTAGCTTGCAGTAAATAAATTGAAACTTAATAAATGTATCATCAGCTGAAGACACTAATATATAAAGGGAATTGATAATCGCACTCCAAAAATTGATGGAGGGGCTCCAAGCTACTAGTGGTTTTCCAAAACTACCCTTTTGCGAGTTCTACAATTTTGCTTCAGGCACTCCAAAAAAAATTTACTCTTCTCCTTTTCCTCCTCTGTTAACGAGGAGTTTTTCAGTGCCGAGCGGGCACCATCCTACGTGGTGCCTGAGCGCACATCTCGGCCATCCAAAATACTTTTTTGACGGCCTGGATTAAGAGAGAGAAAGGAGATAAAAAGAGGAGAGAGAGAGAGGTTTTGGTTCATATTTCCGTTAGGAGTGCCTCAAGTAAATGAGGAGATAATTTTGGGGTGGAGTGCCTCTAGTAACTTTTATATTTTGAAAAGAGTAGTTTTGTAACTTCATTAAATTTTGGAGTGCTTGCATAAAAAAAGGGAGCCTCAAAATCAGCTCCCTATATAAAGGTTTGTCTTGTTTAAACAAAGTTAGTCAAAGTGCATAAACATAAATGGTAAGATCATCCTAAGAATTTCAGCATGCCTCAATAAATTCATCACACTCAAATCGCAATCTCGCAAGCCCATACGGTCGCCACAGAAGTTCAAAATAAATTGGATCTCCATAAAAATTTTATTATTCAATTGCCTACAAGCTCTAAAAGACCTCTCACCATTCAATTATCATGTCTTGACCACACTGCTACTTATATACTCCTCAAGTACATCTAAATAAATCTTATATATTTAGTTTGCTACAGACCACCAGTGCAAAATGAGTCAGCATAGACCAATGATATCACTCCTCTAATAGATATGAAGTCCCAATATGTCCCCCCAACATTGCTTATCCTTAAAGTAAGTTAAACAGTCAACATGTCACCACTTATGGTACATCCAAGCATTTGATGGAATTCAAATTTCAATATTCCACAGTGAACAAGAGTACCTCCTTATTCCAAGAACCACTAAAGTAGGACGGTTCAATTCGACACTTAATCGGTAGTCTTAAAGAAATTACTAAACAAGAAATACTTCTAATCCCCTAACAATGTATGCTTATCAATCATTAGGTTTAGAACAAGGCTCGTGGTCAACAATCCAAAAGACTTTATATACCTACGCTTCTTTTGTTTTGATCCGTCTATGTTTATCAAATAGAGTGTACTATCCAAAGCAATATTTTTCCTTATCACGTGACATTCAATTCCCAAAGTAGTGCCAGTTATCACGAACTTAAAACTTTGGCCAGAATATTTCTCCCCTTTTGACTACCAAGGTTCAATGGTAAACCCACAAAAATCTCACTAAGCATGCATACTTTACAAAAGAAACTCACTGAAAAGATTAAAGAAGAGGGCTGGCCAACTCAAACCAGATTCATAGTCACGGAAGGGATCCAAAATAAATTTAGCCTGCAAGCAACCCAACAACCCAAGCTCTAATGATTAGACTATATAATGATTTATCATCACCCGCTTAGTTA
Organism: Vaccinium vitis-idaea; assembly: GCA_963854785.1. Classification (NCBI taxonomy): domain Eukaryota; kingdom Viridiplantae; phylum Streptophyta; class Magnoliopsida; order Ericales; family Ericaceae; genus Vaccinium; species Vaccinium vitis-idaea. Next base: position 15,836,849 of record OY978218.1, on the reverse strand, counting down.
TGAATAACAAATCTCCATAGTTAAACTCCTTACACTTCGAACTATTGATATTTGTTTTAGCTCCAAGAGTATAGTTACCCAATAAATCACGCCTTTGATCCCCCTTTTTTTTTTTCCCATCTTCTTCTTTCTTTTCGTAGACATGCCTTACACTACAACATTGTACCAATTTAGGTGAACTCTCAAATCCAATATTAATTCTCCTTATCACAAGCAAACAATCACTCCAAATTAGGACTTGATATACGGTGTAAGCCTCTCGAATCTAATTCTCGGACAATTATCATACAAAAAGTAGTAAGAAAACAATTCTTGAAGTCAAATAAATTTACTTAGCTCCTTATATACCCACTGATGCTATTAAAAAGAATAGACATATGTGAAATTCCAACTACAAATCTAACTCTACTTTAGCCACCGAAAGAAATAAAATATTGCTAATCATCATTTAAACAAGGAGAACCTTATCATTTACTAGACTTCAGTAGTGTCATGAAAGCTTATGTATCCCAAAACTAGCCCCTAAAATAACAATACTCAAAGAAAAACCTCCAAAACTTTTAATTCACTCAACAACTGCATGGGAGCCTAAACCCAAGCACTGAACCATTAAAATTTAATCCACTGAATCTTGCATGCTACAAATTCTATGATCACGACACAGTCACGTGTCTAAAATATCGTGAGAAGTAAATGTTTCCAAAACCACCAATGGTCCAAATCCATAATAATCCCTATTCACGTGGACTCGTAGTAACGAGTCTCATCTCACAAATTTATGTATCAAAAATTTCTATTTCCAAAAATTTCAACAACCGCTAAGCTAGATTTCAAAATCAACATCATAACATTCCATGCCTTCCCTGCCTAATAACCAAAACCACCCTAAAATTTCGCTCTCATAAACCCCAAACAAGCCACGTTCTCCAAAATTAATGCAACTATAGCCATCTGCATAGTCATTACCAAAAATCCTAACTTACTAAAACTAAAATCTATCAATTTGTTGTTAAGCCTCACATCCTAACTAATATCACCACAAAAACAATCCACCAATTTAAACACTAATCGGGATTATCTGAAAGTTCATATCTAACATCTGTCCACTGTGAAACATTAGAATCTTGTCCATTCGCACCACTATTAATCCTCCTAATAAATATCGGCAACCGATGTAGTATCATAGTATGCCCTCCGATGATGCACAATTATTAACCCTCATAATAAAATATACCAGAATCGCTATTATGATTATAGCAAGAAATAAAGAGTAATTACGATTTACCAAAAAAAATCCTAATAGTACACTTTTTTTTGGCTCGGCCCTATCAGTATAATCTTAACCAAGTGAACTAGCCCAACGTCAACAACAAAGTTAAGCATTCCTCCTATTCACATTCTTAAATCACAGTCTAATATATTATTTGTACCTTCAATCCTAATCCCTTAGATTCGCTAACATCACAGTCCAACTATATTTCTTCACCAAAGCCGTCGTAAAATATGCGCATGTGGTGATTCCATCAACAAATAAAATCTTTTTTTTTCGTACATCCTCTATGAATACCCAATCGATCGAATCTAAAGAGAATTAAATGTTACGAGAATTGGGAGCATAATCTGTCCTAAATAAATTGTAGATATCGATACACAAGAAGTAAAAAAACTTCTCTCAAATGTCTAAAGGACTCCGGGGACTCGAACCTCCGCTAAATGCATATGATGCAATTTTTTATGAAAAACAATAAAAATAATTTATTGAAACATAGGCTCTGATACCACAATTGTCACACCCCAAAAATGAGAAGTGACCGGCCGTGAACCACGAGGCCTCAACTCGTGAAACACGTAGCCTAAAATAAAATAAGTCATCGGACATCAAATTATTCTTTTTTTTATTATTATTATCAAACCAACCAAAGCCAAATAGATCCCAAATCATATCCATAGGGCACAACCATCCCATAAACCATAATGATAAGAATATATCACCAATAGAAAAAAGGGTTTTTGATCTCTACCAAAAAGGTTTAGCAAAATGCGGAAGCGTTAATAAAATTTCAAAACTAGAATGCAACATCCTATGGAGGTTGACACAATAAATCTCCAAGACGCCGCCAAGAGTCCTCACCTATCGACTTTATTTGCCTGAAAATGATGTTGGAATAAATCCGTCAGCTAACAAGCTCAGTGAATGGCAAAACATGTATATTAAATAAGTTCTAAAATAGGGATAAAAATAAATTACCATGTGAACGTAATTTGGCATACACGATGAACCATAAAACAATAATAAATCTTAATGGTGATCACAAGATGATATCCAACAATAATGGGGAACCATAACCAAATAGTACCATGGCCAACAAAATAATAATCCCAAAATTGGATCCGATATTGAACTTAGAGTCACCAGGTGTTGGCAGCCCGTGGTACTCTTCCCTAAGTCGATCCGGCGAAAAGACAGTCGTTGAGCAAAAGGGTCACCGGCCTAACCCGGGTCTCTTCCCTAATGGCTAGGGTCACCTACACAAAGGAATAATTTCTTTGGACTTCCAATAATAAAAGTTCCCAATAATATCCATAAAGTTCTCACCAAAAAGATTACTTTTTATCGCGTGCCAATTTAAAGAATCAAATATAAATATTTCGCTTTTCCAATTAACAATTCTAAATTTCTCAAAGAATAATTTAAGGGACACGGAAAGTTTCGAAAGTACGTAACATACTTAACCACTCACCTGAGTCCAAAAACAATACAACTCGAACACGCCAAAAAGAGACTAACCTGTAACTGAAAAATGAAACAAATGAAATGACTAACTAAATGGAATATAGACCGTAAAAGTTCAGATTCTATACACTACTAAACCCAAAACCTAATCTAATCCCAATTAGAACTATAACCATCAATACCCAAAATACTTGTTACTTGCCGAGTTCGTGCCACAACCCACCGAAACACAAAGTTTAATTCCTAATTCCCAATTGTTTTGGACCAATCTGAATCCATTAACATGTATTTATGCACAGCTCGTGGACCTAAGATCACTTGGTTTCCCTATAAATTACAACTAAGATTTCTACTACACACCAATGGAAATAACCCCAGGAGATCACACACCTTACGGAATTCCACCATCTCACTACACTGACCGTGGTCACGGCTTGTTTCATCACCAGTTCACCATACACAGTCGCACGCCACTAATCACAGACCCAAGCCATGGACAGGACCCTCTCTCTCTCTCTCTCTCTCTCTCTCTCTCACCCCGCACCACAACCACATAGTTTCCCTCAATAAAATACCCAATCAAGAATTAAGTCCTCTGAAACGTCATTGACCCAAAGTATAATAGAAGAACAAGAATGTAGGAGTAGATACATACCACCTCAACGGAAAGTCGAGAATCGAGAACCAGAGTGAAAGACAACTGAGAAAAACCCACGCTGCTATGGCTCTCCCTTTGCTAGTATACGTTCTCCAACAAATAACCCTAATGATAACCCATGGAATATGTCCCTCGATAACTCTTCAAAACTAACTAACAACCCACTCCAAGAAAATCTATCTAATAACACTTCCTAAATGTATAAACTCATCTTTTATCACACTAGTCCCAAAAGTTGCGAATCCAGTGGGCCTTGCAGATTTCAGACCAATCAGCCTTATTGGAAGCATGTACAAGATTCACTCTAAAGTTCTGGCTGCAAGATTAAAAGAGACAATACCAGTGATTGTGGGTGAAGTCCAATCAGCTTTTTCTGGAGGAAAGAACATTGTGGATGGTATTCTCATTGCAAATGAGATTGTTGATTACTGGAAAAAGTGCAGGAAGCAGGGGTTGATTATTAAATTGGATTTTGAAAAGGCCTTTGACAAGGTAAATTGGAATTATATTCTTGAAATGTTGATGATCATGGGTTTCCCACAGAAATGGATACTTTGGATCAAAGAATGTTTATCCTCCTCTTGGATTTCAGTCCTAGTCAACGGTGCTCCTTCCAAAGATTTTCAAATGCAAAAAGGAGTCATACAAGGAGATCCCTTATCTCCTTTTTTGTTCATAATAGCAGCTGAGGGGCTCAATTGGCTATTCAAGGATGCTGTAGCACAAGGCTCACTTACTGGTTTAGAGATGGGTTCTGGGGGTCCAAATATCACACATCTACAATTTGCAGATGATACCCTTGTTTTTTGTAAGGCCAATTTGGAGGAGGTCCAAACAATCAAGTTGTTATTGAAGGAATTTGAAGATGTGCCTGGTTTGAAAATAAATTACCACAAGACCATTTTATGTGGTGTGGGTGTCCCAGATTTGGAGTTACAAACACTCACCCAAGCTTTTAACTGCCAATCTCAGAAGTTACCAGTTAAATACCTTGGGATGCCATTGGGTGCTAGCCCCAAACAGAAATCAACTTGGAAGCCAGTTATTGACAAAGTTAGGTCCAGATTAGCCACTTGGAAGAGAAGGTATTTATCCTTTGGAGGAAGAATTGTGCTCATCAAATCTGTTCTTTGTAGCCTTCCTGTGTTTTATATGTCATTATTTAAGATGCCTAAAGGAGTTATTAAATGCATTGAGTCCATACAAGCAAATTTTCTGTGGGGTGGATCTGAGCTTAAAAAGAAGTTGCACATGGTAGCTTGGACAAAGATAACTCAAAAAAAAGAATGTGGTGGGCTAGGTATCAGAAGTATCAAGGATATGAACGATGCTCTTTTGATTAAATGGTGGTGGAGATTTGGATTAGAAAAGGAGGCACTTTGGAGAAATGTTATAAGAGCAAAATATAGTATGGTGGGAAGCAATTGGATTCCAAAGGTGCACATTCATAGGAGAGTATCTACCATCTGGAAGGACATCATGCAGATTGAAGATAGTAATGCCGGGATGCATTCTATCTTTCTTGAGAACATCAAATTAAAAGTCGGGGATGGAAGCAACATATTGTTCTGGAAGGATACTTGGATTGGGAATTATTGCCTGGCTGATGTTTTTCCCCCACTATTCAGGGTTGTTAGATTTGAGGATGAGTTGCTTAGTCAAGTTATAGAAAGAAAAACTACTTCAAACCAGTGGGACTTTCAATTTAGAAGGAGACTATATGACTGGGAGGAGGTTTTGGTTACTGAGCTCCACCAAATACTTGATGGTTCTGGGATTACAGCAAATGAAGGAGCAAAGGACATGCTTATGTGGAATGGAAGCAACTCAAACAGGTTTACTGTTAAATCCATCTACGACCTTGCTAGGCCTCATGCTGTTATTTCTGAGAAAGCCTTTGATTTGATATGGAGGAATGTTGCTCCTTATAGAGTACAATGTTTTGGGTGGTTAGTCCATTTGGGCAGGGTGAAGACAGCAACATATTTACTTAACATAGGAGTTATTCAAGATGAGGAGCAAGCTGTTTGTAAGTTATGCAATTCAGACATTGAAACTTTGGATCATTTGCTTTTACAGTGTATCCATGTATGGAATATTTGGTCAGAACTATTGGAGTGGTGGGGAGTCCAATGGGTGACTCCAAAATCAATGGTGGACTTACTAGTTTGGTGGAAAAACTGGAATTTTAAACCTGAAAAGAGGAAGATCTGGGATTGCATCCCACTTGCAATCATGTGGACCATTTGGACAAAGAGGAATGCTTTGGTATTTGATAACATAATACCTGTCTGGGAGGAAATTTCAAAGCTCATTAAAGTAATAGTAGCACTTTGGGTCAAAGCAAAAGGTGGAGGTGATAGTTACACAATGGATGACTTTGTATTCAGGCTTCAAAGCATTCTGGAGGCTATGTAACTATGATCTCTTCTGGTTTTGTTCTCTGGTCTTGGGTTGTATGGGTTGAGTCTTATGGGCGTGGGTGGGAGTGTGTTCTCAGTTGCTTGGGGGGGGGGGGGGGGGGGGGGGTGGTCTCTTGTTTGGGGAGTGGTGTGAGGGGTTTTGTGGTTTTTGTGTCTTGGTTTTTTGGGTTTGTTTGTGTCTCCCCTTTTGTGGTTGTGTTGGGTGTCTTAGTTTTTGAGGTGTTTCTCTTCTTGTTTTCTTGGTTGGGTTTAGTCCGGGTTTTGTTGTGTGTCTGGGGTTTCTTCTTTGGTCCGTAAGCTTTAAGCCGATGCTACATATTCTGCTGCTGTCTCATAGGCATCTTTCAGCTGCCTACTGCTGTCACTCTGATAATGTTACTTTGGTTTTCACCGCTACATATTTTGCTGCTGTCACATAGACACTTTTTTGCTGCCTGCTGTTGATACTTCTGATGACGTTGCTTTGGTCTGCACTGCTGCATTCTCATGTTCTACTACCAGTTGATACTACTCGTTTTGCTGCATTTGGTTCACGGTTTACTCTGCTGATTTTGGTCTATTCTGCTGCATCCTTATATTCTGATATTGGCTGCTTTGATTCTGCACTGCTGGATTTTGGAAATGCTATGTTATGAATGCTAATCCTATGTCATTATTGGTGGATCAAGCTATGGGATTTGTTTAAAGTGTTGCACTGTACGGCTGCAGATTCTCTAGTGGATTCTTGTAACAACTGGAGGTTTCTTGTCCTCAGTTGATTTTTGCAAAGTAGGCTTATCCTTTCCTCTGAAGGGTCTGTCCTTCTCGAGGCTTTCTATCTCTTTATTAGTTGGAATCTTTCCAACTATCTTGGTCGTGGAGTGGCATATGATTGTCCTTTGGAGGGGTGTCAACCTTGTTGGGATGCCTTCTTTGGTCGTGATGCCTTTCTCTCCCCGTTCCGTTAATCTTTGTAATCTTCAAAGATTAATAATATTATTATTTTTGCCTTTCAAAAAAAATAATAGCAGCTTTAAACTACCCACTAATCACACACACCCTAAATTATAGCTAATTGACTGGATAGAATTCCGTGAATACAAAAGAAAGATACCAATTATCTAAAGTCTACTACAAGAATATTATATTATACAAAATGTAAATCTTAAAATTACAATAACACAATAGTACTTATAGCGCACAACAAAATAATAAACTAGGACTCGACCACGGAAACTAAATTTCCATGCGAAAAATTAATTATTAGAAAAAGAAAAGTCGGGTCGTAACAATACGTGCAGAGAGAGAAGGGAGATTGATGAAGTATTGAAGTGTAGGAGGGAATTGATAAGGCATAAATGTCTTTCTGTAGTCTTTTTTAACGGAGTTAGGGCAAACACCCCCTTTTCGATAGTACAAGGGGTGTCATCGTAGGTTAATTTAGTTCAGGGGGTGTCTGGGTAAAAGAGCTATAGTACAGGGGGTGTCTAGGTGATTTACCCTTGGGAATTCACAACAAAGGCATTTGGACGTTGCATATTTGGTAATACAGCTCAGCGAACTGGAAAAGTTAATACAAGGATTTGCTACCCAAAAGATTTTCGCCCAACGGTCTTCTTCTTCAACGTTCGAATAAAATCGGTTATAAAAAGAGAGCTTCTGCCAGTTTCAATATCAAGCACAACCAAGGCATATGAGAGCAATTCAGAGCTACAAAAGAAAATCCTCTTCTCTTACAACATTATTAGTTTGAGAGCTTTGAGAGAAAAATTTGTGTATTCACTCTTTCAGAGAGCTTTCCAATTTTGCAAATTCTTTCCACTGCTTGTATTGAGAATTTTATAATTCTCAGTGAGTTTGTACAGAATTTGGGAGATAAACTCTAGTGGTTCAGCTAACTCCTCGGGAAAGTTAGCGTTGCTATTGTAAGGTTTAATCGGCACCAAAAGTTGGTTGTTTTATTCGTAAAATAGCGACTCCTTAGGTCAGTGGACTAGTCTAAGCAGTGGACAAAGCTCAAACCGAACTATTATACATCTGTGTGTGATATTTCTCTCCCTTATCTCATTTATTTTTGTGTTGTGCAAATTAATTATTTATTTGCTTTCTCTATTAATTTTTCTCATTTTCACTTCTTTTTTTTTATTTGAGCGTTATTGTCAGCAACACTATTCAACCCCCCCTAGGTTGCCTTTTGGGTAACAAGCTCTATTATTGAAATACCGTCACAAACAGTGAAAGAAACACAATGATGCAAGCCATGACGTTGAGAATATCGGAGTCCAGACCATGTATGAAAGTTTCTCGCCTACGTGACAGTTATTGTTAGCAACACTATTCACCCCCTCTAGGTTGCCTCTTTGTAATTTAGTAGAATTATTATCTTGGAAAAGGCTATAAGCTTACTAGTTTTGGTTTTAAGATTTTTGTACAATAGATTAAAATAGGTTTAAGACTTTGTTGTCTAACTTGTCTATTTATAGTCAAGTCTTGTATCCTCGATTGGTATGTACAAAGCTTTTCCCCGTGATAATATTCTGCACCAAATAACGGAAGAAAGAGAATGAACAGGAAAGGTGGGAAGTAAAAAGCATGGTCACGTAGAGCTGGGAGCAGGTCCACCGGTTAATACTACAATGGCATTGTCAAATTCATTTTTAAGTTTCCACAGTGTCAAATAGTAAAAGAATAGCAATGTTGTTACGTCTTTTTGGTGTTATGTTGGCACAATCTTAAATGCAAATCATTGGTTTAAACTCATCTCATTTTTCAAACCAAATCAAATGGCTTGGATGAGGTGGGAGAAATGGCAATAGCCACCTTGGATGGGAATTTTTGCAATAGATGGCATTGCCTTTTTTTGGGGAATCAATAAATGGCTATGGGTGGACTTGGATTTTGCAAAAAAAATATGCCTAATTGTGGAGGAATTTTTCAGTGCCGAGCAAGTACGGCTAACGTGGCACCCACTCGCACATCTGGCTGTTCAAAAAGTCAACAGACGGCCTGGATTAAAACACACTTTTCCTTTACTTTTTTTTTTTTTTTAAATTCATCCGGCACTTTCAATCCCGGCCGTCCGTTATATTTTTGAACGGCCGGATATGCGCAAGCAAGTACCACGTGATACCCGCTCGGCATTGAATTTTTTTTCCTAATTATGGCAACGGCTGGAGAAATGGCCATAGGGTGGACCTGCTCTTAAACACATGTGATGGGGAGCATTGGCGGAAGAAGTATCAAGTATTTTGCAGTCGTCAAGACAACAATTATTAAACTTTGACAAAAATGTTTTCAAATAACGAAAAGGATTATCATTTCAAATTTGAAGAATGACTAACAATCCCCAAAATCAAATGTCAAAATACCACTTTATTACAAACACACCCGTATAAGAAGAGTGACTCTTTTATTGAGAAACTTGCGGCAAAGTTTGAAGAATTTGCCTATTGCACAACCTATTCAACAACAGTTCCCTACCGATCAACATCCCAATAACTTTTGTTTTGATGGATAATTACTCAATAATTCCTTACATTTATACATTAAAGAAAAAGTCCGTAGATATATAGTAAGGTACTACTTATCGCTTTCATTTATATGGTAATTCCTTCCCTGATTCGGGCAACCTTCATTTTCCGTTATACATTGGTAGCCGAACGAACTAACTCGCATCCAAACTTTGACCTGTCAATTTCTTGGTGAAGGTTCTGAATTGATTTTATTGATTTAAACCCGACGCCTTGAAATCTTGGGCATTGTTTGCGTCAAGAGAGAAGATTAGTGTGTAACGAACAGAAGCAATTTTTTTACGATCAAAAATTAAATGTTTGTTATTGATGTGTGCAAACATTCTATGCTATTTAAACATTCGTAGAGATTTTTCACCTTTAGAATCATTTAATATCTTCGTTATGGATGTTCTTGTCAAACAAACAAGTCCCTAATGGAATGGACCCATAAGTTATTCGCATGGATGACTAACATTGATTCTTTTTCAAATCTAATTAAATGATCCATTAGTTGCTTCTAGCCAAGCAAACTCCGACACATTTTTCATTTTTTGAAGCTTCTTCCTATTGTGAGCCTACTAGGCTCAACAACGAGTACAGAAAAAAACAAAAAAAAATCACGTACTCCAGGGCACCGTTTACATTTTTCAATATATTTACACGTACTTTAATTTATATATTTTTCACACTTTTTAAATCTTAACCTAAACTTCTAGACCTATTTTAGCATTTTCCATAATGCAACTAGTCACAACAATTCAAATTCACATTCTTCATTGTCATCTCAACAATTGTTTTTCCAAAATTATCTTCAACTGTTTTAATTAAACATGATCAATACTGGTCTTAGTGGAAAAATCTTACCACGATGTTTCCCATGATGTAAATTTGATTAATAATATAAAATTTCTATAAAATATGTACCTATTTACTCCCTCCATCCCATATTGCTTGCCCCTTTTGGGGAAGCGCGCATTTTGCACCCAAAAAATGATGTGCTTATGAGAATTTTTTTTATTTTTAAAATTAGACCAATTTTTTCTACTCAATGAGATCTTTAAATTGGTGTAAAAATTTTTGGAAAAAAACAAATGCTAGTACCTTAGATTTTGCGTGCAAAAGGACAACAGCCCAAAAAAGGCAAGCAATTTGGGACGGAGGGAGTAATATTTATAAACACAAAAAAAAAAAAAAAAGAAGTGCAAAGAATATGATTTGAGTTGAATTTGAGTGAATGACTTCCTTAGTATGAAAGCAATTCAATAATCGGAGTAAGTATGCCGAACAAAATAGAAATGCAACTTCTTTTACTTATTTTTGAAGTAGACTTTTACCATTTTATTCTAATTAGCACAATATACCTTTGAGCATCTCCAAGACTCCAACCCAGCTCCATTTCGCGGCACCGGATAACTATTTCTCCGCAATGGAGACCGTTTACCTAATCCAAGAAAAAGCACCGAAGATGAGGTGCACAAACCCCTCTCTCTCTAAAAAACTCTCTCCCCTCTCTCTCTAAAAAACTCTAACCCTAGCCGCCCCTCCTTCCCCTCCCCCTCCATGGGTTGCACACCCTGTGGGCGGCGGGAGGGGAGGGACTAATCCCCTTTCTAGATCTGGTTTCCCCTTCCCCTTCTGCACCATATCCGCCTTCCGTTCGCCAATCGTTGGAACTTGGCGTTCCGCAGCCCTGTTGGGCGTTACGATTCGTCTGCTCCTCCTTTGTAACCTTACGGGTTCCGGTGGCTTCTTAGGGCTCCGGTAGAGGCGCGTGACCGGTTGGAGGTTTGGCTAGAGATGGGCTGCTCAGCGACGAAGGGGAGTGTATCTTTTTTCTCGTTTCTTTTGTGTTTTGTCCGGCTTTAGGCCGGTTATGTCCGGCTTTAGGCCGGTTTTTGTCCGGCTTTTGTCCGGTGTGTTCCGTTGGTTTGGTCATATGCTTTCTCGTTGTATTTCTGTGACCTGTTGTCGTTGGAGTGTCCGATCTGTGGACTCCCAATCTTTCCCCATGGGAATCTTTGATGAATACTATCTCTCAACTTTTGACCTAATCCAAGAAGAGATGGGTTAGTAGAAGAAGTTGCCAAGAAGAGAAAAAGTCTAATTGAATATGCAATTATTTCTTGGGTAAATTTCACTTACCTCCCCTGAGGTTTCTGACAAATACAGAGACCTCCCCTGAGGTTTCTGAAATTTCACTGCCCTCCCCTACTTTACAAAGTAATTGGCAGATACTTCCCCTGCCGTTAAAAAATGCATAATGGCGTTAACTTTGCTGGTAAAATGACTTTAATGCCCTTGAACTTGACTTTTTTTCTTATTTAACTTTATATTGCATAAAAATTTTAAATGATGTGAAAAAGTGACTTAATTATTTATTTTTTCTTGAAACTTTCTTTTCTTTGACTCAAATTATTATTTTTAATTTTTTTTTACTTCCCATAAGATATATTTTTACATTTTGATAATAAAAATAAGAGTATCAATAATCAACTAAACTCACTGCTTGAATTGGATTTTTTTTTTTTTTTTTGCATTAGAGGTAATAATGGTCTTTAAAAAATAATATGAAAACCCTTTTAGAGAAACAAGCATTTCACACCAGAAAAAAAAAAAAACTACTCCCTCCGTCCCTTTTTAAGTGTGTAGCCTCGTAATTTTAACTTATTTTCTCTCACATCAACTTTTACAATTTTACATCTACTTTTCACTACTTACCCTAATCAATGTAATAATATCCACTAACTTTTTTAAAAGGAAGCTACTTTCAATGACAAAATAGTAAATGTACCCACTAACTTTTCAAAACACACACTTATTAAGGAACAAGAGTATTAATAATCACTTAAACCCACTAAATTATTTAATTTTTTCTTAAAACTTTCTTTTCTTTGGCTCAAACTTATTATTTTTTTAAACTTTTAGTTCCCATAGGATATATTTTATTTTGATAATAAAAACAAGAGTATTAATAATCACTTAAACCCACTGCTTGCATTGGTAGTTTTATTTTATTTTTTACTTTTTTATGTTTCTTTTTCTTTCTCTAAATTTAAAGCTCTAACTAGACTCTTTTTCCTTCTCTATATTTTTAGATATTTTACCTATCCGCGCTTTTTTTTTTGGTATTAGAGGTAATATCTATAAAAAAAAAAAAAAAACTATGAGCATGAAATTTTTTGGATAATTTTTGTAGACTAATTCAAGGATCCCACTGAGAAAAAAATATTCTAATTTTTTTTGCAAAAGAAACTCATTAATACATTATTTTTTGCTTGCATAATGCAAATGCAAGGTTCTAAAAATAATGATAGTTGTCCCATAATAATAATAATGCATTTATGAGTTAATTTTTTTTTGTAAAACATTACACTATTTTTTCTCAATGGGATCCATGAATTTGTGTGAAAAAATTATCCGAAAAATTTCATGCTAATATTCACTCTGTCCCTTTTATAGTGTTTAACTTTTCATTTTTGGTTGTTCCTTAATAAGTGTGTGTTTTGAAAAGTTAGTGGGTACATTTCCTATTTTGTCATTAAAAGTAGCTTCCTTTTTAAAAAGTTAGTGGATATTATTACATTGATTAGGGTAAGTAGTGAAAAGTAGATGTAAAATTGTAAAAGTTGATGTGAGAGAAAATAAGTTAAAATTACGAGGCTACACACTTAAAAAGGGATGGAGGGAGTAGTTTTTTTTTTTGGTGTGAAATGCTTGTTTCTCCTAAAAGGGTTTTCATATTATTTTTTAAAGACCATTATTACCTCTAATGCAAAAAAAAAAAAAAAATCCAATTCAAGCAGTGAGCTTAGTGGATTATTGATACTCTTATTTTTATTATCAAAATGTAAAAATATATCTTATGGGAAGTAAAAAAAAAAAATTTAAATAATAATTTGAGTCAAAGAAAAGAAAGTTTCAAGAAATAAATAAATAATTAAGTCACTTTTTCACGTCATTTAAAATTTTTATGTAATATAAAGTTAAATAAGAAAAAAAAATTCAAGTTCAAGGGCATTAAAGTCATTTTACCAACAAAGTTAACGCCATTAGGCATTTTTTAACGGCAGGGGAGGTATCTGCCAATAACTTTGTAAAGTAGGGGAGGGCAGTGAAATTTCAGAAACCTCAGGGGAGGTCTCTGTATTTGTCAGAAACCTCAGGGGAGGTAAGTGAAATTTACCCTTATTTCTTTTTCAAACCCATAGATTAGGGATGACGAATGGCAAAAACCCCCCATAAACCCCTCTTTTTTTCCTTTTCTTGTTCTCTTGTGCTTGGAAATTATTTGTTCTTTTATTCAACCCAGTTTTGTTGTGCAGCATAGTTTAAAATATCAGCTACTTACAAAAGCTACCAACCTCGAGGAATAATCCAATTTTGGGATAGACCTTGTTTGGTTCTTATTGGGATGACAAATGACATACTTTACTCCTATTATTGAATTGTTTCACACTTGCAAAGTCTCACTCAAATCCAACAGTAGAACTCCCTTAGAGCAACCTCATCAGGCTCTCTATATTAGCCAAACCCCCCAAAATCTCCAAAAATAAACCTCTCTATTCTCCCTTCCCAAATTAATTTTGCGACAGTGCCTACTCAAATTTGAGTAGGCACTGTTCACTCATTAGTTGTATTTCCGTTGGTTTTCTGTTGGGTTTTCTTTTGTCCGTTGGGTTTCCGAATTGGTACTTCACTGCATGGAAAGGTTCTCCCAAGGCAGGGATATTAGTTTTTTAGGAGAATTTTTTTTTATATACACTTGAGGGGAATAGTTTAATATAATAAAGTTTGGATAGAGAGTCTGATATTTTGAATTTTTGATAAATTGGCTTGCTAAATTGTAAAAGGTGTTTTTGTAGTTAAATTTGGTGTTTTTTTTTTTTTTGTAAAGCTGATAAGGATGCTCTTAGGTGCAGTGCCAAGGGTTATTTGCCCCTCACACAAAGGTTCGATTCTTGGAATAGGCTGCAAGAAAGTAATTTAATTGTTGTCTCAACGTGAATGGCTGCTTTTGCCATACTAGAGAAAAGATTAATTGAGACGCCCGTAAACATGCTCGAACACCTTGACCATAAAAATAAAAATAAAATCCTTAGGTACCACTAAACCCCTTGACCATAAAAGTAAAAATAAAAATCCTTAGGTACCACTAAACCCCTTTTCGTTTTGTCAATCCAAGTAGTAATATTGTACGTCCTGTCTCTACCTAACTAATCCTAACAACTCTCTAAAAAATACTACTCTAACTTGCAAAGCAACTTGACCTTAGATATTAAAGAAAATAAAAACAACTGCTTTTTTTTTTTTTTAAGCTCGGCTGAAAAAAAAAAAATCTGATATGAGTTTCGAACTTAAGCTTATGGTCCCAAGATAATCCCCATCAGACATGGATCTGAAGAAAATAAATAAATAAATAAAACAAAGTAAAGGGCTCCAATCCTAATTTCAATGGAGATGCCGTACTTAAAATGCATATGGAGTACCAGATAATTATCTGCGTTTTAATCTTGATAAAAATGAGCATAGCAATGTCTTGAGCTCTCGACTACTTTATCTTTGCGAGACGATACATAAGGGTTTATATGCCATATTGACTATGCGGTCGGACGACCTATGGCATATCGTGTGGGTGCAGATTTACGGCTATTTCGAGCTATATATAGAAGGGAAGGCGTGACCTATAAGTAGAATTAAGATATCCAAAATAAAAAAATGTGTCAAATATGAATATAGGTGAGTATACTAATAATAACAATAATAATAATAAAGAGGAATAATATCGGTTCAGTATTAATGAAGCAGACCGCTATGGATGCCGAAGCCCCGTTTGGGAGATGCATTATGCATTATGCGGTTTCCCATTTTGGGTGTTTTGGAGCTGCATTCTTAGAATGCATTTTTCCAGACCACACAATGAAAAACACAATTCGATAATCAGCCGTGGAGTACTTTTGGATTGTCATTTTGTATTCTGGGTTTGTCCTTCGAATGAAACAGCCATAATACGCTGCCCTTATTCGAGATAGTAATTAATAATATTGCAAACGATATTTTAATTAATGATATTTCAATTAATAATTGCAAAATCTAATCAAAATATTTCATAAATTAATTATATTGGAAATGATATTTTAATACTAGTATCTTAACTGCTAATGTCTTTAACAATAATATTGTAAACGATTTTGGAATTAATAATATTTTAAATGATATTTCAAAATCCATTGGAAACAATCTTTTACTGTAATTAATAATATTTGAAAATAATTATGAATATTAAAGAGTAATTCATACACACATAAGGATACCATAATAAATAACCAAGGGCAACATGGTAAAAAATCAATTCATAATCTTTTTTGTTGATTATACTCTCAAACACTATTTTGTTGCAAAAACTATTCCGCACGCATCTCTCAAACACTCTACAGATTCATAATCTATTTGTTGGGCCCGGAATGTCCCCATGGATTTGGTTACTCAATGTCACTCCCTGTGACCGCTCTAAAAACAGACTTGCAGGTGCGATGTCGAATGCCATAAAAGACTTACTTGAAACCCTTCCTAACACCAATTGGTTTTAGGAGAGTTGGTGGAAAAGCGGTCCGACAATTGGTATCAGAGTCAGGAGGTCATGGGTTCGAGTCGCGGAAGCGTCATCGTGAGGGAGGGATTGTTGGGCCTGGAATGCCCCCATGGATTTGGTTACACAATGTCACTCCCTGTAACCGCTCTAAAAACAGACTTACAGGTGCGATGTCGAATGCCATAAAAGACTTACTTGAAACCCTTCCTAACACCAATTAGTTTTAGGAAAGTTGGTAGAAAAGCGGTCCGACACTATTCTAACCATAATTCAAAAAGTCCCATAACACACATTCTAAAATGCAAAATGAAAATATATATATATATAAACTACCAAACGGCCCGAGTGCAAAGGTGTCAAGATAATCACGATAGTAATGTATCACATTAGCTAAACATGGCCTTTGTCATGACAAACAAAAAAGCTAGAGGCACACATCTAAGCCACACATCCAACCACACAACACATGTGTCGCATTAAGAGGCATGCCACATGTCAGTGGGCCCCACCACAAAACTAACTCAAAAGAAAAAAAAGAAAAAGAAAATTTGAAATCCTCTCTCGCCTCCCCTCCTCAGTCATCTCTCTCCCCAACCCCCCAACCCCCAACCCCCCCCCCCCCCCCCAGAAAACCAATCCCCTCCCCTCCGCCTATTCCACCCACCCACCACCTGTCTTCGACCATCACACAAGGAAGCAAGCAGTGGTTTTATTCTCCATCTCTAATGGGGATAATGTTTTTTAAGTTGTTCAACAAAAGCTCGAATCCTCTCCTCGGTCTTGATAATCTGGAAAAACCACAAATCTATGTATGCAATCTTTGATCTTTTCTGATCTTGCGTTGATTTTGATATGGGCCTTGGCAAGAGTTTGATATTTCACCTAACTAAATTGATTTCGTGCTGATCGGCATCGGATCGATGGGTTAATTAAGTTGTCTCCACAAGGGGGTGAGTTTGATAGTTTGGATGGTGGAGGACAGGTGGTGGTGGTTGTGGCTGCAGGCTGTGTTGACCGCCGGTGGTGCAGGACTTCGGTGGTCGTGGGTTTGGTTCAATCTTCTTCCCCTTCCTGAAAACTCCTCTCTTTCTCTGTAAAGACAGGTGTGGGAGAGCTTGGGATTTTTATTTTTTTTTACTAGTAAAGGTGGGGTCCACTGCCACATAGGAGTGTGTGGTTTGTGGTGTGGTATTTCGTGTGCCTGTAGCACCATCTGACACCATCCTCTTGGCAGCCAATTTTCAAGGTGAGTTGAATTTGAATTAATCTACCGTCCGCCCAATGGGCGGACAATGAAGTGTATAGAATCTGAATTCTTACATGTAAAAATTCAAACAATGAAAACTATTCAATGTAAGAATTATGATTGTTTTGTGTTTTACCGTCCGCCCAGTGGGCAGATAATAGAAAGATCCGTTGAATTTTTATCAGCCCAACTTTTCTCGTCTGAAAAGTATTGATTGAGACTTATCAGCACATCTTGTATAATTTCAAGAGCATCCTTATCGGGAACACCAAATTTAACTTCAAAAACACATTTTACAATTTAGCAAGCCACTTTTACAAAAGTTCACAGAATCAGGCTCTCTATTGTAACTTTACTGCATTAAACTATTCTTCTTTCTACTCCTAATCCCCAAAAGTAATATAAAAAAATAAAAATAAACAGTGCGTGAATAGTGCATGAATAGTGTGTGAATAGTACTCTGGTGAGTGAACAGTGTCGCACCAAATTTGGTGCGGTACTGTAGCAAAGTTAGAAGCTTAACCAATTTGATCAACCATTTGGTGAGCCTAATTTTGGCTTATTTTAGGGGTTTGACTCTCTACACGTTTCGGATGCTCAAATAGCATAGATATGCTGTGAAAAGGAGGATAAGAAGAGACAATGGCGGAGATGGTCACCTCTCATTTTGTATGGTTTGAATTCACCTTTGTCAAACTGAAAAGCCCACCAGCCTTGTTGTCACTTAATTTTTTTATGTGGTCCACATCAGCTCATATATACACCAAAAAAAGTTCATCAAACTTTGTCAAACTGAAAGCCCGCTAGCCTAGTAGTCAATTAATTTATTTATGTGGTCCACATCAACTCGTATATACACCCAAAAAAAATTCAGAATAGCTTTCACATCGTCGAAATCGCAGCTTTCATCCTCGAAATCGCATATTTTCACAATGAAGTACCCCTTGTTTACACCCACACAGCTGAATATCTGTTGAGAATTTCGCCTTGAGGGTTTCTCTGATGTGTTGAATTCGCCAGAAATGGTGTCTGGGCTTCAAATAAAAAATAGAGGGTGAAAGGAGACGAAAAGGAAAAAGTTAAAGCACATACCAGTTGATAAGCCGAGCAAGCTGGATCATGGTTGGAAAAAGTTAAAGCACATACCAACTTGGAGTATTTATGTTTAACCCCATGGAGGTTTAGGTAGTGTAGGAGAGTCCAAATTTACCTATATGTATTGTTTTGGATATGGATCCGGAGATTTTTAGTTATCTAGAGTGTTTGGGGATAGTACACGAAGCAGACCAGTTGAGGGCGACCAGACCACCAGCCCTAGCTGAACAAGCCTGGTCGGTTTCATACTTATCAGATAGTATTGTTGGAGTGTTTTTAGCGATGTGTCGATAATTAAAATGTTCACTAGCATTTTCGCTAAGAACTATTGCACTTGCCCTTATTGTGTGTATATGGAATAGATGAAGAGCTTAACAAAGAATAATACTTTTCAATTCTTAATCTCTTCTTTTCATACTCTCATAAGTCGTAGAGAATCCATAGAAGAGGAGAGGATCAAAATGATGATCAATAACTTACCCCTTAAAATTCATCTCCAAATAGCTTCAAAAGGGTGACCTATAGGTTGAACAAAGGTACCCACAAAAATAAATATTGACAGCTATATAATAGAAGTCGTTAAAAGAGGTCAGAGTCAATAGAGTAGGCTATCGTGATCGACATTGGTTGCGAAGTATGGTAGTGTTGTACGATCCCACACCGTCTAAGTATGTCCTTTTGAAACGTGTACAAAAGCTTTTGAACATCTTTTCTAGCCATTGTTCAAGGTTTGAGTTCTACCCTATGTTTGGGATTCATAAGTTTGCGACTTTGTTGGGACAATTCAACCAGTTATAAATCCGATTTCAAAATTTATTATTTAACTTCTTTTTGACATCCAAACGAATAAGCTATTCTAATATATAAAGGAAAGTCTCAAATTTTATGTATCCTTTTTTTAAGTATTGTCACAGAAGTAATTTCTTAATTGCCCCCCTAAAAATTAAGTATTTACAACTATTTTTAACGTGCAACAATAATCAATCCAAAAACCACTTATCATGATCCGTAACCATTATTCCCATCACTCTTACAGGTCGTTTCAATGGCAAATTTGTTTTTGGGTGGATATAGAAGGAGGGTGGATTTATAATGAAAATGGTTCCACCTCCTAAGAATGATGGATATGTATATGAGGTGTTTGGATGGTTTTTTAAGGGGGGATTTGGAGGGTGAATATGATAGGATAAGAGGACAAATGACTGAATTGCCCCCAGTTTATTAATTTGATAAACAAAATAGATTAATTTCATTATAATTAGAATAAATACCTAATAATTATAATAAATACACAATAAGTACATAAATATATTTAAACTATATTAGAAGTTAAAAAAAATATTTCTGAAAGAAATATTAAAAAAATAATTAGGAAGTGAAAACTTGTAAAATTAAAAACCAATTTAGGCTTCATTTGAATGGAGAGTAGGGGTTTATTGCTATATATATATATTTTTTTTTGAATGGAGAATATATATATGGTGATTAAATGGTGAATGGTTGGTGGAGTGGTAGATAGATGATTGAATGGTGGGTTTCTGTTGAATGGTTGAGAACAATTTTCCGCTAAATACCAAACAAACTTATTGCTTTTGCAACCAATTTTTCAATTACAAAAAAAAGTCTTATATTTCCGTTTTTTCACCAATCAAGTTCGTAATTAACATGTAAAGTTGAAAAATAGTATTGACAGCTCTCATGAAACATATCATTGCTAACAGTGCCTCATGGTTTGCCTTCTTTCTTCATTCACGTTTCGTTACTCTTGCCATCTGTTTGTAAATCAAACTATGAAATTAGGGCAAACTCTTGCTATTAAATCAAACTATGAAATTTGGTATTCAATTAAGGAATATTCAAAAAAATCGGGGATCAGATATTATGGCAACATCTCAATGGATAAAGATACGGGTACAGAAAAAATGGGACAGAAAATGTACCGATCGCGTTCGGGGACCCACTTTTGGGTCCCACACGAGTGATTTGAACCGTTCATTGTTCTTAAAACATTTTCCGGGGGGGCCCACAAAATTTCAGCTCAATCGGACGGTTGGAAGTGCTCGAACCAAAGTCTCACCGTTTGAATGAACGGTTCGGATCACTCGTGTGGGACCCAAAAGTGGGTCCCCGAACGCGATCGGTACATTTTCTGTCCCATTTTTTCTGTACACCCAACAGCGTCCCATCTCAATTAGGGCTAGGGCTATCTCAGAAAATACCAAACTCTGAATTAGAGCAAAATCATAAATTAGGGCCACACAAATTAGGGAAAATACCGAATTTAGTGCAACATCAGAATTAGGAAAATTTGGGAGAATTGATATTGGGTCCACTATAACTATTTCCTAACACTTCTAGTCCACCAAATATTATCCTAACACATCTAGTCCACTCACACGTACCAATTACAAGAATACCCTCACTTCTTAGGATACCCTAAGATCCTAGGGTACCCTAAAATCCTAGGGTACCCTAAAATCCTAGGGTACCCTAAAATTCTAGGGTACCCTACCCTAAAACCCTAGGGTCCCCTACCCTAAAATCCTAGGGTACCCTACCCTAAAATCCTAGGGTGTACCCTATAACAACTTACCCCATATCAAGAATCACCATATGTGGTTATCTACAAGAAGTGGTTATCTGGGCTCACAAGATGTGGTTATCTAGGCTGATGGTTTTTCCAATCTGATCCCTATAGCAACTGGCCCCATATCTGGAATCACCAGATGTGGTTATCTGCGCCAGTGACTTTTCCAATCAGATCCCTATAGCAACTGGCCCCATATCTGGAATCACCAGATGCGGTTATCTGCGCCAGTGACTTTTCGCCAGTGACTTTTCCAATCAGATCCCTATAGCAACTGACCCCATATCTGGAATTACCAGATGCAGTTATCTACGCCAGTGACTTTTCCAATCAGATCCCTATAGCAACTAGCCCCATATCTGGAATCACCAGATGCGGTTATCTACAAGATGTGGTTATATGGGCTCACAAGATGTGGTTATCTGCGTCGGCGACTTTTCCAATCTGATCCCTATAGCAACTGGCCCCATATCTGGAATCACCAGATGTGGTTATCTACAAGATGTGGTTATCTGTGTCGGAGACTTTTCCAATCAGATCCCTATAGCAACTGGCCTCATATCTGGAATCACCAGATGTGGTTATCTACAAGATGTGGTTATCTAGGCTTACAAGATGTGGTTATCTGCGCTGATGACTTTTTCAATCTAATCCTTATAGCAACTGGCCCTTATCTGGAATCACCAGATGTAGTTATCTGGGCTCACAAGATGTGGTTATCTGCGCCGGTAACTTTTCCAATCTATTCCCTATAGCAACAGGCCCATATCTGGAATCACCAGATAACCACCTCTTTTGATTCCAGATATGGTTATCTACGTCGGTGACTTTCCGGCGAATATCCGGCGAGGGTGTATTATGTTTAAAAATCAATGTGAGGGTATATTTGTCTATTAAAAATAAAGAGTGGACCTTACACCTTAGAAAATTCAAAAAAATGGATTATAGGTGTTATGGAAATATGAGGTGGACTAGAGATGTTACAAAAAGCTATAATGGACCTTAGAACAATTCTTTATTACATTATTCAAAGCTCTGAAATTAGGGAAAAATTAGAAATGGGCTAACAAGAAGTCAACATTACGATGTCAAATTAGGGCAAACTCAAATTCACAAAGCAAAATACAACACAAAACCCACGAGATCCAATTGCTACAATACGCAATAATGGAGTCACACACTGCAATGGAGGAAAACATGAATACCTAAGAGTGAACGAAGAATAAAACGAGGTCAAGATGACCAACAATAGAGTCACTAGAATGCTTCGAAGGGGTGACTTCCTCGTCTGACTCTCTCCGCTTCTCCTTCTTTGATCATGTAGGTAACACAAAAATCCTAGTCGAAGTATAGTAGGGTAACATGAAGAGGAGAGGGTGGATTTGGAAGGGTAGTTTGGACACAAAATCACCCGAATTTGCCAACGGGGTGGAGCTAGGCTTCTCAAATCCACCATCAAGTGGATTTGTAGTTCTAATAGTGGACGAAGAGGGGCGAAGATTTTCCCAGCCAAAGACCGAATTTGGTGTGGGCCTAGGAGTGTATCTCCATAGGCGCAACAAATCAGGGGCCAACTCCCCCAGCCAATAGGGATGGCAACGGGTAGGGTATGGATTGGGGGACCCTATTCTTCCCCCGATCTCCAATCGGGAATTTCATCCCCATCCCCACATCCATACCCAAAAGGGATAATGGACAATCCACCTTACCCGCCTCCTACTGGGGATCGGGTATGTTCGGGTAAATCCATATCCAAACTTGTTGAACCAAAAAAAAAAAAAAATGATAAGATCTAATTTATGTGTCCTATAATAACAAAAACAACAATTTACAAAAAAAAAAAATAGAATACAAAATTACAAAGAAATAACAGTCTTACCAAGATATATAAAATTTTAACTACCATCACTAAACTTTTTTTAACACTTAGCATATATAGTTTAAATTCGGAGCAATATATATTTATATACTGCTATATGCCCGCACATATACATACATTCATAAAAAATATACATATACAATTGGAAACGGGGGCGGGTATGGGTATTCGGAGGTGGATATCACAAAATTATACCCGCCCCGTTTTCAACTGTGGATTCTTTAAGTTCTATCATACCCGCTCCTATTGGATGAAAAATTGAGTAATATCCGCCTCCAAATAAGCGGGGGCGAGGCGGATATCTATCGGGTTTGGAGGAGTTGTCATCCCTACCAGCGAAAGAGCCTCTTAAAATTGTGCACAAATGGCGTGTCCACCCTCTAAGGATAGTGCGTGAATGGGAGAATCACGAGACACTGGGGAGGGTCACCTCTACTTTTTGCAATGATTGTTCTCAACTTTGTCAAACTAAAGAAATTTGCTATTGTGCCCAAAAGTAGTGTCGGAGCACCTGGCCCGTAAATTTGGAGTTTCAAATTAAGGGGATATTCCATTAACAAAAAATGATTTTTTAAAAAAAATTAAAACAAGCAATTCTCTCACAAAAAATCACATAAAAATTCATAAAAAATCAATTTATTCTAAAAACACTTTCAACAGAACACTCCTGAAAAATGGTCACCATTTCTGGAGCCCAAACTGAAACGTCCACTAGCCTTGTGGTCGGTGGTCACTTCAACGTGATCGACACCCACTCACACATATACCGCTAGCCTTGTGGGGCAATGGTCACTTCAATGTGGTCCATATCCGCTCATGCAAATACATCAGTTTTTTTTTTTCTTCCTTTTTTTGGTGTCAATCATGGAATAGGAAATGATTGACAACAAACAGGTTTTTTTCCCTAATGCAGGACGTCTGAGCTAGAGCAAGTTTATTCACAATATTTCTAATTTTAACAACAGTAAGGAACTAATTTCACTATCCACTAGCCAACTATTGTGCCGCCAAAGTTAGTACAAAGCCCATACAGACTGGCTCTCTAAGGAGATGTTTATGAGTCTCAATTTTATTTTATTTTTTTTGCATTTTTTAAACATTTTTTTGCTTAAATTATGGCCAAAATATATTATGAATATGTAGAGTGTTTGGAAGATATGTACAAAATACATTTTGAAAACAAGAATAGTGTTTGAGAGATATGCATAGAATATATTATGTGGTCTTTTTTTTTAATAACTAAAATGAGAAAAGTCAATAAACAAGAAGTCAAAAAACTCATCTTCCCCTCCTTCTGCCTTTTGTTATCTAAACTGAAAAATTGAAAATGCACTATACTAGGAGAATTCATATATCGGTTAGGTAAGCTAAACACCTAAAATTAGAATATCGGAAAATCAAAATGAAAAAATAAGTCCAAACACCCCCTAAGAATTGATAGCAAGTGGAAATATTCGACCAACAAAAATCTTTAGAGAGAGAAAACTTCTGAGTCTAAAGTTTTAGACCACCCACTTAGCCCAAAATTGACAAGAAGCAATATTAAGGGAGTGTTTAGGAGCTTATTTTTTCAATTTTTGCATTTTTGGTTTTTTGAATTATGAATTTGTGTTTGTGAGAAATTTACATAATGCAGTTTGCAATAAGACTAATTTTTAGAAGATTTGGGCAGAATACTTTTTGTAACTCTTTTAATTATGTAAACTAAAATGACAAAAGTGAAAAATGAAAAGACAAAAAACACATCTCCCCGTAATTTTACAATTTCCTCTCTATCCCCCAAAATCAAGTATATGTATTTTGTGAAAACTAATTTCAGAGAAGGGAACCAAACACCCAAAATGCAATAATTAAGAAATGAAAATACAAAAAATTGATATCAATCTTTGATTTTTGGACCAAGGGGAGGGCAATCTGGCCTCCCACACTGACGGCGTGATAGCAGCGGTGATTTTAGGTTTACTATTTTGGTAGATTTTTAGGGTATTTTTGTTTTGATTTGTGTAATGTGGTGTTTTGATTCAAATGAAATTTCTCTCTCTTATATCCAAAAAAAATTAGTCCATTTTACAGCTAGCTCCCACTAAGTGGCTATATATAGCAAACTATAGAGAGAGATTAACCAAACAATACTCCCCAATCTCTTCTTTTTCATACCCTCAAACATCATTATTAAATCATTTCCGCAGAGAATCCATGGATGAGGAGAGGATTGAAACCATGATAAGCAACTTACCCCCTGAAATTCTACGTCAAATCGTTTCGCTAGTCCCATTGAAAGACGCAGTCAGAACAAGCACTCTTTCCACTTCATGGAAAAGCCTCTGGACTCCATTCGAAGTCGAATTCGACTTCGACCCAGATCAAATTATGAGCGATGGTGATAAAGACGATGATGAAGCTAACGAGAAGCTAAATCAAATCATGGGTTTTCTCTCGAAATCCTCCAGTTCTCCAGAGCTATGGAGATTCTCCCTCCAAATGGGAAAGCGGGAAAAGCCTCTGTTTTTCTCAGCTGCCAAAGGTGGAGGAGGAAAAGAGCTGAATCTTGATTTCCTTACAAAGGGAAATGAAATTCCAAGTGTTTTCAACTTGGTTTTTAACCCAATTGCTAGAAATTCTAATTTCTCTTCCGTAAAGACGCTGCATCTGGTTTCAGCTAACAATATGGCAAAAGATTTGGTTTCGGATCTGTTTTCGAACTGCCATTTTCTTGAAAATTTGAAGTTCGAGAAATGCAGAGGGATTCAGAGAATTGATATCAAGGCAAGTGATTCTCTGAAGAATTTTGAAGTTTTGGGTTGCAGAAATCTAGAAAGTATTGCAATTTCTGCACCTAATTTGAAGTCCTTTTGGTACAGAGGATCGCTTCCTCTGATCCAGATAAAGACCTGCTTGAATTTGGTTGATGTGGTACTTGATTTGGGAGATGGTTTTGGGTGCAGTGAATTCGAATGTGAGGATGTTTTGAATCTGTTTTCCTCCCTAAAGGATATTGAGAATCTGAAGATTAGTGGGTGGCTTCTTGAGGTATTATGCTTTCTTTTTTCTGATTTAGTTTTTCGGTTTTCAAAACAATATAGCAAACATTTTAGGAAGGGAATTGTCCTTCGAGATGTTGGGCCGATCACAACCGTTTGTGGTCGTTCATGGACGACTTAGATCTGTTTGGCAGCGGACGGTTCAAATTTGTTTGAACAAGATGAGATTTGAGCCGTCAATGACCGACTATGGATGACCGTGATCTGCTAAGCATCCACTTTGTCGCTGAAGAGACACTACCCACGCTGTGTCCCCGCCTGGTAGTCACCGCCCCTGGTGCTGGATAATATGCATGTATTACCAAGAAACATTGTCTACCAAAAAAACCTAAAATAACGTAATTAAATGCTCAAAAAACCATTTTGGTTAAAAAGTAAACGCCATATGAAAATGATGAGTGCATGTGATTTGAAAACCATTTTATTTTAAAAATTATTGAAATAATTCCTAAAAAAAAAAGCAACAATTAAACAGAAGTGTTTTGATCTTTTCATGTCCATAAATGAACAAATTGAATACAAATTCAAACATGATTTTTGAGAGCCCTTTTTTAATATTTCGCTTTCTTGAAATTTCT
Source organism: Vaccinium vitis-idaea (assembly GCA_963854785.1). Taxonomy (NCBI): domain Eukaryota; kingdom Viridiplantae; phylum Streptophyta; class Magnoliopsida; order Ericales; family Ericaceae; genus Vaccinium; species Vaccinium vitis-idaea. Next base: position 15,810,528 of record OY978218.1, on the reverse strand, counting down.
TTTATGACTATGCTGAATTCATTTGCTAACTAAAAACTACTTTCCATTTTCCAAAAGTGGTTGTGTGCAGCAGGGGTGGTTTTCGGAAGGCTTCAATTCAAATTCAGCAGGTTGAAGGAATTATGGTGGTTTGATTCTGTGATGAACCAAACAAAGAGGGATTCATTGGCTTGCTTCTTACACATTACTCCTTTACTGGAAAAATTGTTTGTCAAGGTAAGAATTTCCCCAGAAATTACGCATAACAATCGAGCATTTTCGATTCTGATTAAAGTGTTTGGCAGAGATTCTGAGAATGTAATAATTTTCTCATATTGCGTTCTCAAAATATTCGAGCCGACGCGAATAATTCATCTCAACTATATGTGCAGATTGATCAAAACTTGAGCTCCATCACCTGCCCATATTTCCACCAACACTGGCACGAGCCTCACTTGTGGATGGACTTCGAAACAGTAAAGTCTAATGCTTCTCAACTCGAACATTTGAAAACCATTCAATTGGAAGGTTTTAGAGATGAAGATGAGGGTCAGCTGATGATGCTATTAGATCTTCTACTCAGGATGGGAGTTACCCTTAAATCTATGATTTTAACATCGCCAGGAAAAAAATTGCAACGGGTCACGAAAATTCCAAAGAGTCAGTTAACGCACACGTCGAGAAGCAATCCGAAACGGGTCATTATTTCTTCTCCGAACGAGGACTACTTTTTTGGATTAACCGAAGAAAATTATATTTCATTTGGATGTAAAATTTAGGTATTCAAGTTTTGACATTTTTTGGAAGGGAGGTCAGAGTAAGATCGATGTCGTTTAATGGAAGCAAGTGTATATGGCCCTACAAAAAGTAATTGATGGATAAAGCTCAATTCCGTACAGATTAAACTTTAATTTTTTTGTTTAACTGTTGAATTAGGTTCAGTGGCAATCGTCAACATAGATGCGTACGTTCATTGAATAACTTGGGCCGGAGGTAATGAAGATTAGAAATTGTAAAGTGCATGCATAAAATATCATAAAAACACTCTGGATATCCCGCACCCTCTTCACCGCCGCCCGCCCTCTCCTCACCACCGTACCACTTCACATCACTCTCTTCCACCAGGTCCTCCTCTGCTCCCGTCACAACCCCCCTCGACCACCACCTCCTTCTCCGCTCCTCCCCTTGGTCAGATCTGATGCTTTGGTGATGATAGCGCCGGCTGCGCATCCTCCGGCTAATAAAACTCCAAAAGCTTCGAAAGTGGCGACTATGGAGCTTGGCTTCCTATTCCGGAGTGGCGACTCGGTCTAAACTCGGTGCTTCTGAGGTGACTCGGTGGAACTCAGTGGGTTGACTCGGGTGGTCTAAGTTGTCTGTTGTTTAGCCCTGACGTCTTTTTTCATTTATGCTTTTAGTAGTTTGGATCTGTCTTGTATTTAATTTCCAGGAAGTGCCGATTTCTTTTTGGGCTGTCATTGTTTTGGTTTTGAACCGTAGGATACTATTGAGCTTGGGTAGGACCTTATGCATCGACCCTCTTATGGATCTGTGTCTGCTCTGCAGTACGAGTCTTGGAGTCCCATGCCCGTCGTGGTTCTTTGTGGTGTGCTCGTGCCCGAGCCTTAGTAGTATCGGTTCGTTCCGTTCTCATATTGAAATCGTGTATGTGCCGAATGGCTTGGCTTTCGGGCTTTTATTAATGAAATGTCTTCCAGTTCATATATATATAGGTAAAGGATCTAATCCGGACTTTTGATTTCCGGACTTCTTATACAAAAATTTTTTTGACGATCCGATCCGTCCAATGTGTTCAGAAGGTGTTTTCAAGGGTCCTCGCGGAAAATCTTCAAAAAAAAACACCGGGAAGGGCTTGATCCAAGTAGTTTTTGCAAAAATATATAAATACAGTTTTTGCGAAAACTGCTTGGATCAAGCCCTTCCCGGTATTTTTTTTTGAAGATTTTCCGCGTGGACCCTTGAAAACACCTTCTGAACACATTGGACGGATCGGATTTTCCAAAAAAAATTGCAACACAAAAAATGTCATGTTTTTCTTATTTTCGGGAGGGTGTGGATGTGAACATTTCCGTATATATATATATATATATATATATATATCTTGCCTAAGTTGCAAAGAGACGGTTCAATTGAACATTATCCCGGTTGTTAACTTCAGGGATCCAGAATTAGTTAAGCTGCGTGCAAGCTAGTCTGAACATCCGGTTATCCAAAAAAAAAAAAACAAACAAACAAATGAACATTATTCTCTGATGTCTCTCATGGGATGTAAAATAGTACCCGTCACAAATTTATGTGACAATTTTAAACCACTACTAATTTTGTAGCCCGCAATGTGTTTCATCACTCAGGAGAAAGAAAAGATATAATCGGACATTAATATTGACGTGAACTGAATTCATTTCTCATGACTCATATGATCAATATCATTTGATCAAGTCTTTGTCGGTCACTCTGTCCGATTTTATTTTGCATGGTATACTTTTCTTCGACTATATATACAAATTAATCCAAGAATTAATTGCAAAAGTCTAGTGGTAGTTGTAAAGTCATCCATAACTTCAGTTTTCAAATGTGAAATTTAAAGCTGCATGAAGATTAATTCAAGTACTCACCAACTCCAAGTCCATAAAAGATTATGGCACCGAAATGTTTGGTGAAGCATTGGCTTTAGACGTTAGGGGTCGTTTGGATGATGTACAAGGGACCCCGACTAAATAGCCGGGGGATGAGGAGTTTAGCCCATGTTTTGGCAACCAAAAACGCCCCCCGACTAAATAATCAGGGGCAAGCCGGACTAAATACAAGCCGGGGGGGGGGGGTGATTGTATTTAGTCCGGCCTCTCATCCTCCCCCTTTTACCTTCCTACCCTCCTTATTAATTCCAATTTCGGACCAAAATCCTGCCTCCGCCGTGAGAGAGAAAAAAAAAATTTGAATTCAAAGTTGTTATCAACTATTGGTTATCAAGTTTTATTTTTATTTTTATAGTAATCAGATTCACACGGAAGACAAGCATCAAAGGAACTCCAAAACTGGAGTATTGCTCTCCAGTTCGTTAATTTGGTTATCAATAGAGTCCTAACATTTTTATAAAATAAGATCAGTTTTGGTGCTATTGTTTGACTAGGAACAATGAAAAACAAGAAAGAATTGTAATAAAAATTAACGAACATGTTTCGATGATATGTACATAAAAAAAAATGCATAGTAGCAGTTTGGTTAAACACTTTATAAAAATGTTGGGGGGCGTTTTAGCTATAAAAAAAAAACCCGCTTTAGCTATAAAAAAAAATTTGCTTAGCTAATAAAATCGTGATTAGGAGTTTGGCCAATTATGGCAAACAAAAATTGAGGTAGTTAAAATATTTACCACAGTAGCAGTTTGGTTAAATTATGGCAAAAAAAAAAAATCATTTTTTGTATTTATATAATTATTTAAATGCATGGGCATTGACAAGGGTAAAATAGTCGTTTACATCATCCACCCTCCTTATCCCTCATTTTTCATCCCTCATCCAAACCATGGACTATTTAATCCTTCCTTCTTCACTGTGGGCCCACCCTTCTTATTTAATCACCCCGACTATTTTATCACCCCTTACTATTTAATCCCTCTCAAACTAATACTTCATCCAAACGGGCCGTTAGGGAGAGCATTTGGCCCAGTTAGTACTGTTGCACGAATTGCAATTGCATGCACCCAACATGCATTAAATCAAGTACTCCCTCCGTCCCTTTTTAAGTGTTCAACTTTCTATTTTTGACTGTCCCTAAATAAGTGTGTGGTTTGAAAAGTTAAAGGGTAAAAGTTTGTACAATTATTATTTTGCCTTTTGAAAAATTAGTGGGTAAAAAGTTAATGGATAAAAGTAGACAGTAATTTTGGAAAGTAGAGGTAAAAGTTGATGTAAAAAGTATAAAGTGGAGGAAAAAATTGATGTGAAATGTGTAATGATAATGTTTCTTTAATAAGTTGGATTTATAAAGTAACACATTTTAAAAGGGACGGAGGGAATGCTAACAATGTATTAGTGATATATATCACGCACTTGATCGCAGTACCCGTACTAACACTCTCTCTGTTCGTGTTTGTTAGTTCATTTTCGGCATTCATGTCATGCTTTAAATTGTCTATATCTTTTAATTTATAATGGATTTCATGATTTTGAAAGTTTGGTAAAATAGATATAATTGTGTTCTATCAAATAAGATTTATATTGCATATTTTTAGATATTCGTAGTGAAAGATATGACCAATTTTTAAAAGGTATAGAATAATGAAAGTGACCAAACAAATACGGAGGGATCGAGATAGAGAGAGTTTGAAAGCTTTTTTTTCTGTTAAGTGGGAAAAACAACTGACCTGGGAGATGAATATTAATAGCTGATCATTGGATGATTTTTTTTCGTATGTTTGGATTTTTTTATTTTTTACATGAAAAAAGAGAATGTACAAAGTATAAATTAAGTCTTGCTTAATATATACCTCATGTAATAAGAATAGATAGACACCATTAAGAATGTAGCGAGGGCAGTAGCGACTCTAGGAGTTCAGGAGCATGAGATTGGGGTCATTCATAAACATTAATATAAAATCATAGAAATAAACACCAAATCAGCAAGAGCGAGGACTCCATTAATTGACTACCCAACAAACGGACGAAGAGAGAACGGAGGGGATGAAGATGATTTTTTTGGATGCAACGGTTAATTGTAACGCCCTCTAACATTAAGTGGGGCCCATGTATGCGGAGGTTACTTCCCATGTGAGAATGGCATTACAAATAACCGAAGTATTGAAGATTCTATGTTAAAGACTAAAGAGGAGTTGTATTTTAGCCATTTAATTTGTATTCTGTCGGTTTAACAATTACTGGTTTTCAAGAATAGAAAATTATCTTGTGTGGTGACAACATCAAATGGGTTTTAGTCCTTTCGTTTGGTATTTTCTCATGACTCTAAGTAGCTTAAAAGATCAGAAAATTTCCTAGTGTGGTGTCAACATCGAATTTAATGGGGTCAATTACAAATTAAGAGAAAATTTTAATATAGTAAAATTTTAACCCCACTATTATGTATGTGGCGCCACTGAGCTAGGGGGCTCGGTACGGGTTATCCTCCTGCTACAATTTGAAAAAACACAACTATTATATTGAATATATATATACACCACACTTCCCCTCCAAACTCCCGGATTTTATTAAGTTACGGATCTCATTGATCCCGATCGAATTTCGATGATCCGAACCGTCCAATGTGTTTAAAAGGTGTTTTCAAGGGTTTCCGCGAGAAATCATCAAAAAAAATACCGGGAAAGGCTTGATCCGAGCCGTTTTTCACAAAAATTGTACATATACAATTTTTGTGAAAAACGGCTCGGATCAAGCCCTTCTCGGAATTTTTTTTTGATGATTTCTCGCGGGGGCCCTAAAAAACACCTTTTAAACACATTGGACGGTTCGGATCATCAAAATTCGATCGGGATCAATGAGGTCTGGAATTTAACAAGTTAAGGGAGTTCGGAGGGGAAATGGATTGTATATATATATATATATATATATGGGAGAGCTTCTCCTCCGGACCTCCTGTTTCCGGACCTCCATGATCCAAAACTTTTTTTGACGATCCGAGCCGTCCAATGTGTTCAGAAGGTGTTTTCAAGGGTCCATCGCGAAAAATCTTCAAAAAAAAATACCGGGAAGGGCTTGATCCAAGCAGTTTTCGCAAAAATATATAAATACAGTTTTTGCGAAAAACTACTTAGATCAAGCCCTTCCCGGTATTTTTTTTGAAGATTTTCCGCTTGGACCCTTGAAAACACCTTCTGAACACATTGGACGGCTCGGATTTTCATAAAAAAATAATTTGCAACACAAAAAAATTCAGTTTTTCCTTATTCTCGGGAGGTTTGGACTAGAAGCTACACCTATATATATATATACACCACACTTCCCCTCCAAACTCCCGGATTTTCTTAAGTTACGGACCTCATTGATCCCGATCGAATTTCGATGATCCGAACCGTCCAATGTGTTTAAAAGGTGTTTTTTAGGGTCCCCGCGAGAAATCATCAAAAAAAATACCGGGAAGGGCTTGATCCGAGCCGTTTTTCACAAAAACTTAAAAAACACCTTTTAAACACATTGGACGGTTCGGATCATGAAAATTTGATCGGAAAATATATATATATATATACATACACACACACAAGAAACTTCCAATCAAGTATAGCTGATGGGCTTCCCATCAGAGACTCAAATTTTCATGATCTGAACCGTCCAATGTGTTTAAAAGGTGTTTTTAGGAGTCCCCGCGAGAAATCAGTGAAAAAAAATACCGGGAAAGGATCAAGTTTCGATAAAAACTACATATATACATTTTTATTGAAAACTGATCGGATCAAGCCCTTTCCGATATTTTTTTTCATTGATTTCTCGCGTTGAGTGCTAACCCTTAAAAACACCTTTTAGACACATTGAACTGTTCGGATCAAGAAAATTTGATCGAGAAATTGGAGAATTGGAGGAGTCCCTGATAGGAAGCCCATCAGGTATACCCGATTGGAAGTGGACTATATATATATATCATCAAATTATATAACTCCGCCCTTGCTCCAGAGGTATAACCCGTCCCCCTATGCAAAAAATTTGGCTCCGTCCTTAGTAGAATTATTCACATTAATTCCTAATAAAAAAGAAAAGAAATACAATGGCCTTGTTCGTTTCCTTATTTAGTTTTAGTTTTAGTTTTCATAACATCATCATTTCTCTCTCTATCTCTCTCCACTCATTACACCTGCTAACATCATCAAAACTAAACTAAACTATCTAACCAAACACAACTAGTACCTTGACTAAAGACTTCTGCATGTAATTAGTGGAATGTAACGATATCTTCCCACAAGGGGCCATGTACGGTTCATGGACTACTACTAATTGGCGCCTTGACTGAAGACTTCTGCATAAGGTATTTTTAAAATGGACACGCCAAACTCGTGTAGGTGAGCTTGAAGTTGACCAGAGACGGAGCACAGAAGGGGCAGGGTGCCACCCGGGTCCCAATTTTTTTTTTTATTCAAAAAATTGTTATTTTTCAAAAAATGTATTTTACTTTTGGTATAAGTATGTTAATGAGTGATTAATCGATGAAGACTTGTAAATTCTCAGTTTTAAGTATATATGTTGATGAATAAAGTAACATGGAAAAGACTATAATACACACCCCTTATTTTGGTGTGTATCATACAAATGTTACGATTTTTTTTATTACGAATTTTTGTAAAAGTTACAAATTATTTTATAAAAGTTACGAGACACATCAAAATGTTACGATTCATATTGCTGAAAAGTTACGAAAAACTAAAAAATGTTACAATTGTCGATGAGGTGGCACAATCTGGACTATACAATAGGTGCATATGGTACACCCAAATAAGAGGTGTGTATTGTAGCTATTTCCAACTAACATATGAAAATATGTGTCGCGCCCGGGATTTCGACCATTGGTGTGGATAAGGCTTTATGGTCGAGTGATCAAGTGATATTGAAAGCAACATGGTTTTATAAAACACGGGTTTTCCAGTTGTGATATAAAATAACTCAGTGTCGCCACTTGAGATGATTTTAGGTGTGTCAATTCACCATATAAATAAATACTTTACTAGAAAATAAGAAATAAATATCTAAATGACTCCGTTTTTTGTCATACTGTGTTCTCGCAATATTCAAGCAGATGCAAATAATTGATCTCAATTATGTGCAGAATGATCAAATCTATGATTAATTATAACATCGCCGGGAAAAAAAATCGCGACGGGTCATGAAAATTCCTAATTAGAGCCAGTTAAAGCACACGTCGAGGTGCAATCCGAAACGGATCATTATTTCTTCTCCGAATGAGGACTATTTTTTTGGATTAACAGAAGAAGAAAATAATTTCCTTTGGATGTAAAATTTAGGTATTCAAAGTTTTGACATTTTTGGGAAGGGAGGCTAGAGTGAGATCGATGACGTTTATTGGAAGCAAATGTATGGCCCTACAAAAAAAATTGATAGAATAAAGCTCAATTCCATAAATTTTTTGAAGTGTTGAATTAGGATCAGTGGCAATCGTCAACACCGGTTCATATAAGATTTGACAGATCCGTTCATTAATTTGTAATAACTTGGGGAGGAGGTAATGAAGATTAGAAATTTTAAGGTTCATGCTTAAAATATCATAATTAAAAAACACTGTGGATATCTTGCCTAAGTTGCATTTTGTTCATTGATGGGACCTCACAATAAATTAAAATTAGTCACAGAGAGACGGTTCAACAAATGAACAATATCATATTCTCTGATGTAACTCTGGTGTTTTGGTTGGGTTTGCTTGGCCGGTTTTTGGTTTGTTAAGTGTTATGTTTCTTTGTGATGCAGTCGTTGTTGCGTGGTCCTTTGAGGTGTTTTTTGTGCAGGGGTTATCGGTGTTCTAGGTCTTTGGCTTTGTGTTGTTTTTCTCTTCGGGGGATGTTATAGCGTGTTGTGTTGTTTTGTTAGTTTTTTGCCAACGTCTTCCTTAGGTCTCTGGTAGTTTGTTTACCCTTATTCCTTTTAATCTTTGTATCTTTTTAGAGATTAATAAAATTTATTTGCCCTCATTTATGAAGAGATGAACATGAAAGATAATGGGAGTGGGAGAGAAAGGACAGGGGATGTTGGATGGATCCCTGTTATTAACAATCATAGGAGAAATTTTGGAGGAGAGAGTTGTTTGTTTTCTCTTTTTGTGGATAATCTTCCAGATAAAGCAGATAAGGATTGGCCTTTTAAATTGTTCAATAACTACGGTGTGGTAAGGGATGCTTTTGTCCCTCTGAAACGAAACAAAAGATTTGGGTCAAAGTTGGTTTTGTTAGGTACGATTGTTATGTTTTGGCTGGAGTTGCTATATCCAAAGCTCATGGTTTATGGATAGATGACAAGAAACTTTTCGTGAAGATTGCTAGCTTTGGCCAAGATGTTAATAGGCAGAATGGGAAGCAAAGTAACCATGGGTACATCACAGATAGTAGCAGTATTGGTGTAACAAGGTTAATGGGCAAAGATAAAGTCAGTAATGAGGTGTTTCTTGAACCAAACAACAGTGGGTTGCTTAAGGGCAAGGGCTCTTGGATTGGGAAATCTTTTGCAAATGTAGTGAAAAGGGGATTACCAATACCAGGGAATGGCGAAGAGCACAAGTGATGTTAAACGAATCAAGATTGACACAGGTAATAATGAATGCATCTCTGAGAGAATCGACACTCCTTTGAGCATTTAGACTTGCGACAATACTTCTATGTAGCCAATTAATATCTTCCTCCTGAGCTTTAATAATTGTGGTGTTATCCGAAGATCTCTTCCTTGAAACCACATCAGCAAAAGAAGGCCCTTTAAACGTACACCTTCTACCATCAGTAACCTGCTCATGAAAAGGCCCTCTAAAAGAGACCGAACGATGAGTATTCTGCAAATCCTTACTCTTGCTCGCACCTTGATCGTTGAAGGCAGCCAATTTCACAACAATAGTCTTACCCATGAAACGGATGCCATTCGCCTTAGCGATAGCAATATCTGCAGATACAGAGCAGTCAAAACGCACAAAGCCGAATCTTCTCCCGGAGTATTTACCTCTTTTATTTGGAATATAGACATCCTTCACTATTCCAAAATCAGTAAATTTATTCCTCAAAGATAGATTATCAGTCCTATCAGCCAGATTATCGACAAATAGCGTGATAATATTTGCCATAGAAACATCAACACCGGAAACTTCACCAGATTGAAAAGCCCCAAACCTCACCACAACAAGCTAGAACAGAAATAAGGAAACAGGAAGAGAATACCTCAAGACGATGAAGACAGAGCAAACCCAACCAAGAGCAGCTGGAACCCAGATCTTGTAGAAGTGTGGAAGAAGCTGACCGCCACCGGCGTCGGTAAAAGACGGACGGCGCTGGTAGAAACAGGGATGCGGAGCTCAAGCGGCCCGGATTTGAGTTTGGACCCAAATATGGACCCCAAGCGGCTGAACCAAATGGGTAACACTGTAGGACCTAGAGCCAGAGGTCCGATCGTGCGTATGAGAGGCAGTCGACGGCCGGAGAAGGGCTGAACTGATTGGGTATATGGGGTAGAGCAGCTGATGCCGAGTGACCCAGAGCAGAATGGGTGGAGGTCGGTAAAAATGGAGGTCGGATGTGTGTTAATCTGAACAAGGAGAGACGGAAAAGGAAGGGGGGTGGCGGCAAGCGGCGGTGGCGCCGCCCTCCCAATCGGAAACCCTAGGTTTTAAGGTGGCTCATCTTTCGAAGAACAGATGTTGGTGGCTACAGCTGGGTCATATGTTTCCACACAAAATGAATAGTTTAGAGCATCTTTAGTGCACTACCTAAAAAATGTTTGCTAAAGTGTACACCTAAGCACATGTGGGACTCTATTTTGTGTGCTAAGAACTTAGTTAGCTAGCTAAGGAGAAATGCACTTTAATGGGGTTCCCTAAAAATGTTCATTAACTTTAAGTCTTTCATTTCTCTCCTCTCCCTCCTTAAAGTTATTCTCTCTCTCCTCCTTCCCTTCTCTCTCTCTATCTCTCTCCTCTTTCTCTCTCCTTAAGTCTCTCCCCAAATTTAGGTAGTCACTTAGGGCACTTTAGGTATTGAGGGGTGCCACCTAGGATTTTAGGGAGTCAATTTTTGTGCACTAGAGACCATTTTTTGAGATTTTATAGGTAACTAGTTAGGGCACTTTAGGGAACTCTTTTAGGTAGTGCACTAGAGATGCCCTTAAATTGTCAAGTCAAGCGCCTAAGTTAATTGTTGCATGGTATACTTTTGTTCGACTATATATAATTCGTGTATAGGAGGCCCGATCAAGTCCGGGAGTCCCGGATCCGGGACTCCACCTTCCCGATATTTTTTTTGACGATCCGAGCCGTCCAATGTGTTCAAAAGGATTTTTCCAAGGTCCACGCGGGAAATCTTCAAAAAAAAATACCGGGAAGGGCTTGATCCAAGTAGTTTTTCGTAAAACTGTAAATGTACAGTTTTTGCGAAAAACTGCTTGGATCAAGCCCTTCCCGGTATTTTTTTTTTGAAGATTTCCCACGTGGACCTTGGAAAACACCTTTTGAACACATTGGACGGCTCGGATTTCCCAAAAACAATTTTTAAAAGCATCAAAACACCGAAAAACCCTTCAATCCGGGAAATCCGGGATCCTTGACAGGATAATTCGTGTATAGTTATATACAAATGAATATTCAAGAATTAATTGCAAAAGTCTAGTGGTAGTTGTAAAGTCATCCTTAACTTCAGTTTTTAAATGTGAAATTTAAAGCTGTATGAAGATTAAAGTAAGGTACTCACCGACTTCAAGTCCATAATGTGTTTGGAACTTGAGGAAAGTGAGGGAAAAGAAAGAAAAGTTAAAAAATTTCCCTCCTCTTGTATGGTTTGGAGAGAAATAAGAGAGAAAATAAAAAATCTAAGTATTGTGAATTGCGAAATTTTCCTCCCATCCTTAACTTCAGTTGTAAAAGATTTTGGCGCCGAAATGTTTGGTGAAGCATTGGCCTTAGACGAATTGCATGCACCTACATGCATCAAATCAATTACTAACAAATGTATTAGTGATATCGCGCACTCGCAATTACCGTATTAATACTCTCTCCATCCGTATTTGTTAGTCCATTTCCCGCATCATGTATTAAATTGTCTATATCTTTCAATTTATAATGGGTTTCATGATTTTGAAAGTTTTGTAAATAAAACTAATTGAGTTCTATCAAATAAGATCTATATTGCATATTTTTAGAGATTCGTATTAAAAGATTTGAATAATTTTTCAAAGGCTGTAGAATAATGAAAGTGGACAAATAAACACAAATGACAGAAGTATATAATGTACGAAAGTACGTAAAAAAATACGTCATTCTATATGGAGAGAGATCGAGATAGAGAGTTTGAAACCTTTTTTCTGTTAAGTGGGAAAAACAACTGAGCTGGGAGATGAATATTAATAGCAGATCATTAGATGATTTTTTTCGTATGTTTGTATTTTTTACATGAAAAAAGAGAATGTACAAAGTATAAATTAACCCTTGCTTAATATACTATACCTCGTATAGCAAGGATAGACGGACACTACTTTTTTTTTTGCTCAGTGGATAGACAGACACTACTAAGAATGGAACAAGGGCAGTGGCGACTCCAGGAGTTCAGGAGCATGGGGTCATTCATAAACATCAACATAAATCATAGAAATAAACACCAAATCTGCAAAAGTGAGGACTCCCCAATCGGCTACCCAACAAACAGATGAAGAGAGAACGGAGGGGGTGAGACGATTTTTTTGGATGCTACGGTTAGTTGTAACGCCCTCTGACATTAAGTGGGACCCATGTTATGTGTAAGTTCCTTCCCATGTGAGAATGGCATTACAAATAACCGAAGTATTGAAAATTCTATGTTAAAGACTAAAGAGGAGCTGTATTTTAGCCATTTGATTTATATTCTGTCCGATTTAACAATTACTGGGTTTCAAGAATAGAAAATTATCTTGTGTGGTGACAACATCAAATGGGTTTTAGTCCTTTCGTTTGGTATTTTCTCATGACTTTTAGTAGTTTAAAAGATTAGAAAATTTTCTAGTGTGGTGTCAACATCGAATTTAATGGGGTCATTTACAAATTAAGAGAAAATTTTAATACAGTAATAACAAAATATTTTTTCTCCGTGGGGTCACCTGACCCCACTATTCAGTATGTGGCGTCGCCACTGAGCGAGGGGGGCCTAGTACGGGTTATCGCTCCCGCTACAATTTGAAAAAACACTACTATTATATTGATAAACTATATGTATCATCAATTTATATAGCGCCGCCCTTGCTCCAAAGGTATAACCCGTCCCCCTATGTAAAAATTCTAGTTCTGTCATTGCTAGAATTATTCGCATTAATTCCTAATGAAAAAGAAAAGAAATACAGTACCTTGACTAAAGACTTCTGCATGCAAGTGTAATGTAACGATATCTTCCCCCAAGGGCCATATATTACTTATTGGCAGGCACCTTGGCAAAGACTTCTGCATAATGTAGGTGAGCTTGAAGTTGACCTGGAACAGAGACGGAGCACAGAAGGGGGCAGGGTTAAAAAAAAAAAATTATTTTTATATCAAAAATTGTTATCCTTCAAAAAAAACGTATATTTTACTTTCGGTATAAGTATGTTAATGAATAATTAATCGATGAAGATTTGTAAATTTTCAGTTTAAGTATATATGTTGATGAATAACTAACATATGAAAATATGTTGATGAATAATTTATTACAAATTATTGATAGAATAAAGCTCAATTCCGTAATTTTTTTGAAGTGTTGAATTAGGTTCAGTGGCAATCGTCAACACCGGTTCATATAAGATTTGACAGATGCGTTCATTAATTTGTAGTAATAACTTGGGGAGGGAGGTAATGATGATTAGAAATTTTAAGGTTCATGCTTAAAATATCATAATTAAAAAACACTGTGGATATCTTGCATAAGTTGCATTTTGTTCATTGATGGGACCTCAACAACAAATTAAAATTAGTTATAGAGAGACGGTTCAACAAATGAACAATATCATATTCTCTGATGTAATTCTCATGTGATGTAAAATATGACCCATTACAAATTTAGTTGACAATTCATATTCTCTGATGTAATTCTCATGTGATGTAAAATATGACCCATTACAAATTTAGTTGACAATTCATATTCTCTGATGTAACTCTCATGTGATGTAAAATTTGACCCATTACAAATTTAGTTGACAATTTTAAACCATTAATTTTGTAGCCCACAATGTGTTTTGGTTGGGTGTGCTTGGCCGGTTTTTGGTTTGTTAAGTGCTTTGTTTCTTTGTGATGCGGTCCTTGATGCGTGGTCCTTTGAGGTGTTTTTTGTGCAGGGGTTATTGGTGTTCTAAGTCTTGGGCCTTGTGTTGTTTTTCTCTTCGGGGGTGTTATAGCATGTTGTGTTGTTTTGTTAGTTTCTTGCCAACGTCTTCCTTAGGTCTCTGGTAGTTTATTTACCCTTATTCCTTTTAATCTTATGTATCTTTTCAGAGATTAATAAAATTTCTTTGCCTAGCCAAAATATATATATATATATATATATATATATATCACTTGAATGGAGCAAACCACAACTCATTAATACCATTTGATCAAGTCTTTGTCGGTGTCCGATCAACTTTATGTTTTGCATCATGGATAGAAACATATAAATTAACAAAATGAACAATTTAGATCGTCAAGTCAAGTCTATCACAAGAGACGATCATGGTTCAGCAATGCGAAATAGATCTCAGAAATATTTTTGGGGTTGAGTTAGTTGAAGTACCCATGCACCGACGGACCACGTCGAGTAAAGACTATGGCACCGAAATGTTTGGTGATCGAGCTAGGTTGCCTTAAACGAATTTGGGGGTTGTGCGGCACCGTGTTATGCACATTTCGGCTGTCCATTGCTTGGATGGACAGTTCAGATTTCATCTCAACTCTTTTGCATGCGAGTCGTTCATTTCCGCGTGTGATAAGTTGAAATTTGAACCGTCCATTCAAGCAATGAACAATCGGAATGTGCAGCACCCCAGTCCACCTTAGACGTCCGGGAGAGCATTGGCCCAATATTGTTGCACGAATTGAATGCATCCCACCAACCAGGGACGGGGCCAAAAATCTCACTACGCAGGGGCGAATATTTTTTTCAAATACTTTGCAGTGGTTAGCCTATATAATCCATAGCAAAAAAAATTAATTTTGTATACTACTAGAGGTCGCCCCTACTGGCCCCCCTTTGGCTCCATCCCTGCCACCAACATACATCTAAAGAAGTAATCCTTCTGTCCTAAAATGGATGTCCAAAATCACTTTTCACACTTTTCAAAAAACCATCTATATTTCATATTTTATAATATTTTTTGTAATTGATAAAACTAAGCAAGATCAGTCAAACAAGATCCATATTACATATATAATTCATCATAGCCTAAAAAATATAGATGATTTTTTGAGAGGCGTGAAAAGTGATTTTGGACATCCATTTTGGGACAGAGGTTATATTACTAATTTAAATTAAGAACAATTTAATTTCATTTCAAAAAACAATAAATTATGGTGAATAATAGCGTGCAATACTGATATTACGTTCATCGAATGAGACGATAACATCAATAATAGAGATTGATTTTCCAATTTATCAAAATCATCCTATAAAAACTCGAATAACTGTATTTAGAGCCTGTCCACAAAGGTGACTCATAATTCTCAAAATTGAGCTATTGCGATTTGCGAGACAGATCATTCTGTCACAACTCACAATGTATCAATCCAATTTCACTCTGTAAGCCAGTTTCAGTAACTTATTGCTAATAAGTCAATTTGCAGAACACCCCTAATCTTGAAATTAAAAGTCATTCAATCAATATCTCCCTCGACTCACACCGCCAACGCCCCAAGAACCATACATTGTTCATGCATGGACTTTTAATTTGCGCTTGACTAAAGACTTCTGCATGTAAGTGGAGATTAATGATATTTTCCCCCAAGGGCCACATGTGGTTCATGGACTATTAATTTGCAGCTTGACTGAAGACTTCTGCATATAAATAGGGGGCACGCCACCTGCCTGTAGGGCCGTAGGAGAGCTTGAAGTTGACCTGAAACCTAACTCATCATTTGATTGTACATTTCCCTCGTTCAAGGCCACTTGTCTAATGAAAAAAAATGGTAATTGAAGACCCGAACCTGTAACGCACTTAATGCACGGTATTGTGCAACACGGCATCCCAGCCTTTTGAAAATATTTTGAACAATCCAGATTTAAATAATTAAGAACCGTTAAAAACACTTTTGGACAGTTCAGATATGTGTTACACGGGCAGTGCATTAAGTGCACTGCGTCATCCAAGCTTTCCATTTTTATGTAACAAAATAAGTGTCACTCCCAATACGATACACGGATAAATGATTTCTTATGTTCTGATTGGCAAGGTAATTTTGTAATGTCCGTTATGCTTTTTTATTTTTATTTTTTTTATAGAGAGCCTCTTTTTGAAATTCCCAGTACAATTATTAAAAATTATAAAAAGGATGAGAGAGGTTTCTTTTGATAATCTCACTATATTTAGTACAATTAAGAAAGTTGGAGAGTAAAAGAGAGCGGGATGAGAGAGAGGTGTGGCAGGTGACGTCGGAATTTTTCTGGGAAAAAAAGAAAAGAAAAGAGCGCAAGATCCAAGTGTACTACACATTCTTAGTATATAACAATATGTAAATTGCATAGTGTAATTTGAAAATCCATTAAAATGGAGATTTAGCACTCTAAAGTGGAGTTTCGGAGTAGGGTTCCTACTAATTTTTTCCCATTTTTTTTATTAAAAATAAAAGAAGGAATGTTGTTGTAATTTATCATTTTCTTAAATAGAAAAAATTAAGAGCAGAAATCTAGTTGTTTTCTTCGTATTTGAGCACATAAGCTTGAGCTCTTGGTAAGCAAAGGAAATTCCGGGGTGAGCGCACATGCACATGATGATAACAAGGAAATTTCGGGGTGAGCGCACACATGATGATAACAAGGTGCATGAGAGTTAAATAGAATTCTTCTAAATGAATCTCAAGCAATATGGGGTATTAATAAATCGTTGGGAATCGGTTACGACGGTGACGAAGAGGAAGTCATAAGTATTATTGGTCATACGTAGAAAATTGATGAAGAGCGATACAGAGCCATATTGGCCAAGGAGGGTTGGGTGAGTTTGCGGTACCTTGATCAATGAGGTAGAGGTGTGGGTTTTTTTTTTTTTTTTTTTTTCCTTTTTTTTTGGCAGCCTTTTAGGAGTAAGAGTTGGTTTTGGGGTGCTTTTAATAGGCCTCTTACCAAGCTTGTATTTTGGGTCCCAGACGGCATATGATTGGCAAAGTGAGTGGCCGGGTGATGCGTGTTGGGATTTTAGTATCTCGTCGTGATGCTATCTCATATCGAGTCTTTTTAATCTCTGTAATCTTTTATGAGATTAATAAAATTCATGTTTTTTGGCCGAGGAGGGTTGGGTGAGTTTGGGGTAGCTTGATCAATGAGGTAGAGGTGTGGGGTTTTGTTCTTTTTTTATTTTTTGGCTGCCTTTTAGGAGTAAGAGGTGATTTTGGGGTACTTTCAATTGTCCTCTTGCCAAGCTTGAATTTTGGGTCGTAGACGGCATATGATTGGCGAAGAGAGTGGTCGGATGCAGCTTGTTGGGATTTTAGCTTCTCGTCGTGATGCTATCCCGTATTGAGTTTTTTTAATCTCTGTAATCTTTTAAGAGATTAATAAAATACATCCTTTTTTGCTATTCAACAAAAAGGTGTGCTGCGTGTCAAACAGATATACGTACATGAAATCGTACATAGACACTGAAAGTCAGAGTGGATTTCTGCTTTGATATTTTTGGGCTTTGCAAGTGGTTATCGGCTATATGACTAAAAACTCCAAAAGTCAGCTTTGCGACCAGGCAACCACGCACGAGGTCGGTTGTCCGTACATTTTGTTCTAAAGTCAACTTCTCTGTGTAAACGGAAGTCAACGTCTGAGACTCGGAAAGGTTAGTACTATTATTACGATAAGGTCAAAAATATTATCCTTGATTATTCTTTTTTTTTTCTTTTTAATAATTCGGAAATTCATAAATTAAAATACAGCAAGAACAATCATAGTACAAGTTCGGACCATATAACTGCGAACTTCTGGCTCGGTTAGGGTGTAGAGTCCAATTCAATTTTCACATTCATCATTCCTGATGAAGAGGTTAAGCTCGATCGATGACCTGCAAGCAAAAACAAAGTACACCGGTGTAGTGTCAACCAGGCCCTAGGCCCAAGAAGCCTGGGCTTAGGGCACTCCAAAAAAGGCTAATTTTTTGGACCCTCCAACATTTTTTGAAAATGGACTTGACTATAAACCTTTTTGACCCAAATAAAAAAAGGCCCAACACTATTTACAAAATGGCTAAACCATTTTAAAAATTTTGGCCCAACCTAAAGAAAAACTTTTTTTTTGGTTTTTTTTTTTGTTTTGTCTTTATTCAGAAAAAAAATATTGCATTTGTTAGTTTTCGGTCGATTTTTTGTGAAAAATATGTATTAAAATAAGTGAAAATTCTAAAATACACGAGTGTTGGGTTTTTTATTAAGGAAAATGTTAATATGTGCTCCTTTGAGCACACATTAAGATTAAAAAAGTGTATTAAAATGTATAAGAAATATATAAAAATATGTAAAAGTGTATTGAAAATGTAAAAAGTGTATTGGAGTGTATAGTTTTTTTGGATTTTTTTTCGTGCTTGTTGTGTATCCAGTGGACACACATTAGCAAGACCCTTTTATTAATCTGTATTTTTACTCGACGGGATGATTGAGAGAACTATATAAATATTTTGGCGACGCCAATTTATGTTTTGACTTTTTGTTATTATATAATAATTAGTAAAATTTTATATTGTTTTGGTTTCTCCTACAGTGATTATTACTGATTATTTTTTTTAAATGTAATACCCTTAGGGAACAATTTTTAGTCTAGGCCTAAGGCACTCTAAACCCTAGGGCCGGCCCTGGTGTCAACCAACACCCCCAATGTCCAAGTCAGTCGATTTGTAGTGTAAAAAATACGTAAGTTATTTAAACTTTTTTTTTTTAATGTTAAAAGATGGCCCAAAAGACTTGACAAACAATTCCTTAAAATAGGTTCACTTCTTTCTTAAGAATTAAAACAGGAAAATACTAAAAAGATGAATATTAGACATCCTAAAGAATTTAACTTTTTAGTTTATATTTTTAGCATATATCTAGAAAACTTTAATTGTTATAGATCCCAAATGAAGTGAAACCTTGTACCAGTACATTTGTTTGCTTTTACCCTAAGACAAAAAGGAAGTTGGCGGGGACAAAAGCTGCCCTTTCCACTAGTTTTACCCTATGATAATTTTCCAATTCTTTCATTTTAATCTTATTAGTTACTATTACATATACAATGGCTTTTAAAATTTGAAGGGAAAAAGTAAAACATAACACCGTCGGTGTATCTTGTAGCTCATGAGTATATCCTTTGTTGGTCCGTTACAACTCCCGCATTTGATTGCCACATCCAACAAACAGTGATTAGCACCTGAGGCCCTGTTTGATACGAGGGTTAGAGGATAGGATTGGATTGGGAATCCTGTGGGACCTCTAATACTTTGTTTGGTGTTGCGAAAAATGGGAGGATTGTTAATACCATGAGATTGTGAATCCCACAAAAGCATGGGATTACCCATCTCAAAGGGGGTTGGGTATTGGCAATCCAATCTCATGGGATTGGAAGGATTCCTCTCCTGTGCAAACCCCTTCCAGCTGTGCAAACCACCAAACCCCATGATCTAATCTTATCCTAGACAAAACAAACATGTTATTAACAATCCCATGATCCTCATTAATAATCCCACCTTATAACCAATCTCAATCCAAATCTCATCTCATTACCAATCCCCCCAAAACGAAACCTCGTATCATACGGGGCCTGAAACCGTATAAAGGTACAGCTTGCACCAAATAAAATGATCTGATAATGTTTTTTTTTTCGTTTTCTTTTCTTTAGGTAGGTAATGTAAGTTTCACTACAAGAAAAATGACTATTCCCGGCATTAGAAAACCGCCGGAAAAAGTCCCAAAACTGCCGGTAATAAAATCGCGGGAAAAATCATTTTTTGCGGCAGTTTGTGATTACCGCCGGGAATGGTACCTTTTACCGGCGGTTTTTTAACCGCCGGTAAAGCCTCATTTTCTTGTAGAATTATGCAAAAATCTCAATGGGCCAAAAAGTGTTGGACTCTGATTAGAGGCCAGACAAGGCCTACGCTGACCAAACCCAGCTTATGAACTTTGAGCCCAAATGAAGCCCACTACCATCGTGCCAGGTAATAGCAGCGAACTTTTCGGCCCTTTCGGACTTATTCTCGTTTGGCATAAGTTTCGTTTGACGAAATTGGTGTTATTTTCAGCTTTCCCTTTCGGACTTTATTCCCGTTTGGCATAAGTTTCGTTTGACGAAATTTGTGGTTTTTTCAGCTCTTTTTTTTTAATATCATTAATTTGTTGTTTACATTGAGAGACACTAAAGAAGTAAAATGATTACTTTTCTCACTACTTCTACTTTATAATTATGATGATACTAGTCGGATAAACTCAAAATGGACTTTCTTTGTACAATATAGTCAATATACTAAGCGTTCACAAGTAGGGATGACCATCTCGGCCGACCCTCTCTGATCCAACCCGTCCCCTCCTCGAATGGGTAGGGGATTCTGAGTTTTTTTAGGGATCGGGTAGGGTATGGGGATTTTTTAAAAAAAATTCGGGGATTGGGTAGGGGATGGTATAATCAGCCCCCTCCTCAATCCCCTCCCCACATCCCCGTTCACATATATAGGTCTACCCAAAAACCAAAAAAGAATAGAACAAGAACAGCGATAGCACTTTTGAGTGACTTGATACATTTTAATTATCTTTCGGAACCACTTTTGTCATTAGCTTTGAATTTTAATACAACTTCTTTGGTATTCACTTGAATAGTTTGAGTGAACTTTTGGATCCCCGATTCTCCACAGGGATCCCCGTTCCCCGCATTGGGGCGGGGATGGAGGTAAAAAAAAATTCCCAGTGGAGATTGGGGAGGAAATAGGGATTGATATGGGTTTGGGGATTGGGGATGGAGGTAGTGGTATCCACCCCCTACCCTCCCCATGCCCATCCCTATTCACAAGAGGTATGTTTCCCAATTTTAAAATGGTTGGATCTCTATACTTCATTTTTATATGCCAAGGTGTTGATCATGAGAGCTAGCTAGGCTATGAGTATTTATGGCTAGTAGATCTGTAGAAGTTTGTCTAAATAGAGCCGAAAGGAGAAAGGTTAGAGAGAAAGTGCTCTGCACTTTTCTCTCTTAGGGTTTTTCTTCTTCTTCCCCATTTGGTTTATCCTCTCCTCTCCTCTCCTTTCCTCTCTCCGGTTTATCCTCTACCCATGTAGATCTGGGCTGAGTCACTCTCTTTGGTGAGAGTTGGATACGCCTGATCTCTTGCATTTTTGGTCTGAGCATCACCAATCTGTGATGGATCTCGAGTTCCGGCCTCCAATGGATTCTAATGAAGGTGGCGGTGGGTGGTTCTCGGTAGTAGTAAGATCGGCGATGGCAGCAGGTAAGACCCCGGCGTTGGTGGAAGTTTGATGCAAATCTTTATTCTCTGGAAACCGATCTGGTGTAGATTTGGGTTGATCATTCTTGTTGTTGTTTTTATCGTTCTTGTTGCTGTTTTTTCGGCTTTTTTCTGTTATTTGTTATTCCGATGTACAAAACAAAAAAAAAAAGTTTGTCTAAATAGTTTTATTGCATGTTTGTTCAGTATTGATATTAGCGGAGATATATAGCTAGGGTCCAAGGGGGCCTGGGCCCTGTCCACAATTTAAAATATTTTACAAATATTACATGTATTATGATTATTATTTGTATAATTATTAGGAGTATAGAAATCTCAGAAAATCTAAATAATTTTGATTTGCTATAGACAAAATTTAAAGTTATTTTATGTTGCCATGTAATCTCAATGTCTTTCATAGACCAAAATAATTAGACATGGGCGTTGCAATTGTCGATAATAAAACAAACTAATATCATATACGATATGTTAATATACTACAAAAGCTAGACGATATATTGAGTACATTATTGAATAAAAATACTTCTCTTAAATCGGCTCTCCTCGGGTCAAAAACTCTAGCTGAGCCACTGTGTGTATGGAACTTGATAAGGAAGCTTGTGCCTGAGATACATTATTACTTTTGTTAGCAAAAGTAGACCACTGTTGGAGAATGAAGATCGTTCAGTTTACGCGCACCTCAACTAATTTCGGAGATTTGGAGGTAACCTCCCGGACATAGCTCCCAGTGACCCCAAGAGTTTGCTAGCAGAGGGAATCGAACCTCAAACCTTAGGTGAGAGCAAACTCCTAATTCTCGAGGTAAGACTACTTTGCCAACCCATTGGGGTTGAGATTGTTTTTTGGGTAAAGAGGTAGAAGAATATTATTAACCAAAACCACCGGTCCAAAACTGGCAAACAAAAACAACCAAAACAAAACCACCGGCCCTTAAAACTGCCGGCCAAAAATCACCTACAAAACAAACAACAAAAAAAAAATACAAAATACAAAATACAAAAAAAGAATGCCGAGCAAATCGCCGGAATTGTCACCCGCCGCCGTCGCTGTGGTTGTCAGGAGACCGGATCTGGAAACCCCAGATCTGGCTTTCCAGATCCGGCTCCGCCCTGGTCCAAAATTTGGGCGTGGTCACCCATACCGGAACGGAGAGGATCGTCTGCCACGGGGAGTCTCTGAACGCCAAGGAAGTGCAACCATAGAGCAGATTGAGAAACTGGAGAGAAGATCAGGGAGGCGAGTGGAAGGAGTGCAGAGGGGGAGGGTGGAACAGCTATCATGGCTGAAAACCTGGGGAGGGCCACCGCCCACCGTCTCTCTAACTCTCCTCTCACTTCACTCTGGTTGAGATTGTTTAAGTTGATGGTAGTTAAAACTCCAATACATACTCATTGTAAAATAATTTATCTCTCTTGGTTCTAATCTTCGTCTCTCAGTTTTTCGTTTTTCCTTCTTATTTGGATTTTCTAACTTTTGCTACATTTTGGTGAAATTTATTGTTTTTATTTGTCTCAATGGAAAGAATCCAAAATTTTAAAAATGACAATGCTATATAAAGTATTCTAAGAAGGAATTAAAACTTTTACTTTTAATTTTTTTTATATCTTTTTCAAACTTGGGTTTTTTTATTGTACTTTTTTAATTTCTCCCTAATTAATACAAGTGATTTAACCAAATATTAGAAAAAACACTATACCCCCCAAAAAAGGTAAAACTACTGTTGGAAAAAATTAGTCCAAATTCTCCAAGTCTCGATTACCCATGTGGTGGACATGAATTGAGCTGTGCGTAATCCCCTGCATTCGAAAATTGAGCTCATCCGATTATTGTCGAGAAGCATTTTTTTTTTAAAATGAGTTAATTCCATTCATATAAGAGCCCGAGAGCAATGCAGATTTCATCACGAAATACAGAATTAAACCAAAACTAACAAAATCTAGATGCGAGCACATACACTAGTAGGCTCAATGGCACCCCTACCAAAGGTAGACCAACAACTAAGTTGATGTGCTAAGAACCAGTAAACGATTTGGTAGTAGAGATCCCGAAAGATAACATGTCAAACCCTAACACTTAGCACAAAATGAAATCGAAGGAGATATAGTCCAAACACACAATGAAAATCAAAAGATTATTGTGCCCTCCGTCCACCCACCAGATCTGGAAACCAGATTGGTACAACACCGGACTGAAGAACAGCCGGTAGAGAAAACAACTGGAAAAAAAAAAAAGAAAAAAAGAAAAGTAGAACCCTTCCTCGACCTCCTCCTTATTAGTCCACCACCATTAGCCGCTGACCGCCGAGCCAACCGCCTGCCGCCTTCACCACATCAGTCGAAATCTTGAGAAAATCCAGATCTACACCGAAGCACAAACTGGATTGTCAAGGTCCGAAGGCAAACATGAAGAAACAAACAAGTGTGGGGAGAGTAGGACACACTGGTGAGAAGAGGAAAGGGAGGAGAGAGGAGAATGGAGATGACCCCACCCCAGGCTGTTATTTCTTTTCTCTACTCTTTCTCTCTCTTGGGTTTCTTCTCTAATTCGAGTAGTAATTTATCACTTCATATGGAGCTCTGTTCCGGTTTTAATTTGACTCCCCTCTATAGAGAAATGGAATTGCATCCCTCAAGATCAGATTTAGGTTCCATATAGCAAACTATCCATGTTGCAAGCTACAGCGCCCCCTAAAATGTCGTTTTATGGGCAAGTCAATGGCACAACTCTTGTACCCTGTGTGGGGCCTACTTATGGTTCTCGCACAAATTATCAAAACCATTCAACAATTTAAAATAATTATTCGAGTTGTCATGGAAAAATCATCCAAATCGACTATGTGTAAGTAGTAAGGCCCCAAATTTTGGAAACGTTAAATTTATTACATTAATAATAAAATTAATCCAAAAAGGGAATTACGTAAATCTCCCTGCCAATACACACATTATCAAATATGTCAAGGTTTCTCTAAATCTCAGCACAGTCGTCAGCCCCGGCAGTGTTCGGTCCAACTCCACAAGCCTCCAAGCTATAGTACTCAATCTGTTCATCTTTATAACCTAACATAATACGTTAGAATCGCGAAGCAATATCGTAAGTGATAACGCTCAGCAGAAACCACTACCCCAAATCCTTATACTAACAGTTATAAAAGATTTTGATAGAAGTAAATAACAAAAGCTTTAGTAGAGTAAACATTAAACATGATGGGATGCTTGTGTCAATACAAACAGGTGTATCGCACGTATAGAACCGTGTCTCGTATTATCTTTCAGTGTCAGAGTTTTTCTTCAAATATTAACTAGGTTCGGGCACTGTTTCCGTCCTCCGGGCCATAGTCTAGTCACTCCACTCTTATGGCACTGCTGGGCTCGCAGTCCATCACTCGAAGTATTGGTCCGTTTACGTCTCTTTCAACTGATGGTCGCCAAACTTCACGATCAAACCCACACGTATATGGTCTCAGTTGGCCTATCATCACGGACTCTCCTCGGCATGATACAAGGTTTGTTTACCATGTGTTGTACACGCTTAACCCTAACCACCATGTTCTCTCCTCGAAGATGGGGCGGTGCTCAAGCGGCACTACCGTAATACATTCAATTCCCTACTAATTCATTTCACATTCATTTCGTATGTCGTCATTTCTCAAAACTTGTCGTATTGATTCTCCCAAAAACGTGTCTCATAAATATGCCGCTTTTCTCGTAAAACATGTCTTATGATTATGCAGTTTTTCTCGTAAAACTTGTTAAGAAAAATCATGATATTCCTACCAGTCTAGGGTTTGTAGAAAATAGTATTTTAAAGACTACGAGTCACATTTATGTACATTAGTTCGAGGTCTCGTTTCTCGTGATTACTACGTAAAACATTATGATTCTTTGTAATTATCAATCAACAACACATTTTTCTGAAAACTAAACGGGCATTATAACGTCGTAAAAGTTATAAGTTCAAATATCTACTTGCAGCATCACGATCATTATAAAGACTACGTAACAATGCTATTTTTAGGAAAATAAGTAGTGGAAACTATCAACTCATTCTCCGGAAACTAATCAAACTTATTAACGACGTGAAAATTATATAGCAGTAAATCGAGCATTATAACGATTACGAAAAATACTATACTTGGGAGACGGGGTTATAGTAACTACCTTGATTTCGGTGGTTAGCTGGAAGATGGTAAAGCTAGGTGGGGATTCGGCGGACAGCGTAATGGCTACTTAATCCATAAGAAAAAGAAAGACTTTTTTTTCTTTCTAAAAACACAAATGCTACTAACTTTCTACTACTTTTTGAATATAGTGGTGGTTTTGGTGGTGGAGGGCGGTGGCTCTCTCTTGAGTTTCTTGAAACTTGAGAAGATTTCAAGAACAAACCAAGAACAAGAAGGATTTCTTTCACTAGAAACACTAAAATGCAACCACAAAGTTTACTACAAAGGTGCTGGTGAAGGTGTGAGAACAAATGAAGAGTGAGAGTGCTATTTCTTGGCAAACCATGAGCGCACTCTCTCTGTCTCTCTAAATCTCTCCCAATCTCTCCCATTAATGCCAAGATTCATGGGATTTGGAAAGTACAATGATCTTAGGTTCAATCATAGCAAATCCATAGGTCTTAGGTACTTAAATCTTAGGTTTTAAATGAAGGAAATCCTAAGGAAATCATTAAGGTTAGGGTTTTGCACGGCTAAACTAATTTTATGGGATTTTTTTTGTACAAAACTTATGCACATGCCTGCAAATATAGGGTATTTGTCTTGGTGGACAAGTTGGCCAAGAAATTATCACAAACTTTCCTCCCCCCTCTCTCTCTCTCTCAATCTCTCCCATAAATGGGGCCAATGTTTACTTAGATTTTGTGTACTTTGGGTGGAAGAAAATAGGATTTAAGAGTACCAAGGTAGATGAAATAGTAAAGGATTTTAATTGGGAAGATTTTGGTAGTACATTGGTAGGGTTACATGCATAGTAGGATATATATACCAGTATGGAAATCTTCTAGTAAGGGATTCCTGACTTTGTTTAAAGTTAGGACCTCACCTCTCTCGATTGAATGTTGATGATCTGAACCGTCCAATGTGTTTAGAATGTGTTTTTAAGGGTCTGCGCTAGGAATCATAAAAAAATGACCAGAAAGGGCTTGATCTGAGCAGTTTTTGATAAAAACTACATATGTATAGTTTTATTAAAAAACTGTTTGGATCAAGGCCTTCCTAGTGATTTTTTTAATGATTCATCGCGGGAACCCTTAAAAACACATTCTAAACACATTGGGCAGTTCGGATCATCAAAATTCAATCGGGAAAGTGAGGTCCTAACTCTAAGCAAAGTCAGAGATCCCTGATTAGAAGCCCTCCATGTATACATATATACTAGTACTAATATATATAATAATTGGCCCAAATAATTATTTACCAAAGAAAACAATTAAAAACAAAAAGAAATTGAATCAAATAAACTTATTACGTAAGTATTTGATCTAATTCTTTTCTTCCAGAATTCAGAACCTAAAATCAGAAAAAATCTTCAAGAAAAATTAAACAATTGTCTCTCGTATCCTCTCAATCTGAAACCGCACATATCGCTGGGAAGAACATTCATTAAAAAAATTATCATGATCTGATATCGATAAGTAGTCCCTCACAGCTCACTGCGTGCATAGGTCGCTATAAGGACCAGAGGTCTCTCAAGATGAATCGAGGTGCGCGTAAACTAACTCATACACTTGATTCATCACAAAACTGTTAAGCAAAAAGTAGAAGTTGGGTGCTTGTCGTTGTCAATTTGTACCGTGGGACTCCAATTTGAATGTTTGTTGTTTTTATAAGTTGGAAAATGCTAACGTGTGCCCAATAGCACACGTTAATGTTGAAAAAGTGTATTGAAATATGTGAAAAATGTATAAGAAAATGTGAAAGTGTATTGAAAAGTGTAAAAAGTGTATTGGAGTGTGTGTTATTTTTGTTTGTTTGTGTGCTTAATGTGTGTCTATTGGACACACGTTAGCAAGACCCTTATAAGTTTACCACTTTACCCATTCATCGAATCTCAATATTAAGTTTAGACAATTCACTGGCCCCTAGGGAGCACTCATGCTTGTATGACACGTGCACAACTCATCAGACATAACGTACTGTACGAACATATACATGCAACTGGACAAGGGGTGGGTGTTGTGCACCCCTCGGTTGTCCGATCGTGTTTTGGACGGGTCGAATGTGTTTTGATTTTTTACCAATAGAAATAAATTAAAATTGAATTAAAATTATCGAACTCATCTGGACCGCCAAAACACGATCGAACGACAGAGAGATGCACAATACGGTGCAAAGCACCCAAGTGCACAACACCCACCCTTTGTCCCATGCAATACCGTGCTACGACAGCCCTGTGTTACTTTATTCCCAAAAGAAATATAGCCCGTGTTATTTTTCACATGTTATAAATAAAATAAAATGAGATTCATCACGGTCTATTATGAGTGATTTTTTTGATAGACCACAACTTTTAAGTCATTTACGCACAAAAAAAGAAAGAAAGAAGGGATGATCGAAGATCGGTAAATAATGAGTCACATTGTATTAGTTGGCATTGTTAATCCATTCTCTTAAGGGTAATATGGTTCAATCAAATGGATGAAAAATTCAATCATTTGGAAGAATGTACATATCGAAATTTAAACAACCAACGATTTGAATTTGTCAAGTGAGATTGTGATGAATATCGTTTTCCATCACTTGGAAAATCATCGTATGAGAGGATTTTGATTCATACTTTATTCCTACCAAACCGTTGCTAGCAAGACTCGAACACATAGACGCACCCACACATAAATCAACAAATCTATCCATTTTTCTTCAATTACCCTACATACCCAAAATTACTTCATATCTGTTGACCAATATAGTCGACGATATAATTTGAATCATTTATTTAGTAGATTTTCCGAAGGATAACATTATTAAAAAAATTAGCTTGACAAGGAATTTAAAAAGCCCTGAACAAATCAAATGATATGTTTAAGATTAAAAAAAAAAAATTTTATTCACGTGTTTATCAATGCTTATTTTATTAGATTTTTGTAGAGATATTATTCATGGAGAATCTAAGAGGTGAATCATTGTAGCTTTAGATAGATTGTGATTTACAAATGACAATTTAAAAATAATTTAATAGCATCAATAAAACAAGTCATACGAGTCGAGCAATAGATTATTCAAAATTGATTTGTTACCTAACAATTTTTAAACTATATCTTAAATATCGCTTGTTTATTAAAAAAATCGATCTCAAACGAGTTAATTATACAAGTAGTTTAAACATATAAAATATAACAAAATTATTGATTCAAATAATAACTTATTCAAAATTAATATAATAAAACTTTTTATATAACAAAATGGTTGATTAAAATAATAACTTATTGAAAATTAATATAATAAAACTTGTAAATCTCAAATATTAAATTAATTTTTAACACACAAACTCAAATTATTTTTGTGGTGGTTTACGGGATGGTATATATATCCACAAATTAGGAGCTTCTTGTTACGACGCAACAGCTTAAATTTTTGTCCAAATATGAAACCCCAATCGAACCCCCCCTCACACTCTCTCTCTACACTAGATATCGAGGAACCGCCGCCGGAGTGATATCGCCGGGAATTCGAGCAAGAGGTATATATACATACATGCATAGGTATAGATGTGTGTATCGAAGGTAGATCTTTCTTGCGATTGTTTTGTTGAAGTAGGGTTCCGTCGCTGTCATTTTTAGGGTTTGGCGGCTTATCTATCGTGTATATTGAAGTGAGATGCGGTGTACTTGAGAAAATGAGGAAAGTCGAAGAATGTAGCGATTTTGAGTGTTTCTGTCTTCTGTTGTTTTGATTTCCAGCAAATGAAGAGCTCGGTTAAGCTCTGCTCGATTTAGGAGTGAATTTTTCTGGCGATTGTTTTGAAGCCGTTGTGATGAAATCTGTATGTAAACCTGAAAAAATGGGATTTTTAACCTACCGTGCATATTCCTCAGAAATCTAAATTAGGGCTTTGTCGAGAACACTACTGGGTTTTGGCTCGCTTTTGTCTTTAGTGGAGCAAAATTCTAACGGAGCATTTGGTTGCTGAATAAAAAGGAGGATTATGTAGGATAGTAGAGCTTTTCGATGTTTGTGTCTTCTGTTGTTTCAATTAAGATCAAAGGAAGAGCACGGTTCTATTTAGCTCAGTTACTTTTCTAGAGTTCAATTAAACTTGATTAATAAATGATGAAAAGTAGTAGCATAAAGAAATTGAGACTTGATTTCCTCCCGTGCATTTCCCTCGGAAACCCAAAACAAAATAAATGAAGGTTTCCTTAACACTAAGGAATTGAAAATTTGTGATCTTTTTGTAAATATGAATTTGATTATTTTCTTCTTTTCTATTCAGCAGACAGCTTGTGGAAAGAAGTTGGGGCTGTTGGGAACGCTATCCTAAGCTTGATAAACAGCTGTAAGTTTGCCACTCCAAGAAATCCGCTGGTAAAGACGTGAAGACTGTGAATTGCTTGATTGAGTACTTGGACGGGAAAGATAGTGGAAGGAAGTAATCAGACATGGTATGCGTTTAGATGTTTCACAAGGCACAGTACCTACCTTTCGAGTCATTGCATATAAGTTTTGGCTTCAAAAGGTTCACATGCTTTGGTGGTGTTCATTCAAAGTCGCTTCTACACGTTTCTATTCTCTGTACTGATAAAATGGCTTTTTTGCCGTTCGTTTTATACATATAGATGTACTGGTATTCAGCCCTAAAAAACTACAAATGCACAACCAACTTAGAGAGAAAGAGTGAGAGTGGAGAGATGGTTTTAACTTTGGAAGAAGTCAACTTGTTCATGTGCTTGTGTTAATGTCTTATTGTGGCTCCTCTAAATCCTTCACAATCTTCTTTTATGTTTGTTACTTTAGTGAAATTTATGTACAACAAATCCTATAGCCCTAGTTTTCTTCTCTCTCGTTTCATTTTATTTATGCAAAAAGAAGCTTGACCTTGTGTTTCTGTGAATTTTATGGATTCATCTAATGTAGTCGTAATCTGCACCCGCCCCCCTACAAAACCAAAAAATCCTCCCTGTAAGCCTGATTCTATTTTCGTGAAAGTGTAAGAGTTTGCAGTCATACTAGCCTTAAGCCCGTAGGTGACAAGCTGTCAAAGTTACTATAGTATCGGATTGCATGTTTAAAGAGTAAGTGGCCGGATCATTTCTGTTTAAGAACTCAAAGGCAATGTGGGATACTTCAAACTTTGAAGAGTTAATAACTATTAACTTTATCTTATGTAATTTAAATTTGTGTTCATACTGTGAAAAGTATTATGTGAGTTTCATTCAACTATTTATCACGGTTGTGAGCTCTATTCAATATGCACTATTTTGTAATCTGGCAGTGGCTATGTTGAAGTTGCCTTATCAATCACTTCTCTTGGTAAGAGTGGAATTAGCTGTAAGGTCTGGAAGGGGTAGATTACGGATGCATATAATTTTCATTGTTTATTGTGACTCTCCAATATTTATCTTGGCCTTGAACGTTTCAAGGTTCGTTTTATTTTGCTACTAATAGTAGTCTGGTAGGAATTCTGAGTTCTTGTTTCTGATAGTCTTTCCAGGGTTCATTTTATTTTGCTAATAATAGTAGTCTGGTAGGAATTCTGAGTTCTTGTTTCTGGTAGTCTTTCCAGGGCTATTGGATGGCAAAGGGTCCCGGGTGTTTAACTGATGGTGAGATGGCTTATGACGACTCCTCCAGAATTGAACCAAAGCGTCCTCATCAGTGGTTTATGGATGGTACTGAGGCTGAGCTATTTCCCACCAAGAAACAAGCAGTTGAAGTTCCAAGCCAGAATTTGTTTTCAGGACTTCTAAATTCAAATGTTCATTCTTGGGGAAATCCTCCCAGTTTTCAGCCTGCCACAGGCCAATTTACTGAACGCTTATTTGACCCTGAAACTGCAAGGACAATCAGTGTTGATGATAGGAACTTTCCATCACTTGGCATGGGCAACATTAATATGGGAAGAAGGGTCATTGAGGATCCTTTTGGTCACGATTCCTCATTTGGTTTGTCTATATCTCATCAGCTGGAGGATCCTAGATTAGGTCTTAACTATGGTGGGATCAGAAAAGTTAAAGTTAGCGAGGTTAAGGACTCAGAGATTTTCATTCCAGGGTCCATAGGACATGCCTATAGCAGAGGAGATAACAGTAACATAACACCACCTCATGCTTATGGCAAGGCAGACGACAATGCCATATCAATGGGCCTCTCTTATAGTAGAGGCAATGACAACATCATATCAATGGGCAACGCCTATAACAGTGCCATGTTAACACCTCATTCTTTTGCAAAGGTAGAGGACAATTCCTTATCCATGGGGCTCTCCTTTAATAGCGTCAATGACAACTTCATATCAATGGGAAACACCTACAACAGTACCATGTTAACCCCTCATGCTTTTGGCAAGGCAGATGATAGGGTGGATAATAACTTCATATCGATGGGGCAACCATATAGCAAGACGGATGACAGCAGCATATCATTGGGTCACCCCTATAAGGATAATAATGACGCTATAACGATGGGTCAGCCCTTCAGCAAGGCTGAGGACAATATTACAATTATGGGTCAAACCTTCAACAGCGATGATGGTAATGCCCTATCAATGGGCAACACTTTCAAGGACAATAGTACCATATCAATGGGTCAGCCTTTCATCAAGAGCGACGGCTCTATCCCATCCATAGGTCAAGCCTTCAACCAAGGTGACAGTAATACGGTAAGTATGGTTAACTCATACACCAAGGTGGATGACAATGCCATATCAATGGGTCACAACTACAACAAAGTCGAAAACAACACTTTATCTTTGGGCCACTCTTTTGGTAAAGGAGAAAGTAATATCATATCCTTTGGAGGCTTTCAGGACGAGGATGATATAAATTCTTCAGAAAAGCTTATAGGCAGTTATAACTTGTTGATGGGCCAGTCTTTAGCACAAAAGCCAGAATCATTGAGTGAGAAAGGTTTGGTTGAGTCGGATGTTGATGCCACTGCAAATGCCTCCAATGTAACTTCCAGTGCAAGTGAAACTGTTTCTAAGGAGGATAAGAAAGGGTCTAAAAAGCCTACTTCGAACAATTTCCCTTCAAACGTTAGAAGTTTGCTTTCAACTGGTATGCTGGATGGGGTGCCCGTGAAGTATATTGCCTGGTCACGGGAGGTAAATTTTAGTTATATTTATTGATCTTTCTGATAAGCTTGTGATTTTGTGACTCATGCTTCTTCTGTGCATGGTAGAAGGAGGTACATGGTATCATAAAAGGTTCTGGTTATCTGTGTGGCTGTCAGTCATGTAATTATTCTAAGGTCAGTTGAGTGTTAAATTTGTTTCATCAAGAGTCTTCTATCAAGCATCCTGTTTTGCTAATTGCAGAGAATTGTATTTTTCAGGTGATCAATGCATATGAGTTTGAGCGTCATGCTGGTTGTAAAACCAAACACCCAAATAATCACATATACTTCGAGAACGGGAAGACCGTTTATGGCATAGTTCAAGAGCTCAGGAGCACCCCTCAGAATTTGTTGTTTGAAGTAATCCAGACGATAACTGGATCGCCAATTAACCAGAAATCCTTCCGAGTTTGGAAAGGTAACTCAAGTTATTTGGATTAGTAACCAATTGCAGTCTAGGATATTTCGGTACTCTTTTTCATGTTCTCAAAACTTTCGTGAATTGCGATTTGCAATACCTTCTCACATGCACTCCTTTTCCTGTTCTTGCAGATTCATTCCTGGCTGCTTCTCGAGAACTTCAACGTATATACGCTAAGGATGAAGGGAAACAGTTGTCATAAAGCTGCCTTGTTCTAATATAAAGGTAGGAAAATCTTTGCTTGTGCAGCTAATTATTTTGTTTTTGGGAAATCTCTTGCTATTTATCCTTAAGTCATGGCAACGGAAGTAGCAAGTGGTCAAGTAGCATTATGATTCGAAGACAATTTTTTGTGTTAATAGGAAATTTTCACGGCACAACAATAAATAACCTTTTGATCAAGTTGCCCTCACTTAAGGTTCCGCTGCACACAATCTTAATTTATGGAAGGAGAATAGAGAACTGCAAGTTTCATTCTCGGTTACTTAATATTGTCGAGTCTATTGTTTACGATAGAACATGTGAAATTTTCTTGAAGCTTTTCTGCTTTTGCTTCAGTTTGTGTTCCTATTTTTATTTGACCTTACGAGGTGTAATTGACCTAAGTTGTTTGTACTTTTCATATGTTATGTGGACTCGGGTGCTGGTGTCAGGTTCGGGTGCATACCTAGGAGTCGACAATATCTAACTTCCAACTGGGGTTATTTGCTAAGAAGCATGGACACCTAAAAGAAAGTGTCGTGTCCATGTCTGACACATGTCGGATACCGACACTCATCTGACACTCTCGGACATGCGTCAGACCTCTTTTTGGTGTCGTGTTGGACACCGACACTCCTCTGACACTCTCGGACATGCGTCGGACCTCTTTTTGGTGTCCATAATAAAAATCTTAATTCGGACACGTGTCTGATAATCTTTTTGCTACATGTCCGATACTTTTTTGGCGTCTATGACTAAGAAATAAATATGTGATCATTTACATACTAATGGTAGGGCATAGGGCCTTTTTGTAATCACCTTTTTTTTTTGTTACATGTGGGGTTCCCCTTAATGCCTTGTTCCTAATATATTTATTTACTTATAAAAAAAGAAAAAGAAAAAGAAGAGTAAGTGGCACTTCTTGGACACTTGCTAACATGTGATTATTCAAGGATTTCGACATTTGACATATCACCATGATCTACAAAGATGGAGAATTGTAATTCTTACAACTAACCATATTTTGACTCACGTGGAATGTTCTAAAGATTTTTGATGATTCCGAACCATGCGCATGGCCTATTTTTTAGGCAATCCTTTCTCATGTCAACCTAGATTCTTCATAAGTGCTGGAGCTTGTATATTATATAATTTGGTACGTATACTTGTGGTTGATACTTGATGCACGTGCGCGCGCGCACACAAACACATATAAACGTATCCCCCAACCAAGCTTGTTAAATCGAGAGTCGAAATTGTCCTTTTCCAAGTCGTGATTCGGATCGCATCATGAATCACTCTGATTCTGTCATGATTTCTATAATACATGGAAACATATGTTTATTGACTATGGTAACAATAATTTATATTATAAATGAAAGTTTTAGACCTAAATCAGTAAAAAGCTTGTTCTACATGATGATTTGATAATAATGTGGAGTAATAGATAAGCTGCTTCTATTGCAACTTGCAAGAGATGAAGATTTGTGAATCCTTCTTATGGTCCTTTTTGTGAGAGAGTTAAAACTACAAAACAACCCCTTAGAAAGTCTTTAAGATGGTTGTATTCCATTTTTTCTTTGTCATTTTTCGTTCACTCACGTAATAAATCTCTCTTATTACCTATAATACTTAACGACAGAGATATATAGACAATAGATGGTTTACACATCAATACTAAAGACCTTTAAAAAACAGTTTGAACCATTTTCCAACAAAAAAGAAAAAAAAAATGTGTAAAAAATGAATTTAGGAAATTGAAAGTGAATTGAATGATTCACCGATCCGATTCACTTACAATTCACAACTATTTCCGATTCAGGCAGCGTATTCGCATCGATGACCAATTGAATCGTATCAAATCGTATGATATGAATCATGAATCAAATGACTCTTAACAACTATGTCTCCAACGTGGGACACGTGTCCATGTCATATCGTATCCGTGTCCCCTGTCCGTATCCTTGCCTCTTAGGTTGTTGGGCTTGACAAAACTGTTGACCTAATAACTTGATTTCTGTTGGACTGAATGGAGTCTCGCCATTGCCATTCTTCTTTTTTGAGGGATAGAATTGATCTGAAGTGAAACTATCTTGTCAATCCTAATAAGTATCTCAGTATGGGATATTTTTTGAAAGATTCTTGAATGAAGGTTGGTTTGTGTGCATATTCTCCATACTTGTCTTTTCCTTTCCACTTGGCACTAAATGATGGCACATGTTTGTTTTGTATCAAAGCAATGATTTGTGGTTGGTCTTATGCAAGAAAACTTGAGTGAAGAGAGATGCGGCTACTGATTTGTTGATTTCTCCATTCCTAGTCCAGTTTCTACTTTCTAGTCTTGGCCATTCGTAGCGTACAAGTATCTTAGGGGTCAAATATAATGATTCGCAAAGGATATTGAGCGACTATTTTTGTTGCTATCATGTTTTTAAGTTGACTGAGATCAGCATCACTTAATCATGGGATATTTTTTGTTCCTTGTTTCATAACCATTTATTTGAATTGTTCGGTGCGTCATTGACTATCGAGTCAGCCTCCTAGTCATGAGGAGATCCTCTAGACACCAGAGTGTAAACACGGCCATCGAGAACCTCTGACTTGTACTTGTCAACTGAATCCTTGTTATCACTTGTAGCGGTGAAGAAGTAAGAAAACTTCCCTTAAGAACCACATCAATCGTCCCTCTAAAACAACCCACACACCTTGCCCATTTTGAATGAGGACAAAGAGAAGAGGTCGTTCCAAATCCCCATAGTCCCCTTGCAAACCACTCTGCCACAAGGTCCTCTAACAACACTTGAAGACCACCGTTCGCTAGCACACCCATATTTACCTACAACAACCTTCAGCGAAACACTTCCTTATTTAAAGAGGGGAAGTCAACGACACCTAACCCTCCCCCTTCCTTAGGCATCACACATTCTTCAAAGCTTTTAGCTCTTGTAAGTTCTTATTTGTTCCATCATTCATACCTTCATACTCTTGAAGTACATCAATTTATAAACTCCTAAGCATGTGTTAAATGCAAATAACTACTCCAATTTTCAAGATATTCCCTAGATGGTTGGATAGGATGAATGTGTCATCTAATGGTTGCATACATTGAATATGTGGTCAAACTTCCCTAAATGAAAAGTCACAAGGCTCATGAAAAGTCACAAAGCCTTTAAATGTTCCATCCAATGCCTACTTAATATCCCAAGTAGGTTCAATTAGTGGCCAATGGACTGCCCTTCCAATCCATAAGGGCCATAACTTCCAGGTCCAGCCATTTGAAATTACCAAAATACCTTTGACCTCTTCATGTGATCTGTACTAGGAGGATACAACAAACTTCAACTCATCTGCACTAGCTCCACTAAAGACCACCGTGTCATGGACAAAAAGCAAATGGGAAACCGAGAACATGGATCTCTCTCTAATTTCCTTCATGGCTACATCAAAGTCATTAGTTGACCATGAGTAACAACTTTCTCGATGATCTTGCTAAAAGGCTTCATCACCCAAAGGAAGAAGAGAACAATGTGGACAATGGTTCACCTTTCCTCGGGTCTTTTTGAGCTTTGGTGTAAAAGCCTTTGGCAACTCAGAAATCTCTTTTTTCAAAACAAAGTTGAAGCATTCTCTGGAGCGAGCTTTCTGCTCGCTGGAGCAAACTCCAAAACCTTTTGGGTTGTTGCACTATTTTGGATCTTCTTATCCTGTAAAGTGAGCTTATGCCACGAAGAATTCACGTACAATGCACTAAAGGACAATTAAAACTCAAAGCAATAACTTACATCTTTGAATAAATGATACAACTCAAATTGTTTGTCGAAACACTTGTATTAATAAATCATAATCTCATTCCGAATGCAAAAAATGCTCAAAGAACTAAGGGGTCAGTTGTGACAAGCCTGTATGCCAAATTGGCTGCCAACATTTGGCAAAGCATTACGAACATTCAGTATTACATAACAATAGACTGTTTGAATTTGTTGGAGCTTGTCCCACATTGGTTAATTACAACCTCTAAAACTAGTATATGAGCCTAGACGGCCTCTCCACTCATTGCCAATTGGTTTTGAGTTGGATTCTTTAACATGGTATCAGAGCTAGGCTTTTGGATAAGACTGTGTAGTATCGTTTGTTTACCTCACTATGTGCGAGTCAGGCGGTCGCATGTGCGGGAGATTGTTGGAGCTTGTCCCACATTGGTTAATTACAACCTCTAAAACTAGTACATAGACAACCTCTCCACTCATTGCCAATTGGTTTTGAGGAGTTGGATGCTTTAACAGAATTTAATGAAGTATAGCCCTGTCACTTCAAGTGCACAATCTAACCTGTGTCGTGGAACAATAAAAAATGTTAATGTCGTAATAAGGGGAGATAAAACACGAGATAACAAGAAAAGTATATTTTGAACTTATGTAGAATATAATGCTAGAAGTATATGGCATAGGGCGTTAACCATCACCATTATATGCAATCTCCGAAGGAACACACATATTGACAGTCCGAATAACATCCATGCCAGCAGAATACAGTCCCAAAAGCATAACATAATAACATCCATCCCAGCAGAAAGAGTCCCAAAAGCATAAGATACCAGTACGATCATAAGGCATAAGGTAACACCCCCGACAAAAGTAAATAAGTGGAAAATGTCAATGCAGCACACGGCGAATGGACTAACCCAGTAGTTAATAACAAACCAATCACGAGAATCACACAAGAAACTCTGCATGTGACATCTCTCAAGGCGAGGAAGCCTAGCTGGAGGAGAGCTGGATGCATTTGCAGAAGGCTCATCTGTTTTTCGTATAATCTTTACAATGACAATAAAGGAGGCATTCTAGCTCTTCTCAAAATTTCCATTAGGAAAAAAGTTATTTAAAGATGCTAAGACATCCCCGGTGACTATCCCAACATTTTTAAAGAAACGCGTTATGTAAAGGCTTTGGGACCCAAGGGCCTTGTCCCATTGCGACTCATCGGAAAGCGTTACTTCGTACCGAAGTGAGGGGACTGCTAAAGACCTGTGGAAGTCTTGTGACACTGGTGGCCTAGTGGCAGACAACATATGCATGATTGCTCCATCTTGTGTTTCTTGTTACTAGAGGATATGCGTACACACAACGCAAATTGCAAAAAATGACAGTGTGTCCTTATTTACTGTACTGATGGGCATTCCGCTAAACACCAGACATGTCTTTGGTCGGTCAAATTTGTTGTTTTATCCACCATCAACCAAATAAAAATGCTTAAGATCTTATTTTGTTTCTTTCTGTTAGTGTCCTTGTTTACTTTAAATGCTGTAGGTTCGCTTTTAGATTACTAGTTTTATTATAATAGTATGGATCATTGTTTTCTGTTGATGAGGTTGAACTCTGTAGTTGAAGATTCCAGTATTAAGTACTTAATCCATGGTCTTTGATCCACAGGACTGGATAACTATGTCTCATCTGGCAAATGCGGCCGCAGCGCTCTTGTAGCATCGAGCAAAAGGCCCTTATGTGCCCAGTAGGTTTTGGTGGGAAGATGTATAAATTTTGGGGGTGATGAAGAGATGTAAATTAGAAAACATGGATAAGAAGTTTTTGCATCATGTTCTCACTGCCGTGTTGCAGGTAACCTTACAGTGAGTAATATTAACAGCCCAATTAAGTGCATTTTCCCCAATACTGAGTCCAGTTTTTATCATTATTTCCCGTTCGTGCTTCTATAATTTCTCACAAAACTTTCTACATCCAATTCGGAACCATGAAATCTGCTTCTATAATCTGGTCTCTCGCTCAGCTAAAGTGAAAAGGTATTGTTGTGCGATAAGTTGGTGAATATTCAATGAGAACGCAAGTTCTTGGAATCAGGGAAGTGTTTTCTTAAATAACCATCGGATATAGATTAGTATCATAACAATGTGTTTGCGCTGGATTTTCTGAGTTTGTGCGCGCTAGAGGTTCACTGGTCCAGGTGGATCTTTTTACCCTGCCCTAAGCTAGTGTTATGCATGATTCATCTCTTGGTTTTGTTCCCCAGCAAAGACTATTTATGCATGATTTCTTCCCAAAAACCGAACGGCTGTCCAAAAACCAACCGAACCAAATCGATTTCTTCCTGTAATCGATTTCTTTCCCAGCAAAGACTATTTATTCATGATTCATCTCTTGGTTTTGTTGTTTCTGTTTTTGACGAGAGGAGCGTGAGAAATAAGTACATGTAGTCAGTAGCCTGTCGGTGTCGATTTCTGCCCCAGCAAAGACTATTTATTCATGATTCATACTCTTGGTTTTGTTGTTTCTGTTTTGGTTATGTCAAGAGTTGGATTGCAATCCAATTTGTGTATAGATGTGAATGCCTTGATCTGACTTGGAATAAAACGATTGCGTGCGTTAGGCCTAAGGGTAAAGACCGAATGATGGTTCGAACGTGGCCTCAACGAGCGAGGACTTGATAATTTTCCAAACTTGTGGAAAAAAACAAGGACAGTGAAATAAAACTATAATTTTCCGAACTTGTGGAAAAAAACAAGGACAATGAAATAAAACTATGTCAACTCCATTAACGGAGTATCAAAGTTGATTGGGTCACAAAAAAAGGAAATAACTAGGTTTGATGGTGCTGGAACTCTTTTTTCGTCCTCAATTGAGGATTTATAAGCTCAACTCCGGATTGCTAAGGGCCTCAGTCAAAATGGGTTGTGTTTGGTTTGAGTTTTGGTTTTTGGTAATGATTGGAGGAAGAAATAGGGATAATAATTAAAAATAGGGGTTAAAGATTATAGAGAGAAAAATGAAAATAAGTATTTGAAAGTAGGGATAATGATCGGATAATAATTGAGAAAATCGAGTCTTGAAACCCACGAACTAGGCATGGGTTTCCTGCCTTCTCATGTGACTGCAAGTGTCCCTTGGGCCATGATGTGCATGCAACTAACAACCATTTCCTTCTCTTATGGAATAAACCGTGATCATGGGGTATAACACAAGTATGTAATCTCCGATCCATGAGGATAGGACTACAGACAGACCTAACCTCTAGCAATATATATACGTAAAGTGGATGTTCTCAAAAAGTTGCTGAAATAGCAGTCCTCATGCCTCTCAAAATCGAGAAGCTCAATGGACATTATGCCATATTATGCCAAGGACCAATGCCTCCAAATCAAACTCAGAAAGCATCAGAGAGGCCAGAACTGGAGATCCGATCTAAAAACAATGCAAGACCCAGATGTATCAGACGGTTTCAAACATAGATCAGACGGTTTCAAACATAGATGTGTCGGGTATGTGCACAAAATTGTCTGATTGTGGCATGCTCTTAAGAAAAAAAAAAGACTGCGGGGGGTATGGTAAATTATTGATAATGGGTGCCATGTTTTGTCATGACAGACCATATGTCATAGGCATGCAAAATAAATTACGTGAAGACCTGGCAATATTATTAAAATTTTACGTATATTGGTGTCGGGTCCGGGGTCCCTATAGCGCCCCCTCCGTGCTATTAATTGTCCGGATTAAGATAAAACTCTTTCATTGAAGAGATAACTCTTATCCGGAGGAATTTTATTTTAAATCCGGACTACTAAAATATTTTTAAACGGTTGGGATGAATACTACACCCCTGTAACGCGGAGGGAACGCTACAGGGACCGAATTCATTGGTGTCAAAGGATCCACCAAATTCTCAATTTGTATTGACAAAGAGAGCCACGTTCTTTCGTTTCACACTACGCCACCATGCTAGTAGGCAATTAACATCCAACTTGTATATTGACAAATAATTGATGTTCCAACTTTTGTTATCGTCATCAACGTAAAGAATATCAATAATATCAAAATCAAGATTGGTAGTTTTTTTTTTGTCATTTTGTTACCTGTGTCCTGACTAAAATTTTTTTTTGGTGGTGTTAAAGTGACCACCCATGATAAAATGTACAGACGCCCTGGGCAGCTCAACTATTTTCCCCAATTCCCCCTTGAAAATTTAAGTGTCCGAATTGTTTATGCGCACTTCGATAAATTTTTTAAAACCAATCCCACCCACCCATTGGAAAATTCAGCTTGCGCTATTGGAAATATTAAGATCCAATACATATTCAGTGTGCATGGAATGGAACTGAAAATTGTGCGTCTCATCCCGAGGGAATTGGGGGATGCTGTGCACCTGGGTGCTTCGTACCGTGTTGTGCATCTCTCAGTGCTCCGATCGTGTTTTGGACGACCCAAATGTGTTTTGATTTTTTACCGGTAAAAATAAATCAAAATTAAATTAAAATTGCCGAACGCATCCAAAACATGATCGGACGGCATGATGCAAAGCACCCGGGTGCACAACACCCCCCTGTCCCATCCCGAGGTCAAAAAAATAACCCAAACCATTCATATTGTAAAAAACAATTATGAAGCTTTCATATTGTAGATCTTGATACGAACAACAGTCTTATAAAATGTTACGTCAATCGGATAATGGAAATTTAGTGAACAAATCACATTTTTCTTCATTATACTAAAACAGATTAACTTTAAAAAATGCACAACGAGATTAGATGATTCGATTAGTAGCTATCAATGCTCAATTGACTTGATTTTTTACGGCACTCTTGTTCGTGGCTAGATACAAACGTCGTACTACGATTCAAATTATCTTTTCAAGTTCGGAACGAGACACAAACAGAAAGTACAGTAGATGCTATGCCTTGGGGCACAACAGGACCCCGTCCGTTACCAAATGCATTGTTACTGGAGTATTTGTTAGTGGGTCCACATCGCAATCGTGTTGGTCAACACATTACTTAACACCAAATTTAAATAATTGTAGCATCATTAATTCCTGCTACCAAAAAAGGGCATATTCTTTGGGAAGTGCTTTAAACGGGGAATAAATCAAAGATTTGTCGGTTGAATAGTTTTTTGTTTTAATTAATTAATTACTTGTCAAAAAAGTATTAGTGGGTGTGGAAACCAATTTGTGTAATACTTCTTTATATACAGAAAATCAGAAATAAAATATTAGCACTTGGGTGAGAGCCGATGAAGACCTGTCATTGAAGGGGTCACAACTCTTTCTAGATCTCAGAAAACGGCCAGTCAACTTTAGGACGAGTCGATTAGAATTATGGTTGGATCAAATTCCACATTGAAATTAGGGCTGTCCAACGGATCATTCGATCCGCCAATCCGACCAATCCGAACCGATCCGAACCATCCGTTGATCCATCCGTGAATGTTCGGTTCGGTTCCGGATCGAGAATTTCTTATTTGACGGTTTCGGATCCGGATCGGATCGGATCGGATCCGCTCGATCCGCTCAATCCGCTCAATAATCCTTCTTTAATCTGTCAAATCCGCCCGATCCGACTCGATCCGATCCAATCCGTAACCGATCCGTGAATATTCGGTTCGGTTCCGGATCTTAAAAACCATAATCCGCTCTGAGCGGATCGGATCGGATCCATATCCGATCCGTCCGGTTCCGATCCGTGGACACCCCTAATTGAAATTGTCCAGTTCAAAGACCGAGTTTGGGGGGTGCTGTCATCTGTGACTTCAAAATGTGGTTACATTTTGAGTTTCAAAATTTGATTGTCACAGTTCACTTTGTAGAGCTCGACGTTTTGATTATTAGTGTAATTCAAGTTTGTCGGTTATCATTATCTCAGTGATTGAAGAACAATGTTTTTGAAAAAGAGAACAATGCGTGTCGTTTTACTTCAATATAAATCTATTCAAATCCCATTCAATTGGCTTGGTTGTCAAGACCTGTGTCACGGGGTGACTCTTTTTGTCACAACGGAACGTTTCCCTGTGAGGTGTTTGCGTCCACTAAGTCCAAACCGGCCTAATCCGACCTTCCCAGTGTTTATCGTGCACCTGTTTTATATTCCAGGACCCAATGCTTCGTAAAGCAAGAACAACTCCAATTAAGAAAATCCCATATCACGGAAGCCAACCGAAGACCTGATGCCTCAAAAATCTCTCCATGCACGGCAATAGTAGCATCCCTGTACCAAGCTTGCTCACAAGCAAGGCACTTGCCTAACTGAGGTCCGTTATCATCAAATCTTCCAAGCCACACAATCTTGCATAGCAAAGTTGTCCGATTTAGCCAACAAGCTTCCAACGTGTATTGGGTCATTAAGCGCGCACATCTTGTACGGTTGCAAGGTCTTCTCGTGCCTCGCTAAGCACCGAGGGTCACTTGCTCCCCCACGATGTAATCCTTGTGCGAGCCCGCATGCCATTTTGCCATTAAAGGCCATTGCGCGCCCATATCGTTGCACTAGCGTACCGTCAGAGTAAGGCAATATGTTAATCCGTAGCCAACAACTAGCATTACACCTTTCTATTAGCCAAGCACATGGTACCCGACATGTGTCACGACATCATGCGATAACCGTTATCCAACAAGTGTGACGTTGCCTCCATGTCGCATGTCTTAAGGAACCGATCCCACAAGCTTGGCCGAACCCAAGCCTATGCCCATGAGTTAGCATACAAGATCATACAGTGGTTCATCGATAGCTCATTCGACCTAAGATAGTAAGCCAAAAGGTTGGCACGCAGGGAAAAACGTGTATCTATCTAAAGCCTTTGTCCCTGTAGGACCGCGCAATGCCATCACTTTTGTCATTGATGGCATTGTCCATGGGACTTCCAAACCCATATAAAGACTCTAAACACCCTTTATGGATGCCTAAAGTCCGCCCTCAAGTTGCTCCAGGGTTGCCCACTTTTGTGCCCAAACCTAACACCCAAGAGGATGATAGGTTGCACACGACTTCCCCCTTATAGTAGCAAAACTTGCTTTTTCCCAAGTGGCAGGAAGAAACATTATCTTTGGCGAAGAGCCTACTGGCCCTTTTAAAATTCAATCAAACTCTGAATCGCGCACTGTCAATTGCTATGGATTATTAACGACCTCTAGTACGTCAGAAAAATGTCATAAAAATACTCGCGCCCCTCCCCGGCTGAGTTTTCAATAGTTACGACAAGTCCACTAGCCCATGCTAGTGAGCCAACAACCCCATAGCTTGCACAACATTTTCACCATTGTGCCACTCCCACTAACGAGTCACGAGTAAGACCGTAGTCAAACTCGCAACTCGTGACACCTGGGATGCAGAGACTCACTCTCACATAAAGTCTCAAGTTTGAAACTTTCTCTAAGTGTTATCCACTCCTTTGAGACAACTGGAGGTATGCATGATTGCTAACTTCAAGGCCCTATGGTTAATTGAAGTGCATGAAAATTGGTTCAACACCTAGTTATTAAAAAAGAGATAAATCTATCTAATCACATGTAGACTGATGTTCGATCAACTTGAATTTTACAAGGAAGTACTACGAGTTTTTTTTTTGAAAGAAACATTTCCATTAAACAGGCAAGCAATCTTTACAAAGAACAGAAGATAAACCGGGCGGAATACAACCGAATTGTTCAAGAAAGTCCAACGATAACAATTCGTAGCTAACCAATGCGCCGCTCTATTACATTCTCTTCCGCACCACACAAAGCTCCAATTCCTTGTGGAT
Organism: Vaccinium vitis-idaea; assembly: GCA_963854785.1. NCBI lineage: Eukaryota > Viridiplantae > Streptophyta > Magnoliopsida > Ericales > Ericaceae > Vaccinium > Vaccinium vitis-idaea. Next base: position 15,765,822 of record OY978218.1, on the reverse strand, counting down.
GCCCATGACTTAACATCCTCCACCAGAGCTCTTATCTCCCAAGGACAAGACGAGGATGATTTCTCAAAACACCTAATAAGCTCTAAGCAATCAGATTAAAAAATGACAGTAGGCATCTCCATTTGCCGAGCAACATCACAAGCGATTCTCAACGCCCACGCTTTAATGGGGATAGGTGATGAAACAGGAACTCTACCACAACGCCAAACCAGAGCGGATCCACTACAATCCCTGGCGATAACGCCAAAGGCAGCTAAGCTGCTAGAGGATTTGAAAGCTCCATCGATGTTAAATTTGGCAACTGAAACTGGAGGGGGCACCCATCTATTACCTCTGTCCAGATTCGGATGGCCATCCTTTACATTCGTAAACATAGCAGAAATATAATCGGCATTGGCCCGAGAGGCATTTTGGATGACAGTATCAGGATTAGGTCTATTCCCATTGAAAACTCACTCGTTTCTCGCTTTCCAAATGGCCCAGCACAATTGAAATAAAACACCAATATCCTCTTTGTTAGAAACTTCAGCTAACTCACCACACAACAAATTATCCACCCATTTATCAGCAGAATCAATAGGTTGTTCCAAAGTCCAAAAAGATTTTCCACTGCCAAACCACACAGCTTTCGTCCAAGGGCATCGAAATAAGACATGTTCAATACATTCTATTTCATCTTCACAAATGGGGCATAATGGATTACGGGTGCATTTTTTCCGAAAAAGATTTTCTCTACAAGCTAACCAATTTCTCACAACTTTCCACATGAAGAGACGTACCTTAGGAACTGTTGGGGCTGACCACAGCCGATCCCACAATGCTTTTGTAGGGGTATAAGATGATGATGGTTGGGCAGAACTTAAGCGAGAAATTGACTTTGCTTGGTGGTATCCAGATTTAACCGTATAGTTTCCAGTCTTCGTGTGACTCCAAATCAACTTGTCCTGGCAGTTAGAGCTGCTGATAGGAATTCTTGCGATAGCTTCAATTTCCTCATCAATGACACATGACTTTAACTTCTCCACATCCCATCCCGGGACAGCCTTGTCAATAAAGCCAACCACTTTGGTATTCTCATTATGAGAAATGTTTGGGGCAGCCAGCTTAGTATTTGCCAAATCCGGAATCCAATTATCACTCCAAAAATTTATGAGCTCGCCATTACCCAAGGACCATCTTAACCCATTCTGCAGCAGAGATCTACCTTCCAACAAACTACACCAGATTCGAGAAAGGGATGCACCCCTACCACACTCCAAACTAGAACTGTTAGGAAAATAAAGCCCCTTCAGGACCTTAACCCAAAGAGAATTTGGGTTGGACAATAGGCACCAAAATTGTTTTGCTAGGAGGGCTATGTTAAAGGACTCAAAATCTTTAAAGCCCATGCCTCCCATACCCTTCGATTCAGTTAACTTTGACCATGCACCCCAATGGATTTTACCCCCACTATCTCCATTCTCCCACCAAAACTTACTTATGACTGACTTTAGGAGAGAGCATAAAGAAGAGGGAGCTTTAAAACACGTAAAGAGATACATTGGGATGCTTTGGATGACTGACTTTATGAGCACCTCCTTACCTGCTTGATTGAGTTGCTTATTCGCCCATCCTCAGACTTTCCCCATGATTCTGTCTTTAATGAAACCCAGATATTCCTTCTTCGATCTACCCCAAAGAGCGAGAAGGCCTAAGTATTGGGTTTTCGCATCTTCCATCCCTAACACATCTTTGATTTCTTCCTTCAAACTAACACTCGCATTTGCTGAGAAGAATAGACTTGATTTCTGCATGCTAATTTCCAGTCCAGAAGCTTCACTAAAAGCATTCACCAATTGCATGAAATTTTCACAACATTGGGGATTTGCATCGAGAAAGACCAAAGAGTCATCTGCGAATAAAAGATGAGACACCACAGGGCAGTTCCTTTTCATTCTAATACCTGACAACGATTTGTTCCGCACAGCCTTACTCAAAAGCACGGAAAAAACATCTGCAATAATGGGAAAGAGATAAGGGGAGAGGGGATCCCCTTGGCATAATCCTTTATTGGGGGAGACATCACAAATTGGACCACCATTAACATTTATCGAATACTTGACCGTGTACACACGCTGCTGCACCCAGTTTATCCACTTTCCTTCAAAACCCATTCTATCCTACAGCTTGATCAAAAAATCCCATGAAACACGATCATAAGCCTTGTTTAGATCCAGTTTAATAGCCACTGATGCTTTGGGGCCAACTTTCTTGTGTTTGAGGTAATGAAAAACCTCATGAGCCACAATTATATTGTCCTGAATTTGCCTCCCTGGAATGAAAGCTGACTGTTGTTCCGATATAATTCCACCAATAAACGGCTGCAATCGATTGACAAGGATTTTCGAGATGATCTTGTACAGGAAACGACAGAGGCTAATAGGCCTAAATTGACTGATTAATTCTACCTTCAAGAAAGAAGCTCTGGACTGCTTCAAAGACATCATCCCCCACTATGTCCCAATATTTTTGGTAAAAAATACCAGGATACCCGTCAGATCCAGGTGCTTTAAGTGGCTCCTGTTGGAATGCTGCAAATCTGACCTCCTCACGACAGACACTTCTTGTCAAAGAAGCATTCACCTCTGGGGTTATAATCGGGTCAACCAGACTGAGAATGTCCTCAACATCTTAATGAGGTGGAGCATTACGGAGGCTTTGGAAGTGGTTCCTCACAATGTCCGCTCTCTCCTTACGACCTGACATCCACTGCCCATTATCGTCTTTAAGCCTTACAATCTGGTTTCTTTGGCGACGCTGGATTGTAGTCAAATGGAAGAAACGGGAATTCCTGTCACCCATTTTTAGCCACTTGATACGAGATCTTTGATGCCAAAACATAGCCTCCTTTTGCCATAAATCTACTAGCTTCCTCATTAGAAAATCCTCTTTAGCACGGAGATCCTCATCAGCCCTTTGTTCCATTTGTTTCTGCACCTCCAGCAATTGGTCTTTTGTGATAGCAATATGGAAGGTCAATTCTCCAAAGTTTTTCCGATGCCATTCCTTGAGCCTAACTTTGGAGCCCCTTAGCTTCTTGCAGACTCTCACCATTTTAGACCCAAACTCCGCCTTAGCCCAAACATCAGAAATAATGTTTCTACACTCCTCCTCAGTCGTCCAAAGGGACTCAAAATTGAAAGGCCTCCCAACTTTCTGTAGAGGAAATTTGGTGTTGAGGATTACGGGATTGTGGTCCGATCCTATGGCCGCTTCAACAAACACCATGGCTTGGTCATAGAGCTCTCTCCACTTAGAATCCGCGAAGGCCATATCAATTCTTTCCATTATAAGGTCATTCCCAGCTCTCTTATTTCTCCAAGTGAATTTGGGGCCTTTGAACTCAAGATCTACTAGCCCACAACTGTTCAACATTGCATGAAACGAGGCCAATCTTCTTTGGCTACACTGATTCCCTCCTCTTTTGTCTTCGCAGCTCAGTACTTCATTGAAATCTCCAATACATAACCACGACAATCGTTCAAATCTACCAATTTATTCCAATTCACTCCAAACATTATCCCTACCCACTTTCATGGGGCAGCCATACACAAAAGTAGCTGCCCAATTTGAAGAGTTTTCCTTGTTGGTCACGATCACATGAATCAGATTTTTTGAGCTCGATTCCACTTCTACTTCAATTTTAATTTTCCACCATAGTGCCAAACCCCCAGCAAGTCCCTCTGGATCAACATAACAACCATCATCAAATCCTAATCTACGACGGATGGTTTCAAGCTTAACCTTATTATTTTTTGTCTCCATTAGAAACACAATGAAGGGGAGGTTTTTACGAACCAAATCACCTAAAGCCTGGCTTGTCAAGATACGCCAAATTCCTTGACAGTTCCAGGTTAGGATCAACATTGATCATGTGGCTGTTTTGGGCCAGCCACCAACCCATTTATGTTACCAGACCCCAATGGGGAATTGACCAGAAAATTTTCATCCAGCAAAACCACTTCCATAGGGACTATCTCCATCCCTCCCTCTTCAAAGATAAACTGATGGTTAATGCTCACATCCTGTAGATTATGAGTCAACAAAGTGGGATTACTTGTGGAGGAATGAGCCATCCTTCTTCCACCTTTCATAACGCCAGAGGCGAGAGTAGTTTTGGGTTTAGGCTTAGGTTCTTTGGTCGATTAGGTGGGGTTTGGGGCACAGAGGCGCAGAATTTTGGATCTGGTATCTATAAAATCATCATCAACTTTCCTTTTAATGGAGAGATTATTGAGACGTGAGGTAATGGTCTGGGTTAAGGCGAAAGCTTGGGTTACATGTGTGGGGCTATGGGTCGGGCTCTCGAAGTTAATGTAGGTAATTGTTATGTCTTGGTTGATTTGGGTGGGTGGGTGGGTGGGTGGGTGGGTGGGTCAGATGGGTTAATGAGAGGATTGTGGGTATGGGTATAAGAGGGAGATACTGGATTATTTTTTGGGTTGATAGTAGGGCTTGGGCCTGAATGATTAGTATGGTTATGGAACGGGCTGAGATATTGCATATGGATCGGAAATTAGGACTATCATTTGGCTCAGTAACAAAGTATTGTGGCTCTGGGCTAGGTATGTGGATTGGTTTAGGAGTTGGGCTAGGAAAGGTGGTTGGATTCTGGCCCATAGTATGGCTAATAGAATCTGAAGTTGCTGACTCAAAATTTACCACAAGGGGTTTTTTACCCACATTATCCATATCAATAATGCCTTGGAGAGGAAGAAAAGGCATAATGCTAACCTCCTTTGAGAGATTGACACCTGGCACCTGTAGTACACTACCAGGGTCTGGTGGGTGTGCCTCGCGCGCACCTTTGGGCGTTGGCTGTAAAGTTTGTTCCACTGGATTTCCCACGCGCTCTTCCCGTGTAGCCATCCCACGCTCTCCATCTTCACCGGACTGAACTTCCGGTCACAGTTCAGTGAAGGCGGTGGCTATCTCACCATCATCATTTACTGCGCTCCTTGTAACTTCTACTTGCAAGCTCAACTTTCTAGCCCTCCCAGTACGCAACTCCGGACCATATTCTGACCTCTCCCCCTCATCTCGTGAAACAAAACGGCATGATTTGTTCTCATGGCCGATTCTTCCATAAGCATAGCAATAGTCCATGAGTTTCTCAAACTTATAGGAAATCCAAAGACCTGGGGATTGACCTCCTTTTCTCCTTAACCAAAAGCCTCTGGGGAGAGGTTGGTTAGTGTTTATTTCCACTTTGATTCGGAGAAAACTCCATCCTAGAAGTAAGCCCCTTGGCGCCCTTTCAATAGCCAGATTTTTCCGAATCGTTTACCCACAATTTCAGCAGTAGCTTCACTCATTTTCTCTACGGGTAAACCATGGATCTGCACCCAGAATGGGCAACGAGTAAAATCCAACTTAGAAATAATCATACCATCCACCAATTTTTTCAAAACCAGAAGGTTATTCATAATGGTCCAAGGTCCATCAGAGAGAATGGATTCCTTGTCCGCAATCTCTTCAAACCTAAATAGAAATGTATTATTGCTGTTCCACGGGGTAACGTAAAAAGGAGCTCTGGTTTTCCAGGCTGAACTCAGAATATTGGTCACCGCCGTGGTATTTAGGGGTTTAGAGTGGAGAACTTTACCTATTAGACAGCGGCTAGAGATGGCGCTAGAGTCTCCAACCCCTTCCTCCAGATCCAAAATCTCTGAATCTGCCATAGCAACTGAAGAGGAACAAAGAAAATGGCGTATGCGAGATGGAGGTAAAAGAAAAGGACGACGGTGGAAGGCGTGGGGGGTGGAGGGTTAAGTGAGCTGTAGAAGAAGAGGGAAAGAGGGTAAACGGAAGGAGAGTTTGGAGAAAGTGAGGAATAAGGTAGAGTGAGCTGTAGAAATAGAGAGAAAGAGGGAAATCAGAAGAAGAGGATTAGGGCTGTAGGGATGGGTGAGTAACCAGAGGTACGAGAAGGAGAAAAAAACCACAGCGGGTAATGCTCTCATATCTAGAGACAGAAGCTCTCATTCTAGAGAGAGAAGCCGTCCTTGGAGGACTACGAGTTAAGGTCTACAGATTTCAATCATATATTGAACCCGAAATAAACGTTAATGAAAGATTCGATCATACATTGAACTTGAAATAAACGTTATTTTGACGGCACATAGTGGGACATTCTGATGTCAGGAGTGATTATTCAGTGCTCTTAGAGCACCGCCTAGTGGTACTCTAAAGGCCTTTTCCGTCACACAATTGTAGGGGTGCAAACGAGCCAAGCAGAGCTTTGTAGTGTTTGAGCTCGACTTGTTTACTAAACTAGCCTAAAACTCAAGCTCAAGTTCGGCTCGATTACTAAACAAGCCGAGCCATGAGCTCCTCGCAAATAACTCGGGTTGTTTGCAGCCCTACACATTGGTGTAAAAAACACATACTTACTGATGGATCCCATAACAATGTGTGATGGAGAAGGCTGCTAGAACACCACGTGGCAGTGCTCTAGGAGCAATTAATAATTTTTGGTGAAGCAGGTACTCCAAATCCTGGGGAACAGACTGTCCAGTTTTCCTCCATCCAATTCGGTCTAGTTTTGGGCCTTTGTAGACCAATACCGGACATACAACAATGGTCGGAATCGTTCATTCTATAGAGCTCATCGAGTATGTCTTGCATGTAACAATATTAGCTTGATCAGACATCAATAGGTACATAAATGAAAGACATTTGTGCAAGAAAAAAGAGGGGCAATTTTAAGTTTTAAATTATATTTTGTCTCTCTTATTTCTTTCACAAATTTGTTTCGTTCATGTACTTATCGATATCCGATCAATTTAATTTATTATGTGGATGTCATACTCGACGAGCTCTAAATATGATCAATCATTGCTATAGACCCGGGATGGGCTCACAAAAACCCAAAACTGGACCGGACTGGATGAAAGGAAAAACTGGATATGACTTTTGTCCCCCAAATCCTTCAAAGACTGGTAGTTTGGTTTTTGTTCAAATCAAGAAACAAAACTGCCAGGCTTGAGTAATGGCTTGGTGGTGCATTCATTTCGATTCATTAATAAGTCCCTCCACCCGATCACACGCAAATGGATATACTAACAAATTTGTGAAAAAAAGAAAAAGAAATTGAGGTTGCTTCAACACCACCGCCCCCCAGCACTTTCTTAAATTGCATTAGACGCCAACCTCAATGGACGTGGGGTGCCTGCTATGCAGGCTTTGCACAGAACATGATGTACAGTCCAAAACGGCATTGTTTTGGCTGCAATCTAAATGCTTCACGAAATGCAATCTTGTGGGACCTATTTTCGGGTTTCACACAAACGATCCAAACCGTTAAATAACTTTAAATTTTGCACAGCAAGCACCCACCTCCAACTTGAATTGGTTTTTGTTGTCACTTTTGTATGCTACTGTTTCAAAAATTTTAACTAATTTGTAGGATAGACTAAAATTGACTGATGCGACAATATATATTTCTCTGTGAATGCGTGACTCAAGCAACTCAATCAATCATTTTGTTAGAAATTACCAACAATTCCCATTGTTTTCGGCCCATTTTTCAATTTGCTAACCATTTTCGTCTCGATTATAATGTTTAGATGTGGTAAATATTATCCTTCTTATATTACTCGTAGAATGTTATCGAAAAACTTGTAATTTATATATTTTTTTTGAATGTCGTAAAAAATTTGTCGATTGCTTTACATAAATTAAGGACAAATATACATGCAGGCAAGACATACGATTTTGATTTTAAAATCGGTTATGGAGCAATCACATGTACAACGTGTTTCCTTTTTTTAGCGCAAAAGCAAGAATCTCGCGTAAAATAAAATTTAGAGCAATGGATCGGAAGAGAGTTGAACACAAGACGTGGGACAAATACCCCTCAAATATCCATAATATAGTCTTTTTCATATAAAGTCAAGGCTTAGAACTTCTAAATGAGCCGTTTAAGGTTGAACAATTTTTTTCCTTTCCTGTTTTTTGAAAATGTAATAAGGTTAAACTTTAGGAGGTGGACTAGTAGTAGAGATGTTACAGGTTTGAACTTTGAAAACTTCAAGAGGTGGACTAATTGAATTTTTCATTACCAGCAGCCTTTTGAGGCTAGGTCTCATAACTTTAATTTCAATAAATACATGATATATACTAACGATATTAAGATGCAAAATTACGAAAAGACGTGTAATTTTTTTATTAAAAAATGAAGAGGAAGTATTTTAGTTTTTGAACAGAAAAATCACACATTTTTTCGTACTAAGCTAATTTTATCAGGTCATTTTTTGTTTGTCATTCTATATATTTAAAAATGAAGAGGAAGTATTTTAGTTTTTGAACCGAAAAATCACACATTTTTTCGTAGTAAGCTAACTTTATGTGACGGAGGAATTAGACAGATAAGAAAAAAATTATTCCTCTGTTTTCTTCTAAAGAAATACTCTATTGATATAGAAGGTCGACAAATAAAAAATGACCCGATAAATGAGGGTTGTGCGTAAAAAATGTTTGAATACACCCACAAGTTGTAGGAATCGGCGGCTTGTAGTGCAATCACAGCTGTTCATTCGGCAATTAACGGTCTGAATTATTTTACATAAAAAAAAAATTATCGTACATCTTTTCTGTAAAATAATCCGGACCGTTAATTGTCGATCGAATGACAATGATTGCTTATTATAGGAGCATAGTGAGCAAGCTCACTGCAAGCCACCACACACTCATAGAGGCCCCGCGCACTCACAATGTGTAGCGTGCGGAGCCCACAACTTATATGAGCGGGTGTTGTAAGTTGTAACTTGTAAGTAAATGTGCACGTTGTATGTGTGTCTTAGCACTGTCGGTGCGGGACACACTGAGCAGACGCCGCAGTGGATCCAACCCCGCTCCCAACAAAGTTTAATTACGTAACGGAGACTGCTCACCGCCCGTTCCCGATACCGTGCCGAGAAAACTGATCCTCGTGACCGTTAGGAACTCCGTCTCTGTCCCCCGTTAGGTCCCACTACTAGGCCCACCAGCTATCCAATGATATTTCAACGCGTGTCCTCGCAACCCAGCTGGCTACACATCATAACCGCTACGCATGGAATCTAAACTGATTCCATACGGCAATTTATTCGTGAAGGGATAAGAGAGAGAGGGAGAAACGTAAGAAAGAATTCCCTTCTTTAGTACAGTAAATAATTACACCGACACGTCCCAATATTTTTGAAATTAACAAATGAGTGAAGTACCCGTATTATACAACAGATAGATCAGCCAAAATTTATGAAGGTTTTTGCAACCACCACCGACGGAGGAGGATCCTCTCCGGTCCATGAAAATGGACTACGCCACCTAATTTGCCAATTTGGCCTTTTTTTTTTTACCCACTTTGATGATTCAAGTCGTTTCCAATTTAGATCTTGGCGAGAGCACTTGTCAAGCCAAAAATCGGGTTGATATAATTTTGGAATACATTTGTCTTGAGATAAATTTTGATTCAGTGTTGCAATCATCTTATGTTCTATGATAAATGTGTTTCGAAATAATCTCAAACGATATACGATCAACCTGATTGTTTGTCTGGTTGATGTTTTCGATGGGCTATAAAATACAAACGATTTTTGGTACCAAAGTGAGCCCCAGAAAAGGCCTACAAACAAGGAAATTACTAGACGGTTCAATCCATTTTCATGGACTGGAGAGAAGCTCATCCCATAACAGAAGGAGTGACTCGTATGAACTCTTAAAATATTAGTATATTCTTTTTCAAGGAAATTCATAAATTATAATCATAGTTAAGTATACTTTTATAAATATCATTGTTTATTACGTGTTCATTGCTCTCAGGACTATGATAGTTTTATTATGTGTTCATCGCTCTTAGGATTATGATAGTTTTCTTTAATTTATATTAACAATTAATTCCCTCTCTTTGGCTCTCCTTGTCCAGTTTTTACGATTTTTATAATCATAAAAATAACACTCGCCTTCATTAGACACCCGACTTAGCTCCCTCCTTTCCATCTCCACCGTATAATCCTATCCTCTTTTTCATTGACATCGTCATCTAGCTCCATGCAGTATTCCATGAGAGATTGAGATAAGGGGTGGCCGGCAATTTACCAAAAATAAATTATAGTATTTTGCAGGGGCGGCTATATTTGTTAAATTATCCAACATTGCTCATCTAAGCCACCCAAACCTGGTTAATAAATTCTTGAGGTTACTCCTCCTATTGCCAATTGGTTTTAGGTTGGAACCCTCCAAGAAATTTAACATGGTATCAGAGCTAGGTATTGGGTGGCATTAATTTGTACCTCCACGTGCATCCGGGCTGCATGTGAGGGGGAGTGTTAAATTATTCTCCTTTGCCCGAGTAAAAAAATCTCCTATTCTTCTCAATTCATACCTCCACGTGTATCCGGGTTGCACGTGAGGGGGAATGTTAAATTATCCCACATTGCTCATCTAAGCCACCCAAGCCTGGTTAATAAATTCTTGAGGTTACTTCTCCTATTGCCAATTGGTTTTAGGTTGGAACCCTCCAAGAAATTTAACAATATTGTCCATGTGAGAGTTACATATGATTTGATTAAACCTTGAACCCATTATAATGGTATATATAATTTGCTTAAGCTTGAATCATTTGGGCTAAAAAACGTAACAATAAATTGTTTTTACATATACTTTAAAGTATGGGTGTCATTTATACTAAGGGTGAGTTTCCGAATGGATTTTATCAAAATCTGATAAAATCAAGCCTTTGATTTTATCCATTCGTGAGGAGAGTTGATAAAATCTTAAATTTTTGCAATCTAGATAAAATCCATTCGGAAACTCACCCTAAGTCAAAATAAAAGAAAGTTCAACTAATGGTTTCCAAGGATCGAATATGACCGCGCAAGTCTACATTGCCACGATTAATTTTGTGAGTAGGTGAAAACTATTAATATAGTACAACAAAATTAAAATAAAACTGGCCCAGTAAATATCGCAATGTAAATTTTATGGAGTCATTAAATTTTTTTACATTTCCATTGTCGCAGAACTAAAATTCTCGAGCCGTCCACAATATCCTGAAGACGTTGACTTTTTTTTTTGACAAGGAAATTGTAGATTTTGCATTACCTCAAGATCAGGTTACAAGAACAGATTACACATTAGACAAGCCAAGAAAAAACTTGGACAACGATGTGCCGATAATGCACAAACCCAATCCGACAACGGAGCAACAACGCTATGCCAACCAAGCAAGAATAACCACGAGCCGATCCGGGGATGTTGCCATTTTTGGACATTACGATCCCCACCTAACACGGCCGTAGCCGACAAGCGCACAACAATAATCTACAACTCCGGCAACGGAGAAAACTCTGGCCAAGAACAACCACAACGAAAAAGAAAATACACTTTATTTCCCACCATCCCACCCACCGGATCTGGAAAACCAGACCGGGACCATAATAGCCGGACTAGGAAACCCAGCCGGAACAAAACAAAAGAGAAACAAAACTCCTCACCCGTTATTCACCACACCGACAGCCGCCTAAACACTGGACCATCGCGCTCCATCTTCACCTCGCCGGTCTAAAACCTCGAAGCCGGATCAACTCCTCTGCCGAAAAACCGTCAAAGGGGATCAAAGCACCAAGCCCTCAAGGCCGAAGACGCAAAGACCGGTGCTAATGGGGTAGAGGACACACCGACGAAGGGGTAAAAGGGGAGGGAGAGAGAGAGAAGGAGGAGGGGGGGCCCACCCCCAGATCTAACGCACTGTTGGAAGGGTCTCGAAGGAGAAGAAAGGGGAAAGTTAGAGAGAGAGAGAGAGAGAGAGAGAGAGAGAGAGAGAGAGAGCCTGAAGACGTTGACTAGAAGATGATAATTTGCAAAGGAATAGCAGCACAATTTTACTAGTAGTAAATAAGGGGGCAATAGTGTAATTTTTGGTGTCGGTGTAATTTAAGCTCTTTTCCTTTTTCTTTATGCCTTTAAATGGTCAAGTAATAGAGCGGGAACGCGTACAGCTTGAGCTTTCCTCTGCTTCGCTGCAAGGTCTCTCTCTCTCTCTCTCTCTCTCTCTCTCTCTCTCTCTCTCTCTCTCTCTCTATAAATATTCGCCTCTAGGACCCTTATTCATTCGCCTGCTTTGTTACGTTCTCTCTATCATCTCGAGATCTGAGCCTTTCCTTCAGTCTTTATATTCCATTCGTCACTGTTCACACAACGCTGATCACTTCCGGTACGTTTTTAGCTCTGTCTCCGTTTCACGGAGCGTTTTCTAGGGTTTCTGCTGCATTTTTTGGTTTCTATTTCTTCCGATTTGGTGCTATATTCGTTTTGTTTGAGTTGCATATGCATACGTTTCTACATGAGTTTTGTTTTGTTTTGTTTATGCGGATCATTGTAATTTCATCTCCGACGTTTGACGGTGATGATTTTTGACGGAATGACTGCTGTGTACGCATAGACGTTCATAAATTCTTTGTCTTTTTGGTAATTTTGTTTGACGTAGGACCGGTCTTAATTTTTCCTTTTAGTTTGGCAGATCTGTGTTTTCTTAATAACGCAAAAATTTTGGTTTGGAGGGTTGAAAGAAAAAGAGGCAACGTGTCAAATGTTTTTTAAGGCTGATGTGGGCCATGTGGCAATTGACACCCACAGCATTCTCCTCTCCAATTATGGTGTCAAATCCACTCTCATGATCTAAAAAAAAAAAACCAAGAGATTATTTTTTTTTGAACTCCAAAAAACCACTTTTGCATTTGGCAATTGATGCCAAATCCATGTCGGATTTGGCTTTGCGTTTGAAGGGAAGATTGGAGCTCCACATGGGATTTTTACTCCCCCCATTGGAGATGCTCATGTTTTAATGCAAGCCTAGTTATTCGGTTTTGTTTTTACAACTAATGGGATATGTGCTTGATATCGTTGATTGAATAGTTTAGGATATACACAAATTCTCATGGTCCTGTAAATATGGAAAACTATTCAAGATCAGATTAGACAATACACACACGCTTGGAGTGGGACACTTTCAGTTTATGCCAGGGGGAAGTCTGACATACCTTTGTCCTATCTGCTATGCAGCTGGTTTTTTCGCAGGATTCTATTACTATTTTGATTCCCACTTAGTTTTCTGTAAGTCTTTTCTAGGCGGTCCTCGAACTTTTTAATCGCATTCGGATTTGATTTCAAGTATTAATCTACGTGTCTTGTTTATCACGTATTAGACCAGAATAGCCTGAGTAGTTTAACTCCAGCTTCTGACAAGTTGTTGGAACAGGGCTCTTTTTCTGGTTGAGTCTACAGGAAATTGGAACAATTTCTTTTTGGTCGTCTTGTTGATCTCAATAAATACAAGAAAGAAAGTTCTTTGGGCTAGTCCATACCGAGCTTTACTCTAGCTTTAAATGGCTCGTGGATGGTAGGATTGGTCCTGCAAGAATTAGTTGAGGTGCGCATAAGCTGGTCCGGACACCTGAGTTATCAAAAACATGCAAGAAAACGCATTGTATGAATATCCCTTGAAGTGCTTTGTGTGGCAGTATAATCAGGTGTTTCAATTGTGTAGGGCCTTTAAAGTGTTGCGATGGTGGTGTTTCATCCTTGCTGCATTGTTACATGTACTTGAATTATTCTGACATCTTGATTATTGTAATTTGTAATACAGTTTGAAAAGTAAGAAATCTAGAGAAATGTGTCACAGCTGTGTGTTTTCTTGATATCATTGGAGTTTACTACCTTCACACATCCTCCTGTCCCTATAATGTGGTATAAGGAAATGTGTACTTTCTGATTGTGTGTTCTGTTTCAAATGGCTGGACCACAAATTAGATTTCTGTCTTCCTACAAACGTGAAGTACTTAAAGTGAATTACATGCCTTGTCTAGGATGGTACAAGTGTATGTTTAAAAAATGTAGTCCACTTCTAGTACTTGTATATCTTAATGTAGTATTCATTGGGCAACCGGATACCGTTAGCATGAATAGCATAGGGAAAAGAGAAGCATAATAAATCATTGTGATTGTGGCTCAGACAATAGTCTTTTTTTAAGATTCCCTATTTCAGAAGGGACCTATCAAATGCCCTGTTCCTTAATCTTTTTGTGGAAATTTCAGTACGCTAAAATGCTTGCTCCTAGATCCACATGGTGATGAATACATCACTGAACAGTGGTCATATAATGTATTAGTTGTGTCTTTGTTTCTGAACTGGTTTAGTGAGCTCTGACCCACAAGTTATTTTCAATGCATCTATTTATACTTCCAATATTATGTTTTCTCCTCTATTAATCAGCACTTGCTACAAAATACATTTCTGGTTACATCTGGGAAACAAAAGGCGACTTATTTTCAATTCGTTATTGTTTTTGCGCAGCTTGTGAATATGACTCCACCTATTGAGACTCCAAACAAACCTGTCAGCACTCATAAAATTTCACATCCACCTCTAAATGAAAGAATACTTTCATCTATGAACAGAAAATCAGTTGCTGCCCATCCTTGGCATGATCTTGAGATAGGTACTTAACTTCACTGTAAGCAATGGATGGCCATTTCTAGAACATGCCTTCCCTTGCAGACGTACTAACCATTTGGTATATGATTCTCTTGACAATGCAGGACCTGGAGCTCCCACAATTTTCAACTGTGTAAGGATACTTAACTCTATACTGCTCACAGTTCAATGGTCAACTTTGCCTGCATTGATCTTTTTCTCTTGCTATAACATTACTTGACAACGAAGTTTGAACACTGGTCAATTGCAGTACTAATTGAACGCTGGGGGAAACAATAGCTTAAATGTGAAAAGTATGAACTGCTCTAATTATTTGGGCAAACAGTTTTTAAATTATAAACTTGCGCACCTAGTTTTAGAATTACCTGCAAGACATGGTGGAAGTAGTTTTTTCTTGTGTTTGGAATATATTCCACGGCGGAGTTTGGACATCATACTATGTCCAGTATATTTCACTAGTTCAGCGGCTAATATCAGCTTGCTGTGGTCGAGAATGAGTATAACCACTTTGTGCATACTATACCAAAGATAATGTGTACCCTATCTACCCCTCCCAGAACCTTTAATGGGAACCAAACTTGGCATGCTTTTGCTACTTCACATGGTCCATTTGCATCTAACCAAGATACAACTTTTTTATAATTGCATTAAATTACGCTCATATGTAGCATTACAATACTTCATGGACATAACTAATGTGGTATGAAGTGCTGCAATGTCTAATTGGAATGGCTAGAACAAGCTTGCCATTTAACCTTCTGACCTCTATTTCATTTGAGAACAGATTGTGTACCTTGGTATTACAAATATAGTTAGAGGGAGGGACCATATATTTTATCAGGTGCTTGCCCATGGTTTTTGACTAACTTGTGATGACTAGATAATTGTGAGATAAAAACCCTTATTTCCTCTCCTTTTCCAATAGCTTTGAAGTATTTAAGCTTGTGATTGGAGAGAGCATTGTGAATATTATTAGTGCTTACGCGCCTCAAGTAGGCTTGGATGATCTCACTAAAGAGCAATTTTGGGAACAGATGGATGATGTGGTTCAAGGGATACCTTGTGGAGAGAAGCTTTTTATAGGAGGAGATTTCAATGGTTACATGGGAGTGCAGAAGCAAGGGTATGAGAAGGTACATGGTGGATTTGGATTTGGTGACCTAAATGAAGGTGGTAGGAGGATTTTGGATTTTGCAGTAGCTGGCGACCTTATAGTTGGGAATACTTTCTATAAGAAGCGTGAGGAACATTTAATTACCTTTAAGAGCGGAGCCAATAGAAGCCAGATCGACTCCTTCCTTGCTAGAGGCGCAGATCGCTTGTTATGTAAGGATTGTAAGGTCATTCCCGGAGAGTGTCTAGTGGCACAACATAGACTTTTGGTGTTAGATATTGGTCTCAAGGGGAATAATAGACCGAGAAAAGAAACTAGAAGCCCACAGACTAGATGGTGGTTCTTAAGAGGGGAGAAGCTAGAGGAGTTCAAGGAGCGTATGGGCCAAGAGATGGAGTGGGGAGGAGAAGGTGATAGTGATAGTATGTGGAATACAATGGCTGACGGTATTAGAAGAATATCAAAAGAAGTTCTTGGGGAGTCAAAGGGGAAAGGTCCAAGCTCTAAAGAGACATGGTGGTGGAACGACGAGGTTCAAACCATGGTAAAAGCCAAGAAGGATTGCTTTAAAAAGTGGCAAAAGGACTGGAATGTGGAAAATTTTCAGAGGTACAAGCAGGCTAATAGGGAAGCTAAGAAGGTCGTTAGGCCCATTAGTGAGGCTAAGTTGAGAGCCTACGATGATTTTTACGCTAGACTTGATAGTAAGGATGGAGAAAAGAATATATATAAACCCGCCAAGCTAAGAGAAAGGAAAGCTAGAGACTTCTCTCAAGTTAAGTGTATAAAAGGTAGTGATTCGGAGGTGTTGGTGAAAGATGAGGAGATCAAGGATAGATGGAAGATGTATTTCGAGAAGTTGTTAAATGAGAAACACGAAGGAAGCTTTGGTGAGGAGGAAGTTGATGTCCCTAGCGAGAAAATAGAATACGAGTTCTATCAGAGGATACAAAAGTCCGAAGTGGCCAAGGCTTTGAAGAGGATGAAACCGGGTAAGGCCTTAGGACCAGATGGTATCCCCATTGAAGTGTGGAGAAGCCTAGGTGACTTGGGGGTGACTTGGTTGACAAAATTGTTCAACAAGATTATTTTATCTAGGAGGATGCCCGACGAATGGAGGAGTACCTTAGTACCTATCGACAAGAATAAAGGGGATATTCAAAGTTGCAACAACTATAGAGGTATTAAGTTGATGAGTCATACGATGAAGTTGTGGGAAAGAGTTATTGAGCATCGATTGAGGATGGTGACTACGGTGTCGGAGAAACAGTTTGGGTTCATGCCTGGGAGATCAACTATGGAAGCTATTTACCTACTAAGGAGATTGGTAGAAAGACACAGGTCAACGAAGAAGGATCTCCATATGATTTTCATAAACCTGGAAAAGGCTTATGATAGGGTGCCTAGAGACATTATATGGTGGGTTCTAGAGAGAAGGAGTGACCAGAGGCTATATTGACGTGGTCAGAGACATGTATGAAGGTGCAGTGACTGCCATTAGATCACCAGCAGGAGAAACGAGTGAATTTCCCATCACAGTAGGATTGCACCAAGGGTTAGCCTTGAGCCCGTACCTTTTCACGTTAGTTATGGATGAATTGACTAGGTAGATTCAGGAGGATATCCCATGGGGTATGTTGTTTGCAGATGATATTGTCCTTGTAGATGAAACGGCTAGTGGTGTTAATACTAAATTAGAAATTTGGCGGGAAGCATTAGAGTCTAAGGGCTTTCGGATAAGTAGGAGTAAAACTGAGTATATGGTCTGCAAGTTTAGTGATACCAGAAGTGTGTATGAGGAAAGAGCAATGATCCAAGATCAGGGGATACCAAAGAGGGACCATTTTAGGTATTTAGGCTCTATTATTAGTCAAGATGGAGAGATTGCAGAGGATGTGATTCATAGGATCCAAGTGGGGTGGCTCAAGTGGAGAAGCGCTACTGGTGTACTGTGTGACAAGAGGGTACCCACAAAATTGAAAGGAAAATTTTATAGAACTGCCATAAGACCAGCGATGCTTTACGGGACAGAATGCTGGCCTATTAAGAAGCATCAGGTGAACAAGATAAGTGTAGCGGAAATGAGAATGTTGAGGTGGATGTGTGGTAAGACTAGACGAGATAGGATTAGAAATGAAACAGTTCGCGAGATGGTAGGTGTAGCACCTATAGAGGAGAAGGGAAAATAGGCTAAGGTGGTTTGGGCATGTCTATCGTAGACCAGCGGATGCAGTAGTTAAGAGAGTGGATAGGATAGGATAGTTTTGGGTAGAAACGCACAAGGGAGGGGAAGACCCAAATTGACATTAGATGCGGTAGTATGCAAAGATTTGAGTATACTAGGTTTAAGCGATGAAGCAGCACTTGACAGAGCTCAATGGAGAAAAAGGACTCATGTAGCCGACCCCAATTGATTGGGACATAAGGCTTGGTTTGGTTTGGTTTGATTTGGTTAGTTAAGTTTCTCAACATTTCAGCTTTGTGATCTCTTTTCATGTCCTACATGAGGGGACAACGTAATGCTAGGCAAACCATTTTTGGTCCTCAAGTCCCCAGAACTTCTACCTGATAATATAAACAAGCTTGCAGTTTGCATTTCGGTCGTTTATCTACTAGAGAAACTCATGAAACTGGCAATTTGGTTTTCCCTTTCGTGCCAATAATCACGCAGTTTGATTTGAGTTTCCTTGTAAAAGCTTGCTGTTCTGAATATCTAGTTTTAAGATGTTTCAGTTTGATTTTACTTTCAACAAGCTATCACCGATTTGAAAAAGAATATCTGTCAATTATTCCTTGACAAAGGCTGTAGTATAATCATGGTAAATTATTGCAGGTGGTTGAAATCAGCAAGGGGGGTAAGGTGAAATACGAACTTGACAAGAATACTGGAATGATCAAGGTAACCATACCTAAAGGTCAATGTAGTGAGTCTTTGTTGGTGTTGGTCATACTGGCTTGCTCAAACCTATTCACATGTGCAGGTTGACCGCATCCTTTACTCATCAGTTGTTTACCCACATAACTATGGCTTCATCCCTCGTACTCTCTGTGAGGATAATGACCCCCTGGATGTGTTGGTTATCATGCAGGTATGCTTTTGATATGCATTTTGTCAGAGTTTCACCTTTGAGATTGGTTATCTGTGCATAGCTGGAAGTATTAGGCTATTAGCCACATCATTTCATTGGAGCACTGAGCGTAATTTGAGTCATGCAAGATAATCATGCCAAGGAGTTTTTCATGCACATGCCATTTTTTTTAACTTTCCTAGTCATTACTCGTCTCATGAGAATCACGAACACATTTGGCTATATTATCGAGAGTTACGAACATCGTAACTCATAAGGGAGAGGTACCAAATGGGAGGTAGTGAGGCCTCTCAGATCTTTATGTGCATTCTAAGTTTCTCACTCAGCCACAAAAAAAATCCGAAATAGGAAAGTAAAATCCCTTGAGAAAATAGCATCATTTAGTAGCTTCTTACTTATTTATGTTGGATTCTGGACTATATCCTTGTTAAAAATTTCCTTAGAAAGCATTACAGCACTATATAAACTGAAGCTGATTTCTTTTTTCTTTTTTTATCGGAAAAACAGTAGCTGATGTCACTCCAGTTAAAGGTTATGCTCATACAATCCAATGTCTAAACGACCCTGTTTATGATCCTCTAGGCCATATGCGCATTTATGAACCAATAAAATATGAAGTTTATCTACAAGGTCTATGCTTATTATTATACTTTTTTGCAAACAGAACTTTCGTTTCTAATGCTTGCAACCCTTTATATGTACAGGAACCAGTTCTTCCAGGATGCTTTCTTCGGGCTAAAGCAATAGGCCTCATGCCTATGATTGATCAGGTATGTATGACATGTACTCGTGATTCATTTTCATTCTACCTGTAGAAGGCATTTTAACCTTGATCTGAATGAAAATAGGGAGAAAAAGACGACAAGATAATTGCAGTATGTGCTGATGATCCCGAGTATCGACACTACACGGATATCAATGAGCTTCCGCCACATCGGTTGGCTGAGATCCGCCGCTTCTTTGAGGACTGTATCCTTCTTAGAGTTCCCAACTTCCCCTTATTTAAGGAGTTATCGAGTGTGCATATGCATCTTATATCAATGGCAAATTCTTCTGCTTGTTTTCTATCTTTCTAATGGTGCAAAATTAAAGAACAATTATGTTAGTTTCTCTTAACAAGCAACTAGACAAGAAAAATGAGAACAAGGAAGTTGCAGTTAATGATTTTCTGCCTGCCTCAGATGCCTTTGAAGCTGTCCAGCATTCCATGTAAGCTCTTTCTTTACTTTGTTATCTTCTTTTCCCATGTTAATTTGCACAACGTTAAATCAATCCTTGCTGCACAAAATCACCCAAGGAATGAGTCGCACTATCTGTATGGATATTGGATTTGCAATGGATTACCATTTGAAAGTAAAATGATACGGCAATAAATAAAAAAAATAGCTCTTCATTTTATTTATTTTTTCTTCACGGTTTCTTTTATTTCTGAATTCCTCACAATTCATGATCGAAACACAGAATTACCGATCAGACCCTCTTGAGAGTTTCATAACTTTGCCATAGATGTACTCTTAAAAAGGATTATTTGAAAGAACAAATATTAGTATTTGCACATGTTTTGGTGTTAATCTCATTACTCTCTTTTATTTGTACTATGAAGGGATCTCTACGCGGACTACATCGTGGAGAGCTTGAGGCGGTAGTTTCTTCTCATACACATGTTGGTCGGAGACGCAGTCATATCGGGCCTTGCCTTATTTGTTATCTTGAAAAATTCTAAATCTTGGCGTACGTTCACACATGGTTTCGCATGTGTGTTGGCAGTACAATTTTCTGATGGATTGTTTCCTATATACGTTGTGATAATGTCGAAAATTACTTCAACTTCGTTGACTGTAATGAAGAGACTTGTAAGGAAAAAGTGTTGTCATAATATTCTTTTCTTGTCAAACGCAGCCTTTCCTGTTTGTTTATATCGCGTCAAAGTGCATTGTAAGACAAGTTTTTGATATGGCCGGCCATTGTCTCTAAAAGGAATCCGGAGGGGTGTTGTGCACCCGGGTGCTTTGCATCGTGTTGTGCACCCCTCGGCTGTCCGACCGTGCCGTGCTGTTCATGATTTATTATACGAGCTTTACTTGTTTAGGACTATGTTTTTTGAGAAAAAAATCAAAATGTCTTTTCGTACTAAGAATTACTTGTTCGTCTGAATGTTGGATAGATAAGATAAGAATAAAGATGATAGAATCACGAAAGGGACCTCAAAATATCACGAAGGGTACCGAATTTAGGTGGACTGTGACTGCATAATAAAAGAGACATGTAAAATAAGCCACCGGCCCACCGCCACTCTTTCCTGAAAAAAAAAGGAAAGAAAAACACTTGCGTGATCCTGAATTGCTGCTGCAATCCACTCTTTCCTGGATGTTACTGGTATCGATAGCTCTCTCTTTTTGGATCGGGGTACTAGTGATCACCTTCTGGAGAGCATCCGGTGTGCGCCCAAAACAACGTCGCTCTCCCTTTTTCGGATCGGGGGTGCTAGTGATCACCTTCTGGGGAGCACCTTTGGGCGCTAAGTTCGGTTTTTTTTTTTTGCGCTAAGTTCGGTTTTTTTTTCTTTTAAAGAGCCTAAACTTAAAGTGTCTGAACCCTAAACCCAAAGTACCTAAGAGGCAAAAATCTCATGGATAAACAAAATAAAACAGTGTACAAGAGCATACAAAAATAAATATTTTTCAATAGGAAATAGTACTAAAGGTTTTTTATGGTAAGAATTAATAGCGGAAGACATCGTGTCACCTTCTGAGTGCTAATTTGTTCATCCTGTGAATATTACCCTCTCTCTTATTAGTTGAAATGATGTATATCCCACCTTGCAATACACATTTTAGTAAGGATGACATCTCTTTTTGTGGGATCCACACTACCTCAACGGCTCAACAAATAGGATGGAGGGTAATAAGAGAGTGGAAAAAAAAGTGTGTGAACAAAATTAAATCCGCTTTGCTAAGGAATAAGCCGATTGGATTACATTGCAGTGAACATTTCAGATCCTACGAAAACAAAACAAAAAATATCTGTAACAACTTTTGGAATATCATACACAAATACGACCCTTGTGTACCACAACAGACTCCTTTTGAAAGGTTCTGTAACAAAAAGCAATGACTAAAGTGTAGTGGCCCAGTGGTGGAGGCATTCGCTTTCCGCAACTTTGTCCCAGGTTCGACTCCTGAAAGAGTTAAAGCAACGTTCCTGGGCTCTGCTGGGGGGGTGTAATGCACTCCACTGGTGCCCTGGTGGTGGGTCCCTTCCTATGGGTTGGGTTAAATCTAGCCGTCAACCGGTGACCCCGGGGCCAGGGCCTCAGGGGGTGCAGTGAAGTCCCCACAAGAGCACCCTTTTTTGGTGTTAAAAAAAAAAGAAAAGAAAAGAAGTGTAGCCTCGAGTGTTTTCAATACAACCTTAGGGCCCGTTTGGATGGGGTTAAAACCCCCCTCCAAAACTTATCAGGGGTTAAAAGAGTGGGTCCCTCCTCTTTGGCATGGTTTGGCAAAGCCTTTCTTCTCCCCTCTTCGTTTTCCCTCCCTGCTTCACTTTCACGCGATTTAGGTGCTCTCCCTAATAATTTTTTGGCAGCCCTCGGGGTACCCAAAAATTATCCGGCTTTATCCCCCTGCGAATTTGACCATCGTAGCCCTCCTTATCCCCCTTTACACCCCCTCACTCCACCATCTCTGTACCAGTTGCTGAGATCGAACGAAGAAGGGTTTTTTGAGCGATTTGAGCGATTTGGTGTTGATTTCTTGTGCGATCTCGTGTGACCAGTCAAGTAAGATAGATTTCGACCAACATTGGCTTACAAACTGCAATTTTGGATCTGGTTTACATATTACGTTGATTTCAATCTAGGGTTTTTGTCCATATATGGATTTGGTTTACATGTTTTGGGACACCACAAGGGCAAAAGAGTCATTTGACTGTTTTTTCAATCATTCACCCCCTCTTATTTACAAAACATCCAAACCAAGTCAAAAGTTATCCCCATATTTAATCCCTCATCCAAACTATCAACTTTTTTTATCCCCCTCCATAAACATCACATCAATGTGGGCCAACCCTCTAAAATAATACCCCCTCATACCTTATACCCCCTCTATAACTTATCCCCCTGAAATTTTAGCACCATCCAATCGGGGCCTTAAGGCAGTCAGTTGATTAGTCAGAAGTTTTGTTTTTGCCTACACTCCAAACCTTTTGTACCTGGGACCAAGTAGCAAGTAGCAATTATTTTCTAGTTCCTGCTTGTGTGTCAAGCTTATCTCTTTTTCTTCTTGGGCATATCTTCTTTACTTTTGTCATACGGTATGGCAGGAATTTGTGTTAACAACCAAATGGAGGTCGAAGTCTCACCATAGATTCAAACTCCAAACAGAGTCGGCCCTGACTTTTTGGAGGCTTAAACTGAAAATCAAAATGAGGCCTTTTCAAAATCTTAATGAACAAAATGTAAGTAGGTAAATTACACTTCCAAAAACAAATACTATTATTCATCAATAAGAAATTAATAACCCTAAAACAATAACCAAACATTCCAAGATTTCAAACTCGTCACTTAAATATCACTAATCCTAAAATAAATAAATAAAATCCGAACATTACAAGATTTTAAAAGCTCATCTAACTATCAATTTTCTTGCAGTTTTAGCAGCAAAAGTACAAATTATGGCCGAACAATCAATCTTATCCGCCATCTTATATTCAATAGATAGAATGGAGAGTCCATTCAACCTTTTTTGTGATATAGTTGACCGAAGGTAAGACATAATCTTTTTAATGACATATTACAAAAGAAACCTAGGGGTACTAAAATATGGGGGGCCCTTGAAATTCGTAGTTTTTGGGGGGCGTAAATCGGCTGCAACGCTCGCTTTAGCTCAGGGCCGGCTCTGACTCCAAGCCTCTCCCTTAAAAGCCAAGGGGCACAACCAGATAAGAGCAACATTTTCTTGGGCAGATCTTTATACCCTCTATGTTTCTTACTTATTGTTGAGCTCATCTATAATCTATTGGGTAAATTTCACTAGTCATCCCTCTAGTTTTAACCAAGTCTCAATTAGTCCTTCTACTATCAAATGTAATAATCGTAACCTTTTAATTTTCGTTGGGGTCCCAAGTCCAATCAATAACCGCGGTTAAGCCACTGGACCAAATGAGGGCAAAGTATGCCTTTCTTATTTAATGTCTCCTTATCGAGTTAACTCAATTTACTTTTCCTTACCTATTGAGTTAACTCACACCCCATTATCCACCCTTCTCCAAATCCGGTGACCACTGCATTTTATCACTGTAAATCTGCCGACCCTCTACTTCCTCCAGTGCCTTTTGTCTCCATTAATAATGAGCCAATCTCAACCACAACCAACCCGACCCACGCACATGGCAACCAAAATTCACCATACATCCATTACATCATATACAAGTGTAGACACACGCATACATGCCAATATTTATATGTGCACACTTTTTTTTTTCCCCAATAACAAAAACAATGGGATAAAGTTCATATTACAAGCAAGTATATTAACTAGAAAATGAAAACTAATATGACAAAAATAGGAGTAAATGTTTTTACTTCCATGCCATGATCAACTTCAAATTCAAGAAAAGCAACAATCACTCGCCCCAAGGTCGTTGAGAATTAGGTGGGTTATCGATGTGGGATTTAACCATCCCATCTTCGTCCCTTTGCAAACAACGTCATATACATTTTTTTTTCAATATGTGGGTTGGGTGGTTCATATTTGGGTTTAACTCTGGGTTATGCAAATAAATGGTTTGTTCATTGTAATCTGGTTTATGTAACATGTTTTTTTTTTTTTTTAGGGTTCTAGATTTGCCTTTTTCGATTTTCATTGGACTTTTGTTGCTAGTCAAGATGGATGGGTTAGTGTTGTGGTTATTGAAGAAGGGATGGGTTGAAGAAAGGTTGTTGATTTTACTACATTGACCCAGGAAAAATGGTCACATAGGCCAGCCATGGCCATTTTTTGGTCCATTGGCTTAAATGGTTTTATTGATTGGACTTAATTGGAACAAGAAATAAAATCAAAAGGTTAAATGGTTTTTTGGTCCATATGCTACAAATAACATAAATAAACAATATATATATATGAGTCCGGATCTAATCCGGGACTCTACCATCCGGGACTCCACCTTCCCGATATTTTTTTGACGATCCGAACCGTCCAATGTGTTCAAAAGGTGTTTTCCAAGGCCCACGCGGGAAATCTTCAAAAAAAAATACCGGGAAGGGCTTGATCCAAGCGTTTTTCGCAAAACTGTAAATATGCATTTTTTTGCGAAAAACCGCTTGGATCAAGCCCTTCCCGGTATTGTTTTTTGAAGATTTCCCGCGTGGGCCTTGGAAAACACCTTTTGAACACATTGGACGGCTCGGATCGTCAAAAAAATATCGGGAAAAGCATCAAAATGCTTCAATCCGGGATATCCGGGATCCCGGATTGGATACTAGCCGATATATATATATATATATATATATATATTTTTTTGTGTGTATATATATATTGTGTGTATTTCACTAGTATTAGTTTACCACCACCTGGTTAATGCAAGCAATAGATTGCTTAAACAGATTTATCCATTTCCTTGTCTCATACCAAAACAAAATCTTAGACCCATCACCAAAATTGTTAAATTCAGTGACAGTCTATGCAACATTGTTTATCACCGTTTATCACAAATTTTTTCCATAGGACTCTCCTCTTTTATTTTTAATTCTCGCTCTACGTTTTCTCTGTCAATCACGCTTTCACTAATTTTAATTACACGCTTTCAAGTTTCACTGCCATAGTTTTAAAATCCCGTTAAACCATCGGTCACTCCAAGCACCAAAATTTAGGGTTTGTTTGGAACGTAGGGAAAGGAAAAGAAAAGACAGAAAGATTTTCCCTTATTCGGTTAAGAGAGGGGAAAAAAAAGAAAAAATGACCAAATAGAAATAGTAGTACCATTTTCTCTTGGGAAGTGTTATTGGCACTCCCCTTTTTTATTGACACTTTATTTTTTGTCTTTATTATTAGGTAAACTTACTCTTATACTACTTTATATGTAAAACAAAAAAAATGAGTGTCAATAAAGAAAAAGGGAGTGCTAATATCAATTCCCCCTCTCTTTATTTTTTCCCATTTTCCTCCTTCACTTTCCATTTCCAAACAGGGCGTTAAGCTTCCCATCTGGTCCACGCATAAACCCATTCGCACCGCAAAACCCTTCTTGTCCCTCTCCTGAACCCTTCTCTCTCTATATCACTGTGTATTCTTATCGATAATCTTCATCTTCAATTCCGATAAACCATGAGTTCTTTCAGCAGCACCCCCAACTTCGACAACCTCCTCCTCCAAGCCCTAATGGGTCGTCTCCAAATTGGCCAACCAAACAACCTCCACTCACTCTCCTCACCACTCCTCAACAACCAAACCCTAGAAGACCTCCTCTTCGACTCAACCAACAACCTCTCGGACACCGACGACGAAGAAACCGACCACACCAGCAACAAAACCCAGCTCGCAAAAGAAGAAGCAAAGCTCGAAAAAGATGTAATCAAGACCATCCTCAGCGGAAACATCGAAACCCTAAAACCCAATTCGGGCCAGGCCGTCACGATCGGGGACCACCATATATGCGTCGGGTTTCATCGAGAGAGCGGTTCGGATTACCGGGTTTGGGAGTGGCATGGGCATGTGATGTTGTTTGATGAGGAGAACGGGTATACGCCTGAGTATATATATGGGAATTACTTTGAGAGGGTGAAAGGTGAGGTGGTGGGTGTGGAGAAAAGTGATGAGGGTGATAAGAATGGTGAGAGTGAAAAGGGTGATGATGAGAAGGAGGAGGAGGAGGAGGAGGAGAAAATGGGTAATTTGGGATTGCGGGAATTGATTGGATTGGGGGATTCAGGAGGCGGGCGGATCCTTCATCGGAATCTGAATGCTGGGTCTCCAAGGTTTGCTTAGATACGCTATCTTCCATATTTTGTTTAAGCTTGTCATTTATTGATGGTATTTGTTAGCATTTCTTATAGTTTCATGGTCTGTTGCATTACTTTTGTTTTCGTGTGAGTGAGAATGGATGTATTTGTAACATGTAAATATTCATATTTATTGGTATGGCGCTGTTTTGAATGTTTGCTAATACCGAGTTTTAGGGCATGTTGCGCTTTGACTTAAAGAATGGATTTTATGATGTTTGCTTTATTGTAAGCGAAAGTGTTTTGTTGTTGTTCTTGATTTCATTTCTGCATATGAGTGTGTGTGTCTATTCTTGATAGAAAATTCTGAGGTTGATGAGAGCAAGTCCTAGTTATGTTGACTGAGACTACCATTGGTAGGCAAGGTTAGCGATAATTATAATTGCATATCTGTCGGTTAAACCTCTGCGTAGCTTATACATCCGGCGAGTTGGGATCTGAGATAGGTAAGGGTGGAAGCTCATGTTCTTCTATTTTTGTTGTTTCCCTTAGCAGTTGATCTGTTGGCTGGGAAACTCTATAGTCTATATGCTCAAGTGAAATTGTGAAAATCTGAGAAGGATGGTTACTTCTTTTCTTTTCTTTTTTTATCAAAAGGATGGTAACTTCACTGCCATGAAATGATATATGCCAATAATAGTAACCATTAGCATGAGATTAATGGCATTTTGTGAGGTGGTTTTTTTTTTTTTTTTTTTTTTAATTTTTTTTTTTATCACGATTGGGTCATGAAAAAGATGCCCACTCGCTATACGGGATAGGGGCCCATTGCTTGGCCAGGCCAAAGTGGCCTATTTTTTGAACGGCTAAGAAAATTTTCAGTGAGCACAAGGATAAAAAAATGAAAACAGTACAATAAGAAATGAAAAGCATTGAGAGAGCCTCAAAGTGGCCTATATCACTCAAACCCGAAGCAAATTGGACTCTTTCAGGCATAGGTTCACCTTATTCTGATTACTGGGCTAGTTTGGCTTCGGCCCTAGGCCACCATTCAGAACTAAGACCCATAATGACAGAACCCCACTCAGAACATAGGTCCATTGCCAGCAGCGGAGTGCACTTTCGATTAATTTTTAGCCTCTTTCAAATGATTTTGGCTTGGGTCAGCCCTTTTGTGGGTTGCTGATACCACTCTGTGGACCCGGCTCAGATCATCGCAGATATAGATTGATTGTAGGGCGCAGATACCGTATTGAGTGGCAGTCAGTGCCATGGCCAGTGGCCACCCCAACCTTACTAGGTAAACCCTACATTTAATGTAGAACCTACATGCTATTAGCTATAATGTATTGGATTGGCACCCCACTAAAATACCATACTTGAAAGGAAATGGTTTTGCCCAGCCAAAAAAGATACTACTCTAGTTTAGTTTTTGCATTTGCACACCTCATGTGAAAGACTAAAACAATAAATAAAAGTTTGGGAAGTTCAGCACTCCCTCTTTATAATATATAAGATAGAATAAATAGATATTCATAGAGTCACAAGCAACAAAAAGGAAACCTAGGTCACGTGAGAATACCGCCAAACCCACATTTGCTTGAACTTCAATATATGAACCCTCTAGTAGAAGAGGAGGGGTTGCTCATTCTGCTCGCCTTTGGGTACTTATGGCGTAAGTGTAATGATGGCAAGTCAAAAGGACTATATTGCCAAAGTTGAGTCTCTGTTTGGTTGTGGGGCCCCAAGAAACCTTGCCTGATTGTAATCCATGGATAGGCATAGTCCGTCAATACCAAGAAGCAAATTCAAGAGCTAAGATAGCAGGTGTGAAGGTGTTAGGTGCTCAACCAGCCTATGAATTAGTTGAGCTCGTACTTTTTTTTTTTTTTTTGTGGGGGGGGACCAATGGCCAGCATATGCGCACTTGGACTAATCTTAGGGGCCCAATCCTACCACCCACTTGCGGGAAGCCCAATTAAGGCCGGAATAAGCTTCTATTGGGCTGATAGCACGTGAGGGAGCAAACCCATTACCCCATAAGTCCCAGGCCTTGACCTATAGGCCAACTTCTTGGGGTTAGCTCCTACTCAATGGCCAGCAAATGCGTTGGGTCCAATGGCCAACATATGTGCACCTAGACTAATCTTAGGGGCCCAATCCTACCACCCACTTGTGGGAAGCCCAATAAGGCCGGAATAAGGTTCTATTGGGCTGATAGCACGTGAGGGAGCAAACCCATTACCCCATAATTCCCAGGCCTTGACCTCTAGGCCAACCTCTTGGGGTTAATTTAGCTCCTACTCAATGGCATTGTTTTATTTAAGTTGGTTAAGCCTTGATGTATGATGTTGAAGTGAAGAAATTATGATCGAGATTATGAAAGCTCCTCATTGGAGGAAAATACTGGAAAAGATTACTTTATGAAAGTTCCAAAGAAGGAAAGTGACACACACAGTAATTTTATGTTAGCCTTTTTTTTTTTCATTAATATCGGCTAGTTCTTCCTACTCTTAAGGGGGGGGGGGGGGGGGGGGGGACCTATTGAAATGCCTGAAAGTAGAAATCTAGTTAAAAAGGGCAAATAATAAATTCTTGAAAGCCACAGGTTGAAGTTGACAATTCCAATCAGCTAAACACTCAGCCCACAAACAATTGCATACCTAATATTAATTTGTTATTCTCGAGCACATTTTTTTTTTCCAATAAAAAAAAAATCAAATAATTTCAAGCGGAGTTTTCTGGAACATATCAATAAGCTAGACCCATGCTGCGAGTTGTTTCATGCCATAAATAAACTCGAACACTCTAGAAATCTGTTGGACAGGCAGATTCACCTCTCTTACAACCAACACAATCCTTTGTTCTTGGAGCAAAAGCAATTTGCTTAGTTTTACACCTATTCCAATGTATCATTTCTAATACATCTGTGGGGTAGGCTCAGACACATTGAGTACACCCTATACATGTATCATAAATTTTTACTGAATGTTGACAATAGTCTCACTTCTAATTCTCTTGAACACTGAGCCCAAAAACAGTTGAACACCCGGCCCACAAACCAATCTAATTTGAACAACCCATTTACATCCCCTATCTAAATTAAATAAACTAACAAAACAATATAAGAAAACATAGGAAGAAAAAGAAGCTTCAGAAGCCAGACCAAAAATCTTCCCTTGGATCTGGGGCTAGGACAAAATATCTTGTCATACTATCCTAATGATAGAGATGAAATAAGAAGAGCACATCTCCGAAAGGGCCATGTCAACATATTGACCACAGTTTCACTCAAAGAGATATTAGTGGATTAATGCGTCGGTATGATTCACAATCATGCTTGGTTCAAAGAGTGCAAAAATTGGTTGGGATACAATATAGAAAAGGATGCATCATTTTGTCTATGTTACCTTTTTCTTCATGATTTTGTTTAGCGTGCGGGAGGCGATGCTATTGTTATAGAGTGGTTTAGACTTTGGAATAGGAAAGAAAAATTGCAAAATAATGTGGGAGGCATTAATAATTAGTAGCTGGTTTTTGGTGGCATTGTTCATATTAACATATAATTTCTTGTATTTACAGTTGTGATTCCTAGAGGTAATAGAGTGTTACTCCCTCCGTCTCAAAATGAATGTCCAAAACTACTATTCACACCTCTCAAAAAACATCTATATCCTGTAACTCATAATGTATTATATATGCAATATGGATCTTGTTCGATAGATCTCACTTAGTTTTATCAAAGTTTTTAAAATCATAAAAAATGTTATAAATTACAAAAAAATGGACGATATTTTGAGATGTGTGTAGTGATTTTGGACATCCATTTTGGGACGGAGGGAGTAGTATTTATGAACACGGAACACCATTCTCAAAATTGCTAGAGCCGCCACTGAGCAAAAGAGAGAGCGACGGAGAAAGAAGTGCGTTCGACCCTTCATGCAAACCACTGTGTTATAGACATTTTCTTCCAATTATAACCCCTTAGTATCAAATAAAAAGCTCCAGAAATATTGAACGGTTACATCATGTAAGGTGATAATTGATGGAGATCATTAAGTTTCAAAAAGCATCACATGTTCAGTTTCTACTGTACCTCGTTCAAGAGGGGCTAGCATACTGCATTCCTGTACTGGTCTTCACACCGCAGTGGTCCGCGTTCTTGGTAACTTGGTTAGGAATTAGGATTTTATTGGAAATCAAATAATTTATGAAATCATGACGCCATTGACGACCAACCACATGACTACATAGCTATGAATCAAAGAAGTTAGGCCAGCATGATAGTATGGCAAAAACCCTAGCCTAACATGAGTTACATGACATAAAATAAAGAGCAAAAACCTGGCTATATGATAAATGGAAACCCTAATTTATCATGCTGGTGGAATAAAATCCTTATACTGTAACTATGTGGAATGCTACCATACAAACATATTAAATCTAGGAATATAATAACCTTCGAGACTTTCATGTAGCTAGTTGGTTGTATATAGGAAATATGGATGTGAGCAATGCAGAAGGATTGATCCTCAGGATACTCCTTGGACTTATTGAGTTCTTGTTATTCCTCAGTGTCGCTCAAACCTAAAGCCATCAAAGCGGTGATTTCATGACCCTGACATAATTATCCAAGCGTCAAGAATAACCCCCTAATTCCCCAAATAAGACGCGGTCTTGATATGAGTTAAATTAACTATTTAAGACTAACATTGGCCCATTCTAGTTTCTAAGTAATGACCCTATTTATGACTTCAAATTCAAAGGGAAATAATCGATTTGTTATTTTTAATCTCATATGCATGTTAGAGCCTAATTCCTGAAGTCGCATTCTTAAATGGATCCTTCTATTAAATATGTTGGGAAAACTCGACTACGAAAGCTGAATTAGTATTTTTTTAACACGTGAAGTGTGCAAGATAGAATATCAGAAACAAGATACAAGAGACATTTGCAAGAAAAGAAAGAGACAAGGAAGACTTATTGTAGAAATATAGACTTAGGTTCCAAATTAGCTAGGGCCAGCCCTGTTATCCTTAAAGTTAATTTTTGGACGAATCAATGATTCTCATGGATTTTATGGTGTTGGATGTTATTCAATGTACCATGTTTAATCAGTGTACGAATCAAAGATTCTCATGTGGATATTAATCAATGTATCGTGTTGTAGTGGTTTGAATTCTTGTTATAATCTTCCTGAAGTCTTTAGCTTATAGTAAGAACTTCTCCATTGCACTGTGTGCAAGTTGGTAACCATATACTGAATAGCATAGCATATACAGCTGTTTTGAAGTGAGCTCTAATCCTGTGAGATTCTCTTGAAAACATTTTAAAGTTCTTAGAAACCTAATCCTTAACTGAATATGGATCCAGCTGGTCATACTCTATCCAGATTCTGTCTAGATTTGAGAAGGCTCGTTCCAAAATGGTTATTTCCAAATTGGAAAGCCATGTTGTGCTTCATTAGGCTTGTTCGGAAGACTGTAAACCTTAAGATATGAGTTTTCACTTCATCAAATTGACTGCTGAAACCCTTGCCAAAAAATTTGACTGCTGATAAACTTTTGTGCATGAGGTAACTCTGTTTTTTCCTATGGATATCTTGGGGAACTTAAGGAGATTGATGGTTGAGAATCATAGGTGATTAGCTCCTTTGTCAATCATGAAACCAGCAATAAGACTTGCTGCATTTGAGAAGTAACCCACAGATGCATTGTGTATCTAATCAAGTATGTTTTGATGCATATTCCTCTCTTTCCAAGAACTCAGGTAGTCTTGGTTTGGCAATCAGTTCTTTGGATGCCGTTTCTCTTTTGTTAACGTCTTAAGTAATATGGCCGGTGATAAATATAGAAACTGGATTCAACAAGTTACTATAGAAGCTAGACAGGCGTGGCCAGTTCATTAAGGCGTGTTCCCTCTGTAGTATGCAGTCGTGTCCTTGTAGTAAGACACGACTGACATTGAGAAGTATTTTGGTTGTCGTCAACCAAAATAGTGTTTTTTGCCTACAAATTGATGAAACCAATGACATGATCTGAAAACGCGATATGATCTTTTAGAATGTCATATCTATTGTAGGATATTGAGATGTGTCTGATAGTTGAATATGAATAGCGGGAAAATAAACATTGTGTTGAGAGTGACGGATCATAGCTGGCTCTTTGTATTTCTTCTTCACCATTGATAATGATCTCTCTCCCCTCGCCCGTGGATGTACCTCAATCTTGGGGGAACCACGTAAATCTTTGTCTCGTGTGATTGCTTGTTGTTTTGTTTGCTTTCTCCTAACTTAGTCGCATTCATAGCGTTTGTTATAACACATTGTACGCTGTACAGTATTCTTGGATTTTAATATAAGGAAATGTTACGCAAATCAAATGGGGATTAGCCAAGAATGGAATTTCTGTTTCTCATTCTTGTGAAATGTTAAAAATATTTCTTTTGTAGCTAATCTGAGTTTTTTTTTTCAAATGTGATTAAATTGGAGAATTCAGTTGTCTAAATTGGTTACTCGATTGTCAATAACATAAAACTTGTCCCACAAGTTTCCCAACTGTCACTTGGATCGTTTATCTTACACGAGTACTTGTTTACTTTCCAACACGATACTTGTATAAGTGTTTGGGTCTCCTTACCGTGCTCATCAACCAGCAATACAATATAAATTTAAATGCAAATGCTTCGACACTTGCGAGAGATTTTATCTTGTAGCTGTACCGTGTTCATCAAGCCATGACCATTTTCTTAAGCATCCATTTTTGCTTGTTTTGTGCTCTTCCCTTCTCAAATTCCCAGGGTTTAGTCGAGGTTTGGCCCATGTTGAGCGAAGACGCCCTGGATATATCAAAGAGGAAGGCGGCAAAGAGATTCTGGTTCACATTGCCTTCTTTTCTTGAGCATCTTTAGGCACATTGAAGGCTTCAGCTGTGACTTCCCTTTTGTTGTTTTTATTATTTCAGAATAAGCTGAATGATACAGAAATCAAAGAATACAGACCTTGTCAGGATTGAAGTTTTTGGTTTTTCAGTTTTTGTTACTGTTTCTTTTTTCTAAATGAAGCAACAGAACAAGTGTCTGCTTCATTTTGTCGATTTATTTGTCTGGATGATTTTAGTATATATGTTATGAATTTGACTGTCACCATATTAGATTTCTATACTTTTAGGAGAAATTTTTCAGTGCTGGTAGGGTACTGCTGACGTGGTACCCAACCGTGCATCCAGGCCATTCATGTGTTTTGGACAGCCTAGATCTGTTGAGTTAAAAAAAACTCGCAAATTTACAAAAATGCCACTGGCACATCTGGACCGTTCAAAACATAGATGGACGGCTTGGATGCGCCGTAGGTACCACCACGTGGTACCGTACGGGCATTGAAATTCTTTCCTACTTATAGAGTTAAAATGGTACTGGTGGCTCCAAAATTTCTGCTGATGAAGCCTCAGCTGAAATTTTTGTCCGACTCTTTCTTGAGTTGCTTTGGGATCTCTCTCTCTCTCTCTCTCTCTCTCTCTCTCTCTCTCTCTCTCTCTCTCTCTCTTGATTGCTCTTCGTAAAAAGATGAAATGTTATGTTCTTCGATGTCCAGCTTCTGATAGTGAAGTGAACCCGAGCAGCCCCATGCAGAGCCATGGCGAAAGATGCCGGAGTACGAATTTCATCCACACTCTCATGTTTACCATCAAGCGAATCAATGCACAGACCACTTGGATGATTTGGTAGTTTGTTCCTAATCTGAACTCGTAATTGTTCTTTTATTTCCAAAGCAAAGAGAAAAATTGCACAAATGCCAAAGCTTTCTACACTTCTCACTTCTCCTATAAGAAGGAAAAATAGTAACACAAGAAAATTTGGAGGTGGTTTTCTGAGACAGTGTATTTGTTTTGCAAAAGATTTGCAAGAGTAGTCATTTGGTTGACCCATTGAGGAATTTGTTTTTTAAGAATTTTTTGAGGAAGGAATTTATTATTAAAAATAGCCTTTTTTTCCCCCCAATGCTTGAGAATTAAATTCCTACTCAAGAACAACAGACATTGAAAAAGAGGATTAACAGATATTTCAACCATAGTTATCTGAGAAAGTATTTCAAAAGAAAAACCATTGTTTGCTTTCAGAAGCGTAACTTTGATAGGGAGAAAATGAGCCTACAATATTTGCATATCCATTGGTTTGAGAAAATTTTGTTCTCAACTATTGGATTTGCGTAGGAAAAGGGGAAAAAATAAGATAAAGGCCAGAGATGAGCGATACGAAATGGGTTTTGGTGGTTGATTTACAGCATAATCAAGTTAGGTTGGGGGATCCTGTAGTGCCCTTAAAGGGTTACACCGTGCGGTGCACCAATTCTACTCGTCCAAAAGTGTTTTTAATGGTCCAGATTTGCAGACTCCTTATTATTGGGCAAAGTTACCAGTAATAAAGCTTTAGACTTCAGTGAATAAGGATCATTGATTTTCAAGATGTACGGCTGTGATATGCTTTGCATCCTGTAGCGCGGATGAGACGCAACAGGTGACCCCGGATCTGATTAAGGAGTGTATCATTAACTTTCACAGCTATAAAGAAAAAAAAACTAGTAGACCACTGACTTTTTAAAGCAATCCTTCCCAAGTCTCCAGAGTTTCGCAGATATGATCAAATCCGGCATAATGCAAGGCCAATTCTATTTGCAACCGTGGAATAGCTAAATGCAACTCAGTAACATTTAATCAATGGTAGACAAAAATGCCCTTGCATAAAAAGACTTTTTTGTCCTTAAATGAGTGGGATGCAAATAGCACAAAGCAATTAAAAGACAACCACAAATAATCTACAACCCCCTTATCTCCAACCCATTTAAACAAAATCAACTGCCAAAAAAGAAACCCAAGAACACAACGATCGTGTTCTTCTTCTTCTTCTTCCTATTACGTGCCCTAAAAAATCTCCTCTTCTCTTCTCCCACATCTCCATCTCCCACCTCAAACCCTAAAGAACTTTCAGTCCCCTCCTCATCCCTCAATGGAGAATCCAATGGAGGTTTCCATGGAAGGTTTTTCACCTACATTTGACCCACAATGCCCCTTTTTTGAAATGGAAGAAACGGAAATGGGGATAAATTTTTTTATTACAAGCTGCAAGGAGGTCGAGAAGGAAGATGATGGGAAGAAAATGGTGGTTTGGGAGCCAAAAACGAGCAAAGAGGTAAGACCCAGATTTAAATTTCGCGTTTTCGTCATTTGAAATTTGGATTCCCAGTGTTGAAGTTGCACATGGTTTTCATTCTTTAAAGTTTGAACTACGTACCTTATATCGAATTTTAAAACATGAAAAAAAAAAGTTTGAACAACTAGGTTTAAATTCCTGCCACATGATTCATTTGTTTGAAACTGAATTTTATACACCTATTCAAATTTTAGAATATGAATTAAGACGTTACTTCAACTTATAAAATCTGAACACGGAACTGTAGGATATGAAGATTTAAATTAATTGTTTATGTCCGAATAGTAGTAAATATTTCATCTTTTAATATTTGAAATTATGACATGTTTTCAATTGTTAAATCTTCATGTTTTGATCATGAACTTTTAAAACTTCATCTTTTGATCAATCAATTTGTAATATCCGAATTGTAGGTCACAGTTCATTTTTTAATAATGGAATATTTGTCATGTTTTCAATTGTTAAAACTTGATGTTTGCTGATCCATATGTATTTTTGTAGGATCGTGTATTTTTTTATATTATTTTTTAGTGTGACGCTTCAACGCGTGATAGCCACATAGGCCCATCTCCTACTCTATATGATTATGCAGAGTATTTTACAACGGAGGAGCTGAGTGTTAATAGTTATATCCTTTCAAATGTGGAAGTCTCAGATATGGACTTGATTGTTATTTTTATAATGGCCGTAGATGTTTGTCACGGATAATGCCTTAAAAGATTGGATAAAAAGCACTAGTCAAGCACACGGTCATGTGACTGTGACCAAGGCCTCTGAGAAAGCCGTAAAGTGTCGTAGGCCAAGGATGGGATTTGCATGTGAACGAAGTGGGAAGTACAAGAAGTGTGTGAAGAAGCCTGATGATGTTGATCGGGTTGTGAAGAAGAGAGTGCGCACCACGGGGTCAAAGAAATGTGAGTGCCCCTTTGAATTGAAATGTGTACAAACTTATCAAGGGTGAACTGTTACTATATTGAACGACAATCACAACCATCCTCCGAATAGTCACTTGGAGGGGCACGCGTATGCTGGGAGGTTGTCGTCAAAGTAGGAGGAGGTGTTGGGTGGATATGTCATGTTGTCTTGCTAGACCTCGAGATATACTAACCTCAATTAACCTAACGGATCATAGCAATTGCACAACAATTAAAACCATCTACAACGTACGGGCAAAGCATCGGGTGAAGGAACTACCTGGGAGATCTCAGATGCAGCAGTTAATGTCTCGGTTAGCAAGTAGCAACTACTTT
Source organism: Vaccinium vitis-idaea (assembly GCA_963854785.1). Lineage (NCBI taxonomy): Eukaryota > Viridiplantae > Streptophyta > Magnoliopsida > Ericales > Ericaceae > Vaccinium > Vaccinium vitis-idaea. The sequence goes on along the minus strand of OY978218.1, from coordinate 15,728,711 downwards.
GAGTGGCACCAAAGTAATGAGAGCGGCCACGTGACACAGTTGTTATGGTCACACCCTGCCTCTGCTGAGTTGTTGTGTTCTTTTCTGCTCGTGTTGTTGATGGATTCCACATACAAAACCAACAAGTATAACTTTCCTTTACTTGAGATTGTTGGCGTGACATCGACGGACTCGACTTTTTCTGTGGCATTTGGCTTCATGGAGTGTGAGAAGGAGGAAAACTACGGTCGGATGTTGGAAAGGTTGAAAAGTATCATGGATCCCAATAACTTGCCGTTGGTTATTGTCACTGACCGGGAGTTGGCCCTTATGAATGCCATCGCAAACGTCTTTCCTGGGGCCACCAATCTTCTATGTAGGTGGCATATCTCAAAGAATGTGTTTGCAAGACCGGGAGTTGGCCCTTATGAATGCCATCGCAAACGTCTTTCCTGGGGCCACCAATCTTCTATGTAGGTGGCATATCTCAAAGAATGTGTTTGCAAAGTGCAGGAAGAGGTTCTCTGAGCATATGTAGAAGGCATTTAACCTTAGTTGGGTCCTACTTATGATGTCAGAGAATCCCAAACAGTACAACGCGCACCTTAAATTGATGAAGCGGGATTTTCAGACCGTTCCTGAAGCCATTGAATATGTGGAGCAAAGTTGGTTGGGACCATACAAGGAAAGGTTTGTTGCGGATTGGACAGACAAAGTAATGCACTTGGGTAACTATACAAGTAACAGGTATATCCAATCCATGTTGAATTTATTTATTTCCTGCTCACTCTTTTACCTAAGTGTAGTGGATAAAGAGTTGCCATTTTTTCGATCATAGGGCGGAGTGTGCACATGCAAAACTAAAAAACCATCTTGGAAGCTCCCAATGCAACTTTTCTCGTCTATGGGAGCAGATTGACAAATTGATCAACTTGCAGATTACTGAACTCAAAGGCACATTTGAGAGGGATTTATCATGTTGGAAGCATGAATTCAGGATTCCTCAACTTGACGATATAAGGGGAGTTGTTTCGAAGGAGGCGATGAGAATGATTATTAAGAAAGCAAATGAAGTTGAAATTTTGGTCTCATTGAACCGTGCTTGCGAATATTCTATTAGACGCACCCATGGTTTTACCCTGCTCTAATGAGATTGCTCCATTCAAGATAGATAATAAGCCTCTACCATTGTCCATTGTACATGATCATTGGAAAAAGTTTTTCTTGTTGCACCCGTGAAAGATCCTTCCATTATGGAGACGGTCAAGGCTGATTGGAATACATTTTTTCGAAGGTTACAAGGAACAACCGAGGAGCAGCAGTGACATATGATGAAGAAGTTCAAAGAGTTTGTTCATCCTGAGTGCACTTCCCTTATAGAACCCCAACATAAGGCGCGGGGACTAGGTCGCCCTAAAAAGGACCAAAGTAGTAATTCGACGCGTAGGCTTCCCTCGGAGTTTGAACATGTTGAGGCCTCCGTGTCAACTCCGAAGCCGGTGAAGGAGATACCGCGTCGCAAACCCAAAAAACCGGGAGTCAAATCTGTACAGTAGCCGTCCTTGCAAAGTGTGAATCCGGTTAAGGAGAAACCGCGCGCAACACCAATAGTTTGCATAGTTGAAAGTTCCAAACCCAAAGTTGCTGCAAATCTTATTCAGAACATGTACTTGAGTGAGTTTCCGGAAGCAATAAGACAATACATTCATATTATTAAGGATGTTAAGTCCGATGGGAATTGTGGGTATTGGGCGATAGCGATCTTGATGGGTGGCATGGAGGAAGAATGGATGGATGTGAGAAACAAGCTTATTCGGGAGTTGAGTTAGAATTGGGCCCTTTAGGATAGAGTTTTTGGTGAGAACGGGAGGGCGAAAGAAATACACTTCAAATTGTCATACTTCGACAACGAAACCGTTTCAGAAAATCCATCCCATAAAGAACAAAAATCCATGAACTACATACTGGAGTACTTAGAAATTAAACAACTTAGGAACATTTAAATAGGGCAATCAACTTGACATCACAAAGAGGCACCGCGGACACAAGTGACTTCACACCCACCAGCAAACTCCTGATCTCAATAGATCGTGCACTGTTCGGCCGATTTACGCGAACCCAAACCCCAAATACCAGCACCATCAAAACGCAATTTCTCCAACGCCCTGATCCGCTGCTCCATAGGCAACGTGATGTCGTGATCAATCTCATCAACCTCCTCCACTGCCTCGACTTCGTCAACTCGAATAACCAAAACAATACCGGGCACCAAGAAACGATGACATTGAGAACAGGTTTCGAGGAAGTTCAAACTCGTGGAAATAGAGGGTATGTCGAAACGAGTCGGGTTTGATCCTCCGAGGGGATCCCAGGAAAGAGAGGATGGGTGACAAGGTAGGCCCAGCGGCGTCGGAGAGTAGTGTTGCGTGGGGAACTAGGGTGGTTGCAGTTAAATCAATCTCAGGGTCATCGTGTGGTATGTGGCGAAGATGTACTAGTACGCAAACTGATTGATCATACGAAAGAGGTCTTTTTTTGCAAAAGTATTTCTTTTCGATACGGTGCGAGTGATCTCTCGTTATTGGCATTCTTGAAGGACGGAAGAGCAAGAAGAACTAGAAAATATAAACAGGGAATTGAAACTCAAGTGGAAATCAGAGGAAGCTAAATTCTGTTTGTGCGTGAATATTTTTTATGGGTAAAATCCTTTATTTATAGGGTTAGTCACCGACACACACAGTCCTAAGTCCTAACTCGAAAAGAACTTGGAAATCAAAAAAGTTTTCTAATTGAAATGCTAGTGACTTGAGACTCAAGGAAGAGGGAAATAGGTATTGCATGAGTCTATATGGGTATGGGTACACATTTGGTCTACATCGAATGCACAAACACATTCCTAATTTCCTAATTGAAATTGATTTGGGAAAGTATGGTGCCAACACACTTAAGACTATGGATATATGGGTACACCATTTGTTGGATACCGAATGCACAACACATTATATGGGTTTCATTAGAAATAGTCTGAGCCGCTTAATCTATTTTTAAAATATTTTAAAGGGTACTTGTAAAAAATTGGCTTGATCGACTCTTCACTAAGTTTCTTGTTAGAAAATCAAGCGAACTGATCAAGTCTCTAACAATTTTCGACAAAACTATTTTTCAACAAGGATTCTTAAAAAAATAAAAAAATAAACCTTTTAAACAAATTGAGTGATTTCGATTATTCTTATGAGACACCGAGGGTGGGCTCTACACAATGTGGTGTGCATTTGGTGAAAAGTTTTATTGAAATAGGAAACAACACAGCTGTGATTAGTTGCACTCTATGCACGTGATCTCTATTTGTTAAATCAAGAATCCTACCAAGGGCTACTAGATATCATTTTGGATTTGTTGCTATTAGTAGGAATGACAATCCAACCCGCCCCGCCCCGAACCTGCCTTACCCCAACCGGGGCGGGTATTTATTAAATTTTTCGGGTTTAGGGTTACGGTAGGTGGAGAATTGAAAAACCCGACTGGGTTAGGGTTTAGTTAGGGTAGATATCACCCCACCTGAATACCCGCCCTGAAAATTTCCCTTACAACTAGAATCTCACATTGTATCAATTATTTTTCATTTTCCTTATATATATATATATATATATATATATATATATATATATATATATATATATTAGATGTTAGTTAAATTGGAGTATTTGTTATTTGTGCTTAGTAATTTTGAAATAAAAAAAACATACTTTTTTTTAACATTTAATAAAGTGCACGGACGGGTACGTAAACCCGTTACTCGATGGGGCTGGGGTAGGGGGTACCCATCCATTACTTAATCGGGTTAGGGGCAGGCGTGGGATTAGTTTTTCGGGTGAGGGTCCAAGTATGTCAAAACCTGCTCCATCCCACCCCATTGCAATTCGTGGTACTCTCCAACATCGAAGAATTTAGCATAACATATGTTTGTTGAAAAGAAAAATAAATATACATATACTCTAGTACGGTCGATACCTGTCCAATATTGATAAAGATAAATAAATTTAAAATTAGTCCAGTATTGTCTGTTATTTTTCAGTGTTGTCCGGTACGACTGGTGTCCGCCGATAATGACTGAATATTACGCGAGAAAGTTAATCCTAAGAAAAGTGAAATGAAGTGAAGAAAAGGAAAGGAAATTTTATTTTCCTGTGAATACTGTTCACTTAGTAAAGGATTTTTCCAGGAAAGTGTAATTGCAGGATCAAACTTTCCCACGACACATAATTCATTCCTTTTTGCAAGATGCATTTTGAGGGAAAGTGAGTCCAAGTGGGATTAATATTTTTGTGCGTCCCATTATTTTTCTGCTAACTAAACACTCCAAAAGTTACGGAAAAGCTGATTTTCTCATCATTTCCCCTACTTTATTGACAATTGAACAAGGCTGTAGGGTATTACATAGGGGTGCACATACCTTGGACTGGGCCGGGCTTAACCTAGATATTAACAAGACTTGTGCATGCCCAAACCCGACTCATTAAGAAACGGGCTTCATCTTATATTCCCAAACCCAGTCCAATTAAATTAAGTTTTATTTTCCATACTCGCCCAACAAGTCCATTTATTTTTCTAAAGCGTGATATCACAAACATAAATAAATCAACTCAACGATCACAAATTAGAATTCACAACCAGGAACACTTAAAGTTTTATGTTCTCGCAGTACTATTAAAAACAAACCCATAAAACATTATGGTTCTAATAATTAAATTGTCTCTTAAAAGGCAATAAATGTGTTCAAAAAATGAACTCTACAACATTCATAAAGCTTGACAAGCAAAAAAATTCTTGTGGTCTCTCTCTTGTTACTTCTTCACAGCATTTCCCGTAGACAACAAGAAAAAAATAATAATAAACCATGAGTTATGCTTAAGACAGGGAGTTTAAGGGGAAAATAATAATATTATTATATTCAGGCCGGGCCAGGCTCTGGCTGGGCCTTGAGGATTTTTCCAAACCCATCCCATAGACTAATCGGGCTTAAAATATCAACCCGACCCAACCCTATAAGCCTAAATTTATATCCCAAACCCTAAAAGAATCAAGCTGAAATGGGCGGACCACCGAACCAACGTGCGCCCCTAGTATTACAACGAGGCCAATACACACACGCCCCATAATACTACCTACTGACACGACAAGAGATCCACATTAGGTTTTATTACAGGCCAATACAAAAAACAAATATTTATTACCACCAACTCCAATCATTCTTTTTAATTACCACTAACTCCATTAAGGTCAATCACTCTTTTTTGGGGCTTAGACACTTAGGGTGCACTTTTCTATTACATGGTTTTTAGTGGTTTAGGCACTTTCATAGAGTACCCTAGGATGTTAGGCACTTTCATAGGGTACCCTAAGGTTTAGGTTTAGGCACTTTCATAGGGTACCCTAAAGTTTAGGGTACCTAAATTTAGAATGTACATTTTAGAATTTAGACTGTACATTTAGAATTTAGATCGTACATTTAAAATTTAGACCATACATTTAAGAATTTAAAATTTATATTTTTATATTTATATGTATATATAACTAAAATTTTGCTCAATTTTATAAACCTCAAATATGCATATGACTAAATACATGCACACACCAAATATACATGAACGTTAACACAGTATATTCCAAAATATTAAAAGTCAATTATGAAAATAATCAATTGAAAGTTGGATATATTACCACTAGGGTTTAGGTTTAAGAACTTTCATAGGGTACCTAGGGTTTAGGTTTAGGGTGCACTTTCCTATTATAGGATTTTTAGTGGTTTATGCACTTTCATAGGGTACCATAGGATTTTAGGCACTTTCATAGGGTACCCTAGGATTTAGGTTTAGGGTGCACTTTTCTATTATAGGGTTTTTAGTGGTTTAGGCACTTTCATATGTACCCTAGGATTTTAGGCACTTTCATGGGGTACCCTAGGGTTTTGGTTTAGGCATTTTTATAGGGTACCCTGGAATTTAGATGGGGTGGGTAGAGAGAGAGAGAGAGAGAGAGAGAGAGAGACTGACAAGTGACGACACATGGGGACTGACGTGACGGGATGGGGCTCGACTTTTCCGCCGCATGGGGAGGTGGGCTTGCATAATGGTCACTCAATTTTTTAACGTCAAGCTGAAGGGTCTAGCTGGAGTTGCGCTTTTGTCAGAATACTCAGAAGAGTTGCTGGGACGACACATGGGGAAGTGGAGCGCGCGGTGCATTTGGGATTTTTTCCGGAGCTTGCGGTGCAGGCCCTCCACAAAGTGGAGCGGCCTGTAAATTGCTCTCCACATTATTAGCAGGCCCATTTCCCAATTGCAAGGCCCACTTCTACTCCCAGCTTCCTGGGCCTTTTGTTGTATTTGCCTTTGAACTTGTTAGTTGAACATCCGAATTTGATTATTTAAGCTTAAAGCAGGTATGCAGTGCCGGATTAAGCATTCGGCAGCCAAAGCCTTTGCTTTAGGCCTTCAATTTTTCAAGACCCAAAATCTGAGGGGGTGTGTGCGCGGCAACAAAGAAGTAATTCCTCTATCTCTCTCCAACAAAGAAGTGAATTTGGGTCGGGGATCGAAGGAGAGGATTTGTAGGTTTGAATTCCCCCTTGTTTTTATCTTGAAGTGGAGATATTCAGAGACAAAAAGACGATTTTTTTTTTTTTTTTTGGGTGGGTGGGGGGAATGGCAAGATATGAAGATGAGAAATGAGATAGAATGGGGGGGAAATTGCAGTCCAAAAAAGAATGGGAAAGAAATTGCAGAGCTCAGATTTCGAGAGGGCCTCATGTGGGAAAGAAGTCAAGAGTTGGCACGACACAGCACGATCCTATAGGTGGGCTAGGCTGAGTCAGCGTCTTGTGGCACAGGTACATCACAACACAACACGGGAAAGAACACGACACGAGTAAAAAATGAGAAATACTTAATTTGTAGTAGTAAACTAAAATCTGGAATGCTTAATTTATTATGGCATGTAAATACCTTTTGTCATGAATTACTTAAAAATGCTAACTTCATCGAGAGGTTGATAAAACAATATGTTGATTTTTTTAAATGGTCTTGTTTGTCGAAAATTGCTACTCCTTTTTTATTAGCCATGAAGATTTGTTCACCATCTGTAAGAACAGAACAACATTAAATTAAAATCAAAACATCAATAATTCGGGGAGTCCTTACTATTTCATCATATCCATTTCTAAAAGTGAAGAGCAATAGAATTCCAAGCATATCCTGAATATCGTATTTATATATATCCTACTGTGCTTAGAATATTTCTTATAAACACATTCGTTTTTTTTTTTTTGTGATAGTTCAATATCTCACATAATGAAACCGAATAATTCTGGGATCAATCTCATTATTCCCACGAACACATCCGTATCCCGTATACAAATCCCCGTTCAACTGAAGACACAATGGAACGAATGGAACGACCACCGCCAAATATAACATCCTATAGAAGAACTGTCTTATATATGAATTTAAGACATACCATAACCAAATATAGGAAAATGCTACAATACACACCCCTTGTTTGGGTGTGTATCATACACACCCCTACAAAAGTTACGAATTTTTTGTTGAAATTACGATTTTTTTGTAAAAGTTACGAATTTTTTTGTAGAAGTTACAATTTTTTTTGTAAAAGTTACGAATTTTTTTATAAAAGTTACAAGACACACCAAAATGTTACGAATCATATTGCTGAAAAGTTAAGAAAAACTAAAAAATGTTACGATTGCTGATGAGGTGACACAATCTGGACCACACAATAGGTGCATATGGTACACCCAAATAAGGGGTGTGTATTGTAGCCATTTCCCCAAATATATAGTACATCTAATACTAAGGAAATTCCAATTTGTTCAATCATTAATTTACAGAGCAAAGTGATTACCGCTTCAGAAAATCCATCCCATGAAGAAAAAATATCCATGAACCAATGATAAAAAAACTAGTCTCAAAAAACTACATACTGAAGTACTGAGTAATTAAACAACTTGGGAACATTTAAATAGGGCAATAAACTTGGCATCCTATAGCGGCACGGGAAACACAATCGACTTCACACCCAACAGCAAACTCCTAATCTCAACAGATCGTGCACCGTTCGGCCGAACGCGAACGCGAACCCGTACCCAAACCCCAAGTACCAGCATCATCAAAACGCAATTTATCCAATGCCTCCTTAATGGAATACTCCGTCGCAGGCATGTGCACGAACTCGTCAGCAGGCATGGTCCGCTGCTTCATCGGCAACTTGATGTCGTGATCAATCTCATCAACCTCCTCCACTGCCTCAATTTCGTCGACTCGAATAACCAAAACAATACCCGGCACCAAGAAACGATGGCATCGAGAACAGGTTTCAAGGAAGTTCAAACTGGTGGAAAAAGAGGGTATGTCGTGCACGACTCGGGTTTGATCCTCCGAGGGGATTCCCAGGGAAGAGAGGATGGGTGACAAGGTAGGCCCAGCGGCGTCGGAGAGTAGTGTTGTGTGGGGAACTAGGGTGGTTGCAGTGAAATCGATCTCGGGGTCATCGTGTGGTATGCGGCGAAGATGTACAAGTACGCGAACTGATTGATCATACGGCAGAGGCCTTTTTTCGCAAAAGTATTTCTTTTCGATATGGTAGGAGTAGTCTCTCATTATCGACATTCTTGGAGGACGGAAGAGCTCGCTAGAAGAACTAGAAAATATGAACGTGGAATTGAAACTCAAGACAAAGTTAGAGGAAGGTAAGTTGTGTTTATGCATGATTCTTGATGGGTAAAATCCTTTATTTATAGGGTTAGTCACCGACACACACAATCCTAAGTCCTAACTCGAAAAGAACTTGGAAATCAAAAAAGTTTCCTAATTGGAATACTAGTGACTTGAGACTCAAGGAAAAGGGAAATAGGTATTGCACGAGTCCGACTATGGGTATGGGTACACATTTGGTGTACATGGAATACACACTTAGATTCCTAATTTCCTAATTAGAATTGGTTTAGGAAAGTATGGGCCCTACACAACGCAGTGTGCATTTGGTGAAAAGTTTTATTGAAATAGGAAACAACACAGCTATGATTAGTTGCACTCTATGCCCGTGATCTCTATTTGCTAAATCAGGAATTCTACTAAGGGCTATGACTTTTGGACCAAGGTTCTGAAAATGAATACCGGTTAGAGTATAGGTTTCCCCACTGATATGGTACATATGAGTACTTGTGACCGTTTTAGATTTATTGCTATTAGTAGGGATGACAATGCAACCCTCCCCACCCCGTCCCGACCGGGGCAGGTATTTATTAAATTTTTTGGGTTTACGGTCGAGGTAGGGGGAGAATTGAAAAAACCCGACCGGGTTAGGGTAGGACTAGGGTTGACATCACCCCACCCTAATACCCGCCACGAAAAAAATTTATGCATGAATTTTTTATTTTATTTATATTTTTACTACCCTTACAACTAGAATCTCACATTATATATCAATTATTTGTCATTTTCCTTTTATATAGTAGATGTTAGTTAAATTGGAGTATTTGTTATTTGTGTTTACTAATTTTGGAGTAAAAAACATATTTTTTTAACCTTTAATAAAAAGGGTGGGGCGAGTACATAAACCCGTTACTCAATAGGGATGGTGTAGGGGGTATGCATCCATTACTCGATCGGGTTAGGGGCGGGGATGGGAATAGTTTTTCGGGTTAGGGTCGGAGTATGTCAAACCCGCTCCGCCCCGCCCCATTGCAATTCGCGTTATACTCCAACATCAAAGAATTTAGCATAACATATGTCTATTTGTTGAAAAGAAAAACATGAATATAAATATACTCTAGTACGGCACTGATCGGTATCGACTGGTACTATCCGATATTGACCAGTATTGAAAAAGATAAATAAATTTAAAATTAGTCCAGTATTGTCTGTTATTTTCTAGTGTTGTCCAGTACGAATGGTGTCCGCCGATACTACCGATACCAACCGATATTTGAACCGGAACGAAATCTAAGGTGTAGGGTCTTGCAGTGAGGCCCATACACGCACACGCCCCATAATACCACGTACTGACGCGAAAAGAGATCCACATTATTCTCAGGCCCATTTCCCAATTGCAAGGCCCTCTACTATTCCCATCTTCCTGGGCCTTCTGTTGTATTTGCCTTTAAACTCGTTAGTTTAACTTGCACATCCGAATATCTCTAAGTCTAGAAAAGAGGTATATAATTATCATTAAGGTAAGTCACTCTTTTTTGGGGTTTAGGCATTAGGGTATCATACGGTTTCACAAGATTTTAGAAGTTTAGGCACTTTCATATGGTTTTGAGGTTTTAGGGACTTTCATTACGGTACCCTAGGGTTTAGGTTTAGGTTTAAATAAATTCCTTAATCTATTTTGTTTCTGAAAATAGATATATGTGCCTAGGTCAAGGTCTTGGAAGGCGGCTCCTGTTCACATTTACTCAGAAATCAATTCATAAATACTTTTGTATCCAAATTGATACACCAGTTTCGTTTAATGCTATTGCCCTTTTGGGGAATTCGAATTCTAACCGGTTTGTTAGAAAATAAACTAATTGAAGCAAATTTTCGGTCTTAAGCAACAAAAATTTTCAGACCTGCGCCCTGCGTGATCCAAATATGGGAGCATCTAGGCCTTGTTCGTTTTGGTTTCAAGAACTGGTTTTCTCAATTATTATTCAATTATTACCCCTATTTTTAAATATTATTTTTATTTGTCTCTCTATCTCTCTCCAATCATTAATACCTATTTTTTAATTATTATTCTTATTTCTTCCTCTAATCATTACAAAAACCAAAACTCAAAACCCAAACAAAACACAACCCTAAGGCCCAAAAAAGTGACTCCGGCCGTCTATTTTATCGCCTTGTCAAGTTTATACAGTGAAAAATCACAAGAATTTGGAAACCGGGATTGATATAAACGAAACATGGTTGTCATGAAAAAATATAGTCCCGACTAGCAGTATGAAGTATGAGCTTGAGATAAAATTTCAAAAGAAAAGTCTATCATATTTTTATCAGTGTCAGATCAATTTGATTTTTGACATGCGCGACAAATAAGACGAGATGGATAAAATAAACAATTTGGATAACTTTTTGGAGGATGATGGACCACAAATTAATTAAGAACATAGTGGGGTTTGTGTGCCTGAATCACAACCCCCCCTAGTCAATTGTTTATGCCACCTTCATAACCTTCTCCTAAGAAATTAAAGATGAAAGAAAGTATAACCTATGAACAGGTAAGACGGCAGTGGGGGTCCCTCTCAAATTTTCAATTTTAGATTTTTGATACCTGTTATTTATGATGGGGATCAATATAGATTCTTGATCTTGTTATTTATGTTGTTTGACCCAATGTAAATAGAGTAACTCTCAAGAACATCTTCACTTATATATCTCAAAATTTATCATCGATATTAATTGTACTTTGTTATCAAACTTCATAATATATGTGTATTTGATGCATTCCAACAAATCCTTCAGACTATAGTATTGTATTAGTTTTCATCTATCTTATATTAAAAAAAATTCACCACTCTTTTTTATTGCTTAATTACCTCAACTATAATTTTTCTAAAAAAAAAAATACAAATTGTCTATTTTTTTTTTGGTACAGAGGAAAAAATTGTCTATATATACAATCGAGCAATAAAATTTTATATTGTATATTCAACTACAATGCAAAATGGGATAGTATTTTGTTTGGTATGTATGTTCTTTCATCCAATACTTTATCGGATGCGTATTTTGTTCTTGTTCTTTTTTTTCTTCCTTTCCTCACTCTAGTTACCAAATTTGACTGATGATTTGCTTTGTGTTTGGATGCCAACCTTGTTAGGATGCAAACCTCTAATTGTGTTGCTTAGTTTTCAACCTCCCCTCGATGTATTCCTATCGAGGTCTTATTGATATAATCCTTTTTACAGATTAAAAAAAAAAATCCGCACTTGCGCAATCAAGGACCCAGGGGCCCTATAGTGAGTGAGCTCATTCGGCCGTATGATCGGCGACCAACGGTCCGAATTATCTTAAATTTTATAAAAGCATTTTTACATTTAATTGAACTCCAATTTATCTGGACCGTTGGTCGCCAAACAGATGGCTAAGAGAGCTCACTACGCGCATGTAGTGTGCTCCCTCACCACACGCCCTCCAGGTATCCCAACCGGATTTGGGGTGCCCGTAGTGACCCTTCACTACATCTCTGTAGTGATCTCAATTGTGGGTCCTCTATAATTTGTATTTGGGATCAGAACCGTACAATTTGTCGGGAATATTGAGTAGATCATTTCTGTAAACAATCAAACTAATTGGATATTGGTAATCATATGATCAGAAACCATTTATATAGATGGCTAGTATCATTCAGAGAATACACTGTAAGAAAAATTTGTCTCAATCATGTGTCTACCAGTCTCCCATTATCATAATTCTTTGTACACATAACGTGTTCAGTATTCTTGGAAAAATGAACGGTTTCAATCCCAAATGAAGATTTCAGAAAGCTCACAATTGATATCACTACGGGAATATAATAATTTGGGTCACTAAATGAAGTCCAAGTCCCTCGCAATCATGCACGCACTGCATGAATGGAAATTTCTCTAGCACACACAAGTTTGAACCAATAGCGTCAATTCTATCTGATAGGCACGTAAATACCTTTTATTATATGTTAACTATTTAGGGGTCCTTTGGGTAAAAAAATCAGTTTGGTTTTTTTATTTTTTTGTCTTTATTCAAAAAAAAATTGAATTTGTTAGTTTTACGTCGATTTTTTTGTAGTTTCTTGGTTCGTATCGACAAGAGGAATCTAAAATGTATAAAATTATTAACCAAATTTAAAGTTTTGTGAATAAAGACAAAAGATAATCCAAAATTGTGGATGCCTTCTGTTATTTTCAAATATGAATTACGTAAGAATAGAGTTTGATTTTTTACATATGAATTACCTCAAAATGCTAACTAGGTCGAGACCTTGATAAAACAAAATGCTAACTAGGTCGAGAGCTTGATAAAACAAAATGCTAACTAGGTCGAGAGCTTCATAAAACAAAATGCTAACTAGGTCGAGAGCTTCATAAAACAATATGTTGATGATTTTTTTTAAAATTGCTACTCTTTTGTTTATTAGTCATGAAAATATTCAACAACTGTAAGAACAGAGTAACAGTGGAGTAAAACCACAACATCAATAATTTGGGGGATTAATGGAGTGAATGTTTTGACCATTGCCAAATATAATATCCTATTGAAGAACTGATAAGTGCTGAAAAGCACCCGTTAAACCTCGCGAACTTGCATTTTGTTAAGCCAATTAGGTTATTATTTAATTAGCATTTGTTCGTTATTGGTGTTACAGGCTCCGAATGCTCAAAGACTTGGAAAGTGTGCTTTGGAGTGGTTTAGAAGGGTCAAGGATGCAAAGAGGAGCAAAAGAGGAACTAAGAGTCAACTTTCTGACTTGGTAGTCCGGACCACCACTTTCCCCGTCCGGACCAGCGACTCCACAAGCTTCAATGAACAATCTGCCTTGCTAGTCCGGACCACCATTTCCCCCGTCTGGACCATGGCGACAGGAATCAGCGTTTTTAAGTATTTTTATGTAATTTTTAGGGCTCTAAGTATAAATAGAACTTCCTAACAATGTTCTAGGGTTCTGTAGACACCCCGATTTTGACCCGAGAAACTTATCAAGCATTCCCGATGATGAAATAGACCAACCGTACATACTTTGAGACTAAGAACAAGGCTTGAACTCACCAAACCACCCTAAACCATTCTAAACCCTCCTAGAACAACCTTAAACCAACCAAAATGACCAAAATACCCTTCAAATCATCCAAAATTCTCTTCAAAACAAACCTAAGCCTACACCATCTTCTAGTACATTCAAAACCCTCTTTATTGATATATAATACGTCTCAATCCGTTTTGAAATGAGGGAGATGTTCCCATTTTACCGAAACGACTTGTTTTCCCGACCTTCTGAGGGTAAAATGGTCACACACTTGGATGTACAAATTATCTTGGGTTCAAACCACTTGGGTTAGAAATTACACTCGACAAGCTTTCCAACGCTTCAAACCACGCATAAAACGGAGTTCGGTAGCACACAGAGCAGCCCTGTGAAGTTTGGTCTGCAAGCCCTTTGAGCGCTCAAACCATACTTTGAGCGCTCAAACCACACATTGAGCGCTCAAACTTTGCACGCACCAGGAACTTTTCAAGGTATCTTTCAGCTGGTTTTCCACGTAAACTATGGGCTCCCCCTGGTTTCTAAGCTTCGTTTTCACGCCAAAATCCATCTAATAACATTCCCTCTCCAACTTGAATTGCAAATTACATTTTCCTCCAATTTTCTCTCTATATAAACCACCTTCCACCCATTGTTTAAGGACCCCCACTCCTTGGCTGGTCTCTTACACTCTCACACCCTTCATCAGACCAAAACCACTCTTTCTCATCCTTCAATCACGTTTTACACTCTCTCTCATCCATTTCCATCATCTTCAACCTCCAAAACACCCAAAAATCCCATCTTTAAGACCAAATACACATGGGTCTTTAAGATACCAACTGATCCTAACCTCTTTCTCACTCTAAAACTCCATAGTTAGCCCCTCTCTACTGTAATCATCCATCAATTGCAGCTCCATCATCCAAAATCAATTAAACCCACTTGATCATGCCAAAAATGGTCATCTAACCTTCAATACACCCTCATCCACTCAATCAATCATCCAATCAGCCCTACACTCACACTCCTCTGTCCAAAATACTTCATCTGTAGCCCATAAACACAGCCACTATCCATCCATTCATCAAACCACAAGTTCAAGCCTTGATCATAGTCGAAAAGGTAGAAAATCATGTGAAAAATCATGTTTTGGTCATCCTGAGGGAGACCAGTGGGTTCATGGAGGTCCTCTATACCTCTAATGGACTCACAAGGTCTTAAACATCCAAGAAAACAACTTTCCAAAACCCCAGCTTCAAACAGTTTGAGCGCTCAATGCCAGCACTGTGAGCGCTCAAACTGTTTGAGCATTCTTCATGTTTTTGTGGTTTCTAATCATCTCTTATGTTGGTACTGTCACTATTATGGCTGTTTGTTGGTTCATTTTTTTCCAAATCAATTTATTTTGCCTTTGATCATTGATCAATGAACCCCAAAAGCCATAAAAGTGATGTTTTATCATCATCAAGCCATGGATGATCCTATTTCATGGAGCAAACAGGTGTATCATTCTCTTTCAACAATGATCAAAAGTTCCAAGTTCATATCAACATCAAAGAATCACAGAAACCCACAACTCTTGAATGGGGCTTGAGCGCTCAATGCAAGGACTATGAGCGCTCAAGCCTTGCTCAGTTTTGGCACTTCAATCTTGTTTACTTCAGCTCTGCATCCTGTTTTCAGTTTATGTAGTGTGTGTGTGTTGTTTGGCTATGCCAACCTGATCTCTTCTCCCTCTCACTCTAATCATGCTTATGCATGGCCCAATGCTTACTCTCTACTTTTGTGGACACCTCAAGTTTATTTTATTCATATTGGTGAAGTTTCAATACTTTATGCATCATCATATATCACGTTGAACTGGTTTGTGGTCCAGATGAGGGCAGAATGCAACAGAAACACTCAAATCCAGGAGATGGCTTGAGCGCTCAATGCATCCTTTTGAGCGCTCAAACTGTCTTCTGGTCCAATCAATCATTCTCTCATTTCAGCTTGTTCTTGGCATTTTGAGTATTCTGCAAAGTTTTAAAGCATTGAGTCTTCATTCCTTCTATACTGTTAGCCTCATTTTGGTCCATGGATGAGTTTTAAACCCATGATTATGTGATAATGTCATTTTGTTTAGTGATTTAAATGCTATTTTTTGAGTAAACAATGGTGATTAAAACATGTTTTCATCAAATCAGAATCATTAGGAACATCAGAAGCATGAGTGAGTGAGAAGGCTTTAAGCGCTCGAGCACATCTATTGAGCGCTCAAACTGTTGTGGAGGATCAGATTGGTTTTGCTTCACAGTAACCTATGGTGTTATTTTGAGTTATTCTCTCACTGTTAATCATATTCTAACATTGTTACTTGCTATTTGATGCTTCTATTTGTTCATACTCGCATATCACCATCATTCATGTAGATTCACGGAGCACAAGCATACACTGTAGCTTATTGTTGTGTTTATCATCATTACGTGGTTCCCATCCCCCATTTTTCCGTACTTGTTCAAAGTTGAATTGCATACATTCATTACAATCCCACGAAAGCTAAGTAGAGACCAGTCTTCGAACCGGGCGAGGGGGGTGCCGTAAAACCCTTCCCCCCTCGTAACTGAGCTCCCGAACCTAAGATAGTATGGTGATGACGGGCCAGTAATCCTTATCCGTTGAATGAGGCACGAGTCAATCGAGTTCGGTTCCTCGGGGACAATCCGCTAAAACCCGGGTGACTCCGAATCGATCGATACCTCCGGAGGGGCATCCACAGGTTCCAAACTATTTTGAGAGGCTACTTTGAGAGAGAAAGCTAGGGTTCTTCATGTTCTTCGCGCATTCTTCAAATCAAAGCATGTCAATCATTACCATGTCCGGCTAAAACCCTTTTCTAGGGGGAGGATGAAGCTCTACGCCAAGTAACCATTCTATTTTGTGTAGGTTAGGGTTTTAATCGAATCGAATTATGTGTTCAGAACTTGGTTGCACAAGATCAATGAAATCATGGTTTTATTCTTCCAATCTGTTCCGTATTTGTACACCGGTTTTCAAATACCCGATCATATAATTGTTTTCAACGTTGTGTTTGGAGTTCTGAGATGGGCTATGCTTGTGAGACGAATCGTGCCGTTGGGCGGCGTGACACTGCACCAGTGAGACGGTCTGTGCCGTGGGATAGTTTATGCCTTTTAACAATCACAAATATTTTCTTGACGATTATCGATGGGGATTGCAAGCCCTAGCGATAATCCCTTGTGATTTGATTATTAACCTAATCTATATATGCAAGAGTCGTGGTTAAGTGGGTGGAGTTGATTCTAAACCCTAGATTATCTCTCCATCAGTTTAAATCATTTTTAATCATTGCGCTCTTTAGTTTAACAATTTCACAACCAATCAAACATCTTTTTACCGAATTAAATTAGAAGTTAATTGGAATTAATGCAACTCAGCCAATTTGTCTCCGTGGATCGACACTCGGACTTAACCGCTATTCTCTGGAATAAAAGTTAATACCTGGTTATTAATTTATTTATTTTGACTCGGTACGACACAGTCAAGAACCATCTTGTATATTAATTAGAGCTACCATAATTAACCAAATATAACATCTAATAGACTAATACTAAGGAGATTGCAATTTGTTGAAGCATTAATTTATAGACCAAAATTATTACCGTTTCAGAAAATCCATCCCATAACGAACAAAAATCCATGAACCAATGATAAAAACTAGTCTTCAAAAAACTACATACTAGAGTACTTAGAAACTAGCATGAACCTGTGCTATGCACGACACGGAGACATGAAATAAAATGATGTGTTTTTTCTTTTTGTGATGAGCTAAAAAATTGTATTTTTAACCGAAAAATGTATTGAATTACTCGATCACTTAAATGAAAAGAGTTTAACAATTCTTTTTATTATCATCTCCTCTTGATTCTAATTTCCCATGGTGATTCGATTCTAATTTCCCATGGTGATTGAATCATCTATAAAAAAAACATAAACCATGCATGTGATTGAATCGGCTATAAAACTATAATCTTTTTTTTAATGGAAATTATAATCCATATATGTGACTTTTCACAAAATAATTGAAGTCAACACCCTAGAGGGAAAATGTGCCACAATTTTTTATGATGCATGAATTGGAAAAAGGCAAAAAGTATCAATATAATAAGGAAGAGCAGTTTTTCAATCCCTTATAAATCCTAAGATTTTCATTTCTAATCTTATGGTTAAGAGAGTGTTTAGAGTTTCTATAAATCTACATCGTTTATTTTTGTTTCCAATAGTAGCTTAAGGAACGGCTAGGATTAATTGCCGAAGCACAGTAGAGATCACGACCACTTATTTTCTTTTTTAACATCTCTCTCTCTCTCTCTCTCGCTCTCTCTCTCATTCCACAATCTGCTCCACAATTCTTTCATGTTCGTTTGAATTTTGAAAATCATTTGTCCATTTTCTACAATTCTTCTCTTATTGACTCCCTAACCTATGTGTAACCCTCGCATTTCAATTGTGTTAGAATATTCCATAGTGATTCGCCTCACTCCCTAACCATGCCCGTGATATGCCCTGATGTGGGAGTTTAGAGGCTGTGTGTATTCATAGTGATATAAACATAGGTGAGGTTTCTATTTTGCTAATTATTAAAATTATACAAAAGAAATAATTTAATTTTTCTAATTTTAAATTTTAAATTTATATAAGCCTCATTTGGAAAGTTATATTTTTATAGCGAAAGTTATATTTGCCTGATCTTAGCAATTGAGATTTAGATAATTTGAATTTTGTCAAGTGATCCAATTTTGCAAGAATTAATTTTTTTTCCCAACCCATAGATAAATGATTTCCTCTTAATATTGTTATACTTTAATTTCAATATATACACAGATTACCTTCTATAATAAATTAAATAAGAATTGTCATAATATATTATGGCTCTCTATTAGTGAATTTACATTATTATTTTTAATTTCTCGTTGATAACTTATTGACTGAAATAGAATATAGAATCAAAGATTCTTTGTTTTGTTATTTAAGGCAAGATATATGGGTTTCAAGTTTAAATGAGATTCATAACAAATCTTTGATGCAGGTAATTAAGTCACGTGTTTCTCTCAAAACCCTAAATGACAAACCAATCAACTCATGCCACTTGTCGCTCCCTCGATCCTCCTCACGAAAAGTCATTCTGATCTCAACAGATCGTGCACATAGAGGCACCGCAGGCACAAGTGACTTCACACCCACCAGCAAACTCCTTATCTCAACAGATCGTGCACCGTTCGGCAGAACGTGAACTCGAACCTGTACCCAAACCCCAAGTACAACTAGCATCATCAAAACGCAATTTCTCCCACGCCCTGATCCGCTGGTCCATAGGCAACGTGATGTCGTGATCTCTCCTCAACCTCCTCCACTGCCTCGACTTCGTCGACTCGAATAACCAAAACAATACCTGGCACCAAGAAATGATGTCATCGAGAATAGGTTTCAAGGAAGTGCAAACTCGTGGAAATAGACGGTATGTCGTGCACTAGTCAGGTTTGATCCTTCTTAGGGATTCCCAGGGAAGAGAGGACGGGTGACAAGGTAGGCCCAGCGGCGTCGGAGAGTAGTGTTGCGTGGGGAACTAGGGTGGTTGCGGTGAAATCAATCTCGGGGTCATCGTGTGGTATGCGGCGAGGATGTACCAGTATGCGAACTGATTGATCATACGACAGAGGTCTTTTTTCGTAAAAGTATTTCTTTTCGATACAGTGCGAGTAATCTGTCGTTATTGACATTCTTGGAGGACGGAAGAGCTCGCTAGAAGAACTAGAAAATATAAACGTGGAATTGAAACTCAAGTGGAAATTACAGGAAGCTAAGATGTGTCTGTGCAATGATTCTTGATGGGCAAAATCCTTTATTTATAGGGTTAGTCACCGACACACAGTCCTAACTCCTAATTCGGAAAGAACATGGAAATCAAAAAAGTTTCCTAATTGGAATACTAGTGACTTGAGACCCAAGGAAGACGGAAATAGGTATTGCATGAGTCCGACTATGCGTATGGGTATACACATTTGGTGTACATTGAATGCACAAACACATTCCTAATTTCCTAATTGAAATTGGTTTGGGAAAGTATGCTGCCAACACCCTTAGACTATGGATATGGGTACACCATTTGTTGGATACCGATCGAATGCACAATGCATTGTGTGGGACTCATTTTGGGTTTCTATAGAAATAGTCTGAGCCGCTTAATTTATTTTAAAAATACTTCAAAGGACACTTTTAATAAATCGGCTTGATCGACTCTTCGCTAAATTTCCTGTCAAAAATCGAGCAAAGAACTGACAAATTTCAACCAAACTAATTTTCAACAAGGATCCTTTGAAAAAAAAAATACCTTTTAAACAAATTGAGCTATTTCGATTATTCGTATGAGACACCGAGGTGGGCTCTATACAACGTGGTGTGGATTTGGTGAAAAGTTTTATTGAAAGAGGAAACAACGCAATTGTGATTAGTTGCACTCTATGCACGTGATCTCTATTTGTTAAATCAAGAATTCTACTTAGGGCTATTGTAACGCCCCGAATTTCGGAAACGTTATTAAAACATTTTTCAAATAATTTATCTGATAAAAACTCATAAATTGATTAACAACATAAATTTTGTCTTATTACAACTAATTGAAATTTTGAATAAAGAGGTCTAACATAGAGTTACAACTTCGAATTAAAGCTTTTGAAAATAAACAGAGCATCTACGAAAAGAAAATCCAGGCTTCGTTTGATTCACTTTACAGAACAGCTTCCTCTTTGACTTGATACGGCTACTCTGCTCTGTCTTCTATACCTGGCGTACGAATACCAGGGTACGTAGTACCGTGAGCATAAAACGCTCAGTAGATATATCCTACACCTACTTAACCCACACGTATCTAGCACATAAGTATGGATAATGAACAAGATATATGGAACAAAAATTTCCATTTTATGCACATAAGCATGGATAATCAATAAGTTAAAAGAAATCAAAATCTTCACTTTATTACTATCCATCAACCTATGTGATAACTAAGATTTCATCCTCAGAAATCTTTCTTACCCTGTAACCTCCAGCGTAAGCCAACTAGTGTGATTCGACTCCCCCTTGTAGATTAAGGCCCGGATGAGAGCAAAGTTAGCTACTTGGGTCTCCCACCCGCAACCACACAAGGAATGAACAAAACTTCACCGGGTTGTGACACAAGCACACTGCCCCGGGTTGTGACGCAAGCACAATTCCACCCTTATAACCAAACCGTTCAGGAGCCAATCACCACCGTGCCTTACCTAGGGTTTCGTAATCTCAATATCCAGAATCCAGACCAATCATTTCTCCTCCAGGGCCTACAAAGGTCACCCTCACAACAGGGTTCGACCTGGTCACCCTTTTTACTCATCATTGTTTCTCATAATTGTTTTTCCATCATTACCTAATCATCGTCTACAATGAATTTCTCACGGTCCATAACCACCCCAGTGATCCTATTGTCCAATCTAAATTTTCACAAACAACTTTAATAGCAGTACAAGCAATTGTACGAAACTAAACCAATAATCCATATACACAATCAAGAATGATCAAGACAGTAATAAATAATACACACAAATTTGTAATTTCAATGTAAAATGTAACATAATCACTTCCTCAAAGAGAATAATCTAAATGCATTAACATCATGTAACTTGGCCTCCATATTCTTTGCTTCACAAATAAAATATAATTTATGGCTAAATGCCAAACCTTCTTGGCTGTTTATGAAAAATAAATAGATGTGATTTCTATTTAGTAGATTAAGAATCAAGGTGCACCCCTTCCAATTGTCAAACCCGTGCACCCCTTTGTCATAGCCACGTTTATGATATTTAGTAGAACACATGTAATGATACTCCTATGGACATGGTCGGCTAGTATGATGAATGTCCCAGTGAATTTATTCGCAATGAATGTGGCACAAATCTGGAAACTCTAAGGTCTTAAGTGTCATCAAACAAGTAATCCAATTCATAAATTTTGTTTTCGGAACATAAAATGCGGGACTGACTGTCCGAATAAAAGTTTCGGCAGCCATGGGTTTGCTCGCCGTTTTGAAGTTTCGAGCTACGGAGTTTCGTTCGTTACCCAACTAAACATTAAATTAACACATAAAAGGGTTCGGTAGGATAAACCTACCTTAAATCCCTCAGATTTAGCTAAAGTCAGAGTTGTTCGAGTGGGACACGGTGGCAACGAGCGGTGAAATTTCTTCTTCTCCGGAACTTCTTCTCCTTTAACTTTCTCTGTTCACCTCTTTCCTTTCTATCTCCCTTTCTCTTGTTTGCCAGTGTGTATAAAAAAAAATAGAAGAAGATGCAGGAGTTATAGGTGAAATGGGAGACAAGGGACTGTACTAGGGAGTAATTTAGGCATGGGTAGTGTTTAAGACACTACAGGATAGGTCTAGGGAAATGGATTTCAAGGATAACGTAGTGGAATGGAAAAAATAATACATTTTTGGATTATATAAAAATGTGTATACACCTGTATATAGATATCACGTATACATGTCCATATAATCGGGAATAGCTCATACAGACTCTCAGACGGGCACATATTGAACACAGACAAAATTCGTAAACATTCAAATTACATAAAATGAACTAATATTTTTATAAATCACAATTTATATATACATATATACATATATATATATATATATATATATATATATTTTGATACCACGTGTTCGGAAATTTGGATCTTCATAAATATACTCAATCGAAAATAGTTTAGTACATTATAAGTAAAATAGGATCGAAAATTGGGTCGTTACAGCTATGACTTTTGGACCAAGGTTCTCAAAGTGAATATGGGTTAGAGTATCGGTTTTTCTACTGGTATGGTATGTATCAGTACCTGTGAGATAGTGGATACCGTTTTGGATTTATTGCTATTAGTAGGAATGAAAATCTAATCCGCCCCGCCCTGCCCCAACCGAGGCGGGTATTTATTAAATTTTTCGGGTTTAGGGTCAAGGTAAGGGGAGAATTGAAAAACCCGACCAGGTTAGGGTAAGGCTAGGGCAGATATCACCCCACCCCAATACCCGCCTCGAAAATATTTTCCCTTACAACTAGAATCTCACATTGTATATCAATTATTTTTCATTTTTCTTATCTACCGTAGATGTTAGTTAAATTGAAGTATTTGTTATTTGTGCTTTGTAATTTTGGAAAAACATATTTTTTTTAACATTTAAAAAAGAGGGCGGGTCGGGTACGTAAACCCGTTACTCGGTAGGGGTGGCGTAGAGGGTACCCATCCATTACTCGATCGGTTAGGGGCGGGGGTGGGAATAGTTTTTCAGGTCAGGGTCGGAGTATATCAAAACCCGCTCCGCCACACCCCATTGCAATTCATGGTATTCTCCAACATTGAAGAATTTAGTATAACATATGTTTGTTGAAAAGAAAAATAAAAAGAAATATAAATATAAATATACTCTGGTACGGTCGATACCAATCCAGTATTGAAAAAGATAAATAAATTTAAAATTAATCCGGTGTTGTCTGTTATATATTTTCCAGTGTTGCCCAGTACGACTAGTGTCCGCCGATACTAACTGGTACCGACCGGAATTTAAGCCGGAATGAAATCCAATGCTCCATTCATTTGCCAAGAATATTACGCGAGAAAGTTAATCCTGAGAAAAGTTAAATTAAGTGAAGTAAAGGAAAGGGAATTTTATTTTCTTGTGACTGTTCACTTAGTAAATGATTTTTCTAGGAAAGTGTAATTGGCGGGAGCAAACTTTCCCACGACACATAATTCCTTCATTTTTGCAAGATGCATGCATTTTGAGGAAAAGTGAGTCCTAGTGGGAATTTTTTTTTATGGGTCCCATTATTTTCCTGGTAACTAAACACTCCAAAAGTTACGGAAGGGATTTATGTGCCGGTACATAAAAGTCGAGTTCATTCCTTTCGGGTCCAGCCCAATTCTAAAATGGGCAATTCTATTAACAACCGACTTTCGACTAACTGCAACCCACTAACATTTAACCAATGGTAGACAAAAATACCCTAGGTTAAAAAGACTTTTTTGTCCTTAAATGAGTGGGATGCATATAGCACAAACCAACTAAACACAACCAAACAATTATCTACACTTATCTACAACCCTCATCTTATCTTCCCCATTTTCATCCATCTGCCAGGAAAAAAAAAAAAACCAACGTGTTCTTCTTCTTCCTCCATACCTAGGGCCAACTCACCCACCATTATCATCTTCTCTTCTTCTACACCTCTCACCTCAAACCCTAAAATGCATTCACTCCCCTTTCCCTCAATGGAGAACCCAATGTAGTAATCTATGGAAGGTTCTTCCCCTTCCATTGACCCACTACTCTCATATTTTGAAATGGAAGAACACCAATGAGGCTCGAATTTTCGATTTCAAAAGGCACGGAGGTCGACAAGGAAATTTATGCGAAGGAAATGATGCTTTGGGAGGCAAAAGCACCACATAGATAAGACCCAGCTTTTAATTTTTCATTTTTGGTCGTTCGTTATTCGGATAACCAGTATTGAATTTTAACAATGTGTTCTGATTTTAAAGTTTGAAAGATGTACCTTAATTCAGATTCTAAAACATGAATGATATTGTTCGAAACTAGTAGATTTAATTTCCGCCGTATGCTTCATTTTTTAATCCGAATTTGTTTTAAATATTCATAAATTAAAATGTGAACTAAACCAATTACTTCAAGTTTTAAAATCCGAATATGGGAAAACATGGGATGTGTGGATTTACATCAATTCTTTATGTCCGGAACGTAGTAAAGAATTCAACTTTTAAAATTTGAATTTGTAACGTGGGTTCAATTATTAAAACTTGAATTTTTAATGTTGGTTGGTGTTTCCCACTGATGATGCCTTAAAAGAGTGGATAAAAAGTACCGGTAAACAACGCGGTTATGTCATTATCTTCGAAGCAGGAGTCCTTGTTGGTGGATATGTTAACAACTCTTGCTAAACCTAGACAAATCCTAAGTTCCATTAAACATGAAGATCCTAGCAATGCACCACAATCAAAACAGTCTACAATGTACGGGCGAAGCAAATGATATTTATACTTGTTGGTTTTGTAGATCATCAGCGGCTCCACTATTTCATATTTTGATTTATGTATTATGTGTTTCATTTCAAGTTTTAAGTTCTAAATTATTCGTTAAGATTCAATTCTTAACATTTGAACACTGGAGTGTAATTCATATTTTGAAAATTGAAATCGTTGGAAGGTAGTACACTTTTCTTTTTTATTTGAGATGCAACCCCCAACCATGCCATACATGACATGGTAATTCAACGTATAAATATTCAAATTTACAACTTGTTACAATATGTATTGGCATTACAAGAAGTTCACATTCTTTTTCAATCAAAAAAAAAGTTCACATTCTTTTGATAGTTACAAAGTGAAACATGTAAAAAAAAATAAGGGGTTCGTAGTTCCCACTTGTCCTTGACTTAGTGGTTATGCCCACCAAACTAGCTAGCATATTTGTTTTTTTTTTTTCTTTTCTCCAAGGGACTGCTCTTTTCTCCAAGGGACTGCTCTACTTCACAATTATAGCTAAATGACATGGCTCGTTTGCACATCAAAATTGGTATATTGTCCTCGGGTGTCTCCATAGGGAAATGATTTCCACATATGAAACCGCATAATGTTACTCAAGAGTATTTCCAGAATGCTAATGTCAATACGAGAAATCATAATGTCCTTTTAATCTTTGTACTATTCTCAAAGGTTAATAAAATTATTATTTTTGCC
This sequence comes from Vaccinium vitis-idaea, assembly GCA_963854785.1. Lineage (NCBI taxonomy): Eukaryota > Viridiplantae > Streptophyta > Magnoliopsida > Ericales > Ericaceae > Vaccinium > Vaccinium vitis-idaea. The sequence continues at coordinate 15,703,109 of OY978218.1, read as the reverse complement.
TTTCAAAAAAAAAAAATAATGTCAAAATTCAAACATATGTTGCTTAGATGGGTCATTCCAAACTTTCGGCTGGTCAATAGAAAGCAATCAATCCAAGAGAGAACAATCTTATTCGATATAGCAACAAAACCGGATAACCGAAAGGCATTTCCGTCACTTTAATGAAGATCTACACAAATCCCAACAATTTGATCGAGATGGTATGTGCCAAGTTCAACTCTTTTGCGGTTCTTTCCCATTGTACCTGAACACTTTCCATTGGAGGCAATGTCTGACATAAGAACACAAAATTCCCTTAATTTTGACTATCGTCGAAGTGAGTGAGACATATTTATCAAATAGTTGATGGGCAGTAAGTAAACAGATAGTAGAAAGATAACAAATTAGGCTTGAAGATGTTGTGGACTACAGAGGCTCCAGAAAAGGTATCCGCCTGGGGTATGTCCCTTGTACACTTGTACGCATCTTTTTTAAGATGCATGCAGCCTCCATTAATCCATATTTTTACACATGAGCTATGTGTTTTATTTCAAAATTTAAGTTCTGAATTATGCATTCAGTTTCATGTTTTAACATCTGAACAATGAAGTGTTATTCATAATCTGAAAATTGAAATCAGTGTCAGCGTGATAATCTTTTTTATTTCAGACGCAACCCCCAACCGTGCACACATGATATGGTAGGGCTTGATTTGTGAACCAAGGAAAAAAAATAATTAGTTCATCATTATTCGCCGTTTTTGTTCCAGTAATAGCGACAACTTACGAAATATTGAGACATCCTGACAGGGACGGAGCCATTGCTTGGCTATTGGGGGCCAAGGCCACCCCCCAATAGCAAATTTCCATTGAGTTTTTTTTTTTTTTACTACTTATTCAAATATCTTATGGATGGGCCACCCCTGCTTTAATATAGAACTCCACGGGCCAACAAATTTTGTCTTTTAGATTGAGTTTCCTCTGAGGTATTTTCAGTATTTTTGGTATTTTTAAACTACAAGTTGTCAAATTAATTGATGTATGTAGTCCAAAAATGCTAAAAATACCAATTACCCTATGAAAACATCACATGCGTGGTCCCTAAAAAAAAAAATTTAATCACCATTTTCAACTCCAGTATTGTTGTTTATGTTGCGGCCCCCCGGATATGAAATCCTGGCTCCGTCCCTGCATCCTGAGATCAAAACTTAGCAACCGCACGGATTTAGACTTCAAAAGAGAAATCTCTTATGAATCGCTAATCCAAGCGTGGAAGGCTTGCTTTCGACTAGACTGGTAAGAGAAATCTAGATGCACGTGACTGGACTGGTTAGGCATTGGAAGGAAAAGGAAATTGATGGGTCAGAGACAAGGAAGTGCCTTAAAATGTCACCATGTCACATGGTACTATGAGAGTGTTGAATATTTACTCATAAAAGACCACATTCGTCAATTCAGGGCCTTCTTCCAATGAAATCCAGGTGAGTGCGCACGTGTAGAAGCAGCACCCAAAGACTAAAGTTTTGAGTCAACAAAAAATGAAGAATTAAACAAAAGCAAGAATTAAACAAAATGAAATCAGTTCTAAGCATATGTTTTTTAACCTCCAGAAGACCAGAACACATCCAATCCATAAGAACATGGACTTTTTATACATTTATGTAACTTGGAGCCAAATCAACAAACAAAAAATGCCGAAACAATCTATTTTTTATTAGATATTTCCATTCATTTGAGTTCTGTTTTTCTTCGTTTGCAGTTTCCAACTGCATATGTCAACATTCACTCCCTCCTAGATAATGAAAAAAAGGTAAAAAAATGTGTCGTCTGAGCTAAATCCTTTCAAGTCCCTGTCTGAGCTATAAACCAGACTCAAAGCCTTGAACTCTTTGCATAAAAAGTTGGCGTGATTCTTTTATCCACCAAATCCACCATTATTCCCTGGAATTCATGACAAGATTCAGTTCAGCTGCAATTTCAAAGAACAAACACAAGTAAAAAGTTGGACCAAAAGCAATTTGCCCAAGCTAAAAAGGAAGATAGAATAATAGATAATGAATAACCTTCTAGTAAAGTCAAATTTGTATTGCAGGTCTTTGTACCATTATCAAGAAAAGGAAAGCTATTGTGGATCAGTCTGCCACAGTTTCTCGATACAGTTGAACACCTGCATCCATAAGAATGGCTAAAAACTTCAAGATAAGTACAATATCTATGTTGCCGATCACTAAGAAAGAAGCCCCTACACAAAGAGCTCAAATTTTGCAATGAGGAGAGAATGGTACTGCATGAATACCCCACTCGTTACAAAGTTCCCACTCCATTTCGACAAGATAAGAAAACCTTATACAAAAGCAGGAAGAAATTATTGCTCATGATCAGCGATCACAACCAGAACAAGAAAACAGTGGAAATCATAATATGCCTGACGAGCACCATGTCCAATTCGTATCTAGACTAAAACGAATAACTTGTACATAATATGAAGCTGAAAATAAGGGAAAGGATATTCGCAGTCAAACTTTGTACCTAAACAGCTATAGCACAAGAGAAGGAGCTATCCAGTAAATTTTGACGATGACATTCTCGCATTCAAACTCCCGTGGGATGTAGAACTACATGCTTCATAATCTATTTCCAGCTTCCCTCGGTTTATGGAGTCGGTAAATTACAAATATGGAATGCCGAAAAAAGTTGGTTTTTAATTTCTTAAAATAAGAAATGGCGTTTAATTTTTTACTCAAAACCAAAATTTTGAGTAAATCCTCTTAAAACTATCTCCACAGTCCAATCTTTGACTCAAATCTTTACCAAGTCAAGCAAGACTCAGATTTTTAATCAAACCAGAACAATAGAATACCAACAAAAGACACAAGAATCATATTAAACCAGTATCTTAGAACAATTCCTCGAATAAATTTCTACCTGATGAAACCCCGGTTCAAGTGTCAACTCCACTCCAAGCTCCCTCAAGGACGAAAAACCCATAGCATCACTCCCGTACAAGTGCAGATACCTCACCAAAAACGAGTCCAACACCCCAGCCAATACCCTAGCCAACAACGCACTAATCGCTGATGGTGGTGATGGCGGCCTGTGTGTGGGGGTGGGGGATTACAGATGGAGAAAGAGTGGGGTAATGGCTGATGGTGTTGATGGCAGTGTGTGGTGGTGTGCGCGGTATGTGTGTGCGGCTGGGAGGAGGAGAGAGGACGACGGTGGATGGAGGATGAGGAAGAGCAGACAACGAAGAGATGGGAGAGATATCTGGGTTACGTATTTTGGAGGAAGGGGATGGGTTTTTATTTATTTTATTTTTAGTGTTTAGATTAATAGGAGGGGTAGTTTGGGTAGTAAATAAATGTTAGGAAGAAGAGGGGAATAGAGGGGTAGATTGGGAAAGTTTTGGAAATTTGTTGGTTGTCTTTACTAAAAATTGGGTTAAAAGGTAGCAATTTCTGTTTTGAGTTTTTAGTGGGTTGCAATTAGCCGAAAATCGGTTGCGAATAGAATTGCCCATAATGCAAGCATCATTAATTTCGCACTTTGGCTTGTTCTTTGCAAGTAGACACCAAAACTCATTTGGGTGAAGAATATGGTGGGCTATTTCTACTAATTTAATTATGATGGCCAGCACTGAATGAATGCATGGACAGTTAGTTCATACAGATACAGTAAACAAGTTTTCAAATTCGGAAATCGCAGCCTGCTGATGTTGTGAATCCCACATGCATCGGATGACTGTGAAGCCGTTTGTCTCGAGTGTCGAACTACTGTTTCAAATTTACAAGGCCTTGACACATTTTATGTCCAGTCAACAACCTCAAATCTATTTATTACTAGATCAAAGTGGGGGAAAAAAAAAAGCATTTAAACTCCGAAGAAAGAATATCTGCAACCACACTCATTCTCAATTTATTCATTACATTGAGAATGGGTGTGATCGTCAAAAGATCGTCCAAATAAATCAACCACAAAGAGCCAAATGCTCTTATTAAAGAGAAAGCAGAACAACACAAACACCAATCCATCCAATTGCTAATTTGAGACAAACAATTTCAAGTCTTTCATTTTCAACATGTATATCGTAACAAAGAGTACAATATATTTCCTGGCAACAGACTCTACCACACACCACTACAGAAAAATGAAACTTACATACAAAGAGAAAAAGAGACCAATCTAAAATTAGATAAGGTTTCCTATGCACTCTAAGAAGTTAAGCTTTCTTCGGCGACTTGGCCTTGGATGGAGACTTGGGCTCCTTTGCTGCTGCTTTCTCACTTTTCTTGGGAAGAAGAATAGGGTTTATGTTGGGAAGCACCCCTCCATGAGCGATTGTCACGCCAGCAAGAAGCTTTCCGAGTTCCTCATCGTTCCTAATAGCCAGAAGCAAGTGTCTTGGTACAATCCTGTTCTTCTTGTTGTCTCTTGCAGCATTCCCAGCCAATTCCAAAACCTAACACAATCAAAGTTGCGCACCTCAACAATCATTATATGATAGTATTGACTAATTCGCTACATGCTGATTTTTGTCTTTATCAAAAAAAATTAACTTAAGATCATAATTTTTACTTTTTCAATTCCTATCGTCAAGAAAAACCAATAATTCCCAAAAGTTTGATGAAAGACTAACAAATACAAGAAAAATTTGAATAAAGACAAAAAAAATAAGCCAAGGGGCTTATTAAGCCAAAACACTTGGCACATTGAAGAATGATTGAAAAACCATCTAGAACTTTTTTTTTTTTTTATGTCTAGGCTAGCTTGCACGCATCCCGACTAATTCTGAAGCCCTAGAGGTAAAAGACCAAGCATAACCCCAATGGCCCAAAAGTTACTGGCAAGGGGAAGACCTTCTAGAACCATTGGTGCTATAAATAATTTTGCCTTGACACATTGTTTGGTTCAATAATTTCATAATTTGTCGAAGGGAAGGAAAATGAAGCAAGAGAAGATAAATTCTTTTTCCTTTTCCTTTTCCTTTTCCTTTTCCCTCTTGTTTGGCTGCGTTTGAAATAAAATGATTAGGCATAACTAAACTAAACCAACTAAACTAAACCAAACTGAGCCTTAAGTCCCAATTAATTGAGGTCGGCTACATGAATCCTGTTTTTATATCAAGAGCTACATGTTTTCTCGTAATCATATTAGGATTCATATATAGTAATAAAAATCTAACAGGTTTTTTACGTGCTAGTTATCATAAACAAAATAATTAGGCATAGCACAAAGGAACCCATTTCTGGTCTGGTAACTCATTCTTCAAAAACCCTAAATAGCAATCACAAGTAGATCCAATGCTACAACCCAAAAACTCAAAACAAAAACCTCAAACAATATTTCAATCAACTTCAATTCAATCGAAACAAATAGAAAAAACCGAACAATTAAACACCACAGCCTAAGCACATTCACAAAAATACAAGACAAAATCCAACACAAAGACCCTAAATAAACACTACTATATCAATCGAGAGAGAGAGAGAGAGAGTAAACCTCAGCAGCGAGATATTCAAGTACGGCGGCGAGGTAAACCGGAGCACCGGTTCCAACACGCTGAGCATAACGGCCTTTCTTCAAGTACCTGCCGATCCTCCCGACCGGAAACTGTAAACCGGCTTTGACGGACCGGGAAACGGGTTTCTTCTTCGGACCGCCGCCCCTTCTTCCAGCGGCACCTTTCTTGGCCTTTCCACCAGTCTCCATTTTTTTCTCAGGTTTTCAGGCAGAAAAGACGACTTTCTCGGGAAACAAACAGCAGAGAGTTTTTTTTTTGGGTCCGAACGAAGGGTAGGGATTGGCGCGTGAGTGTAGAGCTAAATAGTAGCACAGCTGGTTGGGTTGTGGAGTTGATCGTGGGTGGTTGTGGCCGTTGGATTGGAATTTGATTGACGATTGTGAGTGAATCAGCTTCGATCCTTGTGCTCGGAGATTTGCCAATAAGGCATTGACACATCACGCAACTTGAATAAAAATCCATAAATTTACACATGAAAGTCCCATAAACACGTGAACTTAGCTTTATTTCAATTGGACACCTAAACCTGAACAAATCACCTATTATTAAATTGGGCACCTGGTGTCAATTTCCCTCCATTTGCTAATAGAGAAATTGCACACATGAATGTTTGGATGCTTAGCTGGCATTTTAGTCGCTGAGATGGCAACTCTGTGTGTGTGTGTGTGTGTGTGTGTGTTTCCATCAACCTATAAAATCCTCATATATTGCCCACAAACGGAGCCAAACATCACCATTCCCGATAACTAAAACATCAACCATTTTCCACTTCCAAAGCATCAGACCGTTGCAAAAACAAACACAGAGACCAAAATGTCATTGGATTCGCTACCCACACAAAATCGCATCAAGTGAGGGGTATTGGAGCACAACATGCCATCGCTACAAAGACCCACGACGGCACCACCACCCATCCTCACCGCCATTCAGGCTTTTACTCATTTTTCGGTCGCCATGCACAGCAGAACATGGATGAATGTGTGGGGAACTTTTACATTTTTGTTGAATACTCAAGCACCTAGGTTCCTGGTGCTATAGGTGGGTTTGGGTTTGGGTTTGGGTTTGGGTTTGGGTTTGGGTTTGGGTTTGGGTTTGGGTTTGGTTTTGGACTTGGACTTGTGCTTTGGTTTGAGGATATGGGCTTAGGATTGGAAGGGCTGTGTGGCCTTTTCCAGAGATATTTGCCGGATCTTGCCATTTCCACTCTAGGGAATGGTCAAAGATTTTTGTTAGTGTTAATTGTAGGAATAAATAATGCGGAAAAAAATATTGTAGAATTTTGGTATTAGTAACTAGGAAAAATTAAAAACATAGATTAACAGAACAAGAATGATAATTCCCTCCTTTGTTTCTAACTAATCCTAAACCTATTATCCTCATCCCATTACAACAATCAAACTATAAAAACAAGAAGGGAATATTTCAAAAAAATTAAAAATAAAAATTCCAAACTTTGACCTGAATGTCTCATAGACCCCCAAACTTTAATAAACTTCAACTGTACTCTCAAACTTTGTTTCCGTTATTCAATTAATCCCCTACCATCCCAATCTATCAAATGACACAAGATTTGCTGAGTTGGACTTAGATGGTAAGGAGAAAATGTAAGTCCCTGTTAAAATTGGGGGAAATTTCAAAATACCCCCCAAACTTTGACCTCAATATCAAATATACTCTTAAACTCAATGAAACTTCACGCGTACTCCCAAACTTCGCTTCTGTTATTCAATCCTACTCCTGCCATCTGAATCTGTTAGCTCACTAACGAAAAATGACGAGTTGAAGCTCAACGGAGTGTAAAAAATGCTAGTGGGGCATAACCGCCCCAAAATGACGTAGTTTTGGGCAGCCCAGGGGAAAAAAGCCCCCAAAAAAACCCTAAAAATCAACCACTCTTTCTCCTCCCCTCGTCTCTATCTCCCTCAAAAACCCACCTCCCTCCTCCAATAGCGAATCAACCCTCCTCTTCCACTACTTCGCTACTGCCGCCGACCGATTTCTCCCCACATGCTTACACACCCCTCTCAGCCCCGCCAGTAACAACTACAATTGTTTCACAATCTTCCCCTCGCTCACCGCCGCCGCTGGGGACCGATTTACGTTTTTAATAGAGGGGGATTGATTTAGATTTTCAGCTTCAGTTGGAAACCCAGTCAATGGTTTATCGGCTTCATTTTGGGGGGAGAGAGACAAATTTTGTATTTTTGTTTATTTCTGCCTTTTTTTCTTCCTGTGTTTTTTTTTTTTTTGGGCCGTCCCGAAACTACGTCGTTTTGGGGCAGTTGTGCTCCGCTAACATTTTTTTATCCTCTTTTAACCTCCAACTCATCATTTTCCATTACTGAGATAACAGATTCAAACGGCAAGAGTAGGATTGAATAACAGAAGCAAAGTTTGGGAGTACTTGTGAAGTTTCATTTAGTTTTGGAGTATATTTAATATTGAGGTCAAAGTTTGAGGAGTATTTTGAAATTTTTCCTTAAAATTGCAGGGTGGGATAATTTTGACTAATTTCCTCCATCTCTCTCTCACATCCCCTCTCTCTCTCTCCAACTCCCAGTGCCCCTCACCCACCACACAAACTCCCCCTGAAAAAATCATCCAAAACAAACCCACAAAACAAAACTTTCAACCTCCCCAATGAGCAATGTTTCCTTCAAAGTAAGCAAGAAATAACCATATCAAATAGTTCAGAAATAAGTCCAACAATGAAAGTATACAGTTTTCGTAATAATAAAGAAACACAAATTGCGCCAATGAGCAATTTGAGGCACCAAATCCATGAACAAGGAGAAGAAGAAGTTTATTGGAATCATGCAATGATAAGTAATTGATGGTGTGTCCTCTCCATTCTCACTTTCTGTACACCTCGTTTATCTCTCTGCTTTCCTAACCCCAAGTTGCTGCTGTTGCTGGTTTCGCTGTTGCTGCTGGTTTCGTTGTTGTCAATGCTCGAGGAGGACACCGTAGAACCAAAGGAGGAAGTTGCATGAGCAGAAACGGATGGGGCCTCAAGCTCATCGTTATTTGTGAAACAAAGCAGCATCATTATTAGAGAAATCAACGATTCTAGTGAGGGAACTTACTGATGATTACTCCGGCTTATTACGTTGTTGGTAATTGGGAGAGGAGAGGATGAGAATGTGGAGGGGGAGGAAGGGGGTAGTCATGTGGGATAAGATTAGGGAATTGGAGAAAGTAAGGTTAGGTTTGGGGGAGGAGAGATGGACAAAGAGGAAGAAGAAGAAGAAAATAGGGTGATTTCTCTAAAAAAAAAAAGGGTGAGGTGTTGTATTTTCCTCTTAATCCACCCTCTTATCAGCAAGATAATGAAGTTGTTAGTCTATGTCAGCACAATCTGTTATCAATTCCATGGGTTAAGATGGCAGGGGTTTAATTGAATAATGGAAGCAAAGTTTGGGAGCACAATTGAAGTTTATTAAAGTTGGGGGTCTATGAGACATGGAGGTCAAAGTTTTAGGGGGTTTTTTTTTTTTTTGAAATTTTCCCATACAAGAACCACTTTTCCCCATCACTTTCTTCTTTTCCCCATCCATCTTCCATCAGACCAATCTCTTCCCATGTTTTACCAAAAATGGCAAGGCCTTTTAACCAGCCAATTAGAGAGCCAAAAAACTAAGGGTGACTTTCCTATAACCCTTGGGCCATAATCCACCACCGAATCCAATGGTCTAAGCTTATTTGACCAAATCAAAAGAGCAAAATAAAATACATGTTCATCTACCGAAAATATACATTTCACTAGATGGTCAAATGACTCCTTTCATGCATGCTTTCAATATATGCTACACATCCCATGCACTCCACTTCATGCTCCTTGACAAGTATCTAAAAATGATAGGGTGAGCTACACTAGCTCAGTAAGGAAAACCCTCTACTATCGCTATATGTAAATGGAATGTAATGAGCACATGGATATAATGATGTACAATACAAGAAATGAATAAGTAATTTCAACTCATGATCAAATAAAAATTTAAATGTCCACATACTCCTAAGTCTTCTCTTCGTCAATGAAAATCCTTTTTAAAAGTTGTTATGTCTGCATAACGTTTTTCACCATAAACCCTTTTTCATCAAATCCAGTGTGCCAACAAACATCTCATGACTAACTCGATAACAAGAACTTTCTTCACATCATTAGCAAATAAACAATTCTTCCATCATCCCTTTATCACAATAATATCATTTCATATTCTCATAATTATACTCAAAATTTTAGCACCCGTATTCCCTTGCCAAGATTCACAGGCGTTGATATCCCTACCAGGATTCACAGGCCCTGCTACCTATGCCCAGGGGTACACGGAATGGTGGCCCTAGTAATCCGAGTTTCACGGGCCTCGTTAACCCATGCAGAACAACACACATAATGGTGGTGCTAGTAATACCTTTCCAAATAACTTTATTAACATACTACACCATTTCTCACAATATTCAATGTTCACTTTCATTATATCGAGACATCCCATTGGTTCCACATAAATTATCTCCGTATATCACGTAAATATTTATAAACAAGGTGTTCTTACCCCTCACACAAACTCACCAAGTATTGACCACATAACTTTAGAAATAGTTATATGCGTCACATACTTCTTATAATCAATAACACACGTTGATGAATCCGTCAAATGAGCATTAAAGATTCTCAAGGTGAAGTATCATGTGTCCCTCAGGTGTCCTTTCTAAAGCATAACTCTTTCCATTCAAAATCCGTTTTTCATTATCATGTGTCAATTGTATGAGAGTGGCATGACTATCACTGTACTCAAAGGATAACTAACAAATATGAGTAGTGGTCATGAGATAGGCACCATGATCAAGTAAATAAGCTTAAACAATAGTTGTTTCAAGATCACGGTCAAACAAAGGTTCAAAGAGGTTTAAAGCAAAAATCCAGTTTTAGACACTTGAGGTATGGATACCAATTGGTTATAAGACGGGACAGAACACAAAGTATCGATACCAATTTAAATTGATATCTATACCTAAAGTGTCTAGAGCAAGATTTTGATAGATTTTCAAAAGTGTGGGGGATCTCAACCCAAGCAATAAGAACATGAAATTACTCAAGGAGTTGCATCAAGATACTACATAAACACATAGAGGGAGTAGAAATGAACCCCTACCTCAAAGAATTAGTTCCAATCAAGATCCAAATACAAAGTAGTTCCAAACTAAAACCCACCAAGTTTTTCGACTTCCCCGAGCTCCTACATGTGAATCCCGAGCTCTTATGGTGTAGATACAAAGTATTTAGGGTAAAACTAAAAGGGTTTGAGTGGATTTTGAGGGTTTTGTGAGGATTTAGGTGAGAGGGTTGGAGAAAACATGAGAGAGGAGAGAGAGAGAGGGGAGCCAGCTGTGGAGAGGAGGGCAAGGGATGGGAGGAAAAAATGATTTTCTCTCTCTAACTCTCCTTTATATAGTGTCACTACACACACCCCTCCAAGTTCTAAAGTGTTTTAATTAAGACCCAAACCAAACTAAATATTTCATTGACCCATGCTCCAACTCTTAAATGTAATTTCACGAAATCCCCAATTTAATTCAAAAAGTTTTTCGTAAAATTTTGGGTCTTTACACCTATATCTACCACTCCCTTAAAATTTTCACACTTCCTCATTCCGTCCACTGCAATGAGAGGTTCACTATTTGGTACTAGATCTTTGGAGGCACCCAAAAGCTTTTGGTCAAAAGAATGTGAAAAGATAGTGGTCCAGTGAATGGAGACATGTGTGTAATTAACATCATGTACAGTACATGTACATGTACAGTCATTTGCGTGTCGATTTCTTGTCCACACAACGGGCCCAAGAATAATTTGCGCGTCAGAGTGAGAGCCGCGTGAGAAATGCATGCATCTTTGTCAATTCTTGGACCTTAGAATCTAACAAAAATGTACTAATGTCCTCCTCATCATATGGAAACTTAGGCTGGGTTAAATGCCTTGTTGGGTCCCTTCTTTTGGACCTTAGCCCAATTGTCTGTTTCCAAACTTCTATCTACTTTTGATGTACTATTCCCTACCATAATCTCCAAACATTTCAACTTAGATAGTTTAAATACTAGAGTTATCACAGCAATATTTGATTCTTATGAAAACATCTCATTGGTTCTTCATAGTTAATGTTAAACCAAATGAGATCATACACACAAAAATGACTCTTTATTAATTATCCTTTACCTAATCACATAATCTCCCTAGATCATATAATTTGGACCTTTAGTATCGAGATTTTACAATACGACTTTTGAGTGCTGGCATAGGATTATACAATACGGCTTTTGAGTGCTGGCATAGGATAAATCCTACCTTTCAACCCCAGATACCTTCTTCTGGTTTATTTTGTGTTCAGTTTTCCAATCATTTTGCACAGACAACATTTTGAGGACCTTTTACCTATGGCAATTCTAAGGCTTTTGTTACTTCTATGTGTGACACTAAGGTCTTTAGTTTTCCTTATCATGTTTTATACTTATAGGTATAATTAAATCATAGATATTAAACTATTCTTACATGTTATCCATGTGTTATGTGACATACATATGCTATGTTTGCATTATACGTGTATGATTTATGTGTTAGATGTCAAAATTCCAAGGATAATAAATAGGGACTTGTAAATAAGGTTATGGGTCGATGTGAAAATTGTTGTTAGGTCTCCATTTGATGAGAATGTTATGTTAGAGTTTTATTAATAATTGTACCACTCTCATTATGGGATATTCCCACACTTAAAAAAGAGAAAAATCTGCCTTCTACTCTCGTTGCCCCATAATGTTGTTTCTCTCTCTCAAGAAATTTATAAGTCTCGATCATTTTCTATTTCTCCGGCTTCCACCTAAGGATCAACCAAGTTCCTAGACCTAGATTGCTTGTCAAATCAACCTCTCATCCAAATATTTGAAGCTCTCAATCAATGATTTAAACGTATAAGTGGTGAGTTTTTTTTTTTTTTTTTTTGCGTATTGAATTGAATCTTGAAATATGCGCATATAAACATGTAGATTTTCAATTGCATATTTTATAATAAGGTACTTTGATTCAAAATCATGAAATCATATTGGCTACAAGACGTATTTGTTAAGTAATTGATTTCGGTAAAGAAAGATAACGAAAACTCTAGTTATGTTGGAAGGAATTTGAAGAAAATTTGTGCAAAGAATAACTTGATTTCATATCCTACAATCATAATTTTTAAGACATAGTTAAACATCTCCTAATTTTACAATATTCTTATGGGAGATTCCTCTACGAGTCCATAGAGACCCAAAATTGGCTTTGCATATGTTTAAGCCCCACCTTGGACGAATCTCGATGATGAAATGGTTCATTATGCTTTGATGTGGTATAAAAAGTCTTGTAAACTATATGAAACTTTTAAGGAATAAATGATTGCCTTAGAATCAAGCAGGGAAGTGCCGAATGACGTTAAGAAATTGGAAACTTGACTTTGGTTTAAATTAACGAAAATTTAATTACTTTCCATTCAACGTTTGAAAATTGGATAGATACCATTTTAGGGACCACTGGGAAAAGATTTTCCGTATTGGTTTGCAGAGCACTTCATGGGAAATAATCATTGAATAGGCATGGTTGCCATTAGCACATACATACAATAGTTTTCATTTTCACATGTTATCTCTCTCTCTCTCTTCGGTGAAAGCAAGGAAAATGAGTGATGGGAGTTATTAGTCACATGGGTGGACAAGTCCTACTTGAGTGTAGGTTAGCAGGATTATACATGCATGTATAGCTATGATTTAGATGACAAAAAAATGAAATAAAATAAATAACTAATAAGTTAGTTTAAGTAATAAACTACATCGAAAGTGACTTAGTATAGGTTGAAATAAGTCAACATAGATTATAAGGTATAATTTGTCTAATCGAAAGAAATTAAACGAATAAGTAGTTTTAAAAAAAAATGTCCCAAATTTTTTATTTAAAAATTTGGGATATTACAACATTGCTGCTTTTTACTCCGTCTCACTACAACAAAAGAGGGTATTTCCCTCATTTCCTTTCCCGCATTTCCAATAAACCCCGCTAAAAGTCAACTTTTGCTAATAAATAGGGACTTGTAAATAAGGTTATGGGTCAATTTGAAAATTGTTGTTAGGTCTCCAATTGATGAGAATGTTATGTTAGAGTTTTATTAATAATTGTACCACTCTCATTATGGGATATTCCCACACTTAAAAAAGAGAGAAAAAAGAGAGAAAAATCTGCCTTCTACTCTCATTGCCCCATAATGTTGTTTCTCTCTCTCAAGAAATTTATAAGTCTCGATCATTTTCTATTTCTCCGGCTTCCACCTAAGGATCAACCAAGTTCCTAGAGATAGATTGCCTGTCAAATCAACCTCTCATCCAAATATTTGAAGCTCTCAATCAATGATTTAAACGTATCAGTGGTGAGTTTTTTTTTTTTTTTTTTTGCGTATTGAATTGAATCTTGAAATATGCGCATATGAACATGTAGATTTTCAATTGCATATTTTATAATAAGGTACTTTGATTCAAAATCATGAAATCATATTGGCTACAAGACGTATTTGTTAAGTTATTGATTTCGGTAAAGAAAGATAACGAAAACTCTAGTTATGTTGGAAGGAATTTGAAGAAAATCTGTGCAAAGAATAACTTGATTTCATATCCTACAATCATAATTTTTAAGACATAGTTAAACATCTCCTAATTTTACGATATTCTTATGGGATATTCCTCTACGAGTCCATAGAGACCCAAAATTGGCTTTGCATATGTTTAAGCCCCACCTTGGACGAATCTCGATGATGAAATGGTTCATTATGCTTTGATATGGTATAAAAAGTCTTGTAAACTATATGAAACTTTTAAGGAATAAATGATTGCCTTAGAATCAAATAGGGAATTGCCGAATGACATTATAAATTGGAAACTTGACTTTGGTTTAAATTAATGAAATTTAATTACTTTCCATTCATCGTTTGAAAATTGGATAGATACCATTTTTACTTTCCATTTAACGTTAAAAATTAGATGTCGTCATTTTATTTTCCATTCAACTTTGAAAATTAGATTTTATCATGCTACTTTTCATTCAACTTAGAAAAATTGAATATTATTATTTTATTTTCCATTCAACTTTGGAAATGCATGTTTGTCCCCATTTTACATTCCATTCAACTTTGATAATGGAATACTTACCATTTTCTTTGCCAGTTCTAATTACCACTAGTTTTGAAACTTTTAATGAATACATGATTGGCTTAGAATTAGGGAGGGAAGTACCAAATGACACTAAGAAATTGGTAGACTTGACTTTGGTTTAAATTTAAAAAAAAAAATAGTAACTTCTCATTCAACATTTAAAAATTGGATAGATACCATTTTTGCTTTCCATTCAGCTTAGAAAATTGGATGTCGTCATTTTATTTTCCATTCCACTTTGAAAATTAGATGTCATCACGTTACTTCCATTCAACTTAGAAAATTGGATATCATTATTTTACTTTCCATTCAACTTTGGAAATACATGTTTGTCCCCATTTTACTTTCCATTCAACTTTGATAATGAAATACTTAGCATTTTCTTTGCTAATTCTAATTTCAACTAGTTTTATAACTTTTAAGGAATAATTGATTGCCTTAGAATTAGGAAGGGAAGTGCCGAATGACACTAAGAAATTGGTAGACCTGACTTTGGTTTAAATTAATGAAATTTAGTTACTTTCCATTTGACTTAAAAAAAAATTGGATGTCATCATTTTATTTTCCATTTAGCTTTAAAAATTAGATTTTATCATGTTACTTTCCATTCAACTTAGAAAAATTGAATGTCATTATTTGATTTTTTATTCAACTTTGAAAATACATGTTTGTCTCAATTTTACCTTCTATTCAACTTTGATAATAGAATACTTACCATTTTCCTTGCCAGTTAATTACCACTAGTTTTGGAATTTTTAAGGAATAAATGATTTCCTTAGAAGTAGTGAGGGAAGTGCCGAAACACCCCCTGCGTCTCATTACTTAATCCAGCTAACTGAGGGGGTGTTCCACTAACCCAGTTTTTTGAAAAAACTGGTTTTTCACGATTTTTATGTGATGTGTTGTGAGAAAATGACCTATCTCGGTGTTTGGAAAAAATAGTTTTTTGTTAGTGGAACACTCCATGAGTTGGTCCCAAACCCAGAATTAGTTGTGGGTCCGAGATTACTCATTCGGGCCCAAACCTCATACCCCTTGTAATGCCTCATCCAAACGGGTCGTAAGTATGGATGTGAGAAATGGATGTCTTGTCTTTTCATAATTATATTGATGTTTTCCTATAAAAGTCGACCAAACATAGTTTTGGAAATCATATCCTTTTTTGTTATAGTCAAAACTAATTTTTAAGGAAACACAAGTACGGGCTTTTGGTTAGCATCACTGGCATCGTGTCATGTCGTGTCATATTTTGTTAACGAATCGACACAAATATTCAACAGTTATCTTTTTTCTCATTGAGTTATGCGAGTCTAAATCGTATACATGAAATTTAATTTTTGTGGTAGAAGATTGTGGTCGACTCAAACTCTCTAACTTCATACCGACCAAGGACTGGATGCACAAAATCATGGAACCAAGGAAGTGAGAAATGTGTGGCCCATTATGTTATTTATTATCTCAAATAATCTCTGCCAACACACTATATAAATATAATAGCTCCAGGCATGTGCATTGCACGTGTTTCGACATAGCGTATAAATCCCAATGGTTGTTATTTGGAAATTAGACATACACAAACATCTATTGCCTCTAACAGCAAAGTGAGTATATGAAATGATCGATGCGAACAAAATGAGGTGATGAAGCGGCTAGCGGTCATTAAAATACAAAACTCTATGTAAAAATAACTTGCAGATCAATCGCATTGATTCTGATTTTCTTAATATATCAATATAGTCGTTGCCCATTAACTAATTAGCTATCCATCAATCTAGTGCATCAAGTTGCCTATTCTATTATGGAAGTAAGAAAATCAAATTTACAAGTAGAATTATTTGTTTAGAAAGCCAAGGGGAATCCACATTAAATTGCTTGAACTACTCACAAATCATTTACTTCTATGTCGAGATTCGCTAATGCCTTTGTAAGTCAATCCCAGACTTCTTCTTCTTCATGTTTCTCACTGGTAACTTTGGGTTTATCTTCACTGTCCACTTCCACAAAAACTCGATCATGACTTTTGTACATATACTCATACAAGTATCAAACAACCTTGATGAGGGAGATATTGTGATATACATATTATAGGAGCAACAAACAATATAACATCACGTTCATATTGGTCTTTGTAGTGCAAAATAAATCGTGGAATGCGACGTGTTTTCTGAAATAGTTACCGTGATTGTCTTGTAGGAAAAATCCAGCTATATGGCGAGTTGCGTTATACGTCTGTAATATTACTCACAGTGTAGAATTGGGATAACAAGAGACAAAATACAACTTAAAGGTGTAAATGTTAGTTCTGGTAGACTCTTCATTTGGACATTTTATCGAACACCTAGGCTACACAACGGACTATTTGAAGCCAAAGTCGTTACACCTTTTGAACTCTTTCACCTCAAACATTCACAGGAGTATAACATAGATAATAGATGCCCTTTGTTATTGTATACAAAGGAAGCCTGATTATTGTGTCATCATATTTTCGAATCTTGACTGCTCTATTATTTTATGTCAACAAAATTTATTCCATCGTAACTGAAGAACATAATCCATAGGATTCTAATTCCCAACCACAATGGATAGAGATAAGAACAGTGAAACTAAATCAAACTACTTCTACTTGGACATTAGGCAAAACACCTGCCGTACCAGTTGATTATTGGAGACACGGCTGGGGGAAACACTCTCTTGTGTCCCAAACTCATGGCCAACTGCAATCCCGTCAACCTCCTGAAATTAGAAAATAATATTAGTACTATAAGTCCATATTAACTTGCAACCAACAATCATAAAGAACTTATACATTGGCTTTTTCCTTGGACAATGTCTTCTTTTTGTTACTTTTTTCTTCTTAACAACTTTTTCCAGAATACATTACTTCCTTTTGCATGGCGGTCTCCCTTTTTGTTGAAGACCTTCCAGGTCAAGTATGTTTGTGCTCTGTTTGGAAGGTATAACCCCATCTCCAAATGAAAAGGAATCATTACAAGGACCAAAAACCGTATTATATTCACAAACAACCGCATTATTTCCACAAACCATGTCCCTCAACTCTTCTTTAAGCTCACGTATCCTTGTCATCACCATATCATACCTCTTTTCCTTCGAACACATACACTTAAGTCTCCCAACAAATTCATTATTGAACTCTTGAACCTTCTTATTCTTTATTGATGGGATGTAAGTGTTCCAACTTTTCACATCTTCTTGCCTTTCATTTTTCGCCTTTCTCGCCAATGCATTGTCATATCGCACACTGTTCACGTGGGCCCCACATGGGGCCCACCCACTTTACCCCGAAATAATAAATAAATAAATAACCAAAATTTTGAAATCCCCAAATCGTCTAGGTTTCATTTCCATTTTCGCGGGCACCCAAAGCTTTCTCTTCGTCTGAGAGAGAGAGAGAAGAGAGGAAGAGAAGATCGCGACCCACCCTCGACTGCCCTTCACTGACGACTCAACTCCGGCTTCACTCCACCACAACGATGCCCAATCGACACACTCTCGACGCCATATGGCGACCCGCCCTCGACTAATAGAAGAAGAAGAGACTAGTCCACCACCAGTCGACAACAGCCATTTGAAGAAATCATACGACTCAAGATCGTCCATTGCAACCAAGGTCTCTCTCTCTCTCTCTCTCTCTCTCTCTCTCTCTCTCTCTCTCTCTCTCTTCTCTCTCTCTCTCTCTCTCTCAATTTGTGATTAGAGATTATTTCAAAAGGATTAGGGTTCCAATTTGTACAGATTAGGTTCTTTGATCTTGATTCCATATTCAAAAACCCTAATTTGAGTAGGCATTTTGCCAATAACTGCTGGAGATGCTCTCGTCTGGGTAGGCATTCAAAAACCCCAATAATCGTTCAGTTTCAAAAACCCTCAAGACTCCATTTTTTCCCTTTTTCGAAGATCTTTTTAGCCACTGCAAACCCCTTTTCTTTCGCAAATTTTGAGTAATACAAATAAGCATCGCTGGGGCTGTCGAATTCCATTCCCATCTTCGGTTCCTCAACTGTATCTTCAGAATTCTCAATTGTCACTTTACCATCACCTAACAACTTTATTGGAGAACCTTTCGTAACCTCTTTTTCTTCTACGTTGTCTCCACTCCATACCTCTTCCACTTCTTCGTCCCTTTCAATTTGGGAAGATATAGAACACATCACCGATGGTGGTGATGGTAACTGAAACATCACCTGCAGATTAAAAATAAACAAGAACAAGTGAGTATAATACACGTACTATAGCAGGTAACAAAACACTAAAAATCCCAGGCTACAAGTACTATAGCAGATAACAAAACAATCCCAGATGTTCATTAAAAATAAACAAGAACAAGTGACACATACAAGTACTATAGCAGGTAACAAAACAATCCCAGGCTGCAAGTCACAGTTTTATGGAATCTGTTGGAACCATGTTAATCTTGTCAACACTAAAAAGCATTGCCCTAAAAAATATCATTGGTTGGTTTCCCTCCCAAGAATGAACCAAAACAAGAACAATCAAGCAAGTCATCCGGGCGTTCTTCACACACATATCCAAGTCAGTGCCAAAAAAACGAAGTCCACTGACTTCCAAATGCTTGTGACCAATTTGAAAATTTTGGACTGAATTATCTTTGAAGAAAGACCAAAAAAAATAAAATCGAGATCTTATCATCCTTCTAAACCATACTAGAAAGTGACAGATACACTCCTTCATTCATTGGGTTATCTACAGCCATGTTTGCATCAAAATAGGGAGATTTGATTAATCAAAGTCAATAGGTGAGATGTCTTGTTGCACATTGGTTGAGATGATAATAGTGTAATATCATGCAATAATTGTGAAATTAGTTGTCAAACTAAGAACATAATGCATACAACGCCTATATAATTCTAATCCCAGAGACTTTTGTGACCAATTTTGGGGAACTTTCAAGGAAATGCTAAATATAATACCCTCATCAGAAAAAAGGAAAAACAGTTATAAGAGAGAGAGAGAGAGAGAGAGAGAGAGAGACCTTGGTTGCAATGGACGATCTTTAGTCGTACGATTTCTTCGAGTGGCCGTCGACTCGTGGTGGTGGTACGGGTTTCTTCCCAGTCCGTACGATTTCTACGACTGGGAGCGTTGTCATGGTGGAGTGAGGCCGGAGGTGAGTCGCCGGTGAAGGTCAGTCGAGGGTCGGAGGGTGGGTCGATCTTCTCCTCTCTCTCTCCCTCTCTCTCTCTCTCTCTCTCTCTGGCTTCCTCTGCCCGCAAAAATGAGAAGAAACCCAGATTTGGGGTTTTTTTGAAATTTTGAAATTTTTTTTTTTTTAAATTTATTTCGGGGTAAAGTGAGTGGTCCCCACGTAGGGCCCATGTGAACAGTACGGAGGGTGTGGCTCGCTGTGGTTTAGAGAATTAGAGTATGTGAATGTATCATTATCATTAGTGACCTCTGTTTTAGCATCGCTGTACACTTTAACTTTGCCTCCACCAGCCACCGAACTCTCTCTGTTTTAGGGTTTCAAATCGTTACCGCTGTCGAAATTCGATCATTGTGTCTGGGCGTTCCGATGGGCTAGCATAACCCTCTCTCTCTCTCTCTCTCTCTCTCTCTCTCTCTCTCTCTCTCTCTCTCTCCACCGTGTATAGCTAAGGTTCCGTTTGCTTCAGTAATTGTCCTACAGGTATCTTTCAAGGGTTTTGAAGAGCATCGAACAATGCCTTCGGTGCTCTCCGTTGAATCCCTCACCCCTCCTCTACTCCCCTACCTGACCTCTTTCTATGGCGTTGGTTCAAGCTCTCACCGTCTTAAACGTTTAGAAAAGAGTGATCGACGTGGTAATCTTAGTTAACGCCCGTTCCTTTCTCCGTTTTCTCGCGTCATATTTGGGTTTTTTATTTTAGTTTTTTCCCAGACCCGAATCTTGTTTAGTAATTAACCCAGTTAAGTCTTTTACAAATCGGTGATCGAGCCGTTGGAAAGAGTGAATTGCTTCTGAAAGCTCAGTATTGGATTGGGGCTACGCTTGCTTTTACATTCGTCCTTGAAGAGAGGTAATATTTTTATTACTTTGTTCTGTGTTTCTTATGATTAGTTAAATTGGCTGGGGCCACTGATTACTGCTAATATAAGGGATTGATAATTTGGATGGATTGGTTTCGTTAAACCACTGTTGAAGAGAAGCTCCTGCTTTTCCTCCGCCTTTAGAACAATCATGCAAAAACCATAATTCTACAATTGGGCATTAAACTTTGACACACTGATTAATTGGTTCGTTATCTCATTTGACTGATTTTTCAAAGTTTTATGTACTTCTTGTGAAAAGAGAGAAAATGTAAGCATCTGGTTATGCATTGTAAGCTATATATTGCTACAAATGTTTGGATTTTTGGTGTGCTGTTAATTTACTTTGCTATGATTCATTAATCTTGGTGTCATTGTATGGTAGAATTTTTCGGCTTCCGTTCATATGTTATCCTTGCAAGTGTACTTATGTCTTGTGGCACGCATTTTGGCAGTTTTTCCGACTAGCTAGTGATTTCAATGACAGAAAGCGGTCCACCTGCGGCTAAATCAGTTTCAGATGTAAATAGATCTCCTGACTTGAAGCAACTGTATCCAGACCCATCTCCATGTATCATAGAAGGTGAATCACTGGAAGACCTCGGGAATGACCTGGCGGAGTTACTACATATTGAGGATGGCCGTAAATTGGGATCGAAATCCACTTTACCTCTATCCTCCGGTGAAAAAGAAAGTACAACTCTAGAGAAGGAAGATGAGCGTGAAGAGCAGCACCAGACTGAATCAACCTTCCTAACCTCTGACAAGTTTTTATCCGAGGATGCAACACTTGCGTGTAATGGTGGGAGGGGTGGGAAAGCATCCTTGGCTGTGGTTGTTGATGAAAAGGAGAAAGATGACTTTGCTCCTGTGGTCTTGAACCAAAATGGTTGTGAATATGTTAAACCAGCTCACCCTGGACCCCTTTCGTTGCAGGTAAGTTTGTTGTGGTTTTGTCCTTGAATTTTGGAATTGTCTCTTATTCACAACATGTTTCACTTCTTTCCATGTTGTAATTTCATGGTGGGTGTATCCCTATCATGCGTATTTCATGCTGATTTGATCCAAGACCCATAGCTAAGTGGTAATATCAGTCATTCCATTTGTCCACCACGCTCAATTTCACGTTACTTTTGTGGTGCTTACCTGGATGGCGATTACTTCAACACACAGCATGCCATTAGAGGCAGGGACGGATCCAGAAATCCAACCCTGTGGGGGCATTTTATTAATTGTAATCGTGCGATTTTTTTCCTAGTCAACGATTTTGTTAGGGACAAGAAATTGTGTAAGATTGATTCTAAACTTCATATCAAACAAGAAATTATTGAAGGCTAGGGACCATTGTAAAAGATCCCTAAAATTAAAAAATATCTAAGTTAAACAATTTTTTCATGAATTTGTATCATTTTCTTAAAAAGAAGGGAGAAAATTAATTCAGGAAAAAAATGTTAGGGGAATTGTTATTTACCATTATAGGTTCAAAATATATAATAAAACTACCAAGTTGTTGTACAAAGATTGTTGTTGGTCTAGTGGCAAGAGGGAAGGCATTAGTTTTGGAACCAAAGGTTCAGGGTTCAAACCTCAACAATCACTCTTATTTGATAACCTTTCAACTTTTGTGGCTTAAAAAAGAAGAGAGAGGAGTCGAACTTGCGATCTCCAGCTTGGAGGTAATGCGCCTTACCACCAAACAACACGCGGGTAATGTTATTGGACTCCGACACAAATAATATATATACGAAACTTATTCCCACAATTTTTTTTTTACATTGACAAGTGGGGGTCAGCGGGGTCACATGCCCTTGAATTCCCCCCCTTAGATCCATCCCTGATTAGAGGTGCTACTGGGATATAGTTGACTCGTTGTATTCCTTTTTTGTTTTCGAGTGGTGGGCAATTTCAGCAGTGTGTGCCTTTTAAGTTTTGGTTGAGGATGGTTACTACTGCATCCTTGCGGTAGTGTTTTATGTTCATGTTGGTAGTTTTTCCGTTTTTATAGATTGTTCAGGCTCGGTTTGCCTAAGTGACATCCTACATGGCAGCTAGGGCTGTAAATGAACTGAGCAATTCTTGAATTGTTCGAGGCTCCACTAGTAAAAGCTAGTTCGAGTACAATTTAGCAATTAGGCAAACCGAGCCTGAACCTCAATCTTAGGCTCACTTAATAGATGAGCCGAACATGAACCTGACAGTATTTGGCCCGATTAGGCTGGCAAAGCAAGAGTATTTGTCAATAATGAACATTGCATGTATAATTTTGAATATGTGTAAACTTGTATAACTTTCATATGTGTAAACTTGTGTATGAACGTAATGAAAATTTTGTAACTTTTATACGTACAAACTTTGACATGTATCATAAACTTGTATATGTATATTTTCTAATAGGTTTGTATGTGTATGAACTTATTTATATATATAAATATTATTGGCACCTCTAGACCTATATGTGAGTATAAATATATAATTTATGTGGCTCATTAAAGCTCGTGAAAAAACTCGAGCTTGACTCAAACCTAGGCCATGTCAAAATTTCATTGGGCTTGAGCTCAAGCTTGAGTTCGCAAAAAACTTAACGAACAAACTTGAACGTTCTAAAGCTCGGCTCGTTTGTGGCAGGATCACAGTAGTGTTATTTTTGCTAATTTCTTGATTTATGTTGCAAGAACTTGCTTGGACTAGACGCTATATAGGATATTTATTCTCATTAATATCATTTTATTTTAGAGAAAATCTAAAGGGCAGGCAGAGTATTTGGAGATTTGGAGATATTTTGAGACTCACGGCTGTCTAAAACTTGTTCAATCGTAAATCTGGGCTGATGAGAATATACCCCCATGGCTTCCACATCTTCCATATTATTGTGTGGGTCCTGGTAAGAGGTACTGTGTTAATGTGGCTAGAAGTTTCCTTGTGCTTCAGATACATAATCATATAATAGAAAAAAAATAGTTCTCAATCACTGAGTAAAGGAAATGGTTAATTGAACCAATGCTAATTTTTAATTTTTGTCATTTGCAGGCTCCTTCGAAGCTTTTATCTGCCTTGAAAGGTAGCCGTGAGAAGCAGGGGATGCCACGAGCAAAGCTGAGTGTGACATGGGCCCCTGATGTGTATGATCCACCTCCATCACCATCCACAACCGTGGTATTCACAAGACCACGGCCCAAGAGTGAAAGTAAAAAGAATGGAAAGAACAAGCGCAAAGGCAAATCTTCTAAAGGGATCAGCAGCAAGGACAAGAAGCCGGTCCGAAAACATGGTGGGAGTTCTAACAGGTTCTATCACTCACTCGATTATTACAACAAAGTGGTTGAGTTCAATGAGCCTTTTGCAAAGCTGGGGGATTTTGATGACGGGAGCCCAGACTCATATTGCGGGAGTAGTTTCCTGAAGAAATCTGTAACCAAGTTGCACTTATCTATTGCCGAGGCTACATAGGCGAGTGTTTCCAGCCCCTTTCTTCTCGTTTGGAGTGTAGATAAATAAGTTCGAGGTCTTGTTGATCAATGGCGGAACGAAAGACTACTACTATGTTGGAGACTTGTGCAATTTTCTTCTGCTGTACTTTCTGTTGGTAATGGACCCTTCACGAACCTCAGGTTTTGTTTGTATGATAGTTTTGAGGTTTGCCTTTTCGTCTTGTTCATTTTGGATCCTGGTGCATTTCATTTGGAAGTTGGAACGACAATGGGGAGGTTTAGCATCATAGGATCCGAGTATTTCTTCTTTTTTGGGTTTAATTTTTGTTGCACGTTATTCTGTTGGGTTTGATTGAAAGGCGTGCTTTCGTATTTGTGTTGGCTAATGGCACTTTTTATTTTGCTATTGGTTTTATCCATATTTAATAGAGGTGGCAAATGGGCGGGTTGATATGGGTTATGATTTGAATATGGGTGGGTTGAATGTGGACCAATAATAGACGGGTTAAATATGAGTGAGTTGAATATGGGTTTAGTCAAACTCCACCTGGTTTTTATTTTTATTTTTATTTTTATTTTTATTTTTATTTTTTTTCAGCGTACAGCATGGTTGTTGGCTGATACTTTGTTGAATTCGCTCCCATAAAGTGTGTAGGTTCATATAGGCCCATTCGCTCCCATAAACTGTTCAGGTTCATATAGGCTCACTCTCGTCCAATAATGATGTTGGGGGTTAATTGGAATGAAATGCCAAATTGTACAACTGTTTATGTCGTGCGTGTACGGAGTGAAGAACAGAGATATGCCGAGGTGGGGTTTGGGTTTTGGTAGTGTTTTTCGGATGAGAGAGAGAGGTAGAACGGGCCAACGGGGAGGAGATTGGGAAGAGAACGGTAATGAATAAATGATAATCGCGTGCAAGTGATGTATTTGCTCACCCTAGGATCAACTCATTTTGAACCTATTTCAACCCAACCAAACCACATTACAATATGGGCGGGTTGGGTTGGGTTCATGGGTTGAGTTGCCGATTGCCACCTCTAGCATTTAACCATTCCTCCACCCAAGCATAATACCAAGCAGTTATAAGAGAAATTGGAGAATCTCGGCATCTACAGTTGGCTAGCATGGGGAAGAATAAAAATTGACAGTTCAGTTACCCTTAAACATTTATTCCATTGAACTGAAGAAACCAAGAATCAGGAATTCTGGGTCTGACATTGACGGAACTGGAAAGGACTACTCATGGACCTGGTAACAAGACAGCCTCCACGAAAACCTTATGTTATCAGAGCTGCAGAAAACGGAAAATTGAGGTAAATCGACAGCCTTGACGTTGTGGTCATCTGGAGAACCCGTATAAAGTAAACGAAAGTCGAGCCTATGTTGTGTATTCAGCATTTATTTTGACGTAGTCATAACTTAAATCACATCCCCAGGCCAGCCCACTTCCAGGCCCATCACCTGTTACGAAAGAAGCAGCAATGCGAATTAACGAAAATATTCAGAATAAAAAGCATGGAGGTGCACTTAAACTAATAGACGTGCCTAGAGTTTTTCTTTGGTAAAAAACATCTTAATCCACCCTTCCGTTTTTGAAGATATACAATGCAGTAAAATGTGCAATTTGGAATAAGCATAGTTTGCATGTTCTGGAAGCTTACCAATAGATATTTGAATTCCGACTGTGCCATGCGTCTCACCAGCCTTTCCGAGATAATTACTTGCTGAAGCCCTGGGAAATTTTGACATTCTCAGATTACAGGAATATGCTGAGAAATAGATGGAAGAAAATCAAAGGAGAAAAGTAACAAACAAAGAGAAAACAACGAGATGAAAATCAAAGGAGAAAGGTAAAATAAAAATACTTCCTTTCTCATAGTGCAACCAAAGATCTAAAGCCAATTTTCCTCTCAATAGCACATAACTCTCTCTCTCTCTCTCTCTCTCTCTCTCTCTCTCTCTCGCATGCATGCAAAATACTCGAAAAGAAACAGACAGTTTAGTTGGGTTCAAGGTTCTAAAACTCGCTAGTCGGTGAGGGGCCTTCTAGCGCCTAGGCGGGCGAGTACTCGGCCTTTTAGACCTTTTCGAACAGCCACTCGGGTTCTGAAGAGATTAGATAGCTATTAGATTGACAGAAAATGAAAATGAGGCAGAAGTCTGCCATGAAAGATGGAAATATCTTGTCTTAATGTGAAAGTAGAGAGACTGATCCCTTAGCCAGTGAATAAGGCTGCTGTGTCTAGATGTTGAGTGGTGGAGAGGGTAGGGGCTTCAATATGTGAATTGTTTCCGGTTTAACATGAGCAAGACAGGCCTATGATCTAATGACCGAAGCGAAGGGAAAATCGACGAGGATTGTTCCTGTATGTCCATGGGTGTTTGGAGAGAAAAATGGGGACTGGTGAGAGGCTATACGTTGGATGATATGCTTAAGTTTGCCATTGGCCAAAAAGATCAGTTGAAAAAAGAGATTTGCGTCAGGATAATCTTTTGTCAGGGAGGAGATTACAATAGGACTCTGGGTTTCTACGAGGGTCTTTTTATAGAGTGATGGCGGTCCTAGATTGGATGGGATGGACTTCATCCGTAGGTATCTTTCCGCTCTCCAAGATCCAGCTGAGGATCTTCTTCTGTATAACATTCCCAGGTGTCATGCTGTTGAGTTACTGTGATTCTGGAGCTGTTTTTTTTTTTTTTTTGTTTCTCTTTTTTTGGGTAAATTAGCATGAAATAAAAAGGAGCTGTTAAGCCTATCAATATTTGACTTCCATTCCCCCTCTCTACTCTCCCCCAATGATGAAAACAAAAAATAAATAAACAAATAAATAGAAGATAGGTCGCTAACTACCTGTCAAATGGAAGCGGTTGCCCATCATCCATAAGCAAAATATCTCCAAGTGATATACGGAGCTTATTTGCGTCAAAAGGAATCCCTGCATAGCCAGCTGCACAAGCAATGCGTCCCCAATTTGGATCCCTACCATACACCGCAGCCTAATAAAATCATAGTTCACATAGAGTTAGTTACGCTAAAACAAGAAATAGTTTAATCATAAAAGATGTGTATAAATTCATGCCTTGGTAAGCGAAGAAGAGGCCACTGAACGTGCAATTTTTGCTGCTTCAGCTTCACTGCCTGCACCAGTTACTGTAACCTGTACATCTAACTCAGAATTAGCTGAAAAAATGTAATGATCTGCATACCCTAACAACAGCACGGAAGAGAAACAAAATAGTACTTAATTACATAACTCAAAGAATAAAAAATTATTGGAGAACTACAACCCAATCCAAAATCAGACAGATTAGAAAACAGAAAAAAGTTGTGCTAACTACTGTAAGATAGAGGACTAACAAGAAAAGCCAAAAAAAAATTGACCAGAAAGAAAGACTAACAAGGAAAGAAATGGCCGTAGGGCATAATATGGAAAGGTCATCTAAGATATTCAGAAAAGAGGAAAGTTAGAGGGGAAAAAAATAAAGCTATCAGAAAATATGATGAAAAGTGAAGAAAAAAGTTTGACCTTCTGAACTATATTGGATCTGGAGGACAAATACAGTACATTTTTCAGCAATGTAATCTTTTCTTATGTACTGCTTGACTCAGCTTTGTGTTTGCTTATCTATGCCATTTACCATTATAATGTCTATCTTTGCGGGAATGTTAAGATATGAACATACGCATCTGTAACAATGATTTTGGGCTCAAAACATTTATCTTTAGAAAAGGAATAGACCTCAATCAGGCATGTTGCTCCTTCTCCATCCCAAGCTATTGATTTTGCAAGACCTTGCATTACCTGGAAAAAACAGAGTCAACATGAACAACCCTGACAAACAGGAAGCATTGCAACTACATATGCCTCCATTGAAAACATTGGAACCCCCTTACCCCTTAAACAATAGATGCAGGCGCGGGGGGGAGACACTTCATTATCTTAAATAATGCCAGAAAATCACACTGCTCTCAAAAGATAATGTTTTCCCTTAAGATGGATGACAATCATAGATTAAAGTAAGTATAGAACATGTACTGAGCGCTTCTATTCTAGGACACGGGTGGAGCTTAACCCAGACCAGCGGGGGATGCAGTACCCCTCATATGTACACATCGTTAAAGGTACTACATCAATTTATACTTACAAATCTTCGTATAATAAGTACATTGATCTCTAAAAATCTAGTTTGGTATTCAATTCAACTAAATTTACCTTGCTGCTTGAAAATTTCTTGTAATGTTTCTAATATAGTAGCCAAATATGAGTATAGGCGTGTTTTGGTTCCTAAAATAGAACAAAGTGTTTTCCTATGACTTACTACATAGAAACAATTAATATATAAATAGATAGATAAAAGCTTGGTCCCCCAAAATGAAGATCCTAGCTTCCACCCAGCTACAACAGGATACTTTGGTTGTTTGGTATGAGAATAAAGTTAAAAAACATACTGCATCCAGACACTCTTGCAACTGTTTTGCATCGTTAAAGGTACTACATCAATTTATACTTACAAATCTTCGTATAATAAGTACATTGATCTCTAAAAATCTAGTTTGGTATTCAATTCAACTAAATTTACCTTGCTGCTTGAAAATTTCTTGTAATGTTTCTAATATAGTAGCCAAATATGAGTATAGGCGTGTTTTGGTTCCCAAAATAGAACAAAGTGTTTTCCTATGACTTACTACATAGAAACAATTAATATATAAATAGATAGATAAAAGCTTGGTCCCCCAAAATGAAGATCCTAGCTTCCGCCCTGCTACAACAGGATACTTTGGTTGTTTGGTATGAGAATAAAGTTAAAAAACATACTGCATCCAGACACTCTTGCAACTGTTTTGCCTCAGAACTGTCCAAAGAAGAAATCAAGTTTGATCCAGATAACCCACTTGCCAATGCAATGACAGCATCGTTTGTACTAGTGTCTCCATCTACCTGCAGTTACTCACACCAGATCCAGCTTTAATAACCAAGTACAAGTCACGAGCTTTAGACTGTCCATTAATAACATGCCTGTTTTTCTATAGACAGAATACTTGCCACCACAAATATACATGTAAGTCACAAATAACAGAATGAATAATGCCCAACATAGGCAAACTGTTATGATAGCATCTTTATTAGTCTGAACAATCCTCCTTCCATGCCTGTTTGTCAGTCCATTTTGGGAGTTCCAACTTTTTAAGGGGACAAGCATTCATTGCATATCTCCTTACAAAGTTTCGTTTGATTTCGAACATTGCCCCATACACCCCACTTTCAAAACTACTTATGACCATCTATTCTGGAGATCTAGACTAACAATAAGGGACTAAGGGAGTATTTGATATCAAGACACATCGCTGAAAATCTTTCATCATGAGTCAAACCAGTGTCACTTTTCAAGTTGTATTTTTCATAATAAGCGCACACATATATACATGTTGATTGAGAGAATCAATCTCGTACATTCAACTTGTTGACTGGAGAGTAAACGTAGAATAACAAGTCTCCAACCCATCTGCAATGGCATTTCTAGGACAACCTCTGAATTCCAAAATTATATTGCTACATTATATGTGCGAGCTCAATGCCCTTCCCATAAATTTTGCACTGATGTAGAAAAAAAACATCGTCTCATGGCTTTACCAGTATAAATGTAAACATGGAAAGACATAACCATTCCCCACATGACCAAAAACAAGTATCTGCGCCACATAAAACTAGTGCCGCTAGCTCCTTAGGGAGTCCAGGAACGGAAACAGATATAAGCTTCCAAAATTAATGGTACTTACGGTAATTTGGTTAAAACTTCGGTTGACAGCAACCTGCACCATCTTTCTCCAAACGTTACTGGTAACCAAGGCATCAGTTGTTATAACCTGTATGATGAACAAGAATTGACACTTTAATGCGGATATGCACTTCTTAGATACCAAGAAGAGCAGATTGTGAAGGAAACATACACCAAGCAGTGTGGCCATATTAGGGTGGATCATACCAGAACCTTTTGCCATTCCCCCAATCCTTATCCAGGTACCTCCAACCTATGCAATGCACCGTGAACGGTCATATATATTATTCATTGAAATATGTGCATATCGGAAATCGAATTTTGTGATGAACTATGCGTAGAACTCTTATATTATGCATGAAATGCCCTAAGGCAAATTCTAAATTCATTTCTCCAATAAAATACGAGAAATATACAAAGGAAACAAAATTCAAGTACGATGTACATCGGCCCTCTATGAGATTACACCCAGGATCAACTGGTCAATAAATATCGGAGCATACCTCAGACTCAACTGCCACACTCTTGCTAACAAGGTCAGTTGTTGTAATAGCTACTGCGGCAGAATCTGCCCTGCAAACCCACCAATGAGATTCAGAAGTGTGTGTATGGAGCAAACCGTAAAAGCTTAGAATAAGTTTAATCAAAATGAAAACGTAAAAAGAGCCTACATGAATTAAGAAAACGTGAAAGATCTGGAACATAAATCCTGGGTCTTTCATTGACATGCAACTATTTCAATTTTCTAAACCAAGAGTTTTCTAACAAATGAAAAGACAAGGACTAACCCCTCAATAGTTGATGACGTCAGATTAACTAGTTTTGGAAGTGAACTGAGAAGAGCATCCTGCATAAGCCATTATGTTCCCGTCATATAAAGACGCAGTGAAATTCTCTAGCTTACTTGTTTGGTACCAAGAAAGTAAGACGCTCAATGAGATCGCATAAACGTAATTCTAAGTTTCTAACTATGTAATGTCTGTGTTTACCTTCTTTATTCTTTGGCCAATGACACCAGTAGATTCAATCAAGACTTCTTCTGGCTTTAGTTGGAGTAGCTATTATAACGGAAAAAAGTGAACTTGATCGATAACGAGCAAATGAAATACCATGTCAAAATAAATATCTATGAGAATGATGCACTTGAACATTCTATAATTTTGTTTACCTTTGCAAGGGCACTTGAACATTCTATCACATCCTGGTAACCAGCATCACCCTGAAATTCACTTTAAGATTTATGAGGAACATAACACAGTTTCCTACGACAGTAATAGCACGTCCTCAGGATCACAAAGCATATTTTAAATTTTCTGTCTGCTGCAATTCCAAGGTTAGGACAGCAGGCATTCTACAATTATTCATTTTCAAGCTGAATACAAACTGAAAACTTACCAAAAAAAAAAAGGAACGCTTAAGACTCTAAAACAAGCATATTTTGACGGAATGATAAGTTATATGCATAACATGTTGCTCAATTAACCAGGGCATTTGATAGAGCTTACTGTTGCTGCGTTTGCTTGACCAGCATTTATTAACACCGCACGTGCCTAACAAGTTACAGATTTAAGCCGTTAGAGGATGAGAAACTGGAGCAAGGTAAAAGCATTGCAAAATTTTGGTGCAAGAATAGAACTGAATAACGTCAAGCTAGATAAAAGCATTGCAAAATTTTGGTGCAAGTATAAAACCGAAAAATTAGCCACGAGAACCAAAACTTGAATATAACTCCCGAAAGGAATCATGTAGAGACTTCAGAACCGTCAGACATGAGTTTGTCCATGACAGAAACGGAACTGAAGCAGCTGTGGCAAACAATTAGAAAAACAAGTTGATCCAACGTAACAAAGCTGAATCCCATCTAGTCAGGCTTAAAAGTGGAGAAAAAACCCGAAAGCTATCAGTTTCATGAACTGACAACAGATACAAAAACGGACAATAGCATGCATCATCTTATTTTGCCCTGATTCGCGGAATTGAAGATCCAGAAAATTTGGCGACACAGCTCAGCCGACACATGACAATTTTAACACAATGCATAATATTTCCTTGCTTGGGAATCAAGATGACAGATATCAGCAGCGGCAACCGCTATCTGCCAGATAAAAACTATTATGACTTCGAAGTGAGCAATTCAGCTGATCATATTTCCGTAAACAATGCAAAATTGCATATCTAGCTGAAATAAAGAAGACTTAGGTTGTTGAGAAGAAAGTAATACACTTGTGCTCTCCACAAACCATATCTTCTGTTTGTTGTGTCTGGGCCCAAACAGTTGGGCCCACGACTTTGTTGATTTGAGCAGAGCCAAATATGAAGTAGTTGTATAACATGTGGACATCATACTTCTGTAACTTCAGCATCTCTCACAAAATATTTCCGTTGAATAGAAAAGTCTGTTGCTCTAACCTACCGTAGTTGAAGTGTCTAATGCTTTTTTGCAGTAGACTACCGGTGCAGCGGCAACCACATTAGTTGTAAAGGCCCCTAGAAACATCGACAAGAAAGGTTCAATGGATGGAAAACCATACATTATTTCTAGAATATTCATTCCTTAAGTACTTACATTATGTTTTCAAAAAACAAATGACTAACGGAAATTGAAATGGTGACAGATATGATTGCTGGAAACCCCAAAGTGAAAGCCCACTCAACACCTAAATCAAGACAACTTTGCCAAAAAGGAAGCCAACCTGCAGATATGGCATCTACATCACAGGTAACAAGGGCTAGATCAGGCTTCTCTCCTTTGGCACGCAATCCAGCATACATTCCTGCTGCTTTGAATCCATTAGCAGCAGTAACTCCACCTGGAATCTACAGAGTCACAGCCTTTAGTTTCTTAATCAAAACAACTCCCCGCAAAATTTAGAATTGCCAACTTGGATTCGGATGTAACTCTCAGAGTAACCCTCTATTACACAAAGAGTGAAAGCTGCTACTCCTACTTTACTATCTCTATTTTGTGTGCACATGTAATGGTGTACACAAGGTCAAAGATAGCGACCGCTCCATTCACAAACCCCTCGTGCGATGTGGATTGCCATTTAACTCTACATGTCTATCTATGCATTCTCAAATCACAAAACCAATAATTTGAACCCAGGGTAAAATGAAAACGCCACGACAGTCCCTCACCTGCTTCCACGGCCCTTCGGGCAGATATATTGGAGCTGCTGGTATGTAATTCCAGGCTTCATTTGCAGTCGATGCAACGGCAAATATCCTTAAATCTCTCTGCGAAGAGCCAACCGAGCTCATGCTCTGTAACCTCGTGTGCTCCTACAAAAAAAATTGTGAAGCACATTCTTGTAATTCAAACTCACCTCTTGGTTGTTCCCAAAAAATTGAGGAAAATTTGATCAGCTTGACTGACCTTATAGAGATTGAATCCAGAGAATCTGAAGGTGAGGTATTGTGCGACGGACGCAGACATTTTTGACCGTTGAGAATAACTCTACTATTACACACTAGGGTTTTGTAAACTTTTGTTCTCCAAATAAATACAGTGGAAGTGAATGAAAGAAGGTGGAGGAGGGAGGGTTTATTAAATAGAAATCAGAATCAAGGTTTTAATAAAAAAAAAAAGAAAAAAGAATCAAGGTCGCTCGCGAAGAAGAAGCGAAACTGGTGTTTGTGTGTGTGTGTGTATGTGCGTGTCAGAGAGAGAGAGAGAGAGATCAGCAGCAGCTGCAGTCGTAGCGTTAGGCGGCGGTTCGCGAAGAAGAAGCGAAACTGATGTTGAAGAAGAAACTTGGCTAAATTTTCTACTGGAGTACGTTTTATACAATGAGAACCTACAGGTTTATTATACATTCACTCAGGCCCCGTTCCGCTAAAAAAAAAAATAGTTTTGTTTTAACTCAAAAACTATCTTATTTCACTAATAAAAAACCACTTACTTTATTTGTAAAACTAAAAACCAAAAAACTAGTTAGTGGAACAAGTTAGTTTTTTTACAAAACTAAACATACAAAAAACTAGTTTAATGGAACAAGTTAGTGGAAGAAGTTAGTTTTTTTTCAAAACTAAAAATCAAAAAACCCAAAAACTAGTTAATGGAACAAGTTAGTTTTTTTGCAAAACTAAAACATCCAAAAAACCAAAAAAACCAAGTTAGTGGAACACCCCAATATTATTACACTATTACCCATGTAGTCTCTTTTTTACATTAAGTCCCTAAACTATAAAGGATAAGTTACAAGTGCATGTCATTTTATCCTATGTTCGATTTACATACACACACACACACACACACATATATATATATATGGGACCGGTTCTAGGGACACATAAAAAAACACACGCATTTCCTCCGGGTTATATTGTGATGATCTAAACCGTTCACTTTGTTTAAATCAATAAATTAGGAAATCATATAAAAATTCAGCCCAATCGAATATCGATAAGTGCTTGATCCAAACAGTATTTCAAAAAACTTGACAGGAACTGGTGTTCTTAGAATTGTCTGGATTGAGCACTTACCTATATTCGAATGAGTTAAATTTTTGCGGGTATCCTTAAAAACATGTTTTAAACAAGTTAAACGAGTTGGATTATCAGCGTGGTGCTCCAAACCATGTTGTGTTTTTTGTTGTGTTCCTAGAACCGGCCCCTATATATATATATATATGGGGCCGGTTCCCCTCACACTTAAAAAAACACAACACTCTTCCGGGCCCCTTGTGATATTCTGAACCATTGATCTTGTTTAAATGAGCAAACTAAAAGGTCCTGCAAAATTTCAGTTCAATCGGATATCGGTAAGTGCTTGATCCAAACAATTTTAAAAACACTAGTTCTTGTCCCATTTTTTGCAAAACTATTTGGATCAAGCACTTATCAATATCCGATTAAGCTGAATTTTTGCAAAACCGCCTATTTTATTCATTTAAACGAGATCAACGGTTCAGAACGTCACAGTGGGGCCCGTAACAAAATCGTGTGTTTTTAAAGTGTGAGGGGAACTGGCCCCTATATATATATATATATATACACACACACATATAAGAAGTACTGCTAAATCCGAAACAGTACCCAATATCAGTCGGTACCGTACCGTACTAATAGAAAAATCGGTACCCGTACCCAAGCCGATACGGTATTCAAAACCTTGGTTTTGATACAAATCGGATTTTACTTTTGAACATGGGAAGATTTTCTCGGTCCGCTTTGGCAACTGGGGAAAGTGTCTTGGTGGATGTGGAAATCCATGTAAAATGTTAACGTGTGCCCAATAAGCACACAGTTGAAAAAATGTATTAAAATATGTGAAAATTTATTTTTGGACATGAGAAGATTTTCTCGGACCAATTTGGCAACTGCGGAAAGTGTTTTGGTGGGTGTGGGAATCCATGGAAAATGCTAACGTGTGCCTATTTTTAAGATGGAAAAAAGTGTATTGAAATTTGTGAAAAATGCATAAAAATGTGTGAAAGTGTATTGAAAAGTGTAAAAAGTGTATTGAAATATGTGTTTCCTTTGTTTGTGTGTGTGTTTATTGTGTGCTAATTGGCCACACGTTAACAAGACTCTTTCGGAAATTGGGAATGGTTCTACAAATTAGGTGTTTAGTTTCTCTGTTAAATCTAGTAGACAAGACTCGTTTCGTACTTGACTTACGAGCAAATTCACCGGCAAATTATTGAGTACATGTAAACCGTATATCGATGCCAAAAGTACTCTTACCATGCATTGTCCAACTAAAGTTTACCTAATAATTGGCCTAATTTTGTTGTGATTGTATGCTTAATTGTATTTTCTTCATACTTTTTTCAGCTTTAACTCAACGTTGTTTTGATTTTCGCTCAAGATTTCTCCCAGCAAGAGTAATTAAAACAACTAAATTTTGTGAGAAAAATATTAAATGGGGAAAAAAATTCATTAATTGTTTAAGAGGCATATCCCTACTAAATTCGAACGCATAACTCTACCAATTATATAGCAATGGAACTACTGTGACAGTAGCGGATCAACATCATACATTGATCATGGATATTTGACGGCCGAAGTAATTTTTCGCTGAATATATATCCTTCATTTGGTTTGGTTATGTTTTATGTTCTCCTGGTCTGTATGTTGTTTTGATTTTGTTTTTGTTTTATTTTGTAATCAAGCAGTGAAATCGATTCAAGGGGATATCTGATGGAAAAGACCTCAACCACTTTTTCCTGGTGCTTGTGTCCGATCAACCTATATATATATAGGGAGAGCTTCTCCTCCGGACCTCCCGTTTTCCGGACCTCCATGATCCAAAATTTTTTTTGACGATCCGAGCCGTCCAATGTGTTCATAAGGTGTTTTCAAGGGTCTCTAGCGGAAAATCTTCAAAAAAAAATACCGGGAAGGGCTTGATCCAAGCAGTTTTCGCAAAAATATATAAATACAGTTTTTGCGAAAAACTACTTGGATCAAGCCCTTCCCGGTATTTTTTTTTGAAGATTTTCCGCGTGGACCCTTGAAAACACCTTCTGAACACATTGGACGGCTCGGATTTTCCAAAAATAATTTGCAACACAAAAAAATTCAGTTTTTCCTTATTCTCGGGAGGTTTGGACTAGAAGCTACACCTATATATATATATAAGAGGACTTTGTATGTAAGTTAGCAGGGCGAGCTCTGAGTTTTGTGAGGTTAAAGTGGACCTTTTTAAATGAGCCATCAATCTACTTTGCATAATTAAAAATACTTGAGGGGAAAAAAAAAACTTTCATAATCATTTGAGAGCATAGGTTCCCAAAATTGATAACCATTATTCGGCGAAGTATTGATTGGTGGGTTGTGGGTGGGTTAAGAAGGTTATAGGGTTTTTCACTAAAAAAATAGAAGAGCAGCTGTAACAAGGACAAAAATACAAAAGAAGATCAATAGTTAGTAGGACGAGGATATTCTCAAAAATAAGTAAGTGCTCAATAGGTGATGATTTTTTTAACTTTTTTTTTAATACGTAGGCCCCCCTCAGTCATGATAATAACAAAATAGGGGCAAAATTCATGTTTGGGTCATTTCACTTGGGCCTTATTTTAAATTTTCCCTTAAAATCATTAGACAAATTAACTTAACTTTTATGTAGGCCAATTATTATATGGACCTATATAACCGGGAGTCCTCAAAATTAGTCAAAATTTGGGGGTTTAAAACGGTGGCTTTAGTCCAAAGCCGGCTCTGTAAGCTAGTAACTTAATCATGAGTTTTATTATGAGTTATTGAATAGGTGGTGTCTGATTGGGATCAAATCACAGCAGGTGGCTCAATTTTGGGAATTGCCGTCTTCCCTCCATCTTGTGAAGGATCACGCACGGCAATTTGCCTCGGCGTCAAATTCTTGCGGCTTTTTTGTTTTTGCTTTTATGTTTTTGGTTTTTTTTTTGGTAATATCTTCTCCTTTAGGCCTATGGGCCGCGTAATTTGTATCTAATTTTTTTTATCAATATAAAGTATAAACTGCATTTTTTTTCTTGTTACCCGAAAGCAATAAAACTTGGAATGTGAATAAGAGAGCAATTTTGTTCACCCCACTTTGTTCACCCTCACGAAGGTATGCTTATTTCGTGTTTCACTAGGAGATAATCAAAACCGTTCATTTTGTTAAAATTCATTTGTTAGGGGACATTGCAAAAATCCAGCTTAGTCAGATATTTGTAAGCGCTTGATCTACGGACTCGGGGGAAGTGTTGTGCACCCGTCAGCCGTTGGATCGAGTTTTGGATGGCTCAGATGCGTTCGGCAAATTTTTTTTAATTTTGATTTTTTTTACCGGTAAAAAATCAAAACACATCCGAACCGTCCAAAACTCGATCCAAAGGCCGAGGGGTGCACAGCACCATGCACAACACCTCCCCCGCTTCCTTGAGCACCTCCCCCTCTTCCTTGATCTACGAGTTGAAATTTTCAGTCAATAATTTTAAACAAAATAAATAAATTCCCAGATGGAGTTATGGATATTTGATTGAACTGAATTTTGTCAAGGCCCCTAGAAAATAAATCTAAAAAAATTAGAAGGTTTTCGATTAGAAAAGTGAGACACAACAAAGCGATGGTGAACAAAATTGCACTCGCGTGAATAAGGTTGGCCGCATTCACGGATTCACCTCACTTTACT
Organism: Vaccinium vitis-idaea; assembly: GCA_963854785.1. Classification (NCBI taxonomy): domain Eukaryota; kingdom Viridiplantae; phylum Streptophyta; class Magnoliopsida; order Ericales; family Ericaceae; genus Vaccinium; species Vaccinium vitis-idaea. The sequence goes on along the minus strand of OY978218.1, from coordinate 15,665,033 downwards.
TTCAAAACCAAGCACGTCTAGTTCCTTCCAACAAGCAGCAAAGGCATTCGCCAGGTCGCGTACAAATCGATAAACCTCCCTTCGAATTACAAGTTCAATGACACATTTGCATAACTATACTGACTAATATCTAAGGACTCTTGGCACAATGACATAGATCAACCGCACCAACCGATGGTTTTGTTCACTCTGAAACCAGTTTCAGAAGACTGCGTCTCCGGTTGAGGTGGAGGTCTTTCTTCTCTTGGCTTGGCAGGATCAACAAAAATAACCCACCCATCCAAAAACCTGGCATTCATTTTCTTCCTTGCCTGCTCAGCCTCTTCTAAGGTTGCATACGTAACAAAAGCAAAGCCCTTTGATCTTCCTGAGACTTTATCCATGACGACTTTGGCTGCAATCATCAAAGTAGTAGTTCAGAATTCAATTTTACTATACTAGCATTACTACTATCAAAGTCATTGTGCTATTCACAATTCAACCTCCCTTTTACCGTTAATTAGCAACATTATGTTGCTTTATCGTTGAATTTCTCTCATGTAAACACGCAATTAACAATAAAGATCCCCCATTCTGAATTGTTAAAACAAATGCCAATCTGTCTGAAACATATTCGATCAGTAGTAGCTAATAGGAGACCACAAAAATTGCACCGAGGGCCAGCCTTGAGGGTCCTTTACGTTTTCGCGATGATTATAGATGAATAGACTAGGCATATTGAGTACAATACGAGGATGTCTTCATTGAATTAAATCAAAAGGGGAGTTAATGTTCAATAATCAATTTGGAACTAAACGGAATACATGAAATGTTAATAGACCAACGATGGAAGTAGAAATTGTTAGGAAGCGAGTGTGGAATCATTGAAGTCATAAAAAGTGAAGAGTATAGACTGGAACCTGTCAAATACCAAAAAGGTGAATAGTTAGATTATCTAGGTTCAATAATTAAAATAGATAGGGAGATTTTGGATGCTATTTCCCATCAAATCAAAGAAGGACGTAAACTTATTGGCATTGGTACTCTCAAAAGACATGGAGAAGAAAAAAGGACAACGAAATTGCAAATGAAGTTAAGGGACCACAATAGCAATAGAGCATTACATGAGTAAGACTGCACTCTCTCTCTCTCTCTCTCTCACAGACGAGAACACAAAAGTTTCACTTCCCAAAAGAATGTGCTTCCGAGGGGAATAGCACAGAGGAGAATAAGGAATATTACTTTAAAACGCATAAAAATGCCACTGAGAAGTATGAAGGAGATGACCATAAACTTTTGTCGCAAAGCCAACTTCTTGGGTTGCAGGGGGAGAAAAGTGGACTATGTCAGACAAGAATATGGTCAGGACATTTCTCTCATTTCAAATTGTCGAAAAATTAAGGTTTGAGAATGATAAGTGCTTCCTTCAATTAACCACATCATCGCTGTTTTTGTTGTTTTTAGTACTAGAATATGAAAGTAGAAGATCAGGACTAATGCTGAAGCTCCATTGAAGAAGTAAGAGTGAGACATTGACGTAACAGAAGCAATGAACATTCTTGGTCAGGTACCTTCAACAAGCTGACCAAAAGGTGCAAACGCTTCTTTAAGCTTTTCATCGGTTGTCAACCTTGAGAGACCTGCAAAGCAAAAGTGAATAATGTTTGAAAAAGAACAGAAAAAAATTCGCACTGTGTACAAACAGCCACAATGGCCCTTTGAGCCAGCTGTGTTTTACAGGCTTCCAATCCATCAATCATTGAAAGGGAAAACATCAATCTAATTTCTGAAGTCATTACGAAAAAAAACCTAGTCCTAAGTCGTCAAAAGACGCAGCATGCAACCAAAAAAAAAAAAAAAAGTCTTTTGGAGACCCCACGCAAGTGTATAACAATTATACTGGTAAAGTTTTATCAAGTTTCAAAAGCTAAATGCATCAATAAGTGCCTGAAACTGGCAGAATTATCAGCCGATCAAAAAAAAAAAATGTCAGCATTAGTTGTTACTGTACTAGTTAGAATCAGAGACACAGCTAGGATTTTGGCTTGAGCGAAGCTGAACCAGAAGACCATTTTTCTTTCCGAATATATACTATCTATAAAAATCGTATATATCTTTGGTGTTGAAACAAACTAAACACAGAAAAATACTCAAAATTATGCTTAATTTTAATGGAGAATTTTAAACTATGGTTAGTACTCGTGCCCCTGCAGACGACAATGCACCCCCGCCTCTGGTAAGAGTTATTAAAATACAGAAAAAATACTCAAAAATTATGCTTAATTTTAAACTATGGTTAGTACTGGTGCCCCTGCAGACCACAATGCACCTCCGCCTCTGGTTAGAGTTATATTTCGATACCGTCCGGCAGAAGGGAGAGCCATTCTATTTATGCTAATCATGTGTCAGATGGCAACCAGAGTTCCCCCAAACACTTCAGTAATCACAGGCTACCTATAACTAAATAGGCTCTCAGAGGCCTCACTGAAGTGCAAGGGGGAACTCCAGGGGACAACTGGCATATCTTTTGTTTTGCATGCCAGGGTTGCTTGTTAGATTACTTATGCCACTATTTATACTGAGTTCCTCTCAGTTCATATGGTTATATAGAGCATAAACTATTGGGCAAGGACATCTAAGGAGGGACATCTAAGGGATACTGCTGCATACATTGAACCTGGTCAGAATAATGGTCAGATAAGGGGTGGTATAAATGGACAAAACTACTCATGGATGTTCAATTACAGCCTCTCCTTCTAATATTCCACGTGACAATGAACCTCGGACCAGACTATCTCTCAGATCTCTTGGAGTCCTTCGCCACTAGCCGCACTATCATTTTCCGTTCGCTATCTACCCATAACCCACATTCGCAACCAGATACATTATCGACAGCTCAATATGCTTGGACCACTTCCCTTGAGCGTCATCGCAGGTTTCCATTATAATCTATCTGTAAGAGGTATCACCACTAGTTCTGAAAGTTACCTTCCGGCTTCCAAGCATACAAAAAAAAAAAAACCCAATGTTACCATAGATTACGTGTAGAACGCACATTCCAAAGGGCGATACACTTGCGTTCCAAAATAGTAAATCAGGATGCAGAAAAAACCTTTACAGCTTTACTTGTACGAAACATCATTCTTAGGAGAAGAAAAATCCAAATAACAAACTACATTTAGAAAAAAGGGAGTGATAACTGAATAAAACATTAAAATGGGCCAAAAATCTCCTAGATATATGATCTTACGTGAAGAAAAATTAAGTAGACGCCTTGTTTTATCAGATGTCTAATTGTTTCTAGAGAATTTGCCCACGTTTTTAGCAGTACCTCAAGAAGTCTATATTGTGTTTATCTACACAAGCTCTCTCTATCATACCACATTCTGGAGCATTGTGTATTATATTCCAGTTCCCATTAGTTGCCACCATGCCATTCTCATTCCAGGTCTCATATTAAAATGATATTCTTCCAGGTAATTATGGAAAAAACTAAACAAACTTTTCAGGATAAATATGAAAACATTACAAATTGTCAAATTTAAAGGACCCTAAAGAAAAAATCATATAAGGGAGGAGATCCAGACATGCCCCTACAATCACAATAGATGACAGTTACCATGATTATATTTCTTTTTCTTATTTCTGGAAAGGCAGATTCTATTTCAAACGCAGTAGTATCCAGTAGCGTCAACAAAAGTAGGCCACCAGCAGCTGCAAGCTCGCAGGCTCGCAGCTGCATATAGATCAAGAAAGGAAAGCTTTTTTCTCATAAGAGCCTTTTTAGTATTTTAGATTGAATCCCAGCATGTATGTTCATCTCTTTCACGAGATCAGGCCGATGATGGGAGTTTAACCACACTACACTCCATCTTGCTCTGATGATGGAAGTGTAACACCAATTTTCCCATCTTATCAGCCGTGATTTAATATGAAAAGGAGCATCTTTGCCGGCGGATCCCCTACATATTGTGGTCATAGAGGCTGCGAGATGTCCTTGAACATCTCTGTGCCTCTGCCGGATGGTGAATTCATTCTTTGTAGCAAGCAAACATTAAGGTATACTTGCAACACTGCCATTTTATGGTTACTGAGAGCATTATTTAGACTTCCAAATTTTATTTTATACTTGTTTATGAGCATTAACGAGCCTTCTGGTTCATCACATTTTTCATTTAGATTTCAATGAAAAAGTGAATAACAGCGAGCTGTTGCAGCTTGAAGCTAGTAAAAGTTGAAAATTCACCTGACAGTTGCATTAGAGGAACACCCAACACACAGAAACAATAAAAACACAAGAAAATGTGGAGCCTAGCAAGGATAAGTCAAGATCAATGCGGAGCTTTTATACTTATATACACCAATCTTTATAGAAAGCATTTAAAAAAAAGGGATAAAGTGGCAGGCGTATAATCCCCTTGATGCTTTTTCAATAGACTAACCTATAAAAAAATAAGGAAAAATATGATCGTTGAAGATTAGGCTCCAAGAAGTACAATGGCGTGGAAACACATAAGCTCATTGATTATCTGCTTTTCTATGGATCCGCATCCACTACAGAATTAGTTTATGTAGCCAATAAAAACACCATAGAAGAGAGATATAGCATAACTAGGAGATAAAAATCATATAACAGAGAGAAAAATGGCCTGAGATTTAGTATGGGTGTGGTAGCAGCAATCATGAAATCTTTTGTTTTTTCCAAGGTTTCACAAGGCAACCACGAACAGATGGCTTGTTAACCTAGCAAATATTTGGTTTCCAACTTCAAGAAAATAAAGAAGGCAGCAGTTTTCATTTGCGAAATAACATAACACCCAAAAGATCAGCAAGCACTTTTTGAAAGGCAAACAACGAAAAGAAACGACCACTCAAATGTGAAAAAATAAGAGTTTAAACATTATGACTTTTGTCCCATTGTCTTTTAAATAAATAAAAAACTATTACTTCAGGTGCATAACGCCAATTGAAATGTTGCAGATCGAATTTTTTTGGCACGAAAGATAGCTTAATTGGGGCAAAATATTCTTAAGAAACTGGATTTCCATTAATCTTCATTAATTAATGTGACTAATTAATTAGTTATTTTATGGTTAATTTCCTTAGCCCCAATTCCACGGGTTCCACCTTAACATTCTAAGCAGGTGGTACTTGCACCCTACTTGCTATGAGGTAGCTGCTTGCAAGTAGCTGTCAACTACTTGTTAGCTTGCCACTAGCTTGTGGTTCAGGCGGCTGCACAGAGTCATTTGTCAACCTCTTCTAGCTTTCATTATCCCTTAGGTCTTCACCATGAAGTATGCCCTTAGCTAGCTATATTGAACAGTGTAAAGACCGGAGAATTTCTTGTACTCATAGTTTACTCCAGTTTTCAGTCTTCATCTTGAGCCCATAGCTCACAGAATTCGAGCCATAATTACAGAATTCCAGAATTATTTTCACTATAATAGTTGTTGAAACTTCAAACCACAACATCGAGAAAACTCCAAGGCACCTCTACGCCATCCTAAAGATACAACATAGAGGGACCCAAAACGAACCTAGCTCAATTAGAAGCACTCTCTTTCTCTTTTATAGTCTTAGCTGAATGAAAAAAGAAACCCTCATAACTGCTCTACCAAGCATGGAATATGAGCAATCATCGTTTTAGGAAGCCTCCAACATTAGGGAACTCAATCCTCAGCTTATGATGCACATATAGGTCTCCAATTCAAATTACCAAAGCCCAAGAATTCGTGGTTACAACCTATTCGATCTATGTGGTAAGATGATAAAACGAAACTTGCAAATCTCTGTTTCCAAGTATATGAGGATTAAATTGAAGTGGACAAACCAACTGTTGAAATGCATTACTGACCAGATAACATGAAAAGGACACGAAATCATTCCATCATAGGTAACGAAGATGCGTGTGGCTTATTTTGTCCTAAAAAGTAAGCATGCTTTTTGCTTTTTGACTTATTAGGGGGTAAAGAAAAAGATTTTTTTGACTTATTTTGGCCTAAAATGCTGTAGGAGTTACTCATTGGCCCAAAACAAATGACTTTACTTATTAAGGAAAAAGCAAAAAGTTTTTTTGACTTATTTTGGACTAAAATGATGTAGGAGTTACTTATTAGCCCAAAACAAATGACTTTTTGAAACTCAAAAAAGCAAAAAGCATGCTTAACTTTTTAGGCCAAAATAAGCCGCAGACGAACTAGACGATTCATTTGAGGTACTTGGTCTTCTACAAAACACTGCCCAACACAGACCTCAAAGCAAGAAGCCTAAATCTAGAGATTGAGAAACTCTAAATGTTAGGATCTTGGATTGTGAAAGGATGTGTTGAAGGAAATGAAAAAGGAATACACAATTAAAAACCCACTCTCTCTATTTGCCTTCAGAAATCCCTCCAAACATGGCCTTTTGAGCCTTATGAATGCAAGCCTAGCATGGACCTAATTACCTAATAAGCCATCATCTACTAAGTGAAATTATACACGGAAAACATGCATAACTAATTTATTGTATTTCGACAATCTCCAAAATGGTTCCTAACTTGAATGTACAGGTACTAGATTTTTTTTGAACTGAAAAAAAAAAAAAAAAAAAAAAAAAAAAAAAATCTAGTACCTGTACATTCAAGTTAGGAACCATTTTGGAGATTGTCGAAAATGGTTGACTCCAAACCAATAAACAATACTCCCTCCGTCTCAGAGAGATTGCCCAGTCTCTTTTTTCGTTTTTTGTCAAAATGGTAAAAGCTTCAGGGGGTGTTCCACTAACAAAAAACAGTTTTTTCCAAACACCGAGACAGGTCATTCTCTCACAACACATCACATAAAAAACCGTGAAAAACCAGTTTATTCAAAAAACTGAGTTAGTGGAACACCCCCTCATTGATATAAAACAAAGCTATATTGTCCCGTCCACAAAGTGAGAACTTTAAAAATACATTTTTATCACGAAAAAATTAATCTTTTTTTTCTTTTTGAGAAATTAAAAGAACTCATTGATATTTAGTAACCAGCGGCAAAAAGTTTGATCCTCTTTGACAAAAAAAACATTATTTTTAACATCTCATCTTACGGACTGGACAATACTCAAGCCAAAATAAGACCCAAAAAAATTCAGACTGAACCCGCATATATTTTTACATGAAAAAGAAATTTTCATCTAAAATTTCTTAATGTGTAGACATTTGTAATTAGTGTCCACATAAACTATTACTACATGGATAGTACTCCCAGTTTGATTATGAAACAGAAAGATATGCAGATTACAAGTTCAATTAATACGGAAGCGCGCTAATATTGAGAGAGAGAGAGAGAGAGAGAGCTACCGCTGACGAAGAGCTTGGGGGTGGCGAGGGTTGAATTAAGACGAATCGAACTGAATTGCGACTGAAGAATCGATGAATTCGTGAGGATACGGCGGGAAGCAGAAGCAAATGCCATTATGGAATCAAACTGCGACAGCCACACTGAAAAAATGGAGAGACTTCAGGGGTTTTGGAGAGGGTTTACTTATCATCTTATTGGTCTGGAATTAAAAGCCCTAAACTAGTGAAAACCGGTATTTTTGGCGAACCGCTAAAGAAGGCCTTAGCTGTACTAGTAAACCGGTTTTAAGCCGCTAATACACCGGTTTTGTAACACCTGTACCGTTAAAGCCCCGGTTATTTGTTTTTCATTTTCATTTCCTTTGACTGTATTTTTTTCTTGTCAGTAATTGTCTTTTTATTTTATTTTATACCTTTTAGCAAAGGAAACATGACACACTTGAGGGAAATGACCAAAGTACCCTTATTTTCTATAATTGGAGGTGATGTGGCTTTGTAAGAAATGGTATTTATGTCGTCATCTTTTGACAAGTTTTACATGATTATCAAGTTTTGTAAACTTTTGTTTTTCAAATAAATACTGGGGAAGTGAATGAAGGAAGGTGGAGGAGGGAGGGCTTATTAAATACTCCCTCCGTCCCTTTTTAAGTGATCCAGTTTGACAATCACGGAGTTTTAGGAGTCAACATAATTGCACCTACAAAATATTACTTTCCATATATACCCCCAGTCTGGGGCAGCAAAAAATTTCCACCGAAAATTCTATTCAAAGTCCTGCCATTACTTTTGCCCATGTGGAGTTGAATTTTCGAAGTCTATTCCCCTGCCAGAAAATCACGCAGTTTTAGAACCTGAAAGTCTATTCAAAGTCTATTCCCCTGCCAGAAAAGTCTCCCACCGAAAATTCTGCCATTACTTTTGCCCATGTGGAGTTGAATTTTCGAACCTGAAAGTCTATCCCCCGCCAGAAAATTCTCCCACCGAAAATTTTTTCCCACCGAAAATTTTGGCTGCTTGGTTTCAGCAAATTGAAAATTTGGATTCCCAAAATATTGCCTAGAAAGAAGGAGGGATTGACTTTTAACAAGTGCCCTTTCAAACAAATTTAGACTCCTATATAAGGAAAACTAATCAGAGCACAATTCTCATTTGTCTCTCTTACCAAAACAGAACTCCCTACCAAAGCACAATTCTCATCTGTCCCAAGATCAGTGGTGCATAGGAGGATAAAAGAAGGTGTTATCAAGCCACATACAAATGCATTGAAGCCCTATCTCAACGAAACAAATAAGATAGCAAGGCTCAAATTTTGTGTTTCAATGCTTGAGCCAGGAAGTCTTGAAAGTCAGCCAATGTTCAAAAATATGTACGACTATGTGCATATCGATGAGAAATGGTTTTACATGTCAAAAGAATCGGAAAGGTACTATCTACTCCCTACAGAAGATGAACCGTTACGCACTTGTAAAAGCAAACGATTCATCACAAAAGTCATGTTTCTTGCGGCCGTGGCTCGACCAAGATTTGATGCATATGGAAATGAGGTGTTTTCTGGAAAAATAGGGATTTTCCCATTCACAATGAAGGAACCGGCAAAGCGAAGTAGTAAAAATCGAGGCGCTGGTACGTTGGAGACTAAGGCAATTGTTTCCGTAACTAAAGATATCAGTCGCTCATGTTTGATTGAGAGAGTTTTACCAGCTATTCGATCCAAATGGCCACGTTGCAATGCAACGGACCCCATCTACATCCAACAAGATAATGCAAGACCCCACGTTCATCCATCAGATCCTGCGTTTGTTGAAGCCGCAACTAAGGACGGGTTTGATCTCCGCTTATCGTATCAACCTCCTCAAAGTCCGGATATGAATGTGTTAGATCTTGGATATTTTAGGGCAATACAATCTCTTCAACATCAAGAAGCACCCAAAAGTATTGATGAGCTTGTTTATGCCGTCGAAAAGTCATTCGAAGAATTGTCATCGGACTGTCTCAATCGTGTGTTCCTATCATGGCAAGCTTGTATGATTGAGGTGATGAAAGTTAATGGGGGAAATAACTACAAGTTGCCACACATAGGAAAAAGCCAACTGTTGAGAGATGGTTCTGTTATTTTTGCCCTTCCGTGTGAGCGTCAAATTTTGGAAAATGCAATGGTTCATCTGCAAGAATGAACTGGTTACTTGAAGGTGAGTTTATTTTTTCAAATGTTATCACAATCTGTTCTTGTTTATTTTTATTTTTATGCTTAAATTGGAAAAGAATCCTACTTGTGAATAAGTTTTGCTCTCCGTTTCTCTCTCTCAGGTTATAACAAGACATGCCTCTTTTGCAAGTGATTCAATTGGGAAGTGTTTGCTGTTTCATAGGAGTATTCAAGTCAAGGAGATGATCAAAAAAAATATTCAAGTCAAGAACTACTCTGTTTTTTGTGGATATGGATATAAAAAAGGGGGGGAAATGTGAAAATGGGTGTAAAATAGGCATGTCTGTTGATGAAATGGAATCTGTTGCAGTTTTCTTATTCTCCCTTTTGTTGATGAAATGGAATCTGTTGCAGTTTTGTTTGACAATCTGTTGCAGTTTTGTTTGACTAGAGTATTTAATTCAAATCAAAGAAAGGGTAAAAGGGGAATTGTACTAGGTTTCACTCATTAACTTTTCAAATGGATCACTTATTTAGGGACAGTCCAAAATGGAATACGGATCATTTAAAAAGGGACGGAGGGAGTACTAGACTAGAAATCAGAATCAAGGTTTTAATAAATAAATAAATAAATAAAAGAATCCAGGGTTTATTAAATTACTAGACTAGAAATCAGAATCAAGGTTTTAATAATATAATAATAATAATAATAGAAAAAGAATCCAGGTCGCTCGCACGTGTTTTGCATCGTTCGTTGTTTTGGTACAAATCGGATTTTACTTTTGGGCACGGGAAGATTTTCTCGGGCCAGTTTGGCAACTGGGGAAAGTGTTTGGTAGGTGTGGGAATCCATGGGAAAGACTTACGTATGCTTTAAAAGTTGAAAAAATGTATTAAAATGTGTAAAAAGTGTATAGAAATATATGAAAATGTATGAAAAAGTGTAAAAAAAAATGTATTGAAGTGTGTATTTCCTTTGTTTGTTTGTGTGCCAATTGGTCACACGTTAACAAGACCCTTTCGGAAATTGGGAAAATTTCAAAATGATCCCAAAATTTTCACCATAATGTCTCATACTTTACTTCATCTAGAAAATTTTGGGTACGGGAGGGCACCATGTGATACCCTCATGGCACACGTCGAACAATGCAACTAATGGTTAGGATTCAAAGTGTCATCCGGATTTATAAAAATAAAAAAAATAAAGAAAGAAAAAAGTGTGTTTTAATCTGGATCATCCGATGCATTTTTGGACGGCCTGGATGTGTCGAAAGGGTACCACTTCACCCACACAAAAGTATTTTTATTGGATGGTTGAGATCATTTTGATCCAAGACTAAACTGCTGTAATCAATTCGCAAACAATAAAAGCAAATTTCAATTTGGGGAATTGTTCTACAAATTAGGTGTTTAAGCATCTTCAGTGCACTACCTAAAAAATGTTTGCTAAAGTGTACACCTAAGCACACGTGGGCCCCTATTTTATGTGCTAAGAACTTAGTTAGCTAGCTAATAAAGAATGCACTTTAATGGGCTATATGTACACACAACAAATATCCAATAAGGGCTCCCTTACTTTCTATGGTGAGGGACTTTTTTTGTTTGGGATCGAATTTCGACGATCCAAACCGTTAGATGTGTTTAAAATGTGTTTTTAAGGTCTAACGCGAGGATTCGTCCAAAAAACAATACCCGGAAGAGCTTTATCCGAGCAGTTTTCAATAAAAATGTATATGTACGTTTTTATCGAAAACTGTTCGGATCAAGCTCTTCCGGGTAATTTTTTTTTTTATGAATCCTCGCGGTGGACCTTAAAAACATGTTTAAACACATCTAACGGTTCGGATAGTCGAAATTCGATCCCGAACAAAAAGTCCCTCAGCATAGAAAGTAAGGGAGCCCTTACTAGATATGCTGTGTGTGTGTGTGTGTGTGTGTGTGTGTGTATACACACACACACCCCACACTTCTTATCAAGGATCCCGAATTTTAAAAAAAAATAACACCTCATAGATCCCGATCGTATTTCGACGATCTGAACCGTCCAATGTGTTTAAAATGTGTTTTTAAGGGTCCCCGCGAGAAATCAGAAAAAAAATACCGGGAAGGGCTTGATCCGAGCAATTTTTCATAAAAACTGTATATGTTAGTTTTTATGAAAAATTGCTCGGATCAAGCCCTTTCTGATATTTTTTTTTTGGTTGATTTCTCGCGGAGACCCCTTAAAAACACTTTTTAAACACATTGGACTGTTCGGATCATCGAAATTCGATCCGGAAAGTGGAGGTCCAGATTTTTAAAAAATGCGGAGCCCTGACTGGAAGTGGACTGTGTTTATATATATGTATATATTACAGTATCTTTAGTCTTTCATTTTTCTCTCCTCTCTCTCCTCCTTCCCTTCTCTCTCCCCTCTTAAGTCTCTCCCCAAATTTAGGCAGTGACTTGGGGCACTTTAAGTAGTGAGGGGTGCCACCTAGGATTAGAGAGTCATTTTTTTGTGTACTAGAGAGCATTTTTTGAGTTTTTCTTAGTTAACTAGTTATGGCACTTTATGGTACTCTTTTAGGTAGTGCACTAGAAATGCCTTTAGTTTCTCTGTTAAATCTAGTAGACAAGACTCGTTTCATACTTGACTTACTTGCAAATTTGCCGGCAAATTATTTTATTTTTGGTATGAAGGAAAAACAAACGCAACTACATCTTTTCAAACGCAATGCCCCTCATGGGAAATGTGGGACACCCATTTGTGGTCTTGGTCGACACCCATATTGGCGAGCTTGTCCGCCACCTTATTGCCCTCCCGGTAGATATGCCTCAGAGAGCAGCCTCGTGCTTGCCATCAGAGCCTTGCAATCCATGATCAGGACCAAGAAAAGTGAATACTCTGGAGCCTCTTCGTTGATGAGAGCAATTGCAGCAATAGAATCTGAATCAATAGCCAAAGCCTCCATCCCTTGACTTTGCACCAATTCGAGACCCCTTAAGATTCCCCAAAGTTCGGCTTCCAAACTTGTACAATCACCTAGCTTTCCGTAAAAATCGAGAATCCAAAAACCTCTATCGTCCCTGATCACTCCACCATATCCAGCAGGTCCCAAATTGCCGCGACTGCTTCCGTCCGTATTTAGCTTCATACTTTTTTCAGCTTTAACTCAACGTTGTTTTGATTTTTGCTCAAGGTTCCTCTCGGCAAGAGTAATTAAAATAATTAAATTTTGTGAGAAAAATATAAAATGGGGAAAAAAAATTCATTCATTGTTTAAGAGGCATATTCCTACTAAATTTGAACACACAACTCTACCAATTATATAGCAGTTGAACTACCGTGACAGCAGCGGATCAACATCATACATTGATCATGGATATTCGACAGCCGAAGCAATCTCTCGCTGAATATATATCATTCATTTGTTTTGGTTCTGTTTTACGTTCTTCTCGTCTGTATGTTGTTTTGATTTTGTTGTCATTGAATCCGGTTGTAATAGCATTTTGATCTCGTGAAATGAATTCTCTCTTTCGCCTAAAAAAAAAAAAAATCAAAGCAATTTTTATTTTATTTTGTAATCAAGCAGTGAAAACGATTCAAAGGGGACATCCGATGGAAAACCTCAACCACCTTTTTCTGGTGCCTATGTTCGATCAACTTATATTTTTATGTAATATCCGTATTTTTGACATATATATATATATATACGCCAACTATCCAATCCGGGATCCCGGATTGGAGGTTTTTTTATGTTTTGAAGATTTTAAAACATGTTTTTGCATGATCCAAACCGTCCAATGTGTTTAAAAAGTGTTTTCAAGGGTTCCCGCAAGAAATCGTCCAAAAAAATACCAGGAAGGGCTTGGTCCGAGCAGTTTTTCACAAAAACTGCACATATACAGTTTTATGAAAAACTGCTTAGATCAAGCCCTTACTAGTATTTTTTTTGGATGATTTCTCGCGGGAACCCTTGAAAACACGTTTTAAACACATTGGACGGTTTGGATCATGAAAATTTGATCCGGAACTATGAGTCCCGGACCTAGGGATTCCGGACTAGATCCAGACTCTCTCTATCTCTCTCTCTCTCTCTATATATATATATATATAAATAGGACTTTGTATGTAAGTTAAAGCTAGTAATTTAATTATGAGTTTTATTAGGAGTTATTGAATAGGTGGTATGTTGTCTTGTAGTGTTGTATAATGTTTGGCTTATTTGGTAATCGGATATTATGAGTTTTATTAGGAGTTATTGAATAGGTGGTATGTTGTCTTGTAGTGTGGTATAATGTTTGGCTTATTTGCTAATCGGATATACGTCGTAATTGCAATAAAACTTGGACAATGTGAATGAGAGAGCAATTTTGTTCACCTTCTCTTTGTTCCTCCTCCCGAAGGTATGCTTATTTCGTGATTCACTAGGATAATCAAAATCGTTCATTTTGTTAAAATTGATTTGTTAGGTGACAATGCAAAAATCCAGCGAAGTTGGATATTTGTAAGCGTTTGATCTAAGAGTTGAAATTTTTAGTCAATAATTTTAAAGAAAATAAATACATTCCTCGATGGAGTTATGGATATTTGATTGAGCTGAATTTTGTCAAGGTCCCTAAAATGTATCTAAAAAAATTAAAAGGTTTCGATCTGCAAAGTGAGACACAACAAAGCGAGGGCGAACAAAATTGCACTCGCATGAATAAGGTTGGCCGCATTCACGGAATCACCTCAATTCAGAAGACTGCGTCTCCGGTTGAGGTGGAGGTCTTTCTTCTCTTGGCTTGGCAGGATCAACAAAAATAACCCACCCATCCAAAAACCTGGTATTCATTTTCTTCCTTGCCTGCTTCTAAGGTTGCATACGTAACAAAAGCAAAGCCCTTCGATCTTCCTGAGACTTCATCCATAACGACTTTGGCTGCAATCATCAAAGTAGTAGTTCAGAATTCAATTTTACTATACTACCATTACTACTATCAAAGTCATTGTGCTATTCACAATTCAACCTCCCTTTAACAGTTAATTAGCAACATTACGTCGCTTTATCCTTGAATTTCTCTCATGTAAACAGGCAATTAACAATAGAGATCCCCATTCTGAATTGTTATGCAGAAGTTAAAACAAATGCCAATCTGTCTGAAACAGTTTCGATCAGTAATAGCTAGTAGGAGACCAGAAGAATTACACAGAGGACCAGCCTTAAGAGTCCTTGCATTTTTGCAATGATTATAGATGAATAGCTTAGACATATTGAGTACGATACTAGGATGTCTTCACGGGATTAAATCAAAAGAGGAGTAAACGTTCAATTAGCAATTTGGAAGTAGGAATTGATAGGAAGTGAGCGTTGAATCATTAAAATTATAAAAAGTGAACAGTATAAAGAACTGAAGATTGAAACCTTTCAAATGCCAAAAAGGTGAATAGTTAAATTACCTAGGTTCAATAATTAAAAAAGATAGGGAGATTTTGGAAGACATGGAGAAGAAAGAAGGACAACGAAATTGCAAATGAAGTTAAGAGACCACAATAGCAATAGAGCATTACATGAGTAAGACTGCTCAGACGAGCACACAAAAGTTTCACTTCCCAAAAGAATGTGCTTCCAAGGGGAATAGCATAGAGGAGAATAAGGAATATTACTTTAAAACACATAAAAACGCCACAGAGAAGTATGAAGGAGATGACCATAAACTTTTGTCGCAAAGCCAACTTCTTGGGTTGCAGGGGGAGAAAAGTGGACAATGTCGGACAAGAATATGGTCCGGACATTTCTCTCATTTCAAATTGTCGAAAAATTAAGGTTTGAGAATGATAAGTGCTTCCTTCAATTAACCACATCATCACGGTTTTTTGTTGTTTTTAGTACTAGAATACGTGAGTAGTAGATCAGGACTAATGCTGAAGCTCCATTGAAGAAGTAAGAGTGAGACATTGACGTAACAGAAGCAATGAACATTCTTGGTTAGGTACCTTCAACAAGCTGACCAAAAGGTGCAAACGCTTCTTTAAGCTTTTTATCAGTTGTCAACCTTGAGAGACCTGCAAAGCAAAAGTGAATAATGTTTGAAAAAGAACGGAAAAATTTCGCACACTGTACAAACAGCTACAATGGCCCTTTGAGCCAGCTGTGTTTTACAGGCTTCCAATCCATCAATCATTGAAAGGGAAAACATCAATCTAATTTCTGAAGTCATTAGGAAAAAAAACCTGGTCCTACGTCGTCAAAAGACAAAGCATGCAACCAAAAAAAAATAAAAAAATCCTTTTAGAGACCCCACGCAAGTGTATAACAATTATACTGTTAAAGTTTTATCAAGTTTCAAAAGCTAAATGCATCAATAAGTGCCTAAAACTGGCAGCATTATTAGCCGATGAAAAAAAAAAAAAAAACTGTCAGCATTAGTTGTTACTAGTTAGAATCAGTGACACAGCTAGGATTTTGGTTTGAGCGAAGCCGAACCAGAAGACCATTTTTCTTTCTGAATATATACTATCTATAAAAATCGTATATATCTTCGGTGTTGAAACAAACTAAACACAGAAAAAATACTCAAAATTATGCTTAATTTTATACTATGGTTAGTACTGGTGCCCCTGCAGACCACAATGCACCTCCGCCTCTGGGTAGAGTTATATTTCAATACCATCTGGCCAAAGGGAGAGCCATTCTATTTATGCTAATCATGTGTCAGATGGCAACCAGAGTTCCCCCAAACACTTCAGTAATCACAGGCTACCTATAACTAAATAGGCTCTTAGAGGCCTCACTGAAGTGCAAGGGGGAACTCCAGGGGACAACTGGCATATCTTTTGTTTTGCATGCCAGGGTTGCTTGTTAGATTACTTATGCCACTATTTATACTGAGTTCCTCTCAGTTCATATGGTTATACAGAGCATAAACTATTGGGCAAGGATGTCTAAGCAGGGACATCTAAGGGATACTGCTGCATACATTGAACCTGGTCAGAATAATGGTCAGATGAGGGGTGGTATAAATGGACAAAACTACTCATGGATGTTCAATTACAGCCACTCCTTTCAATATTCCAGGTGACAATGAACCTCGGACCAGACTACCTCTCAGATCTCTTGGGAGTCCTTCGCCACTTGCCGCACTATCATTTTCCGTTCGCTATCTACCCATAACCCACATTCGCAACCAGATACATTATCGACAGCTCAATATGCTTGGACCACTTCCCTTGAGCGTCATCGCAGGTTTCCATTATAATCTATCTGCAAGAGGTATCACCACTAGTTCTGAAAGTTACCTTCCGGCTTCCAAGCATACAGAAAAAAAAAAACCCAATGTCACCATAGATTACATGTAGAACACACATTCCAAAGCGCGATACACTTGTGTTCCAAATCCAAAATAGTAAATCAGGAACCAGAAAAAACCCTTACAGCTTTACTTGTACGAAACATCATTCTTAGGAGAGGAAAAATCCAAATACAACAAACTACATTTAGAAAAAAGGGAGTGGTAACTGAATAAAACATTAAAATGGGCCAAAAATCTCCTAGATATATGTTCTTACGTGAAGAAAAATTAAGTAGACGCCTTGTTTTATTAGATGTCTAATCGTTTCTAGAGCATCTTTGCCGGCGGGTCCCCTACATATTGTGGTCATAGAGGCTGCGAGATGTCCTTGAACATCTCTGTGCCTCTGCCAGATGGTGAATTCATTCTTTGTAGCAAGCAGACATTAAGGTATACTTGCAACACTGCCATTTTATGGTTACTGATAGCATTATTTAGACTTCCAACTTTTATTTTATATTTGTTTATGATCATTAACGAGCCTTTTGGTTCATCACATTTTTCATTTAGATTTCATTGAAAAAGTGAATAACAGCGAGCTGTTGCAGATTGAAGCTAGTAAAAGTTGAAAATTCACCTGAGTTGCATTAGAGGAACACCCAACTCACAGAAACAATAAAAACACAACCCAACTTCGTTGGGCACAAAATGTGGAGCCTAGCAAGGATAAGTCAAGATCAATGCAAAGGTTTTACACTTATATACACCAATCTTTATAGAAAGCATTTAAAAAAAAAAGGGATAAAGTGGCAGGCGTATAATCCCCTTGATGCTTTTTCAATACACTTACCTATAAAAAAAAATAAGGAAAAATATGATCGTTGAAGATTAGGCTCCAAGAAGTACAATGGCGTGGAAACCCATAAGCTCATTGATTATCTGCTTTTCTATGGATCCACATCCACTACAGAATTAGTTTAGGTAGCCAATGAAAACACCCTAGAAGAGAGATATAGCATAACTAGGAGATAAAAATCATATGACAGAGAGAAAAATGGCCTGAGATTTAGTATGGGTGTGGTAGCAGTCAATCATGAAATCTTTTGTTTTTTCCAAGTTTTCAAAAGGCAACCACAAACAGATGGCTTCTTCAAGCAAATATTTGGTTTCTAACTTCAAGAAAATAAAGAAGGCAGCAATTTTCATTTGCGAAATAACATAACACCCAAAAGATCAGCAAGCACTTTTTGAAAGGAAAACAACGAAAAGAAACAACCACTCTAATGTGAAAAAATAAGAGTTTAAACATTATTCCTTCTGTACCATTGTCATTTAAATAAATAAAAAATTATTACTTCAGGTGCATAACGCCAATTGAAATGTTGCAGATCGATTTTTTTTGGCACGAAAGATAGCTTAATTGGGGCAAAATATTCTTAAGAGACTGGATTTCCATTAATCTTCATTAATTAGTGTGACTAATTAATTAGTTATGTTATGGTTAATTTCCTTAGCCCCAATTCCACGGGTTCCACCTTAACATTCTAAGCAGGTGGTGCTTGCACCCTACTTGCTATGAGGTAGCTGCTTGCAAGTAGCTGTCAACTATTTGTTAGCTTCCCACTGGCTTGTGGTTGAGGCGGCTGCACAGAGTCATTTGTCAACCTCTTCAGGCTTTCATTATCCCTTAGGTCTTCACCATGAAGTATGCCTAGCTAGCTATATTGAACAGTGTAAAGACCGGAGAATTTCTTGGCTGTGTTTGGTTAGATAGTTTAGTTTAGTTTTGATGATGTCAACAGGTGTAATGAGTGGAGCGAGATAGAGAGAGAAATGAAGGAAATGATGATATCATCAAAACTAAAACTAAAAAGGGAAACGAACAAGGCCTTTGTAATCTTAGTTTATTCCAGTTTTCAGTCTTCATCTTGAGCCCATAGCTCACAGAATTCGAGCCATAATTACCGGAAGTTCCAGAATTATTTTCACTATAATAGTTGTAGAAACTTCAAACTACAACGTAGAGGGACCCAAAATGAACCTAGCTCAATTAGAAGCACTCTCTTTCTCTTTTATAGTCTTAGCTGAATGAAAAAAGAAACCCTCATAACTGCTCCACCAAGCATGGAATATGAGCAATCATCGTTTTTAGGAAGCCTCCAACATTAGGGAACTCAATCCTCAGCTTATGATGCACATATAGGTCTCCTATTCAAATTACCAAAGCCCAAGAATTCGTGGTTACAACCTATTCGATCTATGTGGTAAGATGATAAAACGAAACTTGCAGATCTCTGTTTCCAAGTATATGAGGACTAAATTGAAGTGGACAAACCAACTGTTGAAATGCATTACTGACCAGATAACATGAAAAGGACACGAAATCATTCCGTCATAGGTAACGAAGATGCGTGTGGCTTATTTTGGCCTAAAAAGTTAAGCATGTTTTTTGCTTTTTAACTTATTAGGGGGAAAAGAAAAAAGATTTTGACTTATTTTGGCCTAAAATGCTGTAGGAGCTACTTATTAAGCCCAAAACAAATGACTTGACTTATTAGGGGAAAAGCAAAAAGTTTTTTTGACTTATTTTAGACTAAAATGTTGTAGGAGTTACTTATTAGTCAAGAACAAATGACTTTTTGAAACTCAAAAAAGCAAAAAGCATGCTTAACTTTTTAGGCCAAAATAAGCCGCAGACAAACTAGACGATGCATTTGAGGTACTTGGTCTTCTACAAAACACTGCCCAACACAGACCTCAAAGCAAGAAGCCTAAATCTAGAGATTGAGCAGTGTTTTAAATGGCGCTCGCCCTTGCGCTATAGCGCATGGCGATGGCGTGGCGACTGGTTTGCGCCATGGGGAGTCATGGCAAGGCACAGAACACAATAGCGCAAGTATGGCACTATGGCGCACGCCACAAGTCATGCCGCTGTGGCGCCATAGCGTGCGCCATAATGTGTTTTAGCATTTTTTTGATCAAATCAATCTCATCTGTTGATTTATGATGCACATAAGTAGTCAATGTACTGGAATATTTCCTTAACTCTTAACCCTACACATCAGAAGAGAGATCTATCGATCTCAACACTCAACAGCAGCAACCATTCTTCTTCTTCTCTTGCGATAAACAGTGGCAGCAGCAGCAGCCATCGATTTTCAACGCAATCGATCTCAACACTCAACAGCAGCAACCATTCTTCTTCTTCTCTTGCGATAAACAGTAGCAGCAGCAGCAGCCGCCATCGATTTTCAATGCAAACTTCTCTCTGCGATCAACAGTAACAGCAGCAACCATTGATCTGAAATAACCCTTCTCTCTCTGTCCAGGTATCTATCTCTCTCTCTCTCTCTCTCTCTCTCTCTCTTCTTCTTCTTCTTCTCCTTCTTCTCTCTTCTTCTTCTTCTCCTCCTTCTTCTCTCTTCTTCTTCTTCTTCTTCTTCTTCTTCTTCTTCTTCTTCTTCTTCTTCTTCTCTCTTCCTCTTCTTCTTCTCTCTCTGTTTTCTTCTTCTACTTCCTGTCTCTGTTTTTTCTTTTAATCTTTTTCTTCTTCTCTCTCTGTTTTTTTCTTCTACTTCTGGGCTTTTGAGGAGTCTGCCCTGCCTCTAATTTTGATCACATCACTGCTGCATTTTCAGCCATTTTCTTTCCTATCTCTGTCCACACGTCTGGCCTTTTTTCAGCCATTTTCAATTATATTTATGTAGATGTTGTTTGGTGATTGTAGATGTCAAACGAAACTGAAATTGGAAGTAAATTGGACCCTTCTTGGAAGTATTGCTCTAGAGTTGATCCACGAAATAATACCAAGTTGAAGTGCAACTTCTGTAAAGAGGATAAAAATGGTGGTATCACTAGAATCAAGCAACACTTTGTTGGAGGCTCTAGGAATACTACTATATGTCGGAAATGTCCACCTGAGGTTAAAGAGGAGATTAGGCAGTACATGAATAAAAAGGAAGAAGCAAAAAAGCATGTTAATGTGATACCAGATTTTGATGACATGATGAATGATGAAGACTATGATGATTTTGATGATATGGTCGACTCCAATTCCAATCTCCATTCTAAGAAGCCTTCTTCTAGTCGCACAAGCGACTCCATATCTGTTCAGTCTAAGCCCAAAAAACCAAGGAACATAGGGACTCTAGACATGTACTACACACCCCATCCAGAGGTTGTGGTGGAAAATAGAAAAAGCAAGGGCAAACAGCCGAAAATTGATGAGAATGATCCTTATAAAAAACAGTTGAAAGAGCGGGCACATCAATGTATTGCAAGGTGGTTATATGATGTTGGGATACCTCTAAATGCTGTGAACTATGAAAGTTTTGGGCCAATGATAGAGGCTATCGGGCAATATGGTCCGAGTTTGACCCCACCAACTTACCATCAAGTGCGAGTTCCCCTTCTTAAGAAAGAGGTAGACCATGTTAATAAGCTGATGGAGGACCACAAACAAGATTGGGAAAAATATGGGTGTACAATAATGTGTGATGGGTGGACTGACCGGAAAAATAGGACATTGATTAATTTCTTGGTCAATTGTCCAAAGGGGAGCATGTTTATTGAATCTATTGATGCATCTAGCTATTCACATGACGCTAACAAGATGTTTGATTTGCTTGATAACTTTGTGCAGCGGATTGGAGAAGCTAACGTGGTTCAAGTTGTAACGGATAGTGCCTCGGCAAATGTGTTGGCAGGTGAGAAGCTTGTTGGTGAACTTAGTTACTTAATTTTGTTTTGTATGATCATGATTCATGAATTTAAGATCAATTTACATGCAGATTCATACCAAAAAAAGAAATAGACTAGCTCAAAAGCGTCTCAATGACTTGGTATTTGTCAAGTACAATAGGGCATTGAAACGTCGATACGCCAAACGTGGTAAATTGGATCCCATATCCTTGAAAGATATTGATGAGAGTAATGAGTGGTTGGTTGGGAAGATGGAAGAGCTTGTGTTTGAGGATAATGATTTGACGTGGGATGATGTTGCTTCAGCTGCTGGAGCCGAAGAACCTACGAGAACAACTAGATCAACTTCAAAGCCATCAACTACAACGACAAATGCAAGAGCAAAGGCTCCAAAAGAATCAAAAGCAAAGCAACCCCGTGTCAAAGTCACCAATCTATACGAACTTGTAGAAGAGAACGAAGAAGAAACTGTCTGGGAAGATTGGGAATATGGATATTTGGATGAGGATGAGGGAGAAAAATAAGACGTGGAAGGATACAAATCAAGTGATGATGAAGAAAATGAAGTTGTTGGTCTTGATGACTGATGAGGATGATTGATGGGCATGCCTACATGAATCAAAATTAGACTACCGTATCCTTAATTTTGTTGTCCTAAAGCTAAACGTCTATATGTTAGCTTTTTTTTTTATGGATTTTATGTTTTGCTTAGTATGTGGTGGTGGTTTAAGCATTGAAATGTTTATGTTTTATGACATTTGAACGTTTGCTTGTGTTGAAAGTTATGCCTATATTAGAATTCTACTCGTTATAATAAAGTGCGCCACAAGTTGCTATGGTGCGCGCCGCGCCGTGCGCTATTGCTCCAAGGGATCTTTGCGCCTTGGTGCACCGTGAGCCATTTAAATCACTGAGATTGAGAAACTCTAAATATTAGGATCTTGGATTGTGAAAGGATGTGTTGAAGGAAAAGAAAAAGGAATACACAATAAGAAACATGGCCTTTTGAGCCTTGTGAATACAAGCCTAGCATGGACCTAATTACCTAATAAGCCAGCTTCTACTAAGTGAAATTATACACGGAAAACATGCATAACTAATTTATTGTATTTCTGCAATCTCCAAAATGGTTCCTAACTTCAATGTACAGGTACTAGATTGACTCCAAACCAATAAACAATACTCCATCCGTCTCAGAGAGATTTCCCAGTCTCTTTTTTCTTTTTTTGTCAAAATGGTAAAAGCTTCATTGATATAAAACAAAGGTATATTGTCCCGTCCACAAAGTGAGAACTTTAAAAATACATTTTTATCACGAAAAAATTAATCTTTTTGTGAGAAATTAAAAGAAACTCATTGATATTTAGTAACCAGCGGCAAAAAGTTTGATCCTCTTTGACAAAAAAAGCATTATTTTTAACATCTCATCTTACGGACAGGACAATACTCAAGCCAAAATAAGACCCCAAAAAAAAAAATTCAGACTGAACCCGCATATATTTTTACGTGAAAAAGAAATTTTCATCTAAAATTTCTTAATGTGTAGACATTTGTAATTAGTGTCCACATAAACTATTACTACATGGATAGTACTCCCAGTTTGATTATGAAACAGAAAGATATGCAGATTACAAGTTCAATTAATACGGAAGCACGCTAATATTGAGAGAGAGAGAGAGAGAGAGAGACCGCTGACGAGGAGCTTGGGGCTGGCGAGGGTTGAATTAAGACGAATCGAACTGAATTGCGACTGAAGAATCGATGAATTCGTGAGGATACGGCGGGAAGCAGAAGCAATGCCATTACGGAATCACCAGCCACAGCCACAATGAAAAAATGGAGAGACTTCAGGGGTTTTGGAGAGGGTTTACCTATCGTCGTATTGCTCTGGAATTGAAAGCCCTAAACTAGTGAAAACCGGTATTTTTGGCGAACCGCTAAAGAAGGCCTTAGCTGTACTAGTAAACCGGTATTAAGCCGCTAATACACCTGTTTTGCTAACACCTACCGTTAAAGCCCCGGTTCATTGTTTTTCATTTTCATTTCCGTTGACTGTTTTTTTTTTTTTGGTCAGTAATTGTCCTTTTTTTTTTTATACCTTTAGCAAAGGAAACTTATCAACACACTTGTATAACAAGGAAATTGGGAGAGAAATGACCAAAGTACCCTTATTTTCTACAATTGGAGGTGATGTGACTTTGTTAGGAAGGGTATTCATGTCATCTTGACAAGTTTTGCATGATTATCGAGTTGTCCTTACCAGACTTTTAAGATTTTTTGTCTACATCCTTTCTTTTTTTTGCCTATGTTTTGTCCATATATCGAAGGACATTTTTTAAATTTTGGGGGAGACAAGTTTGAACACATGGTACTCCTTTTTTCTTCTTTTCCCTTATTTATGGGTTTTCCCCTTTTTCTTCTTTACCTCATTTCTTCTTTTCCCTTATTTCTGTCTACATCCTTTTTTTCGGCGTATGTAAGCTATTAGTTGTGGAAACACCACATAAGTTTTAGTTGAGGGACTTGGTTTGGTTATTTATTCATTTTAATAAGGAAGAGAAAAACAAAATGAATAAAAGGAGAAAAAAATCCCAGTTCAAATGTGCACAATTGCACCATGAACTATCATTTATGCAAAATGTAATCGTAAAAAATTTCCAAACTTACCTATATCTCTCGTTGTAAATTTTTTTAATTCAAAAAAAGGAACGTAATGTATATTCAAATAAAATTAATAATTAAGCAACTCATCTCGACAACAAGCAAGCGGTTACGTCCGCAACACATAGCCTAACATTAGTTACCAAAAACCAAACCAAAGCAAAACAGGACACCACTGGTCCAAAATACAAAAAAAACAACAAACGAAACACGCGGAAAAAACAGAAACTGCTCAACACCGATGTAGAAGCCAGCACTCCGCTCGTAGAGGTGGGTGGACGGAAGATCACCACTGGATCATGCTCACGCCGCATATTAAAATGAGTTGATGTTAACAAATGATTTCCTTATTTGCTAAAATTAACCCATTAAATTTATGAGATTCTCATTTTATCAAATGGAAAACTAGAGAATCTCAATATAGACAAATCTCGTGGTTTGTGTCAAGAAAAATGGAACGGGTGATCATATATATATATATATATATATACGGGAATTATCCAATCAAGGATCCCGGAAATCCCGGATTGAAGCGTTTTGAAGCATTTAGAAGATGTTTTGGCATGATCCGAGCCGTCCAATGTGTTCAAAAGGTGTTTTCCAAGGCCCACGCGGGAAATCTTCAAAAAAAAATACCGGGAAGGGCTTGATCCAAGCAGTTTTTCGCAAAAAATGTACATTTACAGTTTTGCGAAAAACGCTTGGATCAAGCCCTTCCCGGTATTTTTTTTTGAAGATTTTCCGCGTGGACCCTTGAAAACACCTTCTGAACACATTGGACGGATCGGATTTTCAAAAAAATATCGGGAAGGTAGAGTCCCGGATCCGGGAGTCCCGGATGAGATCCGGACTCTATATATATATATATGTAGAGTCCCGATCTAGTCCCGGATCCGGGACTCCACCTTCCCGATATTTTTTTGACGATCCGAACCGTCCAATGTGTTCAAAAGGTGTTTTCCAAGGCCCACGCGGGAAATCTTCAAAAAAAAACACCGGGAAGGGCTTGATCCAAGCGGTTTTCGCAAAACTGTAAATATGCAATTTTTGCGAAAAACTGCTTGGATCAAGCCCTTCCCGGTATTTTTTTTTGAAGATTTCCCGCGTGGGCCTTGGAAAACACCTTTTGAACACATTGGACGGCTCGGATCGTCAAAAAAATATCGGGAAGGGCTTCAAAACGCTTCAATCCGGGATTTCCGGGATCCTTGACTGGATCGTCCGTGTATATATGTAATAAGAGGACCTGTTCCCGTAATATCTTAAAAGTTTTTAAGTTGAATACAAAAGTTCGACAGTTAGAACTAGAGTACATTAAAAAAAAAACTGGGCGCGACTCTCCCAGAGGAGAAAAACTTTAGTGCAGACTGGATATCACATGACAGTACTCGCATATCTCGGCCGTCCAAAAGTTGTTTGAATTTGTCTAAATTTGCGAGAGAGAGAGAGAGATCTGCGCAACACTTTACCAACGATAGCACTGGAACAATGCATGATCCTTGGAATGCCAAGACAAATCTCTTAGTAGTCCAGTGTTTGCCTCACAAAGTTCCAAGGGTAACCATAGAACCACCAAACTGAAAAGCAAAATACAATAGATGGAAACACCAGGCTGCTGAATCAACCCATGCAAATTAGCTAGCGAAAAGTCAATATGCATATACACATAAAAATAAACAAGGCATACACTCTTAACGAGATTTTTCTGTTCTTCGTATGAAAACATCTATATACACCACAACGACCAGTACCAGGCCAAAACGTAGAAATGAAAACAGCCTCTGCATGCATAATAAAAGGTCAGCACGCATTGCCGGTTGTGACATATACAGTCTCTCTCCCCACTTTTCTGTTTGTACATGAACAGAAACAGTCAAAACAAATCTTCAATCGGTTTGCTGGCTGCTGTAATCACAGAAAATAGCAGATTCTAACATGATGGGGGAAAAAAAAACGAACAAAATGAATCCTAATTCCTGCATCTATCACTAAATTCATTTGCAACTAATCCAGTATCTGCTGCTGCACTGCCTTCTCCAACATTGATGTTCCTTTGAAACTCGTCAGCTGGAAGTGCTTCGTATACTTCAACATCTGCCATGTACAACAGTTAAGATACACAGGCGGCCAACATAAATAGATCCAGATAATTGGCTAGGCACCATAGAACATGCCACTTCTTTTTATAGTTCTGCTAATATCATACACTTCATGCTGATTTAGTTACACTAGCCAATATACCTGAATTCTCATCTGGATTCCAGAAACAGCATATAAGCTAAAACTAGAATTCACATTTGGCTTCTTTATGAGTTTTGGAAGCATCTCTTTGGGAGTGGAATGTTCCACTTTTAAGGCAATAGCTAGAGGTTCTCATAGCAGGAGGAACGTATAAAGGCCAGACTATGCCTACAATCCCTTGACAACCCCGTAACCCAACAAAGTGGGATTTAATCCATTGGTTCATACTGCACAAAACCAAGGGACATGGTTGTGATTACACCGCACCCTATTTAGTCCTGTCCTTAATCTTTACATGTCAATTCGCAGCTTGATTCCACTTGGTGCATAAGCAACCTCAATACGAAGTACGGCCTACAACACATTCCTGCTCACTGGTCCAGCTGCTCCAGCCATTCATTAGGTGTCCAGTTACATTTGGTTCATTTTATTATTGCCAGTTTGCCACTTCATGCCACTTTCAAGCATTCAATTCTAACTTTGTCATTCACTGTTTAGCCATAAATCAAGTTTGTGATCCACTTTTCAGCCACACTTACAATACGGAAATGTTTCCCTTCCTATCTACAGCATCCATGTAAGGTACCTTGTTTTAGGTGTGCGGAACAGCAGAGTCATCATTAACTCCAAAAAGCACAATCGTGCCGAAAGGTTGTCAAAAAGTGAAAAAAAGAAATTTCACAAGCACCAAGAGAGAGAGAGAATATTTGTAATTAACAAGATGTGATTCAACGATAATGTTGATAATTTTTCTACATTGTCTTAGAACAAAAACTGTCCACTCCTAGCCAAAATATGAAATGGCACTGACAAGTTCAAACTCTAAATTTCCAATCAATTGAATGCTGAAAGTAATGAAGATGCAGTGCCCAGTGCAGCTCAGGATTCATTTTTACTGAAGACTGTAAGAGTTCGAGATAAAAGCCTGAGGGAAATTAACTTCATATTACTGTAGAAGCTCACTTACCCGTTCATCACTCATCTTTCTGAAGCCTAACTTTTTTGTCCAGATAGATTCAGCTTCTTCAGCCGCAGGGAGCACCATATTTTCAACATTCATCGAATGCAATAGCCCCTCGATACATGAAAACAGTGCTTGGAAATATCCCTACAGATGAAGACAAAATCAATTCTGTGAGGCTTGCGGAATATGCTATATGAAGGGTGAAAGGGAAAAGCAAGGCATAACTCCAGCTGCATAAACACAAAAAGAAGAAGAAAAGAATCGAGAGGAACGCAGCTTAAGAGGGCTTGCTAACTGCTAGACAAGAGGACTTGTCAGGTCAGCATTAACAAGACTTACTTTTCCTTGATTTTCTCTACATGTAGCCACTAGAGGAAGCTCAGCAACCTCTCGTCCGAAAATCCTCAGAAGACCAGCTGATACAACAACTGACCTACAAATGCAATTTTAAGCGTGTAAAGATCCAACAGAAATAGGTGAATGAACAACAGCCAAATTAATAAACATCAACAAATATTGACAGCTATTTGCCCTATTTGAAGGGGAGAAGTTTACTTCACAATTAAGACGACACAATACATTCCACCAAATTCTTGCCCAGAAATATTTCTCCTGCATGAAGTACAAGATATAGCATTCAATATATAGAATTCCAAAATATTAGGCATTTTCATCCATAATTTTTTAAATTTCTTGACACCAAATTAAAGGTCACAAGAAATTTTAAAAATTATGCATGAAAGTATTATTTTGGTTCGAAAATTGCACGTAAAAATTTGGTGGACTATCATTTAGGAACGGAGGGAGTACTAAATAGTAGTTGCAATACCAGATCCTTGTTCATCAAATACATTTATCTTAAAACTTGCAATCAAACCTGATATTTGTATGACCATAACAGTCCATATTCTACCATAGCCACAATATGATGAATCAGTTCTTACAAGAATCAAAACTACAGCAGCAAATGATGCACTCACACTGATCCATTTCCCCCTCCTTTTCAATTCATAACTTTTGTTAATTAGGCCTACCTTGCTCCCACCGGAATCTTATGGTTAGTTGATATGACAAATGTTCACTTGTTAATTGATTGAATTAATCGCAAGATTTTGTTGGCACTAGACACCTTATTAGCTCGATGAACACACTTGGCTCCTACATAGGCTATGTGATAAGAATGCTGAAGGTTGCTGAATAGAGCATATAGTCCACTTTCATAGAAAAAGTTAATTTGACAGAGGAGCAGTTCCTATTGTCACGGCTAAGTCTTTTCAGATATGCCATTGAGAAGAAAGCAGTACACGTCTTACCCATAGACCATGACGGGAATAAGATCACGACCAGATGTTGCAACAATAGGGTCAAAACATTCCTGCCAAAGATGGGATATATAATTTTGATTAGCCGATAATAAAATAAAATAATTAGCATCGTCATTTAAAGTTGTCAGAGTTACAACACACAGTAAAAGGCAGACAGCAAATACTAAGGAAAAGAAAGAAAAAGAAATGACCTGACACCTAATAGCTGGACTATCCTTGGACAAAGCAGTTTATAATATGTTAAGTTCACTCCTCCTAAGTATCATATTTTATTTCTGCGAAGTCAAGTCTGAACATGAATGCAGTAAACAAAACCAGCAAAATATAACTAGCAGCAAGAAAGAACAAACTACATTATATCCATGGTTTAGACCACCCAAAGGACCCCTGCCCCACCTATATAGAGTGGGCAAGATGAATTTGTTTCAGCATTCTAGTCTATAAGCTATACACATTCATGAAGCATTAAATCACATGGTACCATGGCTTTCCTCAAATGTTAAACCACGTTAGCATTGATACCATGGGAAAAGGAGGATCGCCTCACTTATCCTCCATGACCAATATCTATCTGTGTAATTGTCCTATGTAATGATATTATTTTTTGAATGCATAAACTAGATGACATTGTAAACATATCTTAACTTAAAACTGTAGTTATCATTTGGAAGAGCCTATCTACATGACTCTATGAATGATCTTCGAATTTAGTTTCATGACATTGAATTGATTTC
This sequence comes from Vaccinium vitis-idaea, assembly GCA_963854785.1. Lineage (NCBI taxonomy): Eukaryota > Viridiplantae > Streptophyta > Magnoliopsida > Ericales > Ericaceae > Vaccinium > Vaccinium vitis-idaea. The sequence goes on along the minus strand of OY978218.1, from coordinate 15,635,701 downwards.
TTTTCGTATTGGTGTGGATGCCTATGCAACCCCTACATGTGAATTCTAGGGTTTCATAGGGAAAAGATTCCCTAAGTGTTCCATCATTTCCTTCGATCGTCCTGCATCAGTGTTCCTCTCATTGAGTATTTTCCTCAAACACACCATGCGTATAGAAATTGGTTTTAGTAGCAGCTGAACAAACAATCCTACTTTATGATCCTTCGGTCTTTTATACATCATTGCAAAGTGGTGCTACTGTTACATTTCATTATCTCATGGATGTGCTCGAGTCTAATTTTGTCCGTCTTACTATAAAACCTTCCCAGTGAACACCATGCCAAAAATTGGGGTTTGTGACCAAAAAAAAAACACATAACAAAACTTGGAGTATTTAGGCCTTGTTCTCCAATAGATTTTAGGTACATAAAATCTCACATTTTATGACACTCCAATCTCAACACATAAAATATAAAAGTCATTTCATGAGATTTTCATAAAATCCTCCTAAAATCTATAGGAAAACTACTACATTTTATCAGTTGAGAAAACAACTTCATTTTATCACCTCTCCATAAAATGCTCATTTTATGAGATTTTCATAAAATCTACCTAAAATCTATTGGAGAACAAGGGCTAAATTAGCTTCGGAGTGAGCAGAAACACGGCTCAAAGAACAAGGTTTAGTTTCGGTAACCGCGCCAATTCACATTTCACCTCTCGTGAAAAGTGTTTGTAGATCCTACACTAAGATGAGGCAAGTATGTAACACAGTAAAAAACAAAAAAGAGCATCTTCGACCACAATCTTGCCTACTAAAAGCAAAGCTTGAATATGCAATACCACCAATAAAATAAACAGTATATCTCAAGAGGGGAAAGCAAGAAATGAGAGTTTCCACAAGCAAAAAGCTAAGAACGGAAATATTTCTAGCTTAACGCTATCAAATCCACAGTGTAAATGAAAATATAGTTAACCAACCAACCTGTTATCATCAACACGTTAAATAAAATACTTTATAAAAGGGAAAAAAACCAGCAATATTATCCAAGTGTTTTAAAATCACTACATTCAGCTGAACTCATTTTAAATTGACATGGTTCCTGTGCATCAATCAAGACAAAAACAAGTGAAACAACTTGTATGCAGTGAAAATAGAAAATAGAGAAAAACATGCATAAATATGTTGGGCACAAAAAAAAAAAACTTCTTCTTATGTAGACAAGCAACAATAATCAATGTAGTAGCCAGACATTTACAAATTTCACTTCCCCTCTTACAGCTGATAATTTGGCAGGTTAGCATATAAAGCCGAAATGAAGCCACAACTTACTCGAAAAATTGCAGCAGCCCTAGACAGTAGGGGCAGATGTTCTGGATATCTACTTTTCCCACTCAAAATACGCCATCGAACATCATTTGCAGCTCCATCAGAAAATCCTTTCTCTACACGCTTCCGGTTCAATGCGTTAGAAACTGAAGGTGGAATCATCTTTGCTCCGACTAAAACCAAGTTCTGTAGAGCCACATGGATATTATTGCAGTCATTACAACAAAACCACTTGTCCTTGGGGAGTTCCTGGAAAAAGAGACTAAATTGAGTACTCCATAAGTACGTGTCAAAAGCATTAACAATTCAAAAACTTACTTTTAAATCACATAGCCCGCTGTCCCGCAGACAACCAACATGATACTCCCTTTCACACTAAACAAGAATAAACATTTAAATATCAATAAAGAGAAAAACCGTGGGATCAAAACAAAAGCAAAAAAAGGAAGTGCCCCTACTTGGTCACAGAGCATAACCGTTCTTTCATCAAATTTCGCAACACTAAAATCGGGAGCCCTGTAAACAAAAAGAACGAGATCAGTCTTACGATCGTGTATAAATAGATGCATAATGATGAGAAACCAATATGTTATACTTACAAGACTCAACATAATTAGAAGTTAACCCATAGCTTCTATTTCCTCCAGCAAACCGTTTTCCCATACCTCTCCACCTATGCCCTTCCAATTGAGTCATGCTAAACTACTAGCACTCTTAAGTAGTCATACACCCGAAAGAACTAATTTTGGCCTCACTGTATCACTTTTACTATTATTTCTTTATGTTCATTGTAGCCAAAATGAAAACATAATTCAACAATTAAGTCTATGGAAGTTTGTGACCTCGAAGATAATACGGACTGAAGAAACCCCAGGGTAACGCAAACGGGGATACAAATACATATATGTACAAGTGAAAAACAGCAGATCGCTGGGCTTTGCCAATCAAGCAGTTGTTTCGAAAACCAAGATGTGAGTCCATATGGAGAGAGAAATGGACCTGACATCACCTATAGGCTATACATGAAACTGATCCTAATGAGCTTGACCTTGTACCTTGCAAATACGTATATAGGTGCTAACTAAAGCCCACAGCAAATATTATGCCAAAGGAGGCAATCAAACATTCCCCCCAAAAAAAAAGTTTTCTCAGGAGAACAGCAAAATACAAAATCCATCAAAGTATAGCTATAGTGCTATACCTACAGAACACAGGAAGAATAAACATAAACATAATTGAACTGAATAGCAACATGTATACTGGACACCAACCTGCAAACAACACAGCCACCTGTTTGATATTCTGGTGCTTCAACCACCCTTGTCAAACGAATTTTAATAGGTCTTCCCATAATTAAGGACTCTCCAGCAAATTTTCTCCCAGGACCATACTTATCTCTACAATAGGGGCAGTGCCAATCCCCTTTAGGAGCGCATTGTAGATCTAAACAAACTGCAAAAAGCCACAGGGGCGTTAAAACGGGAAACCAATAAGAAGAATAAATTAAGATTGACAATATCTAGGATAAGCCTTTTAGATCCCTGAACCCCAACAACAGAAACTTCCCTCAGAAAAGGATTTATCATCTTAATCATGCATGTTAATTCGCTAGTCAACAAACTACTATACGCAAAAGAGATGCATAAGACAAATTGACATCAAGAAAAGTAGGTTTCCAGATTTCAACAAGTAGAATAAAGTACAACAATGTTTCCATAGAAACAGGCATATATAGTTGTGAAGCAAAGTCCCACATTGCATGGGTACCAAAATTATATTTAGTATATAAGCATGAGGGCATCCTCACTTCAATAGATAGCTTTTGTTCTTGAAGTGAGGGTGCCTTGATGCTCATATACATCATATTATTTGGTTACCCAGGTGATGGTGGTGGGTGGTTGTGCTAGTCTCCCCCAAGCATTAGTCGAGGTGAGCATAAGCTGACCCGAACACTCGGTCATCAAATCATTTATAACCACCAAAGAGTATATATACATATATACTATAATAAACAAAAAGCACCTGCATGAAAAGCACGAGGGCATCCATCACAGATGATCAGATCCCCGCCATCTCCACATACAGCACACATATCATCACTGCTGCCAGTAGCCAATTTTTGTCCATTGACCAATGACAAGGCTATATCGTGAAGTGACAGTCCACTAGAAGTGTAGATATTCCGATAGCTGGAAGAAACAGAAAAACATTAATTCTTACTAAACTGGAAAAGAGATATCTAGTGGCAAGGCTTCAAAAACTACTTACGGCTGACGTCTAGCAGACCATCCGGCATGAGCTTCAAACTGTGAAGGACTAAGCTGCTCAAGCAAAGAATAATCTCAAAGGTGAGACTTTTTATCCTATCTTTTTCATTTTTTCTTTCTTTTTTTCCCAGGGGCCATCAACAAAAACTTAAATACATTTGTTCACCAAGCCAACAATTTTACCTCAGTCTCACAACAACTACAGACAATTCCATTTCCTTGTTTGTAGCCGCCAAGTATTTTCTGCAATGAAACATGAAGTAGCTTAAAGAAGTACGGAACCATAAGATAGAACCGTATCTGCAAAATCAAACACTGGGCAGTGAAAAAGACAACCTGTCCTTTTGCATAGTAAGCCAATTCAGCCCCATCTGGCAGCCCATTAGGCATGAAAAGTACTCGATGCAGATCATTATCCCTGCCATCAACGAACAAAGAATTCAAAATACACTTCAAAATTGTGAAAGCCTAAACAGTTGAACAGGGGAGAGAGAGAATAGGAGGTGATTTACCCAAAAGAAAAAAAGAAAAAGAGAGGAGAGGGTCTACCTTTTCCTCGGGCGACCTTCAGCAGTTTTTTTCTGGTAAGCAGCTGGGCTACAAAAGTAGGAGCTTGGCCTGCAAAAAAACATGGCAGAATCACTGAGAAAGAGAGAATGATGAACTCAGTGATGCTTTCAAAGATCTCATGGAATTTGTGACGCAATCTAATCCAATGACACCTATGCAATCTAGGTGTAATTCATCTTCTTGTCTACACATATATCCTTTCTTAATGTGCTACTCTTTAAGCCTTTAAAAGCCTAGAATCACATGTTATGGTTTACACTTACACTACCACTAAGCCCTAAATGGAAACCCTAAACTTTAGCTCTTCCACCAGCCAAAACAAAACAACACACCACAATGAATGATTAGCGGGTGCTACTTTTAGATATTGACAATGACACATAGGAGAGCCCCAAACCATGTATTTATTGACAGTAACGTAGCGTTTGCACCCAATTCGCAAAGAGGATGTATGATAATGCTAATAATACAGCCCAACGAGACCACACAACGACATGCCTGAATGGCAAAATCAAAACAACAAAAAACAAAACCAGCATATCTGTCCTAAATCCTAACCAACTAAAGAATTCCTTTCACAACCAGACACAGACTAGGCTAGAATAAATCTAAATCTACCGAATTAAAGAAAGCCCAAGAGAAATCACCTAAACATGATAGGGTAATTGATTTAACAAAACTCGTAATGCTGAACTATTATACATCCATATCAGCCCCCAGAACAATAAAAAAAAAAATTATATATTTGTACCTTATCGCAGAATACTGCATACCAGTGACCTTTATATGATGTTTCTTCTCTGCTTTAACAATGCCACTGTTTTGATGGAGACTTTCTGCAGATCAAAGTGAGTGTTAAAAACTAGTATAGGAGAGCTAAAACAAAAACTTAAAATGCCCATTTCATTCCCTTTGCCTACATAAAAAGCACCAGAAAAAAAGAAAAAAAAGATTTGCATCTGAATCACCTTTCCAAAGCAGGAAAGACTCCTCATTTACCGATGAACCAGCAACATTCTTTACCACTTCATCCAGTTCACTGAGCGGTGCAGTCTTAAGTTCTTGGATTATTCTATATATTGGCTTCCCATTCTCAAAATATATGTGATTATTTGGGTGCCGAGTTTTGCCACCAGCATGCAGCTCAAACTCATAGGCACTCAGAATCTGCTTATACCATTCAATCGCATGGTAAGCCAAGAAAACTTATAAAATCCAACTCACAAGAACATATTGATAAAGAAATAGAAAACGTACTTTAGAAAAATTGCATGAAGAACATCCACATAGATATCCACAGCCTTTTATAATTCCAGGAAGCGCTCCCTGCCAGTGATACCAAACGGAGTACAAGCCCCACATAAGCACTACATAAAGTTAAAATTCATCAAAAACTAAAGTAAAAAATTCACCAAAACCTAGTTGGAACTGCTACGTACCTCAGGTGAGTTCGAAACATACTTCACTCTAGCTCCTTCTAAAATCCCTGTTGATAAAAGCTTTTTCACATTCGTAAGGTAGCCATCCAGAAGAACTTTCTTAGACATTTTCAGTTCCATATTAGGATAGCATAACAGCGGATCCCTGCTTATTTCTGCATTCATATATCCCCCTGCTGAATGGTTCACAGGCTGCAATGCGGACCCGGTAAACGGCTTATCATAGTCCTCCTTCCGTTTGTTGAATTTGAAGGTTATTTTCCTAATACCCGTGGAACTAACATGTTCTGGAATCTCGAGTACAAAATGGTTCGTGGAAACTGCTCCAGATGTATCAATCGATTCATTTTTTAAATGATCTTCTTCACTCAGGCTATCCTCAGTACTTGTATTCCCTGAACAAGTGGAGGAGATTTCACCCAAACCAACTTGGGTATTGCTAACTAACTCATCTGGTTGACTACTAACAGTCTGAAAACTACAAGCAACATCCATTGGAGACAAAACTGGGTTCGAAACTTCTGAGTAAACATCATCATTTGAAGCTTCCTTGACCAGCTTCTGAGGACAAGTCTCCAAATCGATACTAATCGGAATTTCTATCGCCTGCTTCTTAGGGCAAGGCTCGGCCTCTTTATCGTCCCCCATCGCGACTTCATGGTCGCGCTTTGGTTCGATTTTGGGGGAATTCAATTCTTTCATTTCTCCATTGTTTATGTCTTCCATGCAAACTTCCACTTCTCCCTCTGCCTCGTCCCCTATGGTGACTTCCTGGTCGTGCTTTGGTTCAATTTTTGGTGAATTCAATTCTTCCATCCCTACATCGTTTATGACTTCCATGCAAACTTCCACTTCTCCCTCCACCTCGTCCCCTATTGCGACTTCATGGCCGCGCTCTGGTTTGATTTTTGGGGAATTCAATTCTTGCATTCCTCCATCGTTTACTTCCATGCAAACTTTCACTTCTCCCTCCTCCTCATCGCCTACCACGACTTCATGGTCGCGCTCTGGTTCAATTTTGGGGGAATTCAATTCTTTCATTCCACCATCGTTTACGACTTCCATGCAAATTTCCACTTCTCCCTCTGCCTCTTCCCCTATCCCGACTTCATGGTCGAGCTTTGGTTTGATTTTAGGGGAATTCACTTCTTTGATTCCTCTATCCTCCATTACATCCACACAAACTTCCACTTCTCCCTCCGCATCGTCCCCTCCTTCATGGTTGTGCTCTTGTTCGATTTCCAGGGAACTCAACAATTCTTTCATTCCTCCATTGTTTATGTCTTTCATGCAAACTTCCACTTCTCCCTCCGCCTTGTCCCGTATCTCAACTTCATGGTCGAGCTTGGGTTCAATAATTGGGGAATTCAATTGTTTCATTCCTTTTGGGGAATTCAATTCTTTCATTCCTCCATCGTTTATGACTTCCATGCAAACTTCCGATTCTCCCATCCAAACACAACAGTTCTAAACTCCACCAAGGCATTCAAAGTGTACAATCAAAGTACAAAAACGAAACCCTAATCCAATAATGACAATTTGCCCAAATTCCGACTCCGTAATTCAAAACACACAAACCTAAACAGCCAACGCATATACTAGAAGTCCAAAAAAAATAAAAAAAAGCCGAATCCTTTATTTCAATTCGAGTGCATGGAGATGAAATCCTCGAGAGGCTATTCAACCCAACCTTTTTGGAAAGAAAAAAAAAAAAACTGCTGAATATTCAACTGGAACGAAAAAAGCAGACGAATCTGAATTAGAAAAAAGCAAACATAATCTTCTAGATCCGAAAGTACAAGCACTAACCGCCTCTAAAACCGACTTCAAAGGGTACAGATCTGCATGCAAAGAGACCACGTCGATATACGTGTATGTATATATATACACACTTCCAGTGAGATCGAATTTGGAGTTAGGGTTTCCTTTTGGTTTTTTAAGGAAAAAGAAGCAACGCACCAGACTAGAATAATGGGTTCCCGGTCTAATTCTGGGAGAGAGAGAGAGAGAGAGATGAAAATGGTGAAGAGAATTGGATGAACCGAGAAGGTGAATGGATAACAATACATTATTGAGTAATTATTCGGTGGTCTTCGAGTACCGTCGCATTGTGCACCAACGCCCTCTCCATTACATATTTTTGTGGAGTCAGCACAATCAGCCCTCTCCAAAAAACACGAGAGCAATTTTGTTCACCATAATCGAGGATGAATAAAACCCTCCCTTTTTTCGTTGAAATGTGTGGATTCTATCACAAAGTGACGTCATACTTACCAAAAAGTATACTAAATATGTAAGTATGACATCAATTTGTAATGAGATTCACACAAATTCAATCAATAGGAGAGGGAGTTTTGTTCATCCTCTTAAAAAAGGGACTGAACAAAATTGCACTTCAAAAACACCATTAGTTTTAGATTCCACAGGAATATATGGTAAAGATGGATGCTGGAGTATTACTTTGCGGTGCTCCAAAACCACCAAATAATTTTTCATTGATTATTACTTGCAGTTAACATCATCAGTGGACCTTCTACTTGACGACGTGTCATTAGGTAAAGCGTGTGAATTTGGAATATGTCCTACGAAGTCAACGAGCTCTCGTGCGAATTAATTTGTAGGCAGGAATTACTTTGTGGATTTTAATTTGTCGAATTAATTTTTTTATTCAATGTTTTTCATTTGTATTAGTTTTGCATCATTTTTTTATTACTAGTTTGTCTTGAAGGAAGGAATCTAAAAAATTAAAAAAATAAGAATTTAAATTTTTTTAAAAAATATGATTAAAATCTTTAAAAAGCGCATTAAAGATATTTCATAGTTTAAAACTTAAAGATTTTTTCGATTATTTTTCCTTTATTAAAAAAAATATTTTGATCAAATCTTTTACTTTTATGATTCATCTCGTGGAGTGAAAAGATACAGACATCTTCAAAATAAGACAAACATTTTACAATGTCTTCTGTTTTTTAAAAGAAATCACAGTCTAAAACTTAGATATAAAAAGTGAGATTTGCGAATGGTGTTACAATAAATAGTAAGTTATTCAAATACATTCATCGAACAAACATCATTATTTGATTTTTTAACTCTTTTGGGATCTAGCCATATGGAGTTTTCCTCCAGTTTTAATTGCTCCCTACTAGTCGACGTTGTCTTCCATTTTTATTTTCATTTTTTTTTATAAAGAGGTAGAAATTTTATTAATAATCACAACCTGATACAAAAAAAGAGTCACTACAAGCTGAAACATTACAATGAAGCCAAACAAACGACCACAAGAACAAACAAACAACATGAAACATCTAAACAACAACATAAACACTAGAAGTGGTTTCCATCACCAGTGTCCAGTCTAGGTGAGGAACAAAATGACCTAATGCATGCTTGGTTAAACGATGAGTGCACTAAACTTCTTTCCGGTCTACTATTGAAATTCTGCAAAAATTCAGCTTAGCAATCTCCTCTCTCAGGTTGTGAATGAAAAAAGTGTCTAGTAGTAACACTCACTCTAACTCCCTGTCTGCATAACTAAAGTGCGCGTAAGCTGACCTAAACACATCAATTATCGAAATAGATGCCTTAACGTCTGTCCTGGTGGAAAGGGAAAAATACAAAATGCCCCCATACTTTACACTCAATTACATATCGCATCCCAAACTTCAACTTATTTCAATTTACCTCCCAAACTTAAACTCCGTTATTCAAAACGACTCATTCCGTCCCATTCCGTTTCCTCACTAACAGAAAATGATGAGGTGGCGGTTAACGGAGAGAAAAAACCGTTAGTGGGGGCACAAACACCCCAAAACAACGTAGTTTTGGGGCAGCCCAAAGAGAAAAAAAACTCAAAAAAATACCTAAAATCAGTCTCTCCCTCTCTCTCTCTCTCTCTCTCTCTCTCTCCCTCCTCCCAAATCAGATTAGTAAACACATGAGAAGCCCATATCTAAACCAAAAATGATTTAGACTTCAATTCCAAATTCTCTTTCATGCACAGGCACAAGGATTATCAACGACGGCCACATCCGTCGAAGTGTCCATATCACGCCACATGTTTTCGTTCATTTCGTGTTCGAGGATGAGGTGGAAGGGAGAAATGGCGGAGGCGCTGTCCGTGGATGGGAGATCGGACGACTGGATTTGGAGGAGGGGCGGGCGGAACGAAGAAAGAGAAGGCAGAAGTGGTGGGGTCGAAGTGGAGGGTGGAGCGGAGGATGGGGTGGGTAATTTGGAGCTCGTGGATGGCAGTTTGGAGGAGGGAGAAGTCTGGTGGTTTCGAGAGGAGGAGGCTACGGTTGTGCCGGTGCCGATTAGGACAGCCTTGCACCAACTATGCTCGGTGGCGCCGACGGGGTGGGACTTGGGTTGCGGTGGGTCTGGGTTGTTGGTCTCAGACATGGGGGGGGGGGGGGGGAGAGACTGGTAGATGTTTTTTTTTTAGTTTTTTTTCTTCTTTGGGCCGCCCCAAAACTACGTCGTTTTGGGGTGTTTGTTCCCGTTAATTTCCACCTAATCATTTTCTGTTGGTGACGTAACGGATTGGGACGGAAGGAGTTGTTTTGAATAACGGAGTTTAAGTTTGGGAGGTAAATTGAAATAAGTCGAAGTTTGGGATGCGATATGTAATTGAGTGTAAAGTATGGGTGACATTTTGTATTTTTTCCTAGTAGAAACATAACAATTTGAGTATGGGACCCCATTTTTCTCTCTCCTACGTCACAACAGCTCCAATGTGTTCGATTTGTTCGAATGTTTCGGTCTCCACAAATACCACTGTTTGTGTACTTTTGGTTACAAAAGGAAGTGCAGAGGCACGAAAACAATTGGTTCTATTTTATCAACAGGGTTTTCATTCTGGATCTAGAGTGTTGTAGGGCGCCCCTAAAGGCGGAGTCCGGACAGTTGATCTTAGCATCAAAGGCTCGGATTTCATCTTGGCATTGGACAACTCAGATCTGCAAAGTGACAAATGAAATTAGGACGGTTGAAAACAAATCCGACGACTCAGATGTCACACTACAAGACTGTCTTACAGGGTCTAGGGGTGCCCTTCAGCCCCCATTTCCATTCTAGCTGATGTGAACTGAAGAAAGGAAAAACATTGCAACAAAACTAAATTGGGTAGTGTTACACTGTCAATCAATTAAGTTACAATTGTGAGGGGTAATTTTCGTCACATCTTAAGGACCACTGGAATAAATTTTCTCTCTTCAAAAAACTTTTGTATTGCTCCTAGGTAATGTGAACGATGAAAATCTTAACAATAGGGAAAACTATAATCATTAAAGAGGGGCCCTACTCCAAATATTTATTTTGAGATAATTCATGTTCATGAGTGAGAGTCACCTATCTTGGGGTCTTATTTAGTATTAATTTGTGAAGACCAGTCTTCTCTAACATTAACCCATGTACAGTTTGGCAAGTATTTATCTACATAACTTGTAGGATAAAATATCTATGAGATAGAGAGAGCTTTTTACAAACATGTTTCCAAGGAAAAAGACCCTCTCCCCCTCCTTTATTTATGGTTTTTTTTTTTTTCTTTCATTCCTAACATACTCATCCCACGTACATCATCCACCATTACAATACCATCTCTGAACAGCTGTGCATAACCTTAACTCCTCTATTACCCAGCCTAATTATGAAACCCATGTAGTCCGTGGCGGAGCCACCTTGAGGCCAGTGTGGGCACGTGCTCATCATACTGCTCTTTTCTATTTTGTTATTTTTTTTTTCAACGGTAAGGGGTGTTTGAGCCAGCTTACGTGCATCTCAACTATTCTTCTCCCCGATTCAGTCAAAGGCTGACCATTCACTCCAGGACTAGAAGATTCACAAAAGATATCTCTCTTATGGCCTGGCCCCAAGAGATTGCCAAGTTTCAAAAATGTCAAGGTTTACAACTCAAATCGTCCTTGTTGCCACTTGAGTTACCCCTTAGGGTTTCTTATTTTGCTAGTTTTACTTTCTACTTGAACCCTTAGTCACGTAATCCTTCAAAATGGTTTTCGCTCCTGCTCTCAGTTCTCACTCTACGCTCTTGTTCTCAATCATCGCTCTCATGAATTTTAGTTGTTTGGAAGGTTCTTGGAAAATTCTTTCACACAACCAAACAATTATCATTATTTAAACAATTCTTCACTTAGTAATTAATATTCACTTACTTTTAGGGGGGTGAATAAAAAAAATACTCTACACAGTAACACAAAACCTGAAACTATCATTAATTTCTCACGCTGCAAGACGCATGTCACCATCACATTGTCAACAACCATCAACTCGTGGGCGTGTAGGTTGTTGTTGATGCCTCACTATTCTCAGATCTCGCGGTTAATTTATAATGCCCACACTGATGCCTAATCCTAGCTACGCCACTGCTTGTAGTGGGAACTCAACACTTTAGTTACAACCATCACGCACATTAAAATATCGTCCAAATTTGATCCTTAAAAAAAAAAAAAAAAAAAAAAACTGAAGATCATAAGACTTGTTGACACCGGATCCCTTTTACTCACAGGTTTTGAATGTTTAGAACAACAATGGCATGTCACCAAAGAATCCATCTAAGCTTCTTTCATCTATTGGCATTTCACCAAAGAATCCATCTAAGCTTCTTTCATCTATTGGCATTTCACCAAAGAATCCATATAAGCTTCTTTCATACGGCGAGGAAGTTTTTTTCGAAGTTTTTTTTTTGGTAATGCGTGGAAAGAGATAAATAGAGAAATGAGATTAATAATTGAAGGAAAAAATTTATTGGGGACTATGCGCATGACCGATCCTCCTAGGCATGTTCTAAAAATGAGGTCCTTAACACTTAACAGTTTTTACAAGAAAAAAATAAGTCAAATAGTCACAATAGGAAATACATATCATCTCAAGAGTGTATGAGTGTCATTTGATACAAACTTTAAAGATGAGATTAAATAAACTTACATGTTATTGTTTAAAGAACCAATATATTCTTTGCAATTTAGAGATCAAAGAGTATTTTCCTTCTTGAAAGTTCAATCACAGTGCTCGCAATACTCGTGCATGAGTCGTGCCGATTTGTGGTCCCGAGGCCGTGGGTGGGAGTTGTCGACTTCATCTGTAATTGTTTGTGGGAAAAGGCCGCAAGGGTAAGGAGTGAAGGGTTTCCGATTTGGGGGGCAGCTCCACCAGTGCACCAGCGAGGTCAAACGACCTCATTGTATTTAAAAAGTGCACTAAAAAAATTAAAATTTAGATATAAATTTAAAAAAATTAGATTGTTAGTGTTGGGTTACTCATGCGAGGTTAAAATAAATGTTTACAACTAAATTTGAACGAAAATATTATAACCCTAACAAAATAAACAAGTATAGTCCAATTATAAGAGCCCAGTATATAATAAACATTCAAGGATAGTGGTTGTCTGACATTTGGTTAAATGTGGAAACAGTAAAATGTATAATCTCTTTTACGTAGTCAGAGTTTTTTTTTTTTTTTTTAATACAAATTTTCATATCATAGACACGCTTTGTATTTTTATCAACGCTAACAAAAATTCTGGAGCCGCCCCTGAGTCAAATATTTTTTCGGGTACTTATTAACCTCCTTCTTCGGCTTATTCCACACACTCAATGCACCACCTAATGGGCTTTTGGTTTGTATGCGTTCTTGGGTTTGAGAATAACAAGTATTAAGGGTCCTAGAACCGAATTGGACCACTTATTTGGGCTTCAAAAAACCCCTACTCGGCCTAACATCAAAAATGATTGGGGTGCCCATTTTTGGGGCTGTTTTTAGGGGCCTCAAGGCCTAGACTTAGCCCAAGGACTGACCTGACCGTGCGCTGATAGAGAGGGTGGTTCTAAAAAATTGAAGCGAAGAAGTTTAGTAAAAAGTGAAAGTATAATTCGCTTTATGTTCACCGTGCGGCTGCAAGCGAACAAGGTTGAATAAGTAGAACATCAGGAGCACAATCCACTCGAAGCTTTTAAACCCCAAGTCCAATGTTAAGCCCAAGCCGAATGCACTCAAGCACGCAGATGTTGTTCCCGGCGATCCTCCTCTCTGCTTCCCTGACGCACTCAAGCACCTCAGGCTTCCCGTTGTCATCACGGCAGGCCCGGCCCTGTGGGCAGGCCGGGTAGGCCCAGGCCTGGGGCCCAACGAAAATGGGCCAATTTTGGGGCCCCTTCTCGTAGAAAAAAAAAATTATATATATAAAAAAAAAAATTATATATATATATATGAAGGGCCTCAAATTGAGAATAGGGTTGGGGCCTCGCGAACCACAGGGTCGGGCCTGCATCACGGTATGCACCCTTTCAAAAATCACAAAATCCAGATCAATTGTTGTTTTAATTTAATATTTTACAATTTATATTTTATTGGTTAATCCCAAGTAAAAATTATATGTTAGAGAGTTACAAGGAGTTGGTTTCTATGTTGACTTGGTCTCCTATTTTTACTCCAACAAATAAATTATAACTGTTGCTATATTATAGGATTGTTGGGTTTGAACGTTACTTTTCTGTTCCTATTTTGTCTCCACGTGTGATCAGATATTCAGGAACAAACTGATGTATATTTGTTTCTTATAAATTACAGTGGCTGTTTTTTCCTATATAAGACAACTTCTATCTCTTTATCTCCAGATACACAACACTTGTTAACATTGCCTTCATATTTTTCCAACTGTTGCATACAAAACCCGAGAGCTTCAGATTCCATTTGTCTTTCTCTAATCCATACAAGAGCTCCATATACCTACTTCACTTCTTTATATTGCCGTACATTTATTACTATTGGTTTTATTCGGATTTCGAGTGTCGGGAAACAACTTGGTTCGTGAGTTTGCTTCACTGCACAGAAGGAGGCTCGTAGGTCGTTGTATCTTGGGGAAGGAGCGTCATTCAACCCTGTGCAGGAGGGGGTGTATCTTTCCTAAGGAGAGCGCTATTCGCGTGCCTCGACCATAGCCCCACAGGCTTTTCTAATTTCTCTCTTTTAATATTAGTTTGCATTTGGTTATTTATTATTTGTCAAGCTTTTAATTTCAGCAGTTAATCCTAATTCTATAATTTATCCAAATTTCAAACAAGGACAACTCCATAAGAAAGGCATCGATATAACTGCTATATTACTATTTCATATTAAACTGCTACATAGCCGAAACTAAAAATTTCGAAAACTCTCTCGGCGATGAAACAGAGGGAGGTCAGTAGAATATTGCTCTCACCTAAAGTCTCAGGTTCGATTTCCCTTGCCAGCAAACTCTTGGGATCACAGGGGTTATATCCGATCGTTACCTCCAGGGTCTCGGAATTAGTCGAGGTAAGCGCAAACTGATTTAGACATCCGGTTATAAAATAACAAAAAAAAAACTTCGGTAGAACACAGAACTTGCCTGTGCGTCTTATGAATTGGGCGAGAGCTCCTGGGAAATTAATATCCAAAATTGGAGCGGCCCGTAAATTCCCTTTTTATGTGTTTAACACAATGGCCCATGGGCCAAGTTCTCCCTATGAAAACGACCGTTACGTAAGAAGTCGCTTGGCTGGGGTACAAAGGACCCTCCAAAAATTATACCGAGTTAAAAGAGTGGGGCCCACAAGTTTGGCATGGTTTGGCAACCCTTCTTCCTTCCCCTCTTCGTTTTCACCCCCTCTTCCTTTTCCCCTGTTTGAAGCTTTCTCCCGGATAATTTTTGGGCACCCCTAAACCTCCCCAAAAATTATCCGGGAGGGCTAATTTTTTTACCACTACACCCCTCCTTATCCCCCTCCCTCAACTGATTTTCAACATAAAACGGTCGGACTGTTACCTGATATTCGCCGGAAAAGAGATCGGAATCTTGATCTGAGATGGGCTTGATCTCACACTGGTCGGAAGTCGCACAACCATGGCCGGAAAATCGCCACCACAAACTGGGTTTTCTTTTTTTGGAAAATCCAGATCTGACCCAACACATTTTTCTCATGTATGTTCATGTAATCTCTCTAGGCCTGGGTGAGAGATGAAAGAACAAAGAAGAAGAAGTAGAGTATTCGAGAAAGTGGACTGGGGACTTACAATTAATTTAGACCGTTTGATACGATTAGATAGTTTGCATTAACCAGTTTTTTTTTTTTTTGAGCAAAAGAAAGGAGTTTGCATTAACCAATTTGGGTAATAAGAATTTACATCTAATTTCATCTGTTTATTAGTACTAAAAATTTGAATACTAAAAATACAATGTAATTTGGTTACATCTAATTTCAAAAAAAGATGGAATAAATTTGGGTACTAAAAATTTAAAAAGAAAATTGGTTACTAACAATTGAACCCAAAATTAATTAAATATATTAAGTTTTGCATTTATATACTAAATTAATATATAATCAAGTTCAACACTGCACAAGGGCAAAAGAGTCATTTGACTGCTTTTTCCATCATCAACCCCCTCTTATTTATGAAACATCCAAACCAAGTCAAAAGTTATCCCCTATTTAATCCATCATCCAAATCATCTATTTTTTTTAACCCCCTCCATAAACATCACATCAATGTGGGCCAACCCTCTAAAAATAATACCCCCTTTTATCTTATCCCCCTTAAATTTTAACCCCATCCAATCTGGGCCTATGATCCATGTGATTTTCTTGGTTAGAAAAACAAATTAAAAATCAAATACTCTTCTAACCAGTTCTGCATTCTAGAAGTACAACTCCCAAAATATCGGAGAGGAAACATCAAAATAGGGTTGCGGATCTGTTGTGCCGAAAACCTTATCCCGACTCCATGTTTCGTTCATCCGAGCCGCCCGTCTGAGTGCTCTACAGCTTAGATTCGCAGATGAATGTGTATGACTCAAATTTGTTTGGGGTGAGATGGAATCTGAGCCGTTGATTGCTTGGATGGACGGTTCGAATGGACGGGATAGGGAGTTGGGACAGGAAGTTCGAGACAACGGATCCGCTTCCTCAACATAGCACCACTACTCCACACCACCAACCACACCAGCCTACGTGGCACTACATAATTGGTAATGGGAAAATAAGCACTTTGAAACTACTTTACAACCCCAATCATGCAGTGTAGGGCTGCACAAAAAAACCGGTGAACTGTGAATCTGGTCCGAACCGAACGATCCATGCGTTTTGGATTTTAACTGTGGATTAATGGTCCGGACACGGATTGAAAAAATAGTAAACCATGACTCGTGGTCCGAACACGAATTTTGATTTCAAAACCGTGGATTAACTGATCTGGACCGTGAGATTTTTATTATATTTAATTTTTTTAAATATATATACACACACACACACGCATAATTTTACACAAACTTCTACTACACAGACTAGGGGGTAAACTGTGATCTCTTTCAAAACTTAGGGGTTAAATTGTTACACTAAGTTCTACTATAATCAGAGACCAAACTGTTATAGTATATCTCCATGCTTGTGTGGTACGAACTTCTGTGTTTGAGGACTTGTGGTGTCCTTAGTATTTATAGAATTTGAATAATGTGCTTTGGGATGCTTCTTGATTTTATTTTTATGCCAGATTACGACTACCGTAAACAAGAATGTCTTATTAAACCATTTGTAACTTTGTTACTTGTTATATATAACATGTAATCCGTGGATAAAATTGGAACCGATCGTGACTCGCGGATCGGATTGGAAATTTGGAACCGAACCGTGAGACTTTTGGTTCGGACACGGATTGTATTTTCTAAAAACCGTGACTCGCGAATTAGGATTGGATTCATGCCAATCTGATCCGATCTGGACCGTGTACACCCCTAATGCAGTGTCATACAGGTTGGTATGGTAGAGTAGTGTGTCTCTAGCATTATTGTCGAAATAGGCACTATTCCAATAAATACTCCCCCAAATCCCCAATTTTTACTTCCAAATGACACTTTTTGTTGTCCAAAAAAGATTGTCCCAATTGAAACCTAATGAGCAAAAAGCATTCAGTTTACCATTTTACCCTCACTTTTTGATAGTAAATACATGTAATGATGATGTTTTGAAGGGTAAAACGATGAAAGAAAAAAATATGAGAGGTGTAATGATAATGTTCCAATAAATTAGAATTTCCAAAAGAGACCAATAAATTAGGAGGTCCTGGAGTATTTGACTGCTCGTGGGCAATGTGTATCATCTTCTTACATAGTTGTGTGAGATTTATACTAACATGCTTTAAAAGTACTACTTCAATACTCCGTAATTTTTCACCGTCCACGTACACTATCCTCGTTAAATAGTTTGGCTGGAGTGAATTTTTTACACGGAGGGACAATCGACGATTTGTATACATCACCATAGAATTAATCGACCGATTTGGTTTGGTCAATGAATAACAAGAACGCAATAATCAATTCAACGCATGCGATACTAAACAATAAAGTAAAATGGCCATTAAAATCAAAATCAAAATCAACCAAATTAATACTCCCATTAGGAAACAAGAATCAATTACTCGCTCGAAATTCGTGAGATATTTGATAGATGCTGCCGGGGGTGCTGGTGTACTATAATTCAGTCCGTTTGCTAGGAGTAAGTATTTACGAAATCGAGATGGAGCAATTAAATAATTAAATATCAAACAGACTGGATTATTTAATCAAGGATTTGTAGCCTAGTGGTTATCTCGTTCGAGTCTCGGCGGAGGCGTTTGGGGTTTAGGGCTATGGATAGCTTCTAGACCCTCTCTGGACTAACTCACTAACTCCCCCTCTAACCCCCGAAACTGATGTATAACAAATGACAAAAAAAACAGACTGGATTTTTTTTTTTGAGTAAATATTGAATCCACGGCTGTTGACTCATCAAAACCAATTAAGTTGACCAGATAAAAATAATTAAATAGGTTTATCGTTTTTGGTTTAACATGATCTGTTGCAGTTTTTTGGACTATTCGCTTTTGCTTTGATGTCTCTAATCCTCCTAAGGTGTTATCTGGTTGACTCGAAATTAAATAAAAGAAACACGAAAAATCATAACGCGGCAAACGGAGAGTTTTTTTTTTTTTTTTTGGTCATTCGTCAACCCTAATCTATTACATGGGGGAGGGGAGAGTGGGAATCGATCCCGGGATGCAGTGTGGGGCAATCAAGAGTTCTACCGCATGAGCTAGCCACCACTTGCGGCAAACGGAGAGTTGGAATAGAGAAATACAGTAAATAATAAGGGTGCATGAACCCAAATTCGGAGATTTTGGTCTTGTTCGTTTTCCTGTTTAGTTTTAGTTTTAGTTTTAGTTTTGATGATATCATCATTTCCCTCATTTCTCTCTCTATCTCTCTCCACTCATTACACCTGCTGACATCATCAAAACTAAACTAAACTATCTAACCAAACACAACATTTATAGTGCACCATATATAAGTGTACATTCGAGGGAATTCGGGGAGGTGTTGTGCGGTACATGTTTTGCGGCAAAACGACGTAGTTTTGTTCATTTTCTTGGTACACTTCAATAGGCCCTGTTTGGAGAGTTAATTTTGAGGTTCAATTTTAGGGGGTCAAAAAGTATTTTCAATAGTCCGGATTTTGAAAAGGGGAAGGTCTCAGCAATTAATAGTCCGGATTTTAAAAAGACTTTTCTGGTCAGGAAAGAGTCTTTTTAAAATCCAAAATATTCTAAACGTTTTGGACAGTCCAATGTACGGTCTGAATATGCACTACAACGTGCACTACAGGATCTCTGGGCGATGAACCCATCCCAATTTAGCCCCAACCTATCATAGTGGTAACTCGACTTGCATCAGCGAGATTTACTATCCCAAGGTCACAGGGTCAATTTCCTTCAGCAGCAATTGGTCCTTAAGGCCACCTCACCTCACGCAAATGCGTGGAAAAAGACTGTAGGATGGTTTCGAGAGACTAGTCTGGCTAATCCACAATCAAGACAATCTTCATTTCCAAAAGAAAAAAAAAAAAATTTAACCTATGAAACGGAGACTCGGGAGGTCTATAGTGAGCTTCCGAATTGCCCCTGAATCCGTGAAATGGAGGTTGAAGCCCACATTCACTGTACGTCTGTATCTCATAGTCGTCACGGATAATTATCAATTTCATTCATTTACGTTCGGCTCATGTGATGTGGAACGTGATCGTGTATTAAATTTCGCACGCGATTAACGGCGTCAGGATCAGCATAATGTTCCTACGTAAAATACACAGAAGGTCTCCTGTTCCCCGCACGACCCCTCACAATTTCCAAAACCTCATTAATGTCCCTTTTCAATGTACATGGTACTATTGTAAGATATCCCAATAACCCCGGATGAGTTTTTTGTTTTTTGTTTTTTAAACTAAATACGGATTTTAGGATAAGTCATTTATCTTACATACATCAACTTTTTTTTTTTTTAACCCTTTTAGCACTTGTTCTAAAAACGGGAAAGTACCCCTTAGTTGGATGATATTACATGCGAATCTTATACCCTTTTAATTAAATTATACATGTGAACTTCACATTATAGCCTGCCTAATCTATACAAATGAAGAATAGTTGACATTGTGGGTTAAGTTGATATGTTGGCCTACTTTGTTACTAATTTTTAGTGAATCAAGACACATTATTGTAAGCGGCGTTTTATAGTATTTAATAATTGAATACATGTACGTCTAAAACTAGACATTTTTTTATTTTTGTTTAACGCAAATATTTGTTGCGTACGACATCAATCTCATGTCTATTGAAACTTGATGCCTGTGAAAAGCATAATTCTAGTACGAGACTTAGAACACAAAGTAAGTTTCACGATTAGAATTGCACTCACTACCCATTAGGCCACCCCTTCTAATTCCAAAACAAAGTCAAGAACACAAATAAATTGGGAGTTCAAGCAATGCTTCTAGAACATTGGACAACTGTTAGAAAAAATGATCGAATTTATTGTTGGATGAACTTGCATGATCAAAGGTAGATTTTCCATAAAAAGGTATATTAGTTAAAACAAATTCAGCTCTTTATACGTACTTGGAGGGAAATAAATTTTCTCTAATGTGAACAATGCTAGAAATTCAAAGATATTCAAGATTATAAAAGCCCTTTCTTTATCTTTATAATAAGATTTAGGAAATAAACTTAAAGAGTCAACTTCTCTAAAAAAATCAAACGTTGAAATTTAATCCCACCAATTACTTTTTTCAAACACACAATCAATAATAAAAACAAGTACTATCGGAATCGGGGGCCCTGTAGTGAGCCAAACTCACTACAGGATATGGAAGAGCTTATTTTAAATCTGGACCATTGATTGCCGAATCGAATGGTTGTTATTGCTCACTACACCCTGTAGTGAGTGCCCTCACTATAGGGCCCCTGGTTCCGGTACTATCACATAAGTTGACTAACATGACCCGCTAAATTAGGTCTAATACTCACATTGCTATTCAAACTTATAATAACATAGTGGATAAGATCACATTAAATTGTTCTACCAAATAAACTTTCCAAAATTTGAAGGGCACTATAGATATTATCAAGTAGATCAAAACCCACAAAAGTAATTTTGAGCTTCACTCCTATGACCAATTTGATAAAGTATTTAAATTCCCAAGCATCCAAGATCCCAGTGGATAAACCTGACTAATATAATTCTTTTTTAAAATTCAAAGTGTTTATGCCAGTATATACACATCTCGATAATTTTTTTTACGTCCAATCCACTAATGAGACTCATTTAAAATTTGAGCAAAGTCTCGTGTCTACTAGCACGATAATAATCTATATATTAAGTTTTAAGCTTAAAATATACTGTACTAAAATTGAAGAAACTCTTAATGGGGTGTTCTACTAAAAAAAATAATTTTTTTCAAAAACCAAGACATTTCATTATCTCACGATATATCACATAAAAAATCGTCAAAAATCAATTTATTCTAAAAACACCCTTAGCGGAGCACATCCTAAATCCGAAACCTTAACCACTATCTCCTGCCTATATAAACAGAGTCAACCCAATTCTTTCACTGCTACCTTTGTTTTTCATGATACCACACTCATTTCTTCACATCTGAAAGCAAAATGTCTCAGAAAGTGAGCCGCCACCAGAGGAGGGCGTCGCAGAGCGTGTTCGTGCTCCCCGACGACCTCTCTGCTCCGCCACCACCTTCAGTCAAGGTCTCTCCGCCGCATCAGGGACAGCCGCCGCGGTATGAAAGTCACGGTGCTCAGCCGCCGGCGGAGAATTCCGAGCAAGGGCAAAAAGGTGTAGCTGAGAAGGCGTCGAGAAAAAGCGTGAAGTAGATTGTGTTGCCTTTTTTATTTCTTCGTTGTAATTGGTTGCAGTTGATGTGTTTCATGAAAATTGAGATCCTTATCTAGCTTGCTAATAAAATATGGCATTACTCATCTGGTTATTCTGCTTTGCATCATAAACATAAAGTTTGATTTTATTTAAACCCGAAGAGGTCGGCCCGGTGGTCCGGAATTTAGGAATTTGCTCACTTCTAATATCTCATGTTATATTCTCCTTACTAACAATTCTTGGGCTGACTTCACCCATCGTAATTTGTACGTGTGTAAAAAACACTTGTTGGGGTTCACAGATGAATTCGCAGATGTTTGCAACTAGTCCGAGATACCATGCATTAAAAAAAAAATCGGTTTTATTTTGGCCAGTCAATAGTAATATTGAATGTTACGAAATTGTTCCCTAACATAAAAGTCTAGAGACGATCACATTGATTTGTACAATCATTTTGTTTCCAAATAGCATTTATTTTCTTACCAAATAAAAAAAGGGTTGAAAAAATGTTTCACGCTAAGTGTTGACTTGTTGAAGCTTATCTGAAATTTGGACTCGTCATGGGTTAATAAGTTAAACACATTAGTATTATTAGGCATTTTCTTATAATGATATAACTTAAAATTGGCTCGAAAAAACTTGTATGTTTATGACTATTGGCCAGGTTTGGGAGGTTAATAATTATTCTGCATTTTTTAAATTTGAGTTCATGACCATCATTTATTTAGCAAGAAATACATCCGTGTGACCGTGTATTTCTAGTTATTGACCATCATCCAAGGAGGTTAATTATTTATGTAGATTTGCCCATTTTAAAAATGAGTTAAAGATGGATATCTAAGATTTTGGTAAGAATAAACTCTATGGGTTATACTTGAAAAAACTATAGTTATACTCTACTAAAAAAATGCTAGAAACACAATCATTCGGACACAACACCGAACACAATCTGATCCCTCATGTACACGTAGGCCCCACACACATTTATTACATGAGACCCAAGTGTAAATAAGGAATTGTGTTTGGTGTTGTGTCCGGATAGTTGTGTTCCTAGCATCTCTCTACACTTAGATATTCAGGACGACCTGGTTTCTATTCTCAGATTCCGGTCTTATGGGCTTAGAAAAGTATAGAAACACTAACTTATTAACTAATGTACTAAATGTGCATGTGACACTTTTTTTTATTGATGAATCCATTTATATAGGAGTATTGCATTATGCATTTTTGTGGTAGTGTCATATGCGCGTTTACTATAATAGTTTATAAATTTGTTAGTGTCTGCTGCATTGCTCTATAGGCTTAGAGCAACAGCTGATTTGAGGACCATCATGCATGTTCATGTATTTGTTATAGTTTGGTTTTTAAATTAGTGACGAATTTTAAGATTTTTTTATTTTTATTTTGTTGGTACATGTAAGGAACCAATCTACCTAATCTAATGGGCAAGGAATGAACCCTATGATGAGACTTGAACCCATAATCTTGTCATGATAACGAGAGCGCCTTACTTACCACTCAGGCTACCCATTGTTCTCAATTTATTAGATTTACATAATAAATATAGATAGATTTTTAATGTCTACTAATACAAATGTGAATCAAAATGTTAGATCACCTTCCCTTTTTTTGTTAAAGTCCTAATCGTGAGGTAAAAAATATAGGTCAAACTACGTAAAAAATATAGATAATTAGGTTTCACCCTTATAACATCTTAAATCCTAGACTTTCAATTGCAACATTAAAGACCCTATGCTTTCCAAATAAGGATAATCCCCACCATCCATTAAGATTCGTCAAGGACCATTAACATTAACGTGGCGGGAAAACCTAGGTTCAGAAGCTCCTTTCAAACTCTAGTGCTTTTATTTTGACCCCCAACCAAACAAACTCTTCAGCTATTTGCTTGTGATCCAGTCGTGCATCACAATTGAGATTTAGGGTTGGAATAATTTTATTGAACAAATTTCTCCCCCTTGGCCCATTCCCCCTTTATTTAATGAATTAGTACAAATTAAAAGGTCGGCCTTTTTTACATCTAAAGTAGACAAAGCATTTATGGATGTTGTGGATTGTAATCGGAAAAAAAGTACAAGGTTTTAAATGTTACAATTGAAAGTTCGGGGTTTAATTTGTTAGTAGGCTGAATACTAGAGTATTTTTAAGTAATTTTCGCAAAAATATACTTCTTATCTTATCAATAAAAGATAATTTCAAGACGATACCCTCACTGAGTCACTGACACACGTTTTCTCTTTACGAATTTTCTTTTGCGAAATGAAAATTTTAATTAAGATCAGATCAATCTCCCCCTCTCTATGTCGATCACTTTCTAGTCAATATTCCAAATCACAAATTTAATATTTGAAGAATTTACGTACGTAGGTCAATATCGATCATTTAACTGGATAGAAAATGTAAATACTTATTTAGCCTTTGTTGCATAAACATTCCCATTATTAAGAGTAGCACAGTTAACTCTTGCACAAGTAACTTTCAGCTTATTTCTTTTGTTGCATAGGTAATCTGCACAGACCCAGAGTGTTCGTGTGCGATCCTGGTGTGCGATCCGAGTTGTTGATATCGGCAATCAACGGCTCAGATTTTATCTCGGCAATGGACATCTCGGATCTGCAAAGAACCGAGATGAAATCAGAATCAGGGCCAGGGCCCACAAAGCAATCGCTTAGGGCCCCCAGTTTTTGGCCTAATAATAGGACTCCCAGAATCTGCGATATATTAAATATAATGTATGTCAAATGTTTTGCATGTAATGCTTTAGTAGCTTAGTTGGTAAGACCTCTGAGTTCTTCTCTTGAGGTCATGTGTTCGATTCTTCTAGTCCTTATTTTTTGAGGTCAAATTACGTCAACATGTAAAAAAAGGTGCTTCTCCATAGGCAATGGTAGTGGAACCCCCGACCTCATGGTTCCAAACACTATACCTCACCACAAGGCTCTTGCAATTCTGGTCGAATAACTAATATATATATATATATATATAAATTCTAGGAGGCCCCATTTGAAAAACTTGCTTCAGGGTCCGAAAATCTCAAGGCCGTTGAAAACAGACCCAACCACTTGGATGCCGCACACCAGGGAGCACACACATGGATCGCGCCAGAGGGAGACAAGTGGTTGCGGCCGCCACCACAAGGTTTTCGAAAAATGCAATTATTATATAGAAAATAAAAAAAAATTTATCCCTGAATTATATAGATTCGCCACCACTATAAATTTTTTAAGTATATATATTTTCAGCACCACAAAGGTAAAATCTTTGCTCTGTCCATAAGCGCACTCGAGGGTCCCCGTTTCCATTCCGTACTCACAGGTAATTCTTGCACCGAGTAACTCTTTTTTTTTTCTTGCACCGAGTAACTCTTAAGCGTTTAGTGCCTGTGTGATGCAAAGATTTATGAAGTCATGCGCTTGTAGTCATATACACGAGCAAAAACGCTTGCTATGCACGGCATGAATTTGCGTACATGCGACAAATGTAAATTCATAAAGCCAAGGATGGAGCTACATGGGGGCCCATTTCTAAAAATTCTACTATTACATCGAAAAAATAAATGTCCTTAAACTATGTAGCATTGTCCTGCTCGACAGACATCATAAAACAACCGTTAATCACCATTTTGATGAGAACAAGCGTTTCCGGACCAGTTTATGTGCACCTCAACTAATCTCCTCTTCCGTACAGTCAAAGGTCATCGGCACCAAGACTAGGTGATTTAGAAAAAATTGTTTTTTTGCAACCTGACCTCAAGAGAGTCGAACCCTGATCAATTGACCAATCGGAGGGGTTAGCATACGTGGAATACTATTATATATTTTTTAATTCCTATATTTTACTTTTTTTCACACAAATCAGAATTCCAAAGATAGCTTAAGAGCTTAATTATTTAGAAACTGCATGTGCACGCCCTTCAACTATTTGTAATGGAGGAGAAAGTGATGAATTCAAATGCAGTGTGACGTTTAAATATGTGACGTAAAAAATTGATTAAAACGGTAGCTTAATCATTAAACTAATTAGAATAGAAATTATATTAGCAGTGTCCAAATCAATGGCCCTTTTATATAAACAAATTTTGATTTGATAAGGAGTAATGGGATGAAAATTGCCCCTGAAAAGACAAATAAGTTTTCTTCACTAAACAACTTTCATTTCGCTTCCAATCTAATTCATATCCCACCACCCTTTCTGATGAGAACAGGTTTCCTACTATCACTGGCAGATCTAGGAATTCCGCACAGGAGATCACCTTTGAAGCATAACTTTGAAAAGAAAAAAAAAATCACAGACCAATATGACGAGAAGATAAAATGTTTAGACATTTTTCATTAAGCCAAAAAGTTCAAACTTAATGTAATTATAAGTACTCAATCAATTCTTCGATTATTCAATTGATCTTGTAAAAGATTAGCTCAATCGGAGAATTATGGGTACTTGATCGAAACTTTCAATTTTTTATTCAGAATTTAGGACCCTAAGTACCAAATGATTTTGAAGAAAAGTTTGATAATTGTGTGCTCGTTATCATAGTGATCTGAACCGTAGATATTGCAGGGCATGTTGAGAAGAACATTTATTTAAAAAATTATCTTGATCTAACATCGATAGGTATCAAAATGCAAATATTTTTTTGACAATATGAACTAAATATCACGATAACTCTTAATGAAGACTCTTCTCAATAACCCCTATAATATTTATGGATCAGATCCTGATCATACCGGACACACTATTATTAATTATTTTTTTTCCAAAATTCATTCAGTACTTAGGGTCGTAAATTCTGAATGAAAAATTGAAAGTTTCGATCAATTACCTATAATTCTCTGATTGAGCTGGTTTTTTACAAGACCAATCCAAAAATTATTTTAAGTAGGGGTGGAAAAAAAACTGGCGGAACCCGAACCGAACTGAAAACTGAAATTTCGGTCCGGTATTCGGTCGGTCCAAGCTAAAATAAAACCGAAAAAATCGAAATAAAGTCTCGGTTCGGTTTCGGTTTAATGTAATTTTTGTCGCACCGAACCGAACCGAACCAAATTAAAACCGAACCAAAAGACCGAACCGATTATGGACCAAACCGAATTAAGTACACCAGTCCTCGCAATTTTTAATCTACATCGTCCAACCCTAAGTCTAACCCTTGATCTACACCGTCCATTGTCCAACCCTAAAATTGTAAAAGTAACCCTAACATCTCTATCTTCTCTCCCATCAGACATCAGTAGCAGCCCACCATCTCCTTCTCCTACGATCTGCTCTCTCCCATCAACTGCAGCACACCATCTCCCACGATCAACACTCTTCTTCCTCTCTCCTCCTCTCAGAATTAAGAATCTCATCCTCCAAACACACCCCAAACCACCACGGTTGCCGGCTCGCCACTATAGACATCGCCGCTCGCCGCTCACTCAGTAAAGTTTGTCGCTCGCCGTTCAACTTTTGCTCTCTTTTGTTGGTGAGGTGAGTCCAATCTCTCACAATAAAGTTTGTTTGTTTACACCCCTATATTAGTATATTGATTATGTAATGAATCCTGCTGTTCTGTGGTTAGTTATAAACCTATCCAAACACATTTTCAAATCAAGTTCCACTGTGCTCCCATTATAGTTAATTAATTTCGACAAAGATTGGGAGATGTATTATAGAAGTAGTTCAAGAACCATGTGTCACACTCTCATTCTTATCTAGCATTATGATACCATTTCCTTAAGATCAAAACTGGTGCAGGGAGCATGGAAAAGATCAATCAAACAAAAAAGAACAAAAAATACTAGTAGTAGTACTTATTAAATCAAAAGTAAACTCTGAACAATATGGATTGATCTACTGTTTTTGCTTGCGAAATTGATTAATCTATTGTGAAATTAATTGATCTACTGTTTTTGCTTGTCTCAGTCTTCAAACACTAAATTGAAGAGTGAAGAGTGAAGAGGGCTGCTTGTAGTTCAAAGAAGAAATGTCTAGCCTTGAGGTATCCATTTTATTTCCTGTATGATAATTTTTTAGATTAACATTTAACAGTATGTAATTCAAAAAAACAGTATGTAACTTGGAATTCGACTTTCCTTTTTTTTAGATTGATGATGACAATGAGTTTGATATGGATAACCTTAGGATGAAGCTGCTGAGTTTGATTTACCTGATAATACTGATCTTGAAATGGAAAATGATGATGAAGTGGCTAAAAAAATAGAAAATGAGACTAAAAAAGGTGGTAATGGTCTAGTCAGTAATAAGAGGGCTGCTTGTTGGAAAGATTTTAAAGTTATTACCCTGAAAGATCATCCAAAACCAAGGGCTACTTGCAATTGGTGTGGGATATCTTATGCATGTCATTCAAAGAACAATGGTACAAAGTCGATGACTCATCATTTGAAAGTTTTGTGTACCAAATATCCCAAAAGCAAGAGATTTACGGGTTCTAGGCAAAAACTCCTTAGTTTTGAAAAACTAGAACAAGACAACGGTGAGACAAGTGCAAACCTTGTGTCTTGTACCTTTTGTGTTGAGGCGTGTAAGAGAGCCCTAGCAGAGATGATAATAATTGATGAGTTGTCATTTGCATTTGTTGAGGGTCAAGGATTTAAAAAATTTATGCATGTCGTTCAACCTAAGTGGGTCAAGATTCCAAGTAGGATTACGTTTGCCAAGGAGTGTATGCGCATTTACGATGAGGAGAGAAAATCCTTGAAGAAAAAACTTAAGAACCAAAGGTTGTGTCTCACTACGGACACTTGGACTTCGGTCCAAAACTTGAACTACATGTGTCTTACCGGGCATTTCATTGATGAAAATTGGAAATACCAAAAGAGGATTCTCAATTTTTGTGTTGTTCCCAATCATAAGGGTGACACTCTTGGTAGGATAATTGAGAACAAGTTGTTGAATTGGGGGTTGGCAAGTTTCTTACCGTGACGGTGGATAATGCATCTTCTAATAATCTTTTGATTGCTTACTTGAAAAGGAAGACCAAAGATAAGAAGACAACCGTTTTAAATCACGACTTCTTGCATGTTAGATGGTCTGCACATATCTTGAATCTAATTTTTTGTGATGGATTAGAAGAGATTGAGAGCTCTATTGCAAGGGTGCGTAATGTTGTGAGGTATGTGAGGTCGTCCCCGAATAGGATGGATGAGTTTTGGTCATGTGTTCAAAAAGAGGAGATTACATGTACACTTAGACCTTGTTTGGATGTGCCTACTCGGTGGAACTATACATATTTCATGTTGGATAGGGCTCTAATTTATCAAAAGGCTTTTGATCGATTATGTGATGACATGACCTTCAAATTAAATGTGATAGAGGAGGAGATTGATGAAGAGAATGATTTAGAGTATTGTGACTTTCCGGATGATGGTGGGATGATTGAAGAGAGAGAGAGAGAGAGAGAGAGAGAGGGAGACAGAGAGGAAGGGGGAAAGGGAGGAGGAAAGGAAATGTTGGGCCTCCAACTTCAACGGATTGGGATAATGTCAAGTTGTATGTGTCATTTCTTAAAGTGTTTTATGTTGCAACATTAAAATTCTCGGGTTCTTTGTAAGTCACTTGCAATGCTTTCTTTGATGAAATGGTGTTGATTCAACAAGCTATCAAGAAGTTGTGTGCTACCAATGATAGTGTTTTGTATCCTTCGTCCCGTGGTATGAGTGCAAAGTTTGATAAATATTGGAAAAAATTTGAGAAGATTAACCCAATGATGTTGTATGTGGTTGTTCTTGACCCTCGATGCAAAGTTGGGTTCTTTGAATATTGTTTTCTAAATACTTTGGGTTTTGATAAGAAGTTGGTAAGTGAAATGACAGATAAGATAACACGTGGGATTATCGAATTGTTTGAATGGTATGTGAGTAACAATGCAAGTGTGAATGCGCATAATCGCGAGGAGGTTGGGGGAGCATCAAATAAAGTGGATTTAGGTGGTTTGGATGATCAAAAATCTTTGAAATCTCTTTTTAAGATACACCAACAAAATGAAACTAACATGGCAAACAAATCGGAGTTGGAGAAGTATCTATTGGAGGCTAGTGAAGATGATAATGAAAGGTTTGATATATTGAAGTGGTGGAAAGACAATTCGTCTAAGTATCCAATTGTGTCCCAAGTAGCAAGAGATGTGTTAGCTATCCCGGTGTCTACGGTTACCTCCGAATCTGCCTTTAGCACGAGTGGACATGTGATTGATCCATATCAAAGTTCTCTCGCTCCCAATACCGTGGAGGCTCTTATTTGCACTCAACAATGGATAAAGAAACCAACTAAAATCAATCTTAGAGAATAACTAGATGAGTTGGAGCAATTAGATTCAAGTACTACTTGTCTAGCCTTGTGTTTTCGTTTTCTTTATTTTATGGTAATTAATTACTTATTTGTTTGATAAGTTACTTGTTTTTCTTTGTGTTTGTATTTTTTTAAGTTCTGGAGTCCGGTGGTAAGGCCAAGGCCTAAGGGTTGCTGGTTGATTGTTCGACATTTGGTAAGCACTTTCACATTTAGTAGTTCCAGTTTCATTTTTAACTGTTCAAATCCTATGCTTAAAGCCTTAAACCTAACTGTAAGCACTTTCACATTTAGGAAAATGCAGTAGTCTATTGATCAGGCTTAGATGGATTACTTTGGGATAAGGTAAGAGTTTGATTCCTGCAAACTAATATACTCCTCTGTGTTGGATTTGTGTCTGTCGTTGCTATTTTTTTTAGCCATTTTTATTTACAATTTGTGGATGATGATACTTGGATTTGTGCATGTTATTGCATTTGAAATTGTAAGGTAGATAGCTAATCATGTTAGTCTGATGCTTAATACAATGGTAGAGTCCATGATTCACATGATGTTAAAATGAAAACCTGATTGTATCCGAGTTATATTGTTTGAGCCTAGGTAGTTGAAGCAGCTAAAACTTACATTAGTTGTGATTGTCAAGCATAGGTTAAATTTGATTGCAGTTTTTTAATTATTTTCCAGTGCAGCTAGCGTTCATTGGTTGATTTTTGGTCTGAGAAACTCATGCTATAAGATCTGGGTTAACATTGGGGAAACAAGTCATCTACATTTTGTTGCATGCATTGATTTTGATGGACTTCTGAACCCTTGATTATATTTTGTTGACCGAGTTATAGAAGGTTTGGATGGCAGATGGCTCCAAACCTTTTGTTTCTAGAACTGATCTGGGTTAGCTTTTGCTCCCCAGTCAAATACCAAAATGACCATTGGTATCAGCTTGTGATTGTTCAAATTGATGAGTGATCACTTTGTGTACATCAACATTGATAAATCCTCTTTGTTGGTTATTATCATTGTGTATGCATTTCAGTTGTGTAGCAATGACTCAGACTCTGCATTTGCAAATCTCTTCCATGTTGTGTAGCTAAATTAGCAATGACTGCTCTCAATTTTATGTATGCAAGGAGATTATTGTAATTATCTTTATTTGGGTTAGTTTGTGATCCAAGTTAGTTATCTTATACTATAAAATCTGTTTTTCAAGTTTGTTTTTTGCCTAGATTAAATCTAATTATGCATGTGGTATTTCAGAAATGGTGGACTGGTTGTATGGTTGCTGATGGTGGAAAATGCTCACTGGCTCACTGCTTGCATTTTGATTTTTTGTTCTTAATGTTATTAATTTATTAGCTAGACTGGTTGTAATATGTTTGTGTTTGGGATTTGCTATGCGAACTTTGTTGGCATGTAATATGTATGAGATTTGTGTTGTGATGAATTTTTAGCGTATATTTTTTTAATGGTTGAGTTCCATTTTTTTCCTGATGATTGATGAATGAACAAAAATAATGAATGAATAAAAATGGTACTATGGTAGTCTTTCAAAATGGATTGGGCCAAAAAGAAAATATTTTAATAGGCCCAAGTTGGCTTTGGCCCAAAAGTTTTCTATAGATGCTGGGTTTGGTCCAAAACAAAATTTTTGAATAGGCCCAAGTGGCCCAGACCAAAAAACCCGATTACCCCAAAATCTCAGACCGAACCGAAACACCCTGAACCGAGGTCGGTCCCTTCTTTAAATCGGTCGGTATCGGTTTAGAGAAGTCCTACCCCGAACCGATTAGGTCCCAGTAAGAGTCACTTCGAACCGACCAAAATCGAACCGATTTCACCCCTAATTTTAAGGTTACTGAATGCCTCGAATTTTACAAACACAAAAAAATATATATATAGTTTCTGGAATTGCAAGGGGTCACGTGACCACCCCCCCCCCCCCCCCCCCCACCCCCCCTTGTGCCCTTGGTAGATTCGCCTCTGCCTACCATCCATAAACTTATAGTCCTGTATAGCAATGTTGTAAGGACCCGTGTTTTAAAGTGATTTTTCGTTAATATCTTTGGGGAAGTGTGAGAAATATTTTAAAATGCTATATGGGGTCAATGTGGAGTTAGTAATGCATTTGGGTGCTTGTGAGACACATGTGGAACACTAGGGAGTTGGGGGTGTAATTAGGGGGTATGTATAGAGGAGTGCACATCAAATTTTCTAACACAAAACACACCTCTTCCTCTTCTCAAACCCACCGACCCACTCCCTCTCTACTCTTCTTCTACATTTCTTCCACCTCTCCACAAAATATACACCTCCATATCTCATTTCCTCAAGATTCAACCTCAAATTCGTCATCTACACGCGATTTGGAGTCCGAGTTTCTTTGGAATTACTTGGAGAAGTCTCACATTGTTTGGAGTTGCAAGAACAAGTTAGGGCTTTATTTTCTCTCTTCATTGGAGCTATACCTTTGAGTAGGGGTGGGAATTTCGGACACGACACGAGAACACGACACGAAGTTAGAGGGTTGGGGTCAGCCATTTCTGACACGAAACACGAATATGACACGACACGAGAACACGAAAAGTTAAACAAGTCGGGTTAGGGTTAAGAAAATTCTGACACGAACACGAGATAACACGACAAACACGAACACGACACGGCACGAGAATTTATGGAAAGACACGATGACACGACACGAACCCGACACGAAGTTAGCGGGTTAAGGTTAGCTATTTCTGACACAAAACACGAATATGACACGACACAATAACACGAAAAATTAAATAGGTCGGGTTAGGGTTGAGAGAATTTTGACACGAACATGAGATGACATGACACAAACACGACACGACACGACACGACTCGATGTCCACCCCTACCTTTGAGGTATGGAACAACATTCTACCTTCTCTAAGTGTATGTTGAATGAATTAATGCATTACTCTTGTTCTTGCTCCTAAAATTTCTATTAAACTTGATTATCACCATGGAAGATGAGCTTGGAGTTGATTGAGTTTGGGTTTCGCATGTTTAGTTGATAAATCCATGAATTGATTGTTGATGTGTCCCTCCTTCTTAATTAGTTGTGTTTTGGAACCTCATTTTGCCTTGGATTGAAGCCCCCATCACTTGGAGCTAAGTTGTGAATTTTTTACCCGAAAACCCAGGTGGATCGACCCACACATAGGTTGGATCGATCCACAACAGTCTGATGGTGTTTTGAACCTCTATGGATCGATCCACTGGTTGTCCGGATCGATCCAAAACCTTCTGTTTTTCTCTCGGAACATTGTGGATCGATCCACACATTTCTTGGAACGATTCAGACCATTTGGATCGATCCACACATCCCTAGGATCGATCCAAATTTCTTCTATTCAGACACATTTTTTACCCAACTTCGCGGGCACGCCCAGGCTTTGTCTGAACTCGGAATGAGGCGATTTTTGAACCATTGGAAAGCTTTATGAGTCTACTTTCAAACCCAATTGATCTCATATTCATAGCCCTTGTATTTTGAGAGAAATGTGTTTTTTCCTATCAGTGTGTCGGATTTTCTCGAGACTCATAGTTCCATTTTCATGTTCCTTTGCTCCGGGTCTTCATTGGTCCTTCCAAAGCTTCTCGAATCGACTTCTAAGATTCAGTAATCTATCGTGATACATTTTGTGATTAGACTTGGTTTCACACACTCTTGGACACGTGTTAACTTTGCTACAATCGATACACTACGAGTTTTTGAACTAAGTGAATTACATGGATGTTTTGGACATTTAATGGTTTAATAAACTTTTGAAAATGATGGTTACTTATTCTAGGGCCACTGTTTGGTGCATCTCTAGCCATGGGTGCACAGAGCCCAAGAAATTCGGCACGGGTGCACGGAGCCCACGAAATCCGGCAGAGGGATTTATTCCCTATTTAAAACTAGTGGTTATTTGTGAAGTATTGTGAAATGAAATGTTTTGTGAAAATGACGGTGTTTTGAAGGGATTGAACCCACGACAAAAAAAAAAAAAAACGTTTATGAGGAAACTTATGGACTTGGGTTTGGTTAGGTCTTTGGGGCATCTCCTAGACACTTTATCATCTAGTTGATCTATCTTGGTCCATTTTGGCTTACTCATTCGTGTGTATCATACCTTCATGTGCATCTTTCATTCTCTATACCCTTAGCGTTAGTAGAAAAGTTTCCTACTAGGCTAGTGAGCTCACCCTATCATTTTCAGGTACTCGGCAAGGCACGTGATTGGGATGCTTGGCGTGTGGATGCATATCATGAAGAACATTTGACATAAAGTTATTTTATACTCTCCACAGTTTATATATTTTGGGGGATGATCTTGTAACTTCTATTTTCTTCAACTTTTGACTAAACTTGATATATGTAATAACTCTTAACTCTTTGTCACTTGTGCATGGGTACGGATACCTTTGACTAGAAGCTCCTTGTATTTTGACTTTCGCTTTTCTTAGGGAAATCGGTTGACTTTAGTCTTATCCTACGTGGAAATTGTATGTATTTTGGGTATTAAAATTGAGGGCGTGACAAATGTTATCAATCTCGTACCGGCAAGAGTACCATTTTCCCGACATGGTACGTACTGGTACCGGTTTCTATCTTGGCACCGTTTCGGTTTTGACGCAACAATTTTTTGTATATTTTTAATAGTATTATTTGTAGATAAACATTTTTTTTATTTTTTCAAAAAAACTCTATCACTCTCTTTCTTCCTTTCAATGAACAAATCCAACACCCATAACAAGATTCAAATTTCTCTCTCTCTATCGCTCGCCTTTGCTGAAAAATGCCTTCGAAGGAGGAAAATTTTGGATTTCAAGCGGCAATGAAGTGTATTTCGGCAGCATCGACCTTCTTTCTCTTCTCTTCGCTTTTGTTTTTGTTGTTGAGAGCAGCCATGGTAGAAACTTGAAACCTTCGTTTTCTATACCGGATGAGATTCGGGAATTGACCGGAATGGCTGAAACAGAGCGGTACGTTGGGCGGAACAGGACATAGTGCAACATATACCATTTTTGCTCCAGTACGAGACGAGATTAATAACATTGCTATATAAATAAACTAATGCTTTGAACGGTTTTAAAGTCCAATTGGTCAAAACAATAAGATAACTTAGATTTTGAAAAAAACCAATTAGTTAGGGATCAATCTATTTACCTATTTATCTCAAATGATATATTTTGTGGTAAAAAAAATAAGTTCTTGAAAATAATTTATCACTTTTTTTATTTCAATTATTGTAGGCTCACTTTGAACTCACCTCGAAATCCAAATTGCTCATCATAAAAGCTCACTCAAATTTTGAACTAAATAATTATATTGAGTTTAATTTCTTTTGTCCTTTTTAGGGATTTTTTAAAATTTCGAACTAAAACAAGTAAATAATTTTTTGTTTTGTCTACTTAATTCCTTCTATTCATTTTGGATCAAAATTTTCACTTTGCTGATTTGTCATGATGAGAGGATATAGAAAAGTGTATAAAATAACGATGGATTTTTTTTTAAATAAAATATCACTCCATGCAAATATAAGTTCATATTGTTTTTTTTTGTCAAACGGTGTGAGAGTACAAATACGAATTACATCAAACTATAAACACCCATACGCAGGTGGAGAGATTCAAAGAAAGTTCACAATCACTATAAGGACCAACCCTAAGGGAGAAATGGCCCAACGAATGCAAGGAGAATAACACCCATATGCATGTGGGAAGATTCAAAATCTTGACCTCCTAATGAGATGCAGAAGTCCCAGCCAACTAAGTTAGTCCCAATTGATTAAGGTCAGACTATAGTCGAAATGAGTAGAAAACATTATGTTGCAAAAATTCCAATTTACACCCTTGTGGTTAGAGGCAGGTGCGGATTACTCCATTGACGTTTCGACTTTATCACATAACCACCTCATGTTTGTTGGATTGAAATGCATAGTCAAAATTTTCGTCCAAATTAACTGGGTGTATGGTCCACGCACTTGTTCCGAGAATGGGTACAAATGCAAATATTCCTTAAGACGAAAACATCCTTCTTAAATTTTTAGGATTACAATAGTGTTAGGGTAGTGATAATGTCAAAACTGTTTTTGTTAATGCCAAAATTATAGTAGTACACAAGAGACTCTTATACACTGTAATTTTGACATAAAAAATGATATGCGTACACCATATCTACGTACCCCAGATGCACGCCAAGGCATATCAACAGTCCAAAAGCATTTTCGACGTTCCAGATTTGAAATAAACTCTTTGTGCGAAGAGTTTATTTCAAAACCGGAACTTTGATTTCTGAGATGGACAGTTGCGATGCTTTGGTGTACGTGTGTGGTGTACCCATAGATGCATTATTTTGACATTAACAAAATTAGTCTTGACATTATCATATCTTCACTCCCCTTTGGGTATGTGAAGATATGAGCTGGTGGAGGTAGGAGAAAGAAAGAGGTGATAATGGTGTAAGGAATATATAACTTGGGTTCTGAAGTAGAGAGAGATTAATCAATGCTTGTGTCGGTGGCAGAACTATCCGAACGGTGCGAATTCTCATAATTACAACGGCCTTGTTCGTTTCATAGTTTAGTTTTGTTTTAGTTTTGATCATTACTCTCTTTACTCATTACTCATATCTCCAAAACTAAACTAAAACTACTAAATAAACAAGGCTAACGATTGCCGCCGAATTCTTACAGTTCGTTGATAAAGTACTATTCAGTGAAAAATCATTGGAAACATCCTCTTAATCCTATTCAATCAGAACGAGAATGGTTCTTCCAATATTATATCGTAAGTAATTTAAATGTGGTTGGGTTGTTAATGCTAACGTTGCTGAGTACCCTTGAAACCCATATGGTGCCGATCGGAGTCTTTGAAGTTTGGAACCTAGATATAGCGAGAGAGAATAGAGACATTGTGTCATCTCCTTTATATATAGAGGGGTATTTTAGACTTTTTATTTTTTCTGCAAACAAAGTTACATGGGCATTTGAGTCCAATAACCATGAGGGCGATATGTGTTCAAGTTGAAACATTGAGGGGTAATCTGCACCCGACTCAAACTGTAGAGAGGTAAAATGAACTTTTTCCTTAAATATTTTTAAGTAAAATCTAAAAATAATTCACAACCAAAATAAGTCACTTACAAAATAAGCAAGTTAACGTATTTATATAAGAATTAGGATGAAAAGGCATCAATAATAGCATGATCGATTCATATTTATTGAAGGAAATGGCTACAATACACACCTTTTATTTGGGTGTACCGTATACACCTATTGTATGGTCCAAATTGTGCCACCTCATTAGCAATCGTAACATTTTTTCGTTTTTCGTAACTTTTTAGCAATATGATTCGTAACATTTTCTATGATTCGTAACATTTTGGTGTGTCTCGTAACTTTTATAAAAAAAATCGTAAAACAAAAAAAAATCGTAATTTTTATAGGGGTGTGTGTGATACACACCCAAATAAGGGTGTGTATTGTAACATTTTCCATTGTTGAATACAAGTGTGGCTTTTCAATAATAAACCACTCATTCTACTTGAGACGCATCTAAGTGGACTACAAGACTATCAATGTTTGATCAATATCAATATCGTTTTACGTTAATAATTTATCATAATGACCTACATTAAGTGATAAGTGATTAAGTAGGTTTGATAACCACATTTTCTATTACTTAACAGATTAAGTGTCACTTCAAATGTAGGCTAAAAAGTTAATAAAAATTAAGTAGTTTTGAGCTACTTAATTCTGGCTGAATTTTTATGTGCTTACAATCAACCATCACATCGCCGCCGCCACCACGCCGTTTGTCAACACCACCACAACTACCAAGCCACCACTACCACGTCGTCGCCACCACCACCACTGCACCACCGCAGCCGCAGCTGTCGCCACGCTGCTACCACCACTGCCACATCGCCACCACTATCACCATTACCCATATACCACCACCACAATTGCTTCCCATCGCCATCACTCCACCACCACCACCACCAGTAGCACTCCACCAAATCCACCAGTACCACTAACACGCCACAACTATCACACAACGACCACTACTGCACCACTATTACTCAACTGCCACCACAACTCACCACCATTCCACCACCGCCACTACTCCATTGCCACCGTTACACTGCCACCGCCACCCTGCCACCACCCCCACCACCATCCAATCACCACTCCACCACTGCCACAAATATATGATGACCACTAGTAAAATTAAAAGACAACTAGAACAAAAAAAAAAATTTAATTCAGTGCTTAATATGTTTTACCAAGCAGCTTTTCAGCTAAATAAATTCAGCATTTAGTTTTCAGTACTTAATTTTTCAGCTTTCAGTTTTCAGTTTTATCAAACAACCCAAAGTAAGGAAACAATCACACTCACCTTGAAGATTTTGAGCCATTCGTTTCATCTCATCGGTTCCTTTTGTAAGGTTTGGCTAAATAAGCCAACTTAACTTTTTGTTTTGTCTTTATTTGATTTTTTTTTTGCGTTTGTTAGTTTTGCATTGATTTTTTTAGTATTATTGGTTCGTCTTGGCGAGACGAATCTAGAAAGGTAAAAGATTATGGCTAGAACTTTCAATTTTTTGAATAAGATCGAAAAAAGTGTAAAAAGTTGACTTTTTGGCTTATTTTTGTCTTTATTCAACAAAATTTAAGCTTCGGTTATAATTTTATACTTTTTTGATTCCTCTCGCCGAGATGAACCAATAATACACAAAAAGTTGATGCAAAACTAAAAAATACGAAAAAAAATCAAATAAAGACGAAAAAAAAAGTTAAGCCAACTTCTTTAGCCATAAGTCATTCAAAGATATCATAATAGTCTAATAATTTTTAGTCCCTTGCTTGCATCATTTATGCCTTCAAAGTTGAAAACTTTGAGCAAGATATTTCAAATCTAAAATATCTGTCGTATTTTTTAAGAAATGTGTTTGGATTTATTTTTTTTAACTTTATATATTTCAAGGATCCAATATCACTAGAGTCCATTTGGCGGAACCATCACAAGTCTCACGTTGAAGATTCGAGTCATTGATTTCACATCGCTGGTCCCTTTTTGCAGTTCACTCGAAAAGATCTCTAACCACTTTGCTTGCATTCTTTGTAACTTAAAAACTTTGAGCAAGATATTTTTGCATCTAAATCAAATTTGTTCTGGTTTTTTTAGGAAATGTGCTTGAATTTTTTAAAACCTTTTTTTTGTTGGTTGGCTTATTTTCATTATTAGTGGATTTATTTAACTCTTTTATTAAATATTTGACTTTTTGAATTTATCTCAACGAGAAAAATACAAAAGTAAAATATATAGACCATTGTCGGCCTCGACCTTTTTTTGTTCTTATTATTTTTTATTTTGATGATTTTTATTTTTTTAAATTGTCCTTGTCAAGTATAGTCAATAACAAAATTTTGAACAACACTTCAAAAAAGTCTTGAAAATTCAAATAAAGTAAATTATTGAACTGATCTTACTATAATCACGGTATAATTATCTAAATGTTAAAATGAATGGTCTACGCACAAGATTTTTAAAAGCAACAATGCTGGTTTCACATGCAGACGCACACATGAATGTGTGCGCTCACACACTATATTCAAATTGTGTGTGAAATGTGAATGTAGCATTTTTCTTTTCCCTGTAAATAAAAAATATAATGAGTGGACTCTTATTATTCAGCTCATGTCATAAGCCAAAAGGCTTTGATAAACCTTCTCGCCGCTCGTGCATTTGGATTACCAAATTGATCATCTTTTCCATGCCAAAGGCCACGCGCGAACCTTCACTAATTGGATGCTGTGTTGAGCCAAAGACTATGATTATTTGATTTGTCACTCAGTGTGATAAAGCAAGTCACAGACTCGTTTTCAAATCAACTCGACAGCTCTGCTTCGCTCGAATCCAACGGCTAAAATAACAATATTCACTGTGTTCACCTCACATTTCCAAAAAAAAATTCAAAAAGTTTCTTTCCTCATCTCTTATCTCTCTAATCATTAATCACATTTCTCTCTCTACTTATACCTCTCTCTCCAATTATTATTTTCATTTCTCTCTCTAATTATTACACATCTCTCTAATTATTACTTTTTTCAAAAACTCATCCAAACACTATCTCAAAAATATTTATCAAAATATTCTTCTCAAAACTCTCAATCAAACAAAGTCATTGTCACTTTTTCCTTGACCCGTCTCTTATAGCTTTGGGAGCTAGTTTCCCACCTCCCGTGGGCATCCTTTTAGATATATATATATTTTATTTATTTATTTATTTATTTATTTATTTTGGTCCCATCTGCGACTGTTCATTCGCAAACAAGATATTCTATCCCGCGCCCTTGTATGCATCGTTCCAAATCGTTTGATCTCTCTTTCGCGATTATTCATTCGCCGATCAAGTTTTTTCATCTGATGTTTCATTCGCTCAAGGCTTTTCTCGTAATCTTGAGTTTGTACTCTTTCTAATATAGATTTAACCAGCCTGTCCCAAGCATGATATCGGGACAATCAGGTAGTGTATCTTTTAAAAACGGAATTAGATCCACCTTCTTTATGTACTTAACTTGTAGCGGAGATAGTACATATAAATTTGAAACAATTTTCTCCTTGTCGCACACTTTCGTTTGTGCGCATCTTGCGTTGCTTTCTTCGTAGCACTAAGCGCACACGGTGTTTTATCAATATCGTCACCTTCACTTGGTGTTTTGTGCTTTGATCCAATATTGTTGTTAATCTTCTTCAGATTTCTTTTCCCACAGACGGCGCCAATTGTAGAGGGAAAAAAGCCGAGTATACATCTTCCACTCTCTATGAGATCAACATATGCTCCCCTCGCCGGAACCCTAGCACTGTAAGACAATACACAGTGAGAAACACCCACGCCTCTCGTCGGCGGTGGGCCCTCCGATGCTTAAGTTAGTATCACGTACTAAGAGGAAACCCTAATTCACACAAAGCATGTAAATAATGAATTACAACGTACCTTTTACCATAGGTTGAATGTCTTATTTATAGATTCTAGTCATTGTACTCCTCTAGGCCTCTCGTGCCAAAGATTTTCTTATTGCATTGGGTGACCTTTCCAATTAGGATTCGCCCCTAATTGGTTAACAGTTGCTTTTATAAAATTGAGAGCAATTTTGTTCACCTTCCTTAAAAAATGGTGAACAAAACCCTCCCATATTAGTTGAAATGTTTTTAATACAACGTGTATTTGTAACACTCCTCTCACATGCTGTTTGGGTTCGGCCCACTAGACCGTTGTATCCAATTTTTTTCCCATCATATGACATTGTTTCCCATTTGCTAAAATGGAAATCCTATAAAGTCAAATGGGTTGATTTTAGCAATGATTGTTAAAATCAATCCATTCCATTTCTTCATTTGCTAAAATCAACCCACTTGCTTTTATCAAATTGAGAGCAATTTTGTTCACCTTCCCTAAAAAAAGGGTGAACAAAACCCTCCCGTATTAGTTGAAATGTGTAGGTCCCACCACAAAGTGTTATCATGCTTGCCAAAAAATGTATTGGAAAGATAAGCTCCACACCAATTCAACCAATAGGAGGGAAGTTTTTGTCCATCCTCTTTTAAGGAGGATGGACAAAATTACCCGGAATTCTTATTTGGGATTTTCTATTGTCAGCCTATTGAGCTGACAATAAGCATACATAAAAACACACACTCCCATATCTTTTCGCTTATTTCAATATTATTTCATATTTTTCCATATATTTTTCACATATCTCAATACATTTTTTTAAACATTAGGGCATCCTCATCAGCCTCTCCACTTTAACCAAAAGCCAAACCCCTCAAAACCACAAAAAATCAGCCTCTCTATTTTCCCTCAACAAATTATTTTTGCTACAGTACCGCACCAAATTTGGTGCGGCACTGTTCACGGGACAAACCTTTTTTTATTGTTTTTGCCGGTGGGGCTCGATGGGGACGGGTGGGGCTTGATGGGGACAGGGGAGAGAGAGGAGCACGTGGAGAGTGAGAGGGAGGAGAGAGTGAACGGGAGGGGGTTTGGCACTGACACGTGTATAACCTAACCTTTCCCTGTCAAACAACTCCCAATGAGTGGAGTTGAGTTTTTGAGGAGAAAATAAATTTTTTTAATAGATTTGAGGGGGAATAGTTTAATATAGTAAAGTTTGGATAGAGAGTTTGATTTTTTGAGTTTTTGATAAAATAGCTTGCTAAATTGTAAAAGGTGTTTTTGTGGTTAAATTTGGTTTTTTTTTTGTTGAGGCGGATGAGATGCTCTTAATGCGAGCTCATTGGGCAGACTTTAAAATTTGCCTTTCTTATTTTAGCAAATACTAACCTTTCCCGTACTCAAGAGTCGACACAATTGACAATCCTCCCTGTTGTGAATGTGCTTGCCAACTAATTAGTGGAATTCCAGATCAAAAAACGAAAAAAGAAAAAAAAAACTAATAAGTGGAATAGGAAATCTGAGAGAGGGAGGGGTAGCGTAGGGTTGACGCTGGTGGAGGAGAGAGAATATTTATGGGCCCAAATGACATTCCAATCTCTTTAAAATTTTCAGAACTTTTTTCTTGTAAAAAAAAAGAGAAAAATCCAAATTTGCCACTATTCATCCGAGAAAAATGTGAGTTGCCAATCAATTGATCTAATATTCTCACTAAGCCGCTCAAGCCAAGCCTTTTAACGTAACTTATTAGTAATTGAATTATAACCCTAATCATTAAACTAAACTATCAGACTAGATGTTGAAAGACATTATTACCCTCACAACGACTTTTCTTTTCTCCAAATACACTTTTCCCCTGCTCAAAGATAATGCAGTTGTTCCATTGACTTACATGACTTGCATTAGCATAAAATTGTAGGCCAAGGAGTCCCTCTAGGATAGAAAATGCACTGCATGGTGGTGCAGTGTGCATCATTTGACCATTCATTTTTATCCAAATAGCCGACGGTTGGATTTAATTCA
The DNA here is from genome assembly GCA_963854785.1 of Vaccinium vitis-idaea. Taxonomy (NCBI): domain Eukaryota; kingdom Viridiplantae; phylum Streptophyta; class Magnoliopsida; order Ericales; family Ericaceae; genus Vaccinium; species Vaccinium vitis-idaea. The sequence continues at coordinate 15,592,593 of OY978218.1, read as the reverse complement.
TTGCTCCGATTAAATCCGAGCCGTCCATTGTCGAAATGGACGGCCGGATGGTGCACTGTTTGGCATTTTGTGCACTGCACCATCCCCTTGTAACGGTTTTACGACTAGAATCACAAAAACAATTTACTTGCTCCTTTACCTTAATGGACTATAACGCCCTGTTTGGCGACCGGATTTGCCTCACACCCGAATTTGTAATCCAGGTCCCACCATAAGTCGGCGTTGGGCACACCATTTTCGCCCCCTGGATTTGCAATAAATAAATAAATAAATCATTGTTGGGAGTCCAAATTCGAGAGCACTCGGATTACCTAACGACAACCTCCCCCCTGTCGTTAGCCAACAGAGGGGGATTTGGTAGAATTCATACCCGCGTATTCTGGGTTTGTTGTGTGTGTGTGTGTGAGTGAGAGAGAGAGAGAGAGAGAGGTACCTGTAACAATCGTCACCGGAGCTGCTGGGTTCGTTTGTGGGTTTGTTCGATCTGTGTGGGTTTATCCGAAAAATGGGAACAAAAGATGGAGATGTGGGTTTGTCTGAAAAATGAAGATTGAAGATGGAGAAATGCAATGGGTATAATTATTCTATGTACCAATGTCACACACAATCCTTGTTCCCAATGGCCATATCAACGGCTCTCTTATTTCCAATTTTTTTATAAAAAAAAAAACTCACATAATAATGTCCAGGCCTCCTAATTACCTCAAAAACTCACATATTAAAATTTTAATATGTAATATAGTTTCTTTTTAAATGACCAGTGGCAAATAAAGCCTAAATTGTATTTTATTAATTTTACAAATTTTTAAACTTATAAGTTTATAAATTTTTACATATTTATTGTGTATTTATTCTTCTTTTTTTTTATGCTTTTGTTATAACTATAATCAAATCAAATTTATTTATCTATTAAAATAACAAACTGGGAGCAATTAAGTTATCCCATCATATTCACCTTCCAAATCTCCCTCCACAAAAAATCATCCAAACACCCAATATACAAATCCACCCTTCTTAGGAGGCGGGACCACCCTCATTACAAGTCCACCAAAAATCATCTCCGGAAGCCAAACGGGGCCTAAGGATGAATTACTTACACCATATCACTAGCTCAGCCACTATTTATGATCGTGTAAAAAAACATGAGTGCCATATATTTATTGTGTTGCGGAAAACGAACTATGTGGGTTGAAAATTTAAGGACAAGAGGGGGTACTTTTACTTTAAAAAATTGAGTGCCAATACGGCCATGAAAATTATAACCATATGAGTACAATTTCAGAGATAAATTGAATTGTTCTTTTGAATAAAAATACTTGAATAAAAAACTTGGATGACCTACCTATATTACTAGTTCAAAGTGGAGTATATGTTTTTAACCTTCAAAAGTGACTGTTATAGATTTGCTGGAGCAATAAATGATCTATTGAGGCTCAACCTTAAGAGCAAGATGTGCCATTTTGTGCTCATTGGAAAGTTTGATTGTTAACACAAGCATAGAAATTGTAATATTTAATGACCATAGCCTAATAGATAGTTGATTTGCTCCTTAAACTTAACTAACTTGTGCTTGAAACTTGGATGAATTGCACCATATCACTCACTAACTCAATGACATTTTTTAATCTCAGGGGTAAAAGTGTCTTTGTTGTTCAGGTTCCATTTCAGTAATAATATTTAACATATCTTTCTAACATCGTTATGACTGATAATTTGTAATTTTTTTTTCAATTCCACTTAGTTAGATTTGCCCCATTTTGGTACATAGTAAGGAGTATTATCAACTTACTAGACCAGGGATTACGATTCGTTGAGGTTATTGTATAACATAAATTTCTGATTCAGCAAGTGTATAACAACACATATATATAGGTAACACTTCTCTTCCGGACTCCGGAAATCCTAACCTCCGTGATCCGAGCATTTTGGATCATGGAGGTCCGGTAAACATCTTCTGAACACATTGGACGGCTCGGATCGTCAAAAAAATATTTGGATCATGGAGGTCCGGAAACGGGAATCCCGTTTTAAAAAAAATCCGGACCTCCACTTTCCCGATCGAATATCGACGATCCGAACCGTCCAATGTGTTTAAAAGATGTTTTTAAGGGTCTCCATGAGAAATCATCAAAAAAAATACCGGGAAGGGCTTGATCCGAGCCGTTTTTCACAAAAACTGTATACGGAGACCCTTGAAAACACCTTTTAAACACATTGGACGGTTCGGATCGTCGAAATTCGATCGGGATCAATAAGGTGTGGATTTTTAAAAAAATGCGGAATCTTGGACTAGAAGTGTGGTGTATATATATATATATATATATATGAGCAGCCTTCGCACCCCTTCATTTGTTTGCCTATTCTTCTCTTTTCCTCCTGTTTCCCAGCTTTCCCTTATTCCATCAATCCCGAACTACGTATGCCACAATTAACTCTATGAAATAGACCTTCGTGCACCCATTAAAAATTGCCTTAGTAAGGTGGTGGTCAATTTAACTAATTATATTATTATTATTATTATTTATCTTTTTGTTAAATTTGCAGTTTATTTCTTTTAGTGGTCAGCAATTTAGTCAGATAATAAATAAATAGTCATTTGTATATGGTTAATAAAAAATATTTGTACTAATATTCATATAAATAGGTAAGTTAAATTTAATTGTGGTTGTAAACTTGTAATCATCTTCTTCTTTTTTGTAGTCAGACCTCAACTAGCTAATTTCAAATTATCCGTAAAAGAATATGATTGGATTGGAATCTAAGCTTGATACCTCTATGGGTGGAGCTCCTAAAGCTAGGGCTGAGTACCAAACCGCCCAACCCGAATCAACCCGGTGGCTCGTGGGCAATTTTGCCAAGCACTTCAGTCAGATAGCAGATCTCTAAAAATCTCAGGTCTCGATTCGGGTAGGAGGTTTAGAGAATGTCAACCCGTGTAACCCGACCCGACCGACATATATATGTATGTATCCTTGGGAAGAGTAAAAATCATGCATTTTTCTGACTTTTGTACGTGTGGGAACGAACAACGCATCATTTGTTTATTATTTAAAAAATATATTTACCAAAAAACTCACTGTTCGAGTCTCCACCTTTCGTTTCCAATGCAAGTGCCAAGTGGAGTATACTTTTCTTTATTTCTCACTTTGTTAAAGTTGTCTTGTCCTATCAATGGTTCAAAACAGTGTTTTGAAAACCGGACCGACCGGCTAGTTCAACCGGTTAACCTGTCGATTGAACCTTAGTCCGGTTCGATTTAATCTAAAAACCGAAAGTTTGATTTAATCTAAAATTTGTTCTTTTCCAAGAACCGGCTTAAAATTGAAATTCATTCTAAGATAACGGTCGAACCGCTAACTCGTTAGAACCGGAACTGGGTCATTCTAACCGGACCGGAAATTTTAAAACTCCATTTGTGCCTTGCCTCCCTAAGGCATATAGGTACTATGACGTCAGGAAGATGTTTAGGTGGTGGACCCACACCTGCCCAGCTACTTAGAGTCTTAAAGCATATTTATCAGGGACACAAAAAAAACATCAAATTTAACTTGAAAAACACCTTTTACAAATGAAAAATGCTAACGGGTGTCATAGTGCACCCATTAAGAGTACACAAAAATACAATTTAAAAGTACACTTGTACTTGCTTGTCCGATTCTAGTATTAAAAATAACACGTCCCAAGCGCAGGACTAGAAATCGACGTAGCACAATATCCGGAAGTCCGGAGTCAAATCCACAGGGACGAAGTCGGTGTTCAACCTAGAAAATGGGGCACTAGTTTGAATTGGCTCTTAGGTAGCCACCCTTCCGGTTGATTGAGTTAACTACGGTAAACTAAGGGAAAATTCTGGATTTAAACGAGTAATTAAAAGCAGATGCGACCATCGGGATCCTAACACCCATTGCCAATCCCGAATCCTTTCACTCTTTCCGTTCCTTAAAGATATTGCTTCAAATTAGGATTTTCTCTCCCGGGGGCGAAACTCTGTTTGTGTTACCCCATGCGCCACGAAGAATGAATTGCTTGACCCATTCCCCGTTCGTGTGGGTTTCAACAATGACAGAGCACGGCGGAAATAAGTGAACGAATCCGGTTCCAGCCACGGCGTGCTATTCACCCCATGGCCTCATCTATAAAATTTACGCTACCATGATGATAAAGATCAACACGAAACTGAAATCCTAGAACTATGCATGAGTAAAGACAATCAATAAAATACACTTTAACTCTACCAACCACAGAAAAACAAAGAACCGATGAATTAATACTTGAAATCTTAAACAATACCGGAATCTGCAAAGAAGACAGATCGGAAATCGTTAAACGAAAGCAACGTCAGGAACGCGAAACACCTGCCTAGGGTTTTTGAACTCCAAATATGCCAAAGGAAAGGAAAAAGTAATATATCCCTAACTAATGATAAAAAAAACGTATATATAGTAATTGCCCCCCCCGTGCAAACACATTAAAACGGCATCGTTCAGCTTCAAGCCCAACCACTCGGTATCGATACAACTGAGAGGTGTAGTGATACCGAGTCCCTTGACTTCTTCGTTGACTGATGAGCCGTAGGTAGCAATACAACCCTCATATGTAGCGATACCAAACATTCTGGAAAACAAACTGCACCTTTCTAACCAATTTGTATCGATACCACTTTAGAAAGTAGCGATACCGAGTCCCTCCGGCCTGCTCCCTTCAAAATTCAAGCTCCAACCCTTTATTCCCGCGCCTAGCTCCACTTCAAGCCATGCACAATACGTTCCAAAATCATTCTTTACCTGGGAAATTCATAAAGACACCAAAAACACCGTCGTGCACGCATTAAACGGAAAATAAATATTAAACCACACGTCTAACGCGCTAAATCCCCTACTTAGGCGCTTATATTTACAATATTGCGCGCCTATCAGTACTTTAAAGTACATCTTTAAGTGTACTTTAACGTACAAATATACTTTCAAAGTATACTTTTTTGTACAAGTGGGACCCACAAAATGTACTTTTTGTATCCTTAACGGGTGCACTATGGCACCCGTTATAGTGCACCGGTTAGCATGACCCTTTACAAATTTAGCAAGCCACTTTTCCAAAAACTCACAAAATTAGACTCTCTATTGTAACTTTATTATATTAAACTATTCTTTCTTTCTACTCCTACTCCCCAAAAGTAATTTTAAAAAAAATGAACAGTGCGTGAATAGTGTCCTGGTGAGTGAACAGTTCCGCACCAAATTTGGTGTAGTACAGTAGCAAAGTTAGAAACTTAACAAATTTGATCTAGCCTGATTTTGGCCTTATTTTGGGTTTTGGCTCTCTATTTTTGTAAACAAATTAATTTGTTCATCTACATATGGAGGCTCTTACTACGCAATACTAGGCTTGCACGGAGACCTCACAACATTTTATAGAAAGAAAAGGTGAGGTTCTTTTAGTTTCCCAGTCGATGCGGGACAACATTTTATAGAAAGAAAAGGTGAGGTGGTTAGTTTCCCAGCCGATGTGGGATTGGGGAAAAACACACTAGGAACAAATGTGTAACAAAACTCCTTTCGATTCTCAACATTTTTATCCAGTTATCTTTTTTTAATGCTTATTTAAGTAAATTATATATTTTTATTATAATTATGACGTCACGGTTCAACTCCAGTTCGACCGTGGTTGAACCGGTGACCCATCTACCCGATCCCTTATCCGGTTCGCTCATCGGTCCGGGTTTCAAAACATTGGTTCAAAACCCATCTCTCTTATTTCCCATACGTAAATTACTGGAGTGGATTTGACTCACAGTAATTTCTCTCTCTCTTCCCATATTTCTCTCTCTTCCCACTTCTTAAAAAAACCCATCTCTCTCATCAACGGTTTTTAAACATTGCATAAAACCCACTTTTCTCTCTCTTCCTACTCACTTCAAATTCACGAATTTTTCCCTTCCCTTCCACCAACCCTATTTTGACTTTCCCCATATTTTTCAACCTCATCTCTCTGTATACAAATCTTCGTGGCCGAACTGACGAACCATAAAAAACTCTCTCCCCTGTGTGTGTATGTTAAAAAACACTCTGTTTCTCATCAATATCCATATATTTTGTTCATTAAGATCTCTATGAGAATCCAATTTGTAAACCAGAGAAAATAATAGCTGAACCTGACAAACCCAATCGACCTGACTGATAATCTGAATAACCCGTTAAAGTTTGATTCTGCCTGCCTAGTCGGTCGAGTTCGGGTATGGAAATTCTTAACCCGACCATTTCGGGTCGGGTAGCGGGTGAGGGTCAAACCCAACCCGACCTAACCAGTGCATTCTCCTGCTTAAAGCTACGAAATGTGAAACGATTAAGTGGGCCATGACGGTGGTATTTCTTATGTTAGATGATGAATGCAACAACAATATTTTGAGATAGAATGGCGATGAGAGGATATTTTGGATGGTGCTAATATTTTACTAGTGGTGATTAGAGAGATTATGAAAATTATTTCCATAGATGAATTAATAATTACCCTAGATCAATTAGTTGAAAACATGAGTATATGCTGACCTAATCAGTTCAGTTTGGTCAATTAACAGTCGGCTCCGAAAAGGAGGAGTTTGGTTATAGGACGGTCAATGTGTTTACATATAAAATTAACAAATCCAATAATTGATTGACACGTAATCAAAATGCCAAACGTTGGCAATTACTCGTTGATGAAGATACACTGGATTAAAGGAATATATTTGAGTAAATACGATGTCGTATTGTTTCTCAGATTTGAAAAGCAGTTATTGGCAGTTACAAGTCAAGGATAAAATAGAAATTGACTTCGAAGTCATGATATTAACTGCTAAACACATAAACTCCACGTGTAAACTTGTGAAACAGGGCAGTTGGCAGTTAGAACACGTGGAGTACTTCTTGAAAGGCAGTTATCTCTTTAACTCGTAATCATTTGAATTAGTTTAAGCAACTGTGCAGATTCAAAATAAAAGCTTCTGGAGGAAGAATTGGAAGAATTCAAATTCAAACGTGGAAGAGGGAAGAAACTGCCAACTCGAAGAGTAGAAGTTAGAGTTCGAAGCAAGCCTAGTTCAAATTCATTGGGCTGGAAGTTCAACTGCAAGCAGTGTCTATAAATAGAAGAAATTAAAGAGTGAAAACCCCCCGGACAAATCTTCAACAAACAACTATCAAAAAACTGATGCTTGGTTTGTTCATTGGCAAAGTAGTTTAGGACTTCGAACTAAGTTCGAAGTAGATTAGGAAGTAGTTAGGATCAATCTCGATTGTTCTTGTAACAGTCACCTGTTCGAAGTTCTTGTATTTGAAGTTGGAAGCAATTTCGAAGTAAGTTTATCTTTGATTTATCAATCGAAGTATCTTGTTTCTTTGTTGTTCTTTGATTTCCTAAGTATATTGGTTTGCATTTCTTCACTAATTAAGAAAAAATCCTCTTAGTTGAGGTAATTGAACCAATACAACACAATCGCCTGATTAGATTTGGTTTTTTCCAAAGTTAATCCGAGGGAGGAGATTGAAATTCTCTCTGGCACGCTCATATTCGATTATTTTGTTATAAAGAAGTAAAAGAACCACAAACACAATGACATTTTAGTACAATTACGGGACAGTAGTGTCATTTTGAGGAATGAAAGGGCTTCAGTATAATTACCCTAGATCAATTAGCAACACTTTCGCGGCGCCGTGTCAGTAGATGGTTCTTCGTCAGCCGGCTCAAGCCAAGCCGACTCCTCCTCTCACCCCAAAAAACAAGTCGACGTGGCGATACCTCATTAGTGGACCACCTCACGCACACCGTCCATTCGTTACACCCCTTCCCACTTTACCCCTACCCTTCCAAGGGAGAGCCACCGATTAAAAAGGGAACGAAAACATTTTCATTCACATAGACCTCGTTATCGGACTTCTGTCCCTCTCTCTCTCTCTAAATCCTCTCTCCTCAAATCTCCGTCGATCTAGCTCTACGCTCCGAGTTGTCTACCAAAATGGTGAGACTGATGCTTCTCCTCTCTGTGATTTAAATTATTTTACCTATTTTTGTACATTTTTTTGTCTGTAAGTTAGTCTGATGATTTTGGTGTTGATCTGTGCTCGATCTGTTTGTCGATGGTAATTTCATGTGAAAACTCAACTGATGTGGATGTGTATTTGTAGCCGATCGTTGTTTTTAGTGCTGACGCTTTTGCTAGCTCTCAGATCTGCTGATTTCAATATCTGAAATTTGACCAGATCATTTGATTTCTATGTTGTTTTTATGTACCTAGTTCGTTCGGTTGCGTTCAGTTGAGTTTGATCTGTTGAGTTTCATCATCTGGTTGGGTTTTTTTTCATTAGATTGTTAATTTTAGTTTTTTGTTTTATTTTTATTTTGTGGTCATGTTTCTGGGTTATTTGGATCTAATTAGTTGTGCTGATTTATTTATTAAATCTCTTCTTATATTTGCTGATTTTTCGGGAAATGGTTATTATGATAAGAAAGTAGTAGTTGAGCTATTTTGGACAAGGGCAAAACTGTGTTTTACCTATTTTTTTTTCCTTCTCACTTATACGTGTGTTGTTACCTACGTTGGCTATGACCCTCCGATGTCTTTAGATACTTTTCCTAATGTTTTTATGTTTCGTAATTGTTATCCAAGTCATGGTGCCCAAGGTTTTGAAAAATTAGTGTTCAGGCCCCTCAAGTTAACGAGCTTTTCCTAGGGGAGGTCTTCATTTTTTTTTTGAACAGCAGAGGGGAGGTCTTCATTCAGTCTTCATTATTTCACATATTGTGAACTACCGTCAATTCTATTATGTGAGTTCGTGGATGTGATTTTCTATTTATTTATTTTCTGACATCTGTAATCTCTACGGTACAAGAAATGCCACCAAATGACAGTCTAGTCTATTATACAATGAGATTCTAATTATTACCTAGTTCGAAATTGTATGTGATAATTGAAAAATGTTGTAGGAAATGACTCATGTAGATTAATCGGTTTTCCCTCTATTTATGTTTCTGAGGTGTACGCAATATTTATCTGGATTGTCTTGTTTACATAATAGCTGTGTCTGTTCAAAAAACATAATAGCTGTGTTGAGTTCAAGTGGGCGTAACATGTTTGCTTTGTTGGCCCCACAGGATCTATGTAATATTGTCAAAAACAACATTGTGATTTTCTCATGCAACTGATTTGAATGAGTTGGAGTTTGATGTATCTACTGACAATGATAAGCACTATTTTGCTGAGATTTTAATGGACCTTTTGTTAATGAATTCCATTTGTGCGGATCTTTGCACTAGTTATATCCTAAAATGGGCTTCAATCAGTATGTGCATGTGACATTATCAACATACTCAGCACCAGCAAAGGAGTAGCTTCTCTTTTGGATTATCATATAGCTGTAAGTCTGTTGTAGTTGGGTTGTGATGGGAACCATTTAGGGCAGTTGATTGCTTTTTGATTTTCTCTTCTATTGAATGGGGCTTGGTGGATACTAGCTTTTGCTATATGGCTGTCCTTAACCCATGTATGCTAGGAACTCTATCTAACCCTGTTTTAGTGCTTGATTTCACCATGGAAATGTTCTTGGGAGTTGAGATAGTTTCACATGATGGATTGATCTGGTTTTCAAATATCGTTTAGTTTACAACTAGCTAATATTCCTAGAACAGTAGAAAATGTTCTAAATTATTGAAGGTGATGGATATCGTTGATGCGCATATATTCTACAGGCTAATGCAGCTTCTGGGATGGCTGTCCACGATGACTGCAAATTGAGGTTTATGGAGCTGAAGACAAAAAGAACTTACCGCTTCATAGTTTACAAGATAGAGGAGAAGCAGAAGCAAGTTATTGTCGAAAAGGTTGGTGAACCTGGCCAAGGCTATGAAGACTTCACTGCTTGTCTTCCTGCCGATGAGTGCCGCTATGCTGTCTATGACTTTGACTTCCTCACTGAGGAGAATGTTCCAAAAAGCAGGATCTTCTTCATTGCATGGTATGTCTATGATCTAGTAGCTTTAAGAATAGCATTAAATGCATTCTTCCTCAGTTCATTATAACCTTTTTTGAATTATGAAGGTCCCCAGATACTTCGAGGGTCAGAAGCAAAATGATTTACGCTAGCTCCAAGGACAGGTTCAAGAGAGAACTCGATGGAATTCAGGTAGAGTTGCAAGCTACTGATCCAACCGAGATGGGTCTTGATGTTTTTAAAAGCCGTGCCAACTGAATATGATTTGTTGGCTTGAAACGAAGATCTTCTACATGCAGTTTCCTTACTCGAGTGAATGCTTATTGTCTATGGGATGGTGAACTTGGCTACATATGGTATTGGTTATCCAAGTACAGCGTCCTATTTATTTGAACATCATTTGTGGTTTCCGGTATATTATGTTGGCTTGTTATTTGTAAAACGTTTTATTGTCTCACTTGTAGTGGTCTTCTACAAGCTAATATGTTGCAGATTGTGGGGTAGGAAATCCTTTAGTTTGTTTTGAAAACTATTGACTCCTGTTGTTTTACAAGCTGAAAGGTTAAATGGCCCCCCTTTCTTTTCCCTTTTGGAGTGGTAAGATGGCATGCTTTTTGTCCTTTGCAGGTGGTGTTTAGTTGGTTTCTTTATGAGAAATTTGTTAAGAAGTTGGGTAAATAGCTATTCTTCCTCTTTAGTTCATTGATTTTCTCTTCCCAGATGGGTTAATCCTGTGGTCCATTGTTGTTTGGTTTGTTTTATGGTAAAGATTGCTTTAGTTAGAGGTTGACCAGTCGTTGAGGGATGTCTTTCGAAGTTGAACATAAGGCTTTCGGGTTTGTAGTTGATAATAGTGACCGTCTTTAAACTGCTAGAGGTTGAGAGGGATGTCTTTCGAAGTTGAACATAAGGCTTTCGGGTTTGTAGTTGATAATAGTGACCGTCTTTAAACTGCTAGAGGTTGAGGTGTTCGTTCTCTCCCCTCACATGTCACATTATTAGGAACGTGTTAGGGATGTAGAGCCGGGAAAATAGATGTGTTTAGAGCAGGCTGATGCACATGGGGACTTTCCTTAGCCCAGAAAACAGGCTGAGGGTGGGGATTGTTCCAGATACATGGTATCCCTGTGTGTGGTATCCGGATACATGGTATACCTATGTGTGTTCGAAGGACGTTTCCCTAATAATATACGTTTCCCAGGTATCTTTATTCCTAGCATTTCCCATCAACATCTTGTAGCTTCTAGTCCAAGTTCCAAGCGTTTCCCGTCAATCAAAAGTCTTTTGTTGCATCAGCTGTTAGATGTTGGAAAAGTAGGTTTTCCTTGAATATTGATTAGGTGAATGAGAAGGATGCCACACCTGCATTAACTCTAATTCATGATTACATTATGGAGCCTAGTTTGGGCTGACACTTATGTTTGTGGTTTCTGGGATTAAAATTTATCCTATTTGAACAATGTGTGCGAGCTTCAGTGTGTGAACTGCAGCTTTAATTTGTATTTTCCAAGGGAGTTCTTTTGATTTTCTCAGTATTTGTTTTCTTTCAATGTCATTTTTTTTTATAGCTATATTTGGCAGGCAAAGAGGTTCTTTATCCAGGACAACATATTTGTTTGTTTCTCTCTAGTAAACTGTTACGCTGAGGGAGGCTATATTGCCCGATCCAATCTGATCCTACCCGTTTCCTGTCTTGAACATGTCATTGAATCGGAGTTTTTTTTAGGGATCAGGTCAGGAAATCAGAAAAGATTTTTAGGGATCAGGTAGGGTGCGGGAAGGTTTTTAAAAAATTACAAAGGGGAATGCAGAATGGGTAGGGTACGGGATTGAGACATTCCCTGCTCGGCTGCTCCAAATTCATGAAATGGGTCGGTTATCTGAATTCACGAAATGGGTAGGGTATGGGGTTGAGATTGTCCCCGCCTTGAATTCCCGTTATATCTACAAAGGATCATTGAGGCACTCTCTCCCCTCTCATGTTTTTTCGATGTTAATCTGATTTTTCAATTTTTTGAATATCTATACGTGCGATTCCCGAGAGGTCAGAGTCAATTATTCTATTCTTTTGTACATTCTTTTGTCTATTTTGTTTACATAATTTTTAATAGAATCTCGTATTTTTTTTTTATCCTCTTCTAGATTTTCGGAATAGTTTTTGGGTTGTGCAAATCAAAGGGAATGATTTTAACAACGTGAATGACCTTCGACTTCTTTTACCATTCATTGGTTGATTTATGTTCTCTTATTACTTGGTGGATCTCGAAGCTTAAATAAGATGCCAGGCATGATAGGATTCCTTCCCATTTCCCTCAATTGGCTCAAATACCACCTTACGAGGTGGTATTTGAGCCAATTGTATGATTAACCATTTTTATCTGGGAAGTTGTTAATTAGCTGTGTTCGATAAAATCGGAAATAAAGAATTACTCTAAGGTTCATTATAGCTTTTTGTAACATGTCTAGTCTACCTCTTAGTTCCATAACTCCTCTAATTCACCTTTTTGCAATTTCTAAGGTGTAAGGTACACTCTTCATTTTTAATAGACAAATGTACCCTCACATTAAATTTAATACATAATATACTTTTATAGGGTACCCTAGGGTTTAGGTTTAGGCATTTTCATAGGGTACCCTAGGGTTTAGGTTTATGGTGCACTTTCCTATTATAGGATTTTTAGTGGTTTAGGCACTTTCATAGAGTATCCTATGGTTTAGGTTTAGGCACTTTCATAGGGTACCCTAGAGTTTAGGTTTATGGTGCACTTTCCTATTATAGGGTTTTTAGTGGTTTAAGCACTTTCATAGGGTACCCTAGAGTTTAGGTTTAGGGTGCACTTTTCTATTATAGGGTTTTTAGTAGTTTAAGCACTTTCATAGGGTACCCTAGAGTTTAAGTTTGTGGTGCACTTTCCTATTATAGGGTTTTTAGTGGTTTAAACACTTTCATAGGGTAACCTAGGATTTTAGGCACTTCCTCTTCAACTAGGATTTTAGGCACTTTTTCTTAGGGTACCCTCGGGTACCCTAGGATTTAGGGTAGGGTACCCTAGGGTTTTAGGGTATCCTAGGGTTTTAGGGTAGGGTACCCTTGGTTTAGGGTACCCTAGGATTTTAGGGTATCCTAAAAAGCGATGGGTATTCTTGTAATTGGTACGTGTGAGTGGACTGGATGTGTTATGATAATATTAGGTGGACTAGAAGTGGTAGGAAATAGCTATAGTGGACCTTATAGCAATTCTCCAACACAATTGAAATTGTTTTTTTTATCAGTACACAATTGATTCTTTTGATTAGATTAACTATACTTGACCGTGGTTACACTGTTGAAAACGAAAGCTTTTATTTTATTTTTTTTAAAAGTTTGGATTCCCAATTTCCTGTGGAGGTCCTCATTTCCCTTATTGGGGGTAGAGATGGAGGTTAAAAAAAATTCTCCAGTGGAGATCGGAAAGGGAATGAAAATTGATATGGGTTTGGGGATCAGAAATAGAGACAGATATCCACCCCACCCCGCCCCGGTGCCATCCCTATACGTTGGTGCTTGACTCGCGTGTTTTTATGCTGATGCGTTATGCCAAAATTGAAATATCTATCTAGAGTGGAAAAGGATTCTACTATCTATGGTTTAAGTTACTGTCTTCTTGGTTTTTTTTGAAGAGTATACCAAGTTCTCAAACTCGTTTGTCCAGGTTTGCTTACAAATACTTCAACTAATTCTCCGAATCGTAAACCCAAGTTGTCGTCTTAAACTATCACACCTTTTCAATTATCCCGAGAACTAGAAAATTTTACACTTGACCACCTCAAACTATCTAAATCGTTGAAATTGATCTTTTATTAGCCTTTACAATGGCTTTCAAAGATTACATAATAAAGTTCAATGTTTTACCACAAAATTTGACTAGAATGCACAATATGACAAATTTAAAGACCAGATGTTGTTTTGATTGCGTCTTTGCACTCACCCCTATCCATCGATCTCCTCCTGTTTTTATCACCATGAACACCTTTCTTTCTATACCATTGCAACGATCTCACATTAAATTGTGAATGAAAAGTAAACAATTAGATCAAACACTTATACTTATTTGATTGAGTTGATTTTTTGTGGGGCTACTCGAAATATTATTTTGAAATCAATGAACAACTCGAATAATTTATGTGGGATTGCAGAGTGGACCTCACAAAGCCCTTGGTGGTACAAGTTTGGTTGGGCCCCATGATCAAGTACAAATATTAGTGCCTGACCTCTCAGCCCAGATCCTCTGTGCCGAAAAACCGCTGTGTCTTTGTGTCGATGGGTTTTTCGGCCGTTGGATCACCCAAAAATTTAAAATTAAAAAACAAAAATCACAATCCAACGGCCCAAAACCGCTCGGCACAGGGGTTTTGGGCACGGGGAATCTGGGACGCTGACCTCTCTTTAACCAAGAGAGAGAGAGAGAGAGAGCGCGACTCCCTCCCAAAGTTGCCTACTTCATTCTTTCTCCCCTTCCCTAGCTGCTCCACCATCTCTTCCCTATTTTTTAACTCTCGTCCTCATCTCCTACCTCTACAACTATGAGATGGTTGTGACTCTTTCCTTAGGAAAAGAAGATCTGCCACTCTCCCCATCATTTTTTTTACTACGGTGGGCCCGATCTAGAGCCAAATCTAGGTTTTGGCTCTTGAATCCAATCGACATTGGAGTTGGATTTTGGAGCTTTAAGATGATGACGGTGAAAGCTACTGCAGGGGATGGAGCGTTATTTTTACGGTGGAATGAGCTCCTGCTCAATGCAGATCCACGAGCAGTTTGATGGATCCGACAAAAAGAGCTAATTTCATACAGCTTTTGCTTGTATTTGATTATTATTAGTAGTTTTGGTTGTTGTTGAACGTGTTATTGGTATTTTTGGTTGTTGTATTGTAGCCTTTTCCTATGTTTTATTGTTCTAAATGTAATTTGTTCTTGTTATAATAAGTTTTTGTTGTAAATAGAAAAAAAAAAAAGTGGTTTTTTTTTTAACTGAAAAAAAAAAAAAAAAAAAGTGGTTGAGGTAGATTTTTGTGCAACAATGTAAAACATGGGACCCCCATGCGACGTACTGTATCCACTTGCACCGTGGCATGCTAACCGTTCACCAATCTAAATTCAGCACAGCTGATCCGAAGACCTGCCACTTTCGTTGGATTATCCGATTGGCGTTCGGTTCTCAGTCTCCATTGGGGATTTTTTTTGGGAATCTCATGTTTTGCTCATGAACTCAATATTCGCATTGGACAATACCCCTTGCTATTCTTCTCGCTCTTTCAAAATTTATGAGTCGCTCAAAATTTCACTCTCTCTCTTTTCCAAAGAATCCATGAAGTTATGTAATACTCTAAATGCTCGTTGAATTGTCTGAATGGGTTTCTCTTCTTGCCTTGTTCAATCTCATCCTTTCACTCTCCCCCACAGTCTAAACCTCCCACATCTTTCTCTCTCATCGAAATCCCACAAACCCATTTACAGCTTACCCCATAGAGAACTCACGTCAATCTCAGTCTCCACTTCACCTTCTCCCTCCTTAACCCACAAACTTCCACCTGATTTCACCACAAAACAGCTCCTCGACGCCCTTCGCAAACAAAACGATGAATCCTCTGCGCTTAACCTCTTCTATTGGGCCTCCAAACAGCCCACTTTCAAACCCACTTTGTCCATATACGAGGAAATCATTCGTAAGCTTGGACGCCTTGGATCATTCGACTCAATGAAGCAAATCTTGGAAGATATGAGGGTTTCCGATTGTGGGCCGAACGAAGGCACTTTCTTGATTTTCATTGAGAATTTCGCGGAACGAGATTTGTATGGTGATGCTATTGGGGTCCTTGATATGATGGAACAAGCATTTGGGTTGAAACCGGGGAGGTATACTTATAATTTTCTGTTAAATGTTCTAGTTGATGGAAGCAAGTTAAAATTAGCGGCAAGTGTTCACTCCATGATGTTTTCTAGAGGAGTTGAACCAGATGTTTCGACGTTTAATATATTGATAAAAGCTCTGTGTAAATCCCGTCAAATTAGGCATGCTATTTCGATGGTTGAAGATATGTCTAACTATGGTTTGGCACCGGATGTGGTAACATATACCACCATAATGCAAGGCTATATTGAGGAAGGGAATTTGGACACTGCGCTTAGAATCAAGGACGAAATGATAGCAGCTCAATGCCCCTTGAGCAAAATAACAGTAAATGTTTTGATTGATGGGTATTGCAAAGAAGATAGAATTGAGGAAGCTTTAAATTTTGCAGAAGAGATGTGGGTTGATGGATTTCGCCCCAATAAATTTACTTTTAATACTTTGGTTCGTGGTTTGGGCAATTCTGGACATGTTAAGCAGGCTCTAGAGCTTTTGGATTTAATGTTTCAGGAGGGGTTTGATCCGGATACCTCCACGTACAACACTATGATAACCGAACTGTGTAAATCTGGTCAAGATGATGAAGCCATAGAAGTTCTCAACCAGATGATTTCAAGGGATTGTTCCCCTGATACAGTGATATATAACACTCTGATTGGCAACTTGTGCAAGGAGAAACAAATAGAACAAGCCGCTGAATTTGCTCGTATTATAACGAAGAAGGGAATTCTACTGGATGTTTGTACGTTTAATTCCCTCATACAAGGACTCTGCTTGATGAAGAATCACAAATTTGCCATTGAATTGTTCCGTGAAATGAAAAACAAAGGGTGCCAGCCTGATGAATTTACTTACAATATGCTAGTTGACAGCCTTTGTTTGAGAGGAAAACTAGATGAAGCTTTGTGCCTATTGAAAGAAATGGAATCATGTGGCTTCCCACCAAACGTAATGATGTATAGCATTCTGATAGCCGGATTTTGCAAAAAGAAGAGGATTGAAGAAGCGGGGGAGATTTTTGATCAGATGGAACTCCAGGGTGTTTCAAGAAATGCGGTGATTTATAACTCCCTCATTGATGGCCTTTGTAAGAGTAAGAGAATGGAGGAGGCCGCAGAGCTTATGGATCAGATGATAGCAGAAGGACTTCAACCTGATAAGTTCACCTATGACTCAATTCTGTCTCACTTCTGCAGAGCTGGTGATATGAAGAAGGCGGCGGACATTGTACAAACAATGGCTTCAAATGGGTGTGAGCTGGATGATTTCCACTACAGAGCCCTAATACAGGGATTGTGTAGAGCGCGTAGAATCGAGACTGCAAGTAGGCTCCTTAGAACTCTCCAGACGAATGGAAATGCTTTGACCCCTCAAATCTATAACCCCCTTATCCAAGCGCTTTTCAAACAGAAGAGAACAACAGAAGCCATGACGCTGTTTAGAGAAATGGAAGAGAAGGGTGACCCTCCTGATGATATGTCGTATAAAATTGTTTTTCGGGGACTTTGTTCTGGCGGAGGACCCATTGGAGAGGCCGTCGATTTCGCAGTTGAAATGACTGAGAAAAGATTGACACCGGAATTATCTTCATTTTATATGCTGGCTGAAGGGCTTTGTGCTTTATCCATGGAGGACACTTTAGTTTTGCTTGTTGAAAGGATGATGAAGACGAACTTTTTCTCCGAAAATGAGGTTTCTATGATAATGAGGTTGATGAAAATCCGCGACTTTCATGATGCATTGGCCACTCTTGGCAGGATTTTGAATAGCCGAAATCCCAAGAGAGGTTACTAACTTACTAGTAAAGATTGTAGCTGGGAAACCTGGATCGGAAGATACAGCTTGCATTTCCTGCTTGTTTCTAACAATGGAATACGCCAAGGGGAGTGGTTTGTTTTGAAGCTATGGAGCTGGTATATAGACTCCACAGGATCATCATGATTTCCCGTATCCATTGACGTTCAACTGTATCAGGGGTGCTTTTATAGGCACTGGTATTCATCCAATTTGACTTTTGTCTAAATTCAGCTTCAGTTTCTTTTCCTCTCCAGCAATGGAATTTCAGTTGCTTCTCTTGTGGTTCATTGTTCTAATATCTGAACCACATGATTATATGCCTAATGATATAATGAATGATCTCCACCGTATTGAACTTGTTGATGGGTTGTTCTTTAATTTGGAATTAGCCACATTTTGCTCTCATGGATGGCAATTAACCAATACTGATGGAAGCAACTGCCATTATGCTCTGCATAATTTGATCTGTTTCCTCACTGTAGCTTGTGATTTCTAGGTGTTGAATTATTACTTGTAATTTTTAAAATTGATCTGTGCCTTTTATTTTGTTTTTGGGTTAAAATCTGGGCTTTGAGATAAGCATCAATTTGCTTTTTGGCCTATTTTTCTTATGTTTAAAGGGGTGAACGCCAGTTCGTTTCTACATGTTTTCCCATTTCCCCAAATAGAACAGGAAGTTGAACCAATTTTTTTTTAGTAAGGTACAAGATCTGGTTGTACTCTGGTGATCCCATCTTCCTATTCTCGGCAGTCTATATATAATGTATCCATCCATTCTACGAAGGGAGAGTTGTATTTATTATTCATCGTCATTGGTACTATGTGAAATTATTCTTTTGCCCTTTCTGTTGAGCTTCTGGTGTAAATCTTCTAAATGGTCGGATATTGTTGGAGAGTGACTAAAAGACAATATTGTCATTCGTTTCGTTATGTGGGTTCTTTGAGGGTTACGTGTTCAGCATCTACACCCACACTTTCCTCATTATTTCCCTTTACCTCTTCGGTCATCTCTCTGTCAAAGGACTCGGACTACCTACACTTCTCTCTCTGTCACCATCACCCACCACGCACCACAACTGCTTTTAAAACGTAGTAAAATCATGGTGTTATGGATAACATGCCCGGCGGTGGCCATGGCTTGAAGCAACTCTGTCTCTCACGACGGTACCTCAACCGCTGGGAATCACAGGCGAAAAACACCGCCGCCCACAACAAACATTAGCATCCCTGCAGGACAATGGCAGCAGTGTCCTTATAATTAGGTAAGCTTTATAAGGCAAAATCTAACATACAATGATGGATTCGACCGAACATCCAACACCATAAGATTCATCTGCAAGTGTGGATATAGAATAACTACATCCAAAGTGTGGTCTGTTGGGTCAATGATACATGCATGTGTCTATCAGGATATATTTCTAGGTACATATGGTATACCTATAGTTAATGGCACATTCCTGGAAATAAAAAGCCAATTTGAGCCATTTTTGTTTTACGTAGTGAAATATAGATTTAGTTAGTGTTTTAGTTTTCCAAAGAGTCTCCTACTTGAGATTACTAATGTGAGTGATCTTTCTTTTTCTTTTTATCTTTTTTGTGTTGTGATTTTTTTCTTCTTCATTTTGCCACTAAGCTAATGATTTGCCTTGGTTTTATCCCTCAAAATTTCTGCTGAGAATGTTGCAGGTGCTCTCACACTTATCTTTAGATTACAGCAAAAAGAGATTTACTTTCACTTAGTCATCAGTTGCAGGGTTCTGTGATTTGGAAGGACATTCTGCTGCTGCAGTTTAAAAACCAAAACATGTTTCATCAAGTCTCTACCAATATCTCAATCAGAGTTGGTGAGAGGAAAAAAAATTGCATGTTGGAAGGATATATGGTCTGGGAATTTCAACCTCTTATCTACATTTCGAAGAATTTTCAATGTGGGCTTAGATAAGGAGGAAAAGTTATTCCAGGTTCCGCAAAGAAGAAGAGTTGAGGGAGTGTCGTCTTTCCACTTCAGAAGGAGGCTAAAGGATTATAAGAGCCTGCTTGAGTTTCTGGATAATGCACCTGAGGGTAAGATGGGAGAAAGGACTTGCTTGTTTGGATAGCAGATCCTAGCCATCAATATTCTGTGAAGTCAATGTTAAATTTGGTGGAAAGTTGCAGGGCAGGTGCCTCTGTGCCTATCAAGGCCATATGGATGATTATGGCTACCCCAGAAACAATGTTTCTGTTGGTTAGCTTGTCAACAGAGAATCAAGTCCAAGGAGTTCTTTTTAAGAAGAGGGATCATTGGCAGCCGGGAAGCATGGTTTTGAGGTTTGGTGAGGTCTTACCACTCCTGGAGGGTTTTGGACTATCTGCTTCCAATGGTGGGGTTTAGAATGGGTTTCCCCCGGATCTGTATTGGCTCTTCTAGAATGGTGGAAGGGTTGGTTGCAAGTTCTAGAAAGGAAAGAAAGGAGTTAAATTGATATTGGAGGCTTTACCCTTGGTTGTGATGTGGGGTATCTGGAGGCGTATAAATAGACTTGTTTTTGACAGAGTTGATCTAGTTTGGGAAGATGTTTGTGATCACATCAAATTGAAGGACGTGTGTTGGTTAAAAGCAAAGGATAGTTCTTTTCCATTTTTTCAGTTTATTTCTTCATTTTTAGGCTGGAAATTATTACTTGTGGGCCTGTGGCGCGTTGAGGTGATTTTGGTTGAGCAGCAGAGGTAATGGCAGATATATCAGTTCCTGTGGTTGCCTCAGCAGAATCAGATACTCCAGTTTCAATGCTCAATTGTCTTGCGATGCTTCACCAGCTGTGTGGATATGCAGCTGCAGAGAAAATTGTAAGCTTTGTAGTATTGAAGTTGGGGTGTTCTGTTTTCTTGCCTTGCCGATGTGGTTGCTCTGGTTTTGCTGTTCTTTTTTGCTTAGTTGGTTTCTTGTCAACCAGTTGCTAGTTGCGCTTTTTGTTTGGTGTTGGTCCTGGGTGTTGTGGATCTCGAGTATTGTGTGCTGCTTTCCCCTTCTTCTTCTAGCCCTTCTCCCCTTCATCGCTTTTTGTTCGATGTTAGTTTAACCTGTTAGCCATAGTATTGAAAGCTTTGTAGTATCGATGTTGTGTTTTCAATTTCTTGGCAGTTTTCAAAAAAATCTATGCAAGGGTTAGCTCTATTTTAATCAACAAAATCCATAGTACAAAGAAGGAGAAAACAATCAAAGATTTTTGCATTTTATAGCAATTATAGGGTAGAGAGAGAGAGAGAGGCGTCACATCACAAAAACGTTACAGAATACTCAGAATGCCACGTGTATATATATACCCGGTCTAATCCTGTTTATTTCCGGATTGGATGGTGGTAAGCTGGACCAAACCAATTTTTTTGGGTTTGGCTAAAAATCAAACCGGACCAAGCTGGTTACTGCTACAAACCAAACCAAATAACCGGCTTGTTTGGTTTCAGTTTTCGATTTGGTTTACTATTTTTTCCCACCCCTATTGCTATGTCTTGAGCCATGATTGTCTTGAGCGGTGACGTAGTTTACTTTAATACTATTGTGGGTCGCTTGCCGACGGGATATTAATTAGGTGGATATGATATAAAGAGGATATGGTACAAGTAAAATTTGATATACATAATTTGTTTTGGTACCATATAGGAGGGGGAAATACGCATGCTAGTTTGTTCTATAATTGATATTATGATTAGGTGGATGATGAACAAAAGTGGGATTTTTTTTTTTTTTTTTAACCCTCCCAAACTAGATTTTCTCCTTAAAGAAAATGATAAATTATGAAAAATACGTTAGAAGAAGGATACTTAATACTTTCTTTTCTCACATTTGGATAAGAGTAAATAAAAAATAATTACCTCCCAACCTTCAATAATCTGTTAAAAAAATAATAAAAATTTAATAATCTGTTCAAGTAACCATTTTTTGGCAAGGTCAATGATTCTATTATTGGATCGGCTTGATGGTAATGAATTTTCCTTTTTTTTTTTTTTTTTTGATGAGTTCTATTATTTTGTTGAGTAAAAAGGATTTGTGCTATTACGAACTGAAAAAAACAGAGGATTTGAGGATTTTGTTTTTCGGTGCATAAACGAAGAGTGGGTTTTTGGACAAAAACAGATGACTGATTTGGACACCAAAGCTTTGTTCCTCCCTCTCTCTGTGTCTCTGTGTTCAGTCTGGCTGAAATGATAATGGTAGGGTTTTTGTTTGGTTTTTTGGTTTAAGGAGTTGAAGAGAGAGAGAGGGCAAATGGAAAAATGGTGCCTGGATGTAATACAAAAATGCAAACCCCATATATATGTAGGTCATGGTATTATATCTGGCGGATAACATATGCGCCTTCTATATTTCGTCGACAAATGACCTGATCCTCGTAGGAATTTCTAATAAACAAGCATAATTCACTCGTAGCAAATGAAGTGGTAGCCCTATAATAAATACCCTCTAAATACACTAGAATTAGGTTCAACTCTCGCTAACTAAACCGAACAACTAATGCTTGGATCTCCAATAGATAGTATAATTGAAAATAGATATTTGAGGCCTCTGAGAAAAGGTCCTCTCATGTGATAATTCTTTGTTAGGCATTACTATAGAGTATCAAGAACAATTGTCATGTGTCCTGAGTTTACATCGAGATTAAAAAGAGTCAAGAGATACTGTGAAGTGAGATGAAAGCATTTATTTCTCTTATCTCAGACCTGAACTGTTATTAAATGTGTTAATTAATTTGATAACTCGACTTTATATGAAAATTCATGAGTTCTCCTATCAAGACTGAATTGTGAGTTTCTCAATTTAGTCTAGTATTTTTATGGGTATGTTTTTACTTATCTTTATTTTTTATTTAGTTTTTGTGTGATTTTTTGAATTAATCAATCATCTCGACGAGAAGAATAAAAAAATATGAAAATGTAGACCAAAGTTGCAAAAAATTCATATAATGTGACATTACATATAAAAAGTACCGATTGTTTTGTATTTTTCGTCTTTAATGAATTTTTTTATAGGCTTTTTGTCATAATTTTTTACCTTTTAAAACATCCACTATGCACATGATAACTTTTTATGTTAAAGCGTCCATGCAACTAAATTTAGAGTTCATTATATTAAGTTAAGATATACGTCATAATAAACTCATGTAAAGTGTTATAGACTAGCTAAATAGTTAAAATCGTTTTACTTTTAGATGGCTCGAAGTTTGGCCAACACTTTATTCCCTGTTAGATTTAACTCATCCACTAATCTATTCAATATGATAAAAAATTAAAAATGTCCAAGTACTAACAGAAAATCTACCATGTTGCATTTAGTCCTAACCAGCTATTAACACATTCATAGTGGATGCTCTTCTAGACTACTCTCGCTGAGACAGACGAATTTACAAAAACTAAAGTTGAATATAATAAGATTCAGAAAAAATGAACAACAATATCAAAACAACAAATATAAAAAATACAGGGGAAACTCATCCTAAATCAATCAATGTTGAATAGTATTATATTTATTGTTTGGAAAATGCTACAATAGGCCCATTGGGTTTATATTAGTATTTAAAAAGTGTGTTGAAACTTGAAATCTGGGAAAAAATATATAAATATAGGTATAAATGTTATTAAAAAATATAAAAGGTGAACTAGAGTACGATTTTTATTTTTATAGTTATTGTGAGATTCCTACTTGTCTTGTTATTTAGGCCTCTCTAAAACATGAGCTCGTGATTAATGCAATTTGTTTTTTTTTTATTATTATCAAGAAAAGTACCTTGGGTGCCTTAAGGTACTTGTTAGTGAAATGTCTGGTTTGAAGTTTTGAGTCATAGTTACTGTTCGCGAGGATAAGCCATAAGCCGTCATCACGACACCACCTAAATACAAGTAGATATAAGTTGCCACTGACAAGACTCAAAATGGAGTATCCTTAAGACTACCACCATCGGTGGATTTTTTGCCGATATATACCAAAAAATAAAACAATTCAGCAAAATATACCATTTCTGAAACTATTTTTAAAAATATACCCGCATGTGGCAAATGTGACATCCTACGTGGCATACAAACCCCGTCTTCAACGTGGCAGATCTGTCCACCTAAGCATATGCCGCATTTGGAAACTGCGGCATTCAATCCTATGCTGCATGTGGCATATGCGACATTTTACCCACAACTATACATTTGCTTCCTTGCATTGGTACAACTGACCCCTTTTACCAAGGAGCCCATTGTAATTAGCGTTATGATTTTCTATAATTGTTTCTCAACTCTTGTGCAAAAAATTTGGGCCATTTGTAGATTCTTTTTTTAGTACATTACTGTAGGTTGCAAATACAAAAAAGGAAACTTTAGAAGTCACCTTAATTATGAATTTATCATTTAACGTGAAGTGAGATTTGTCAACCAAGGGGTTGGAGGGACTTGGGAGTTTGCTCCCACCTAAGGTCTTAGCTTCGATTCTCCTTACCTCCAAACTCTTGGAGCTACTGGGGTTATGTATGGTCTTTACCTCCAGGGCCATGGAATTAATCGAGATACTCGCAAGTTGGCCGAACATCGGATTATAAATAAAAAATAAACTGAGATTTGTTCACAAAATTTGATAACAAAATGTTTTCCAATCTTTTGCAAAGTCCAAGAGGAGTACAAACTGTGATTAAAAAAAAAAAAATAGATGAGTAAAAACTCAACCACTTATATGAGAAGTTCACATTTGTGTAGCACCAAAAACTTGGTTAGTATGGGATTTGTGGGTAAAATTGATGTAGGACAAGATATAGACCCTTATTATTTATGAAAACATTATTTTAGTAATAATTTTTATTTACGATTAGTATTAGAAGATTTTATTTGTGCTGCCTGTTTTGCACGTTTTTAGTTTAGTTTTGGTTAGATTTTATTTTATTTTCTTTTAGCAAATAGTCTAGGTTTCCAAGTAATGCTTTGCTTGGTCATCACTCTAAGTAATTTCCTTTGAATTAGGACTTCTACTAGTATAAATAAGGATGTAGCCTATGGGCATAGTCAGCTTTTAATCAAATATAATTCAGAGTTATTTCTCTTTCTTCTTGTGGATTCAAGAATCTCGTGGATTCGAGACCTATTTTCGTTTGAACTAGTACGCAACCCATTTACCGCATATGCCACATGTGCCCTAGGGTTGAATGCCGCAGTTTCCAAATGCGACATATGTTTAGGTGGATAGATCTGCCACGTCGAAGACGAGGTACGTATGCCACGTAGGATGCCGCATTTGCCACATGCATCATGGTATATTTTTAAAAATAGTTTCAAAAAAATAGTATATTTTGCTAAATTGTTTCATTTTTTTTTTTGGTATATATCGGCAAATCTCCCACCATTGGTGCTATTAGTGTAATCTCCCACCATCGGTGCTATTAGTGGTTTGCAAATTGGTTGAACTTTCTTATCCCCGTGGCTTTTATTCCCTTGTCTATCCTGAAACCCATTTACCGGATTGTTTGTTGACACTCTACATGGCGTCTACCGAAGGAGTGGAGGTGGATTGCCCAAAAAATCTTGCGATTTCTTTCTATAATCTCACTTTTTTTTTGCCCCTCCCTGGTAGAAGACCAATGAAGTTATGTAGTAGCACCCTACGTGTTCGTTGAATTGTCTGAATGGCTTTCTCTTCTTGCCTTCTTCAATCCAAGCCTTATATTTCCCACCTCACTCCTTTTCCTCTCTCTTCCAAATCCCAGAAACCCAGTTACAGCATAGCCCCACAACGACGTAGGGAACTCACTTCAAGTTCAATCTCAGCCTCCATTTCACCTTCTCCCTCTCTAACCTACAAACTCCCACCAGACTTCACCACAAAGCAACTCGTCAACGCCCTTCACCAACAAAATGATGAAACCTCTGCGCTTAACCTCTTCTATTGGGCCTCCAAACAGCCCAATTTCAAATCAACTTTGGCCATATACGAGGAACTCATTCGTAAGCTTGGACACCTTGGATCATTCGATTCAATGAAGCAAATCTTGGAGGATATGAGGGTTTCCAATTGTTGGGCCAACGAGGGTACTTTAATAATTTTCATTGAGAGTTACGCGAAACACAATTTGTACGATGATGCTATTAAGGTTCTTGATTTGATGGAACAAGCATTTGGGTTGAAACCAGGTAGGTTTAGTTATAATTTTCTGTTAAATGTTCTTGTTGATGGCAAAAAGTTCAATCTAGTGGAAAGTGTTCGCTCCATGATGTTTGCTAGAGGAGTTGAACCTGGTGTTTCGACTTTTAGTATCTTGATAAAGGCTCTGTGTAAATCCCGTAAGATTAGGCATGCTGTTTTGATGATCAAAGATATGTCTAATTATGGTTTGGCACCGGATGAAATAACGTATACCACCATAATGAAAGCATATATTGAGGATGGGAATTTGGATGGTGCGCTTAGAATCAGGGATGAAATGATAGCGGCTCAATGCCCATTGAGCAAAGTAACCGTTAATGTTTTGATTCATGGGTATTGTAAAGAGGGTAGAATTGAGGAAGCTTTGAATTTTGCAGAAGAGATGTGGGTTGAGGGATTTCGTCCTGATCAATGTACCTTTAGTACTTTGGTGCATCATTTGTGCAAGTCTGGACGCGTTAATTACGCTTTAGAGCTTTTGGATTTAATGCTTCAGGAGGGTTTTTATCCAGATACCACCATGTATAACACTTTGATATCCTTTCTGTGTAAATCTGGTCAAGTTGTTGAAGCCATGGAAGTTCTCAAGCAGATGATTGCAAGGGATTGCTCCCCGGATGTGGTTACTTATAACACTCTGATTAGCAACTTGGGCAAGGAGAGCCAAATGGAACAAGCCATTGAAATTGCTTGTATTATGACGGAACAGGGAATTCTACCGAATGTTCTCACGTTTAATTCCCTCATAAAAGGACTCTGCTTGACGAAGAATCCCCATTTGGCAATTGACTTGCTCCGTGGAATGAAAAGCATAGGGTGCCAGCCTGATGAATATACAAACAATATCTTAATCGACAGTCTTTGTTCAAGAGGAAAACTAGATAGAGCTTTGGGTCTACTGAAGGAAATAGAATCAAGTGGATGTGGCTGCGCACGAGATATAGTAACGTATACCACTCTGATTGGCAGATTTTGCAAAAACGAGAGGATTGAAGAAGCAGAGGAGATTTTTTATCGGATGGAACTACAGGGTGTTCCAAGAGATAACAGGACTTATAACTCCCTAATCAATGGCCTTTGTAAGAGTAAGAGAATCGAGAAGGCTGCGGAGCTTATGGACCAGATGATACTGGAAGGACTTAAACCTGATGTTGTCACCTACCGAACCCTAATACAGGGATTTTGTATGGTGGGTAGAATCGAGGATGCGATTAGGCTCCTCAGAACTATCGAGACGGAAGGAATGGCTCTCACCCCACGAGCATATAACCCCTTGTTTCAAGCGCTCTTCCAACAGAATAGAAGAAGAGAAGCTTTGGGGCTGTTTAGAGAAATGGAAGAGAAGGGTACACCTCCGGATGCCGTGTCATATAAAACTGTTTTTCGTGGGCTTTGTTCTGGTGGTGGGTCTATTGAAGAGGCCGTCAATTTCTTGGTTGAAATGACTGAGAAAAGAATTACGCCAGACTCCTCTTCCTTTAATATGCTGGCTGAATGGCTTTGTGCTTTATCCATGGAGGACACTTTAGTTATGCTTGTTGAAAGGATTATGAAGACAGACTTCTTCTCCGAAAATGAGTTGTCTACGATAATGGGGTATATGAAAACCCGTAAGTTTCAAGATGCATTGGCCACCTTTGGCATGAAATTGAATAGGAGGAATCCCAAAAGACGTTACTAGTGAAGATTGAAGGTGGGAAACCTGAATCGGAACATACCGCTTGCATTTCCTGCTTGTTTCTAATTATGGAATACTCCAAGGGGAATGCTATGTTTTGAAATTATGGAGTTCGTATACAGAATCCACTGGATCAACTAGGTTCAGGAAATGCAATTACGTTCAGCTGTATTATAGATGCTTTTATAGGTACTGAGCTTCAGTTTCTTATCCTCCCCAGCAATAGAATTTTAAGAGCTACCGTTATGGTACATTGTTTAAATCTTGGATGCAGCAAAAATAAATAAAATTAATTAAAAATATTTATGTTATACCAATGAAATGTAGTTATGTATAAAAACGAAGCTCACACACACACACACACACACACACACACACACACACACATATCATATTATACTTTTAACCAAAAGATCATATTAAAAAATTGCATATTTGACCCATGCCGTGTCCCCAAACGTGTCCCTCCCGTGTCCCCATAAAAAGGTTGATTAATCTTTAGTGGACACACCACCTCGCATGTCTGCGTGTCGAACACGGAGACACTCCGGCCTCTAGGAGTGTCGGTGATATCTGAAAACGCATGATTGTTTGCCAACTTCTATAAATGAGACAAGCGGACACACTGTCCTCTAGGAGTGTCGGTGATAACTGAACCACATTATTGTGTGCCAAATTCTATAATAGATGACATGGATAATGAACTTTTCCTCTTATTAAAGTTTGTATGGGATCTTCCATAGTTCAGAATTAGCAATTTTTTCCCACGCATGAAAGTTATTTAATACAGATGGAAGCTAGTGTCATCTTGTTCTGCATAATTGGATCTCTTCATTGTAGCTTATGTTTTTACGTCTTGAATTGTTGCTTTGCAAATTTTAAAATTTGTCTGTTGTTTTGTTTGGGGAGTTAAAATCTGTGCTTATAGTTAAGCACCAGTTTTTGTTTTGGCCTATTTTTTTCCTGTTTCAAGGGGTGAGCGGCAGTTGGTTTCTGCATTGTTTCCCAATTCGCCAAATAGAATGAGAAGTTGAACCAAAGGCACTTTGGCAAGGTTATAGGATCTGGTTTGAAGTCTGGTGAGCACATCTTCCTAGTCTCCACGTTCTACCTATATTATATCCGGCCATACTACGAAGCAAGATTCAGAATAACTATTCATGGTCATTGGTACTCGGTAAATTTATTCTTTTGCCCTTTCTTTTGGGTTTTTGGTGTAAACCTTAAATACATGGTTGGATATTGTTGGAAAGTGAAGAAAAGGCTTTTGAGGGTTATGGGTCTACACCCGCAGTTCTCTCCCTATTTCCCTTTATGTCTTTTGTCATCTCTATTTCAAACGATTCAGACTACCTATGCTTCTCTCTCTCTCTCTCTCGCCATGGCATCACAGCTGCTTTTAAAATGTAGCAAAATCACGTTATTATGCATAACATCCCCAGTGGTGGTGACCATGGCATGAAGCAACTCTCTCTCTCTCTCTCTTGTTGGGATTTATCAAAATAAATTGGGTTTGTTTTGGGTGTTTTATAAAAACCTTCCTTGTTTTTAGAGAGAGCTTTTTAGAGTGTGGGGCAATACCACGTTGCTTAGATGGGAAAAGGTTTATAAGGGAGCACATCTACTAAGTTCATTTTATTAGCTTAGCTCTAGCCTCTAGGGTGGCTTGGTTGCTATGGTGGTTTGCACGTAACCGGTGAAGCTGGTACTTCGCACCCACGGTTTGCTCAGCCGTACCCGCGGGCGTGCGTGAGCGTGGCAGTGGGCTGTGTGGCTACAATGTAGCGCTTTAATGGTGCACTTTGTACTTAGCACGTCGGTGCAAGGTGCCTTTTAGGCGCCCTTTCTTACAGTTACTTGGCAGTAACGTGGTGCTAACGTGCCTGCGTGTGGCAAGCGAGTCAAATAGGTTGGGATAGATGTGATCACAGCCGCCGATCGTGATTGAACGGTCCACATTGGAACTGGTTCGCTTGCCCGTTTAGATGAACTGATTGGGTGTGGGTGGTTATAGTGTCCGTTCGAAAAGGTGTAATCAGCACTGTAGGATCTAATCTAATGAATATGGATGAACAGGTACGACTTCATCCGATTGGGGGCATCTGGGCCTATAAATAGAGCCCAGATCACAGCCATTCAGTATACAGAAAATTCTATATTCTCCCGCTCTCTAATTAGTTGCTTTCTTGTACTGTTGTTCCGTTATTCTGCAGAAACGGATTAACAGTTCCTTGGTTCAATTGATTACATTTTGACTCAGTATCCTGTTTGGCCTTCGTTTGTGCGGACGCAAGCAGAAGATCGTTTTTCGGGCTTTGTTGTATTTTCGAACAGATTTGCGACAACCTGGTGCACACCAAACGGTGGGGGCAAATACTGTGACATTGTAACGTGACTCGAAGCAAGTTCCATCAAGGCATTCATATTCCGAAGATCCCAGATTCTGCACCAACATGTGTCACCATGACACCTCCATTGCTGGCAATGACTGGTGAAAACCACCGCTTCAACAACTATTTGTGTCAGGATGGATTCAACCCAACCCCATAAGATTCATCTGCAGGTGTGGATACAGAATAATTATGTCCAAAATGTGGGCTGTAGGGTCATTGATACACTTTATACGGACATTATTTCTGGTATATAAAATATGACTATAGTTCATAACACATTCCTGGAAGGATGAAGCCAATTTTTTGCTATTTTTGTTTTGAAGTAATGAATTATATACTTAGGAGATTTTTTTTTTTCTTTCAGTTTTCCTAAATGTCTTCTATTTGTTGATAACTAATCGTGAGTGGTCTTTCATTTTCTTTTTATCTTTTTCTCTGTTGTGAATTATTTTTCATTTGGCCACTAACTAATGATTTTTCCCTGGTTTTCGTCTTCAAAATTTCTGATGAGAATGTTGTATGTGCTCTCACTCTTATTAGAGAAAAAGGAGATTTACTTTAACTTAGCCATCAATTGCAAGGTTTCTATGATTTGGAAGGACATTCTACAGCTATATTTTAAAACCAAAACATGTTTCATCAATTCTGTACCAATATCTCAATCAGCCTTGGTGATGGGAAAATATTGTATTCTGGAAGGTATGATCTGGGAATTTCGACCGTTTATGTAGATTTCCAAGAATTTTCAATGTGGTCTTAGATGAGGAGGAAAAAGTTATTCCAGGTTTTGTGAGAAGAAGAGTTGAAGGAGTGTGGTCTTTCCAAATTCCACGTCGTAAGGAGGCTATTTACTTCTGGATAATGCACCATGAGGATAGTGATGGGAGAAAGGACTTTGCATTTCTGGAATGCAGATCCTCCCAATCAATATTCTGTGAAGTCGTCGTAAATTTGGTGGAAAGTTGCAGGGCAGGTGTCTGTATGCCTATCAAGGCCATATGGATGAATATCCCAGAATACAATGTCTCTGTTGGTTAGCTTGTGAAGGCAGAATCAAGTCCAAGGATGTTATTAAGAAGAGGGATCATCGGCAGTGGGGAAGAATTACGCAGGTTTTGTAGTTTTGTAGTGGAATCAACTGACCATCTTCTGACTTCTGGTGAGGTGTTACCATTCTTGGATGGTCTGGGCTATCTGGTTGCAATGGTGGGGTTTAGAATGGGTTTCCCCTGGATCTGTATTGTCTGTTCTAGAATGGTGGAAGGGTTGCAAGTACAAGGAAGGAAAGAATAGAGTTAAGTTGATATGCGAAGCTTTACCCGGACACTGAAATAGACTTATTTTTTTACGGAATTGATCCAGTTTGGGAAGATTTTTGTGATCAGATCAGACTGAAGGTCGTTGTGTTGAGGATAGTTCTTTTCCATTTTCACTTTTGGACCATTTTTAGGCTGCAAAGTATTACTTGTGAGTTGTGGCACTTTGTGGTGATTTTGGTTGAGCAGCTGTTGCAGCAGCAGAGGTAGTGTCAGATTTATAAGTTCCTGTAGTTGACCCCGCATGGATGATCCGAGCCATTCAATAATTTTTTTAGAAAAAACCCGAGTGGGCCGAGGGAAAAATCAGCTCAATCCGAGATGTGTAGATGCTCGATCCAATTATCCATTTTTTCAATCCGATATGTGTTGATCCTCGATCCAATCCTTTAATTTGAATGAAAACATGGAGATTGGATTGAGCATCAACACATATCGGATTGAGCTGACTTTTCATGAGTCCACTCGGTTTATTTATTTATTTTTTTTAAATTACTGAACGGCTCAGATCATTTGTGCGGGGCCTGGAGTGGCCCCCGCTTGCCCGTTGGTACTTGGTCGGTCCCTTTAGCTTTTTCGTTAGGATTTCTAGATCAAGAATTCTGGATCCTAATATTCCAAAACTCTGGATTATTTTATAAATGCTTACCCAGAAGGTAACGGCTTTTCTCTAAGTAGCAGTTAGAGGTTGCAGTGGTAGAATGACTCTTGCATATGTATTACTATTTTACATTTACTATTGTGGTTATGCTCGAGGAGATGATAGAATGTATTGCATATGTATTAAGAGTGTTTTTTTTTTTTTTTAATATTTTTTTATCCCTTAAACTATCTACATTTTTTCTACTTCGTCCCTAAACTATTGAAACCATCAATTTAGTCCCTTAACTATCTGATTGTAAGCAATTGAGTCCAATCTCTAAGAGGGCTTCATCTTTTTGACGGAAAAAGTGATAGCCTTGCTACGCGCACATATTTGTCAGCACAAATTGAAGTGGGCCATACAAACAAGTTGAGCCGTTCATTAATTTTAAACTATGTTTTCTGGTGGCCTTGATAAATAATCAACTCAATCGATAACTCTAAGTGCTTCCTGTTAGGATTCCAACAACGCACCACACGCAACAGAAGCAGTAAAACAAGAGAAAACACGACACACAATATACGTGGTTCGGCCAAATCGGACCTACATCCACGGGGATGGGGGTTTCACTATAATCCGGAGAAAATCCGTGTTCTTGTGTTACACACTCACACTCAATCTCACAATAATGAAATCCTCACCAGTTCTCTCGTGTATCTCTCTCTCCGGGAGAACCACAACCGGCTCCCCCTCTCACACTCTCTGCCTCTCTCTCTACATTGTGCTACCACACACCAATAATACAAGACATGAGAGTATTTATAGAGAACACATAAAAACCCTAGTCCACTCCCTTTGGGCCTAAGCCCAACTGGCCCACACGGGGTGGAATCCCAACAATCACCCCCTCCAACCCGAGTGGGCAATGTCGTCTGCAACACCCCCATGTCGCCTCCTCCAATCAGCTAACTCTGGCAAGCGCCTGTGTCACTAACCAGTCGAGCATCCATGCACCACCAAACAGAGTACACAAATCCCGAAAGAGTGTATCCTTGCAAAACCAGACTCCGCAGCCAATCAGAAAATCAGAGTATCGCACCCCCTAAAAAAGAATGCCTCCACTCGTCCGAGTATCGCACCCCCTCAACTAGGATGCCTCCACTCACACACCTCAAACCCGAGATGTATGCGCTCACCAACAGAAGCGTCCACGCTCTCCAAAAGAAGCGCCCGCAGCTTCATCGCCGCGCTCCGCCACTCTAGTATCCTGTTCTGTCAAGAGAATGCAGCAACCCTCTGCCCACACCAGAGGCTCACTCCTCCAAATGATCTCACACACCATCTGCGATGAGGCTGACTCCTTCTATGACACCGCATCCCCCCACCGAGTACCTCCGTACCCCCAAAATCGGGATGCACCTCTCGTGAATCCGGGATGTGAACAACTCCTGCTAGATCTTCGTGGCTCAAACTGATCTACCGCTCTGACAGGCGCCTGTGTCATTCCCAAACAAGCATCTCCGCACCCCAACCGGGCGCACCACTCGAATGAATGTATCCCTGCAAGCCAGATCTTCCGCGGTTGATCACAAACCTGCACCCCCTATCCGGAGTGCCCGCATTCAGGCATCCAAAACCCAGATGCTCATGCCCAATCACAGGACATAATCCGTGACTCCATCTCTCCACACCAACAAGCTCATAACTGGAAAGATAATCCGCCACAAAAAACACAGAAGAAAGAGAATACCAGTATGCATCATCTGATCTCCATCTCAATCCCTCTGTCCGGAGCTCCCGTGAACATATCCTGAACAACCTATCACATCATCGTTGCTGGCCAGCATCCTGCACACTCCTGATTCGACTCCCAGCGCATCCAGTACCATCCCGGTCGCGACACCTCGGTACAATCTCGCGCTTATCCTGTGTGCATCCGCAATGGTCGTCATCCCTGCTCACGTCACAACACCCATACTGCCTGACCATGCCTGCCATCAGCTCCAATTGTCACTGCACTCCAACAAGCCTGTATGGTGGCCCATCATCCAATCCAATGCAGCTCGAATCACAACTGCAAATCCTGATGATATGTCTTCAAACCCGATTGAATCAGACTGCCTCCGATCACTGTTGACCAACTCCGACCTGTCACTCCAGTAAGCGCCTATGTCATTACCAAACAAGTGTATCCGCACCCATCAACAAAGATGCAACACCTGAGAGAATGTATCCCTGCTCACTAGCTTCTCCGACTGATCACCACAGCTCAAACGCCGCGAATCCGCAATCATCCGATTGCCCCGGTCAACCTCCGATCTCTGCAAAGTCTGTCCAATACTCCTGGTGTGTAGCTATCCAACTCCGCTCACCTCTCTTGTCACCAATCTGTCACCTATCCGCCACTCCTGCCACTATCCTGGTCTTCTCACCACTCTCCGTCAGCTCTCTCGGGTCTCATCCTTCTTGGTTCACTCATGTTCCAATCCCAGCTCTCCTAGCACCCCCTGAACTCCCATCGGATCTCCCATGGTCTGCCTCCGACTCAACATCATCCCATCTGATTGATCTGACCGCGTCGGATCCTCCCCAATCTCTCCGGATGTATCTAGGACCGCAAAAATTGACTCCAATCACTCAAATCCAAGCCCACCAATGAATCCGGAACCGTCCAAATAGCTAAGAACAGCCTCCTCACAACCCAAAACGCCTCCGAACACTCAAATCCGGCTCAATCCAGCAACAAAACCTGCTTCCGAGCCTCTTCACGAAAAACAGAGCGCGTGGTTGGATCCGGAACAAAAAACCGAGTTGGAAACCGGTCTGAACCGGCCATGAACCGGTCAAAATCCCACTGAACCGGTCAAAAAACGTAATCTGGTCTGCTCCGGACCGTTATCCGGTCTGATCCGGCCTGAACCCGGTCTGCCGTTTCTCTGAGCCGTCGGTCTAACCGGTCTGACCCCTTTGACTCTCGGTCTGACCCCTTTGACATGACCTCTGATCCTTTTGACCCCTTTGACCTGGACTTTTGACCTCTTTGACCCTGAACCCTTACCATTCTGACCCCTTTTGCTGACGTGGCGCCGCGTCAGCGTTGACTGGCTGACGTGGCGTTGACCATCCTCCGTGGCATCCTCCGTGGCATTGGCTGTTGACCGGTCAATGATGATGTCACGCTGACATCACCATCTTCTTCCACTGGAAATTACAGCCGCGCATGAAAAAATATCCAGATCGTGTCAGATCTACTCCACGTTTGACCAAACTTTGATCGGCGCGTGTGGGCTACCCCGACATCTCCCGGCAACAAATTTTATATCCCCGCGATCGTCTCGAAACGAGGAACAAAACCCTATGCTCCAAAATAATTTTCAATCACGTTTTCCGAGACCGATCTGAACCAGACCAGTCCGGCTCCATCCGCCGCCATTCAAACTGCCCATACGCCCTCTTCCGGTGACAAAAAAATACCCCGAGCACTCCGTTGAACTCGTCTCAGAGAGTAGCACCTTTCCCTCTGATAAAAAACAAGTTTCGTCACCTGTTTTGTCCGACCAAAGCTTCAAACAGTGCTCCAATGGCCTCCGAGTGATTTTCCAACTGCTCTGCGCTCTCCGGTGCTTCAACCCAAGCTCTGATACCAGTTGTTAGGATTCCAACAACGCACCACACGCAACAGAAGCAGTAAAACAAGAGAAAACACGACACACAATATACGTGGTTCGGCCAAATCGGACCTACATCCACGGGGAGGGGAGTTTCACTATAATCCGGAGAAAATCCGTTTCACTATAATCCGGAGAAAATCCGTGTTCTTGTGTTACACACTCACACTCAATCTCACAATAATGAAATCCTCACCAGTTCTCTCGTGTATCTCTCTCTCCGGGAGAACCACAACCGGCTCCCCCTCTCACACTCTCTGCCTCTCTCTCTACATTGTGCTACCACACACCAATAATACAAGACATGAGAGTATTTATAGAGAACACATAAAAACCCTAGTCCACTCCCTCTGGGCCTAAGCCCAACTGGCCCACACGGGGTGGAATCCCAACACTTCCCAATCTTTCTATTTTTGAACTTAGAGTTATCCGATTGAGTTGATTCAAATAGATTTGGGCCATGTACACAACCATAATGGTTTCCACTTTCTACAAACATGGTTCAATGTTATTTTTATCTTGAAATTTCATTTACCTCATATCTTGAATTTCTGTGGTATCCTATTTATGTTCGCTTATGTACTTAGGGCGCCGAGTAATTAAATGCTGCACTAATCACTAGTAGGGATTACTTGACTGCATTTTTACTTGTACTCCAGGAGGTTCTGGCCTCTGGGTGCAGACTTAGCTATTGATGATGTAATTTCACCCCCAAGAATGTTGTTTTGATGACCAACTGTAGTTCATATGATTTTGAAGTAGATAAAACCAGGGTTTTGAATCCGGATTTGTATCGTGTGTAAGCTCCATAGGCCGAGCTCTCTCGTGGTTGGCAATTTCATGTCAAAACACACATTTATGTGTATTCCTTTTTTTTATTGAGTTGTCTTTTCTTTTTCTTATTATTTTAGAGTGTTTGTTTAGGTTGTGGAATGGAATCAATGTGTCAATATAATTGAGAGGTAGATTGATAGGTTTAGTCAAGTTTTAGATGTTAATTGTTGGAGAAAAGAAGTTTCAACAAAGTGCTCAAGCTTTTTCAAGCCACGGGTCTAGCATATGGGCTGTTAGGAAAGTGCTCGAGCAACTGTCAATGTGCTCGAGCAGTCGGCAAAGCTTATTAAAGGGCAGCAGCTAGGGTTTCGAAAACACAACTTCGGCTGCCATATTTTTGACGTCTAAGAAGAGAGAGAAAGCGGCCTTGCGATTGGTTTCTTCCTTTGAGTCTTGGAGTTCAAGTTATGATCGTTCAAGTTATGATCGTTCATTGAGCAACACAATCAACTCCAAGAACTTTCTTACAACCTAGATTCTTTTCTTGCATCAAACTTCGATGGATTTCTCAATTTTTTTCGGAAGGCTTGAGAGATTCAAGTTGGTGGCAATCAAGCACGGGGTACGGTGAACGAGGATTCGGCTATCGTTCTTGAGTCAATTGCGAGGATTCTCAATTGTGTAGTAAGTTCGATTGTAACCGTACAATGTTTTTCTATAGTGTTTGATTCCTTCCCGTGGTTTTTTACCCATCTAGGGGTTTTCCACGTATATCGCGCGTTCATCGTTTATTTTTTAATTCCAGTTATTGCTTGATTATTCGATTGCATAAA
Source organism: Vaccinium vitis-idaea (assembly GCA_963854785.1). Lineage (NCBI taxonomy): Eukaryota > Viridiplantae > Streptophyta > Magnoliopsida > Ericales > Ericaceae > Vaccinium > Vaccinium vitis-idaea. The sequence continues at coordinate 15,555,546 of OY978218.1, read as the reverse complement.
AAAGGGATTTTTCATCGTGTATCGTAAAATATGTTAATCATAATTAATATACAATTAACAAGTATTTATACCTAATAACATCAACAAACTAAGTTTTTAAGTTGCAAAATTTTAAATCTCTTAACTAGGATTTATCATATTGAGGATTCTCGCTCCCTTAGTTAATGACAGAAAAGAAAATCCCTAAAAATATTTTCCCAAAACACAACTGAAGTATGTTTTTTCTTCTATTCAAGCCCTACACTAAGGTTGGATATCTTTCAAATTGTTTGAATGTCGCTCAAACGACTTAGATTAATGCGTTTGATGTTCAATTTCTTACAATAATGTTTGAATTTCTTCGATTGAGCAATATGATATGCACTGAATCTGGATACACATATATCGCAGGATATGCCATCGTATCATAGGATTTCAACCCGCCCCGAGTTCTTACACCTACACAAGGCCGAAGGAGTGGAGCAGGAGGAAATTAGAAGATGTGCACGGATTACTACTGATTTTATATGCATAGTTGGTAGTGAGTTAGAGGTTAGGCTAGCATCAACAGAAAAACTATGTGTTGATCGTATCAGAGGTTATATATTTGCTTATATTTGTATTGCCTTTTTTTTATTTTTTTTTTATCCATTCTTGTTTGGCATGGCAGATATCAGAGGTACTTGGCCGCAAAAAGGATTGGGTTTTACTTCCTTGATTGAAAATCCGATATGTGTGAGCAGTTGTTAATATCACATTGATGACAATTAGAGCAAGAGAGTGGCTAGATTTGAGATGAAATTCTCCAATTTATAATTTTGTGTCTCCATGTCTCCAATTTTATTGGATTATAGATTTTGGATTGTAAATTATAGATTATGTACTGTAATAAAAAAATTTAATGTGCCCTTCTTTCTAAAAAAAAAAAGAAGGAAAATGGGTGCCATGGATTGTAGTATAAATTATGCACTATACTCAAAATTTTTAATGTGCCCTTCTTTTGAAAAAAAGGAAAATGGGTGATCAAGTGTCAACTACAAGAGCCACCCACGGGGACGGCACGGGCACACGGTAGTGGGCTGGGCATGGAACGGGCATGACACAATAAATAATAAATTTTTAATGCACAAAAAAATTAATATGTAATGTTGTTATATAAATTGACTTGCTACTTCATTAATCATAAAACTAAAACCATTACTACATAAATACCGCTATTTTTATTAAGAATTAGTACTGCAAAAAAATAAAAACCAATTTAACAATTGTATGTTACAAAATCATATAGATTAGAAAATATATAGATATAGTTGCAACACAATTTTTTTTTTCTCAACGAACTCAGTTGGAGATGTGCTGGCACAGCCATGGCACGGTTCGTTTAAAAAGGGCACAGCTTGACATGACACAATTCAAGAAATCGGCCAACAATAACAATAAGATTAAAAAATGGCATGACACGATTAAGTAAACGTAAACGGGGCGACATGGCATGGCATGAAGTAAAATGGGCTAGGCCTGCACGACATGACCCATTTGACACCTCATCCCATGGCAGACAATAAGATAACTTCTTTAAACGACAAAACGAGGGGTACCAACCCCCATGCACAGACAGTGCTCGTGGGTCCCACACGAACGATCCGAGGTGTTCATTCATGTTAGAATGATTTTCCAAGGAGCCCCGCGAGAAATCAACTTAATAGGACGTCCGTAAGTGCTTGAACCAAAATCCCCCGTTTCATTCAAAAAATAAACGGCTCGGATCGTTTGTGTAGGAAGACAAATAGGATGATAACGGTATTCACCTCAATCGTGTATCCAAAACAGCCCGACGGAAAATGGTGTTTCCATCCTTGGCATTGACAAGCTCCTCACCTTGTATCTTCTCCAACTGTATCTCCAAACTAAGCAACGGATTGTTCTTGACCAGGCCCGGCCCTGTGTTTCGCGAGGCCCCAACCCTATTCTCAATTTGAGGCCCTTCATATATATATATATATATATATATATATATATATATATATATATATATTTTTTTTTTTTTATATATATAATTTTTTTTTCTACGAGAAGGGGCCCCAAAAACCGGGGGGCCCCAGGCCCGGGCCTCCCCTGCCTGCCCACAGGGCCGGGCCTGTTCTTGACACACAAGTGCAAGATTGTCTCATTCCTATCCACTCTAACTCGAGCCGCTTGTGGATTGGCTCGAACCAACTCTTCCAACGCACTGACCTTTCCATTCACAGCGGCCACATGGAGAGGGTTTTTACCATCTCGATCGTGAACCAGGCACATCGTGGGGCCGAACTTCACTAGTACTTTGACAATCTTGTCGTGCCCATTGGCCTATGCCAAGTAAAGGGCCGACCGTAGTTGTGAATTTAAGACTTCTGTGAGCTCCGGCTGGAGGCACAATAGTTCTTTTGCAAAGTGTAATTGCCCTTTTGATGTAGCAACGTGGAGAGGACTTGGTCCATTGAAACATCCGGCTGCAACTTTGTCTAAAATTAGCTCATCCTTTTCGATTGATCCGTGTAGCGAATCGACGTTCCCTGTAATTGCAGCTTTGCAGAGTGCTCCATTTGGTTGCTCTCTTCATTAATCATAGAAAACTAAAATTATTACTACATAAATACCGCTAGTTTTATTTAAATTAGTAGTACATATAAAAAAAAAAACCCAATTTAACAATTGTTTGTTCCAAAATCGTATAGATAAGAAAATTTATAGATATAGTTGTAACACAATTTTTTTGCTCGACAAACTCGGTGGGAGATGTGCTGGCACAGGCATGGCACGGTTCGATTAAAAAAGGGCATGGTACGACATGACATTATTTGAGTAAACCAGCCGGCAGTTCACGACAAGATTAAAAAACGACATGACACGATTAAGTAACCCGTAAACGGGGCGGCATGGCATATCACGAAGCACGGTTGGCATGAAGTAAAATGGGCCAGGCCTACCCGGCAAGACTCATTTGACGCCTCATCCCATGGCGGACAATAAGATAATTTCTTTAAACGACAAAACGAGGGGTACCGACCTCCATGCGCAAAAAAAAGAAGAAGCACCGACCGCGCTCGGAACCCACTTATGGGTCCCACAAGAACGATTTGATCCGTTCATTCATCTTAGAATGATTTTCCGAGGGTCCCTGCGAGAAATCAACTCAATCAGATGTCCGTAAGTGCTTGATTCAAAATCCCCCCATTTCATTCAAAAAATGAATTGCTCGGATCGTTCGTGTGGGAAGACAAATAGGATGATAACTAGAATGTAAGGACCCGTAAATTTTAAATGTTATTTAGATAATAAAGTTGGGGAATTGTGTGGAATAGCTTAAAATGTTAAAACCTTGGGTGATTGGGTGATATAAATTTAATCTGGGCCGTTTAGTAGTACACAAGTCAATACGGGGGTGTGTTATGTAATTATTTGAATTTGGGTATAGAAGGGAGGGAGGAGAGAGAAAATATCATTTCCCCTCCCCCCTCTTCTAGCCGGCTCCTCTCTCTCTCTCTCTCTCCATTTTTCTTCCACTCCTCTCACCAAATACACACCCACACCCAAATTCCTTCGAGATCCTCACTCAAACTAGTCCCCTACGTGTATTTGGAAGCTTGAGTTGTATTGATTTCACTTTGGGGGCTCACATTTCAGTTGAAGTTTGCTAGGAGAGGCTAGAGTTTTGTTCAACCTTAGATTTGGAGCTAAATCTCTTTGAGGTAGGGAAATCTCTAATTCTACTAAGTATTTTTGATGTGAATTTGTGTATACCAAACCCTTGTATTGAACTAATCTCTTGAATCTTGTTGAATCCCCTTCAATACACACTTTTCATTCACTTTGGCTTGATTAATGGCTTAATCGATACTCCTAGTTGGTTTCCTCTTTAATTTAGTTGTTTGTACCAAGAATCTTGTGTTTGGAAACTTACCTTGTTGGGATTGGCGTAGACCCATCTAAAACTTGTCATTTGCCTTCAAAATTTCTCTTGTACATAGTGGGCATTGATACACCAGACTTGCTCACTAGATTCTGCAGTTTGTGTATAGATACACCAGAGATGGTGTATCAATATATCTGCTCTCTGAAACTTTGCAACCAGGGTATTGATACACCCAAAATGGAGTATCGATACACCTATCCACTGTCCTTTAATGTTTTGTTCTCTTGTTCTTTTAGCTTTCGGCAAGTCCTGAATCCTCCCCTAAAGCTTAGAAACATCACGAACAATTGTCATGTGTCCAAAGCTTACAACTAATACTTGAGATCTCCGATAGATAAGTGTAATTGAAAATAGATGTGTGAGGCCTTCGAAAAAAAGGTCACCTCATATGATAATTCTTCGCAAGGCATCACTACAGAACATCAAGAACAATTGTCATGTGTCCTAAGTTTGTATCGAGATTAATAAGAGTCAAGAGATATTGTGAAGTGAGACGAAAGCATTCATTTCTCTTATCTCAGACCCTAAACTGTCATTAAATGTGTTAATTAATTTGATTATCTCGACTTTATATGAAAATTCATGAGTTCTCCTATCAAGACTGAATTGTGAGTTTCCCAATTTAGTTTGGTATTTTTATGGGTATTTGTTTTACTTATCTTTATTTTTTATTTACCTTTCGTGTGATTTTTTGAATTAATCAGTCATCTCAACGAGAAGAATAAGAAAAGTACGAAAATGTAGACCAAAGTTGCCAAAAATTCATATAATGCGACATTACAGATAAAAAGTACAGACAGTTTTGTATTTTTCGTCTTATATGATTTTTTTTTTTGTGGCTTTTTGTCATAATTTTTTACCTTTTAAAACATCCATGCACATGATAACTTTTTACGTATGTTAAAGTGTCCATGTAACTAAATTTAGAGTTCACCCACTAAACTATTCAATATGATAAAAAAATAAAAATGTCCAAGTACTAACCAGAAAATCTAACGTGTTGCATTTAGTCCTAACTAACTATTTAACCCATCCATAGTGGATGCTGTAGCCTACTCTCGTGGAGACAGACGAATTTAAAAAACTAAAGTTGAATATAATGAAATTCCGAAAAAAATGAACAACAATATCAAAACAACAAATATAAAAAATACAGGGGAAACTCATCCTAAATCAATCAATGTTGAATAGTATTATATTTATTGTTTGGAAAATGCTAAAATAGGCCTATTAGGTTTATATTAGTATTTAAAAAGTGTGTTGAAACTTGAAATGTGTGAAAAACAAATAAAAATAGGTATAAATATATTAAAAAAATGTAAAAGGTGCACTCGATTACAGATTTTTTAAGTTATTGTGAGATTCTACTTGTTTTATTTTATTTTATTTAGGCCTCTTTAAAACCTGAGCTCGTGATTAGTGTAATTCGTTTTTTTTTAAAAAAAAAAAATCAAGAAAAGCCCCCTGGGCGTCTTAGGGCTCCCGGCTCGTCCGTGGAATGTCTGATTTGAGCCATAGCTACTGTCCTCGCGTTCGACCTTAAAAACACATTCTAAACACATCTAACGGTTCGGATCGTCAAAATTTGATCTCAAACGAAAAATCACGCACCGTAAAGTGTAAGAGAGCTCTTATTGGATATTTGTTGAATACAAGTGAGTATAAATGTGTACCCCACGATATTTTGCCACCGGCAATACTCGAAATTTGAGTATGTTTGGAAATATGAGACACTGGCCACCAGACTACCTCCATCGGGTTGATTTTATCAAATGAGGAAGAAGTTTGATAAAATCTCAACCATTTTTATCAAAAGTTGAGATTTTATAAAAAAATCTTCCTCATTTGTTGAATTCAAGAGAGAGAGGAATATATATATTTTTTGAGTCAGTCTTTGTGCGGGCCCAGCCCCATGTGGCACCTTAATAGAACGACACGTGGAGGGTGTGGTTTGGAGTGTGTCTCTTAGAGTGTGTACTTATCATTATTGAATTTGCTTGGTCACTACATTTGACTTTTTGTAAAAACCTGTGGTTTGCAAATTGTTTGAACGAACTTCTCCCCGTGGCTTCATTCCCGTCATCCCGTGTCTATCTTGAAACCCATTTACCGGTTTGTTTGTTGACACTATACATGCCGTCTATCGAAGGAGTGGAGGTGGATTGACCAAAAAATCTTGCGATTTCTGGCTATAATCTCACCTTTTTTTCTTTCCCTCTCTTGTAGAAAATCAATGAAGTTATGTAGTAGCACTCTACGTGTTTGTTGAATTGTCTGAATGGCTTTCTCTTCTTGCCTTCTTCAATCCAAGCCTTATATTTCCCACCTCACTCCTTTTTCTATCTCTTCCAAATCCCACAAACCCAGTTACAGCATAGCCCCACAACGCCGTAGGGAACTCACTTCAAGTTCAATCTCGGCCTACATTTCACCTTCTCCCTCTCTAACCTACAAACTCCCACCAGACATCACCACAAAGCAGCTCGTCAACGCCCTTCACCAACAAAATGATGAAAAAGCCGAGGAGATTTTTGATCAGTTGATATTGGAAGGACTTCAACCTGATAACATCACCTATAATGCAATGCTCCATTACTTCTGCAGAGCTGGCAATATCAAGAAGGCAGCAGACATTGTCCAAACCATGGCTTCAAATGGGTGTCAACCGAATGTTGTCACCTACAATCACCTAATTCATGGATTGTGTGAAGTGGGTAGAATCGAGATTGCATTTAGTCTTCTCTTAACTATCCAGATGAAAGGTATGGCGTTGACGCCACACGCCTTTAATCCCTTGCTCCAAGCGCTCTTCAAACAGAAGAAAACAAAAGCAGCCATGAGACTATTTAGAGAAATGGAAAAGAAGGGTGACCCTCCGAATGCCGTTACGTATCAAACTGTTTTTCGCGGGCTTTGTTCTGGCAGAGGAGCTATTGAAGAGGCCGTCGATTTTGTTGTTGAAATGACTGGGAAAAGGCTGACACCAGAATTCTTGACTTTCAATAAGCTGGCGGAAGGTCTTTGTGCTTTATCCATGGAGGATACTTTAGTTATGCTGGTCGAAAGGATTATGAAGACAGACTTCTTCCCGGAAAATGAGGCATCTATGATAATGGGGTTCATAAAAATCCGTAAGTTTCAAGATGCTTTGGCCACTCTTGGCAGGATTTTGAATAGGAGAAATCCCAAGAGAGGTCGCTAGTGAAGATTTAAGCTGGGAAACCTGGATTGGAAGATAAGCTTGCATTTCCTGCTTGTTTCTAACAATGGGATACTCCAAGGGGAATGGTGTGTTTTAAACTATGTAGGTGGTATACAACTATACATACATACTCCAGGAGATCATCGGGTTTCGGGGATCCATTAACGATCAGCTGTACTGGGGATGCTTTTATAGGCACTGGGATTCAATGTGACTTCTGTCTGAATTCAGCTTCACTTTCTTTTCCTCTCCAGCAATGGAATATTAGTTGCTTCTCTTGAGGTGCGTTATTCTAATATCTGAACCAAATGGAACAAGCCATTGAAATTGTTTGTATTATGACGGAACAGGGAATTCTACCGAATGTTCTTACGTTTAATTCCCTCATGAAAGAACTCTGCTTGGCGAAGAATCCCCATTTGGCAATTGACTTGCTCCGTGGAATGAAAAGCATAGGTGCCAACCTGATGAATATACAAACAATATCTTAATCGACAGTCTTTGTTCAAGAGGAAAACTAGATAGAGCTTTGGGTCTACTGAAGGAAGTGGAATCAAGTGGATGCGGCTGCGCACGAGATGTAGTAACGTATACCACTCTGATTGACAGATTTTGCAAAAACGAGAGGATTGAAGCAGAGGAGATTTTTTATCGGATGGAACTACAGGGTGTTCCAAGAGATATGATGACTTATAACTCCCTAATCAATGGCCTTTGTAAGAGTAGAGAATCGAGAAGGCTGTGGAGCTTATGGATCAGATGATACTGGAAGGACTTAAACCTGATGTTGTCACCTACCAAACCCTAATACAGGGATTTTGTATGGTGGGTAGAATCGAGAATGCGATTAGGCTCCTCAGAACTATCGGGACAAAAGGAATGGCTCTCACCCCACGAGCGTATAATCCCTTGTTTCAAGCGCTCTTCCAACAGAATAGAAGAAGAGAAGCTTTGGGGCTGTTTAGAGAAATGGAAGAGAAGGGTACACCTCGGGATGCCGTGTCATATGAAACTGTTTTCGTGGGCTTTGTTCTAGCGGTGGGTCTATTGAAGAGGCTGTCAATTTCTTGGTTGAAATGACTGAGAAAAGAATTACGCCAGACTCCTGTTCCTTTAATATGCTGGCTGAATGGCTTTGTGCTTTATCCATGGAGGACACTTTAGTTATGCTTGTTGAAAGGATTATGAAGACAGACTTCTTCTCCGAAAATGAGTTGTCTACGATAATGGGGTTGATGAAAATCCGTAAGTTTCAAGATGCATTGGCCACCTTTGGCATGAAATTGAATAGGAGGAATCCCAAAAGGCGTTATGAGTGAGGATTGAAGGTGGGAAACCTGGATCGGAACATACCGCTTGCATTTCCTGCTTGTTTCTAATTATGGAATACTCCAAGTGGAATGCTATGTTTTGAAATTATGGAGTTCGTATAAAGAATCAACTGGATCAACGAGGTTCAGGAAATGCATTTACGTTCAGCTGTATTATAGATGCTTTTATAGGTACTGAGCTTCAGTTTCTTATCCTCCCCAGCAATAGAATTTTAAGAGCTACCGTTATGGTAGATTGTTTAAATCTATGTAGCACGGACACGGGAAAAAGGTACTTGGACACAGCAAAAATAAATAAAATTAATTAAAAATATTTATTTTATACCAATGAAAATGTAGTTATGTATAAAAACGAAGCTTCAATATATATAAACAAGCATCACACACACACACACACACACACACACACACACACACACACACACAGACTCACATACACAGACACACATATCATATTATACTTTTAACCCAAAAGATCATATTAAAAAATTGCATATTTGACCCATACCGTGTCCCCAAACGTGTCCCTCCGTGTCCCCATAAAAAAATTGATTAATCTTTAGTGGACACGCCACCTCGCGTGTCTGCGTGTCGGACACGGAGACACTCCGGCCTCTAGGACTGTCGGTGATATCTGAAAACAAATGATTGTTTGCCAACTTCTATAATAGATGAGACAAGCGGACACACTGTCCTCTAGGAGTGTCGGTGATATCTGAACCTCATGATTGTGTGCCAACTTCTATAATAGATGACATGGATAATGAACTTTTCCTCTTATTAAAGTTTGTATGGGTTCTTCCATAGTTCGGAATTAGCGATTTTGTTCTCATGCATGAAAGTTATGCAATACAGATGGAAGCTAGTGTCATCTTGCTCTGCATAAGTGGATCTCTTCATTGTAGCTTATGTTTTTTACGTCTTGAATTGGTACTTTGCAAATTTTAAAATTTGTCTGTTGTTTTGTTTGGGGAGTTAAGATCTGGGCTTATAGTTAAGCACCAATTTTTGTTTTGGCCTATTTTTTTTCCTGTTTCAAAGGGTGAGCGCCAGTTGGTTTCTGCATTGTTTCCCAGTTCCCCAAATAGAATGAGAAGTTGAACCAAAGGCACTTTGGCAAGGTTATAGGATCTGGTTTGAAGTCTGGTGAGCACATCTTCCTATTCTCCACGTTCTACCTATATTATATCCGGCCATACTAAGAAGCAATTTTCAGAATAACTATTCATGGTCATTGGTACTCGGTAAATTTATTCTTTTGCCCTTTCTTTTGGGTTTTTGGTGTAAACCTAAAATACATGGTTGGATATTGTTGGAAAGTGAAGAAAAGGCTTTTGAGGGTTACGGGTCTACACCCGCAGTTCTCTCCCTATTTCCCTTTATGTCTTTTGTCATCTCTCTGTCAATCGATTCAGACTACCTATGCTTCTCTCTCTCTCTCTCTCTCTCTCTCTCCTGTCACCCGCCATGGCATCACAACTGCTTTTAAAATGTAGCAAAATCACGTTATTATGCATAACATCCCCGGTGGTGGTGGCCATGGCCTGAAGCAACTCTCTCTCTCTCTCTCTCTCTGTTGTTGGGATTTATCAAAATAAATTGGATTTGTTTTGGGTGTTTTATAAAACCTTTCTTGTTTTTAGAGAAAGCTTTTTAGAGTTTGGGGCAATCCCACGTTGCTTAGATGGGAAAAGGTTTATAAGGGAGCACATCTACTAAGTTCACTTTATTAGCTTGGCTCTAGCCTCTAGGGTGGCTTGGTTGCTATGGTGCTTTGCACCTAACTGGTGAAGCTGGTACTTCGCACCCACGGTTCACTCACCCGTACCTGCGCACGTGCGTGAGCGTGGCAGTGGGCTGTGTGGCTACAATGTAGCGCTTTAATGGTGCACTTTGTACTTAGCACGTTGGTGCAAGGTGCCTTTTAGGCGCCCTTTCTTACAGTTACTTGGCAGTAAGGTGGTGCTAACGTGGCATGCATGTGACAAGTGAGTCACATAGGTTGGGATAGATGCGATCACAGCCGCCGATCGTGATCGAACGGTCCACGTTGGAACCGGTTCGCTTACCCGTTGAGATGAACCGATTGGGTGTGGGCGGTTATATTGTCCGTTCGAAAAGGTGTGATCAGCACCGTAGGATCTAATCTAACGAATATGGATGAACGGGTACGACTTCATCCGATTGGGTGCATCTGGGCCTATAAATAGAGCCCAGATCACATCCATTCTGTGTACAGAAAATTCTATATTCTCCCGCTCTCTAATTAGTTGCTTTCTTGTACTATTGTTCCGTTATTCTGCAGAAACGGATTAACAGTTCCTTGGTTCAATTGAATACATTTTGGCTTGGTATTATGTATGTCCTTCGTTTGTGCGGACGCAAGCAAAAGATCGTTTTTGGGGCTTTGTTGTATTTTCGAACAGATTTGCCACAACCTGGTGCACACCAAACGGTGGGGGCAAATACTGTGACATTGTAACGTGACTCGAAGCAAGTTCCACCAAGGCATTCATATTCTGAAGATCCCAGATTCTGCACCAACATATGTCACCATGACACCTCCATTGCTGGCAATGACTGGCGAAAACCACCGCTTCAACAACTATTTGTGTCAGGATGGATTCAACCCAACCCCATAAGATTCATCTGCGGGTGTGGATACAGAGAAATTATGTCCAAAGTGTGGGCTGTAGGGTCATTGATACACTTTATACGGACATAATTTCTGGTATATAAAATATGACTATAGTTCATAACACATTCCTGGAAGGGATGAAGCCAAATTTTTGCTATTTTTGTTTTGAAGTAATAAATTATATACTTATGTGATTTTTTTTTTAGTTTTCCTAAATGTCTTCTATTTGTTGATAACTAATCGTGAGTGATCTTTCATTTTCTTTTTATCTTTTTCTCTGTTGTGAATTATTTTTCATTTGGCCACTAACTAATGATTTTCCCTGGTTTTCGTCTTCAAAATTTCTGATGAGAATGTTGTATGTGCTCTCTCACTCTTATTTGAGAAAAAGGAGATTTACTTTAACTTAGCCATCAGTTGCAAGGTTTCTATGATTTGGAAGGACATTCTACAGCTATATTTTTAAAACCAAAACATGTTTCATCAATTCTATACCAATATCTCAATCAGCCTTGGTGATGGGAAAATATTGTATTCTGGAAGGTATGATCTGGGAATTTCGACCGTATATGAAGATTTCCAAGAATTTTCAATGTGGTCTTAGATGAGGAGGAAAAAGTTATTCCAGGCTTTGTGAGAAGAAGAGTTGAAGGAGTGTGGTCTTTCCAAATTCCACGTCATAAGGAGGCTATTTACTTCTGGACAATGCACCATGAGGATAGTGATGGGAGAAAGGACTTTGCTTTTCTGGAATGCTGATCCTCCCAATCAATATTCTGTGAAGTCGTCGTAAATTTGGTGGAAAGTTGCAGGACAGGTGTCTCTATGCCTATCAAGGCCATATGGATGAATATCCCAGAATACAATGTCTCTGTTGGTTAGCTTGTGAAGGCAGAATCAAGTCCAAGGATGTTATTAAGAAGAGGGATCATTGGCAGTGGGGAAGAATTATGCAGGTTTTGTAGTTTTGAAGTGGAATCAACTGACCATCTTCTGACTTCTGGTGAGGTGTTACCATTCTTGGATGGTCTGGGCTATCTGGTTGCAAAGGTGGGGTTTAGAATGGGTTTCCCCTGGATCTGTATTGTCTGTTCTAGAATGGTGGAAGGGTTGCAAGTACAAGGAAGGAAAGAATAGAGTTAAGTTGATATGCGAAGCTTTACCCAGAGACTGAAATAGACTTATTTTTTTACGGAATTGATCCAGTTTGGGAAGATTTTTGTGATCAGATCATACTGAAGGACGTTGTGTTGAGGATAGTTCTTTTCCATTTTCACTTTTGGACCATTTTTAGGCTGCAAAGTATTACTTGTGGCACTTTGTGGTGATTTTGGTTGAGCAGCTGTTGCAGCAGCAGAGGTAGTGGCAGATTTGTAAGTTCCTGTAGTTGACGCAGCAGAATTAGATGCTCTAGTTTCAATGCTCAGTTGTCTTGCGATGCTTCAGCAGTTGTGTGGATATGCAGCTGCAGCGAAAATTGTAAGCTTCAATATATATAAACAAGCATCACACACACACGCACCAAAAATCTATGCATGTTTTTCTCTATTTTAATTCCGTCTTCACTTAATGTGCTACATGCGGATTTTTCAATTTTGGAATGTTGATTCCCGTTGCCTGCTCTCTGTGGAAAATTTTGTTTATTGGTTTGTTGCTTTGTTTGAATGTAGCTTGATGTGACTTTTTGTGACCTATTTACTTCAAACTAAAACACACGCTATTATGGCTAATGGGTTAAACTAAGATCCAACCGCTGTCATGGAGGGGATTTTGTACACGAAATTCTACTTGTGGGTAATTTTTTCCTTTTTGGTGTAATGATCTTCTGGTCTTTCATGTTTTCACTTCTGAATTGAGTTTTGAGGGGGATTTTGCGTCCAATTGGGTAATTTTTAGATTCACTATTGATCTGGGAACAGTGCATTTAGTTTGATACCATTACATACAGTTGTGATTATGGCTAGTGTTTAGGATTTCAACAGCGCTACTATAGGTTCCGACGAGCACGCGGGGCCCACTCCAGACCCTGCATGGATGATCCGAGCCGTTCAATAATTTAAAAAAAAAAAACCAGAGTGGGCCTAGGGAAAAATCAGCTCAATCCGAGATGTGTAGATGCTCGATCCAATCTTCCATTTTTTCAATCCGATATGTGTTGATCTTCGATCCAATCCTTTAATTTGAATGAAAAAATGGAGATTGGATTGAGCATCTACACATATCGGATTGAGCTGATTTTTCATGAGTCCACTCGGTTTATTTATTATTTTTTTTTAAATTACTGAACGGCTCGGATCATTTGTGCGGTTTATTTATTATTTTTTTTTAAATTACTGAACGGCTCGGATCATTTGTGCGCTGCCTGGAGTGGACCCCGCGTGCCTGTGGGTACTTGGTCAATCCCTTTAGCTTTTTCGTTAGGATTTCTAGATCAAGAATTCTGGATCCTAATATTCCAAAACTCTGGATTGAAGTGGTCCATACAAACAAGTTGAGCCGTTTATTAATTTTAAACTATGTTTTCTAGTGGCCTTGATAAATAATCAACTCAATCGATAACTCAAAGTGCTTGCCAATCTTTCTATTTTTGAACTTAGAGTTATCCGATTGATCTGATTTTTTACAAGTTCACTCAAAAACGAACTTTAAAATCAATGAACAGATTGGATTGTACAAGTTATTTTGCTGACCGTTTCTTGCTTTCTTGATCAGAACTCTTGCAGAGGCGTTATTTTTACTGCAGGTTCTTGTCAGCAGTCCGGATTATAAAGTATTACTGTAGAAGGGTAGTGTTGTTTTCAGTCTCTTTGTGGCTTTTCATGAGCTTACAATGGCATAGAATTTCTCGGAGAAGAAAATTTGCGGACCGATTGAGGTATGTAGTAATTTTCTCCACTTGAGGTACGTAGTAATTTTCTCTAAAAGTTTATACCTTATTTACCTAGCTAGAAGAAAGTTATTAACATGTAATACACTTGAGCTAGGAGATTGGAGATAAAAGTCTAGTAAACTGTTTGAATTGTTTCTATTGTGATGTTCCCTGCTCCGACAACTACTTCATTGGGAGAGTTTGTGATTGAATACTGTTGGAACTTGTGGCTCATATGGAGAGGTACCGAGAAGTTTTAATGAAGGTCAGATGCCGAGCGGAATAATTAGGGTCGGAATAGAGTAGGGCTTATAAATAATCTCTATTGTAAAAACCCTGGACGACTTTTATCGTAATAACAGACTCGCTCGCGTGGAGGTACCCAGTTTTGGGGAACCACATAAATCTTGCTGTCGATTTCTTTACTATTCTTATTCCTTTATTGTGTGTGTGATTGATTTTCGCTAACAAATACTATGTCGTGTTTCTTATTTGCGTCTTTGTATTGGTAGTCTAATAAGGTTACATACGCTGTGAAGGTGTGCTTTCCACAACTATATGTGGGCATTGCTGGCAATTTTCTCTTGATCATTTTTACTTGTACTGCAGGAGATTCTGGGTGCAGACTTAGGTATTGATGGAATTTCACCACCAAGAATGTTGTTTTGATGACCAACTGTAGTTCATATGATTTTGAAGTAGATAAAACCGGGGTTTTGAATTCGGAATTTGTATCGTGTATCGTTTCGTGAATCGTAAAATACGTTAACCATAATTAATATACAATTGACAAGTATTTATACCTAATAACATCAACAAACTAAGTTTTTAAGTTGCAAAGTTTTAAATCTCTCAACTAGGATTTATCATATTGAGGCTTCCCGCTCCCTTAGTTAATGACAGAAAAGAAAATCCCTAAAAATATTTTCCCAAAACACAATTGAAGTATGTTTTTTCTTCTATTCAAGCCGATATGTATGAGCAGTTTTTAATATCCCATTGATGACAATTAGAGCAAGAGGGGCTAGATTTGAAGTGAAATTCTCCAATTTATAATTGTGTCTCCATTTGTAAGAGTTATTGTAGGGGGTGGGAGGGAGCCAATTTTGTTGGATTATAGATTCTGGATTGTAAAGTATAGATGATGTACTGTAATAAAAAACTTTAATGTGCCCTTCTTTTAAGAAAAAGGAAAATGGGTGCCATGGATTGTAGTATAGATTATGTACTATACTCAAAATTTTTAATGTGCCCTTCTTTTAAAAAAGAAAGGAAAATGGGTGATCAAGTGTCAACTACAAAAGCCACCCATGGCACAAGTTATGACTCGTACTCTCTCTACACTAATTAAAAAGTGGTAAAGTTTAATCTTTTGCTAGTGAATATTAGTAGGTAAAGTTTCATTGATAGTAAACACAAGTACACAACATAAATACCAAGAACTCTCTCTCTCTCTCTCTCTCTTGTTTATGTGAAGTTTGATTTTTGTAGCTGTATCTCACCTAGAGGTGTCAAACATGCTGAGCTGGCATGAGCACATGCATGTCATGGAAGTGGAATGGGCACGGAACGGTCTTAGACGGGGACGGCACGGGCACACGGTAGTGGGCCGGTCATGGAACGGGCATGACACAATAAATAATAAATTTTTAATGCACAAAAAATTAATATGTAATGCTGTTAAATAAATTGACTCGCTACTTCATTAATCATAAAATTAAAATCATTACTACATAAATACCGCTAATTTTATTAAGAATTAGTACTACAAAAAAAATAAAAACCAATTTAACAATTGTATGTCACAAAATAGTATAGATAAGAAAATATATAGATGTTGCAACACAATTTTTTTTGGGCTCGACGAACTCGGTTGGAGATGTGCTGGCACAGCCATGGCACGGTCCGATTAAAAAGGAGACGGCTCAACATGACACAATTCAAGAAATTGGCCGATAGTAACAACAAGATTAAAAAATGGCACGACACGATTAAGTAAACATAAACGGCGCGACATGGCACGACACGAAGTAAAACGGGCCAGGCCTGCACGGCATGACCCATTTGATACCTCATCCCATGGCAGACAATAGATAACTTCTTTAAACGACAAAACGAGGGGTACCAACCTCCATGCACAGACAGCACTCGTGGGTCCCACACGAACGATCCAAGGTGTTCATTTATGTTAGAATGATTTTCCAAAGGGCCCTGCGAGAAATCAACTCAATAGGACGTCCGTAAGTGCTAGAACCAAAATCCCCCGTTTCATTAAAAAATGAACGGCTCGGATCGTTTGTATAGAAAGACAAATATAACTAGGTTTGAGTATTGCTTTGTATTGATGAAATTGGTTTTAGAATGGAATGACAATGATTTAAAAGCCGTTATATGTGGAAACATATCACAGTGTTTACCTCAATCGTGTATCCAAAACAGCCCGATGGAAAATGGTGTTTCCATCGTTGTCCTTGGCATTGACAAGCTCCTCACCTTGTATCTTCTCCAATTGTATCTCCAATCTAAGCGACTAATTGTTCTTGACACATAAGTGCAAAATTATCTCATTCCTATCCACTCTGACTCCAGCCGCTTGTGGGTTGGCTCGAACCAACTCTTTCAACACACCGATCTTGCCATTTGATAAGTGCTTAATTGTAACTAATTAAACCCTCTAACTTATACTTGCGGGTCCATTTACGTTGTTACTTGGTGCAACTTAATTAGTTTAATGTGTTTGTAGGCTTTGGAGATCAATGAGCCAAGTAAAGTGCAATATGAAAAGAAAAACCTTTAATCCCGAATTGAAAAGGAATTTGAATAACCTTCATTATTTTGTACATATCTTTGTACATATCTTTCCTGTTTATGAGTTTTCCAAATTCCAACGTCTTGAAGGTCGAAATTGGGCTGGAAGCAGGCTGCAGAAGACAAAAACGGGATTTTTGGGAAGTTTGGTTGAGATTGAACTTCCTAAACTTATTCTTTTACTTGGACTCCAAGAGAGTTGTGAGCACTATAAAAAGGGAATCCTAAATCATTATTGGGTGTTCAGAAGTTGAAGAGAGGGTCCATGTCTGGCTAAACCCCTCATCTAGGGGGAAGATGAAGCTCCGCTTCAAGTAACGTTTATTTATGTATAGGATTTAGGTTTCTTACTCGGATCAATTGTTTAACTAAGAACTCTTTTCATCACATATGAATGAAATTACTTTACTTCTTCCATTATGTTGAGTATTTGTGAGCGCAACGCAAATACCTAGTTAATCAATAGTTTTCACCGATTGTGCTTGGGTGACTGAGATGGGTTATGCTCGTAAGACGGGTCGTGCCACTGGACAGGCTGTGAAAGAGACGGGGTTGTACCAGCGAGACGGGCCGTGCTATGGGATATGCCATGCCTGGTGGCAACACAATAATCTTCTTGACGAAATCATGATTCGAGTAAAAACCCTAGCCTATGCATATTTCGTTACACGGCCGGGGAGGATTCGAAACCCTAGATCTTTTTCTCCATAGTTTTCTCCAATTTAATTACTGTTTTGCTTAGTTTAATCATTCACAAAATTAAAACCAATCAATCAATCCTTTCCGAAGTAAATTAGAAATTAATCGAATCTATTGCAACTCAGCCAATCTGTCTCTGTGGATCGATACTCGGACGTAGCCACTATTCTCTAGAGTAGTAGTTAATTTTAAGTTGTTATAAATATATTTTTGACTCGGAACAACACGATCATCATTCACAGCGGCCACATGGAGAGGGTTTTTACCATCTTGATGGCGAACCAGGCACATCGTGGGGCTGAACTTCACTAGTACTTTGACAATCTTGTCGTGCCCATTGGCCGACGCCAAGTAAAGGGCCGACCGTAGTTGTGAATCTAAGACTTCTGTGAGCTCCGGCCGGAGGCACAATAGTTCTTTTACAAAGCATAATTGCCCTTTTATGTAGCAACGTGGAGAGGACTGGTCCATTGAAACATCCGGCTGCAACTTTGTCTAAAATTAGCTCATCCTTTTCGATTGATCCGTGCAGCGAATCGACGTTCCCTGTAATTGCAGCTTTGCAGAGTGCTCTATTTGGTTGCTCTCTTCATTAATCATAGAAAACTAAAATCATTACTACATAAATATTTTGTAAATTTACAAAACTTGTAGCTTTGCTACAGTGACTACTCAAATTTGAGTAGTCACTATTCATGCAACAAAAACCCCATTTCCGTCTACAGGATGCCAGACTCACGGGAAAGTAAGAGAGGGGGGGGGGGCAGGTGGAGTACTTCGTTACTTTAACTGCACGTACCACATCTTCCTAGGCGGGGAGATTAGTTTTTTAGGGGGGATTTTTTTTTTTTTGACTTGAGGGGAATAGTAAAGTTTGGATAGATAGTCTGATTTTGGAAATTTTTGATAAGTGACTTGCTAAATTTGTAAAATGTGTTTTTGAAGTTAAATTTGGTGTAAAATTTGGTGCTTCTGATAAGGATGCCCTTAAATTCATCACAATGCTAGGGTACACCAAGTCATTTTCCAATTCACATTGTGCAGGTGGTTCTCTCCTTCTCCTCCGCCACAAATACACACGTGCTCAGTATTTTCTCCAGAAAACTTCTTTCATTCTCTCTCACTAGCTTTGTTTGTTTGGAACATGCAGAAGAAAAAGGAAAAGAAGAGAAAATAAAAAGAGAGGAAAGTGAGAGGAAAATGGGAGGAAAATTTTACTATTTACAATACTTAAATTTTTTATTTTCTCTCTTCTTTCTCTCTCAACCAAACAAGAGTAGGGAAAATTTTTCACCTTTTCACTTCACATTTTTTTAAAAAATTCCTAGAAAGTTATTTCCCCATCTCTTATCTCTCCAATCATTAATCACATTTCTCTTTTTACTCATACCCCTCTCTCCAATCATTATTCTCATTTCTCTCTCTATCTCTCTCCAATTATTACACCTCTCTATTACTTTTTCCAAAAACCCATCCAGACACTATCTCAAAAACATTTCTCAAAATATTATTCTCAAAACTCTAAACCAAACAAAGCCTTTAACTTTCTTTTCTTTTCCCTCACTTTCCTCAAGTTCGAAACACAATTAATTTCTTCTGTTGCCTATGAGCTTATAAATTCGCCGTCGACAATCCCCCCTACGCGTTTGTTGAATTGAATCTCGTTTGCTTGCAATTCTTCTCGCTCTTTTCGAATTGAGTCGCTTATCTTCTTTTCCACCGAGTCTTATGTAGCATTCTACATGTTTGTTGAATTGTCTGAATGGCTTTTCTTTTCCACCGAGTCTTATGTAGCATTCTACATGTTTGTTGAATTGTCTGAATGGCTTTTCTTTTCCACCGAGTCTTATGTAGAATTCTACATGTTTGTTGAATTGTCTGAATGGCTTTTCTTTTCCACCGAGTCTTATGTAGCATTCTACATGTTTGTTGAATTGTCTGAATGGCTTTTCTTTTCCACCGAGTCTTATGTAGAATTCTACATGTTTGTTGAATTGTCTGAATGGCTTTCTCCTATTGCCTTCTTCAATCACACCCTTTCACTCTCCCCCACAGTGTAAACCTCCCACCTCTTTCTCTCTCATCGAAATCCCACAAATCCATTTACGGCATACCCCCGCACCCCCGTAGAGAACTACCAACTTCAATCTCAGCCTATGCTTCAACTTATCTCTCTACCCTTTCTCCCTCCCTAACCCACATACTCCCATCAGACTTCACCAAAAGGCAGCTCCTGGATGCCCTTCGCAAACAAAATGATGAAACCTCTGCGCTTAACCTCTTCTATTGGGCCTTCAAACAGCCCAATTTCAAACTCACATTGTCCATATACGAGGAAATCCTTCGTAAGCTTGGACACCTTGGATCATTCGATTCAATGAAGCAAATCTTGGCGCATATGAAGGTTTCCAATTGCTGGCCCAACGAAGGTACTTTCTTGATTTTCATTGAGAGTTACGAGAAACAAGATAGGTATGACGATGCTATTGGGGTTCTTGATACGATGGAACAAGCATTTGGTTTGAAACCAGGGAGGTATAGTTATAATTTTCTGTTAAATGTTCTTGTTGATGGAAAAAAGTTCAAACTAGTGGAAAGTGTTGGCTCCATGATGTTTACTAGGGGAGTTGAACCTGATGTTTCGACCTTTAATATACTGGTAAAGGCTCTGTGTAAATCTCATCAAATTAGGCATGCTATTTTGATGATCAAAGATATGTGTAATTATGGTTTGGCACCAGATGAAATAACGTATACCACCATAATGAAAGCATGTATTGAGGAAGGGAATTTGGACGGTGCGCTTAGAATCAGGGATGAAATGATAGCGGCTCAATGCCCATTTAGCAAAGTAACCGTTAATGTTTTGATTCATGGGTATTGTAAAGAGGGTAGAATTGAGGAAGCTTTGAATTTTGCAGAAGAGATGTGGGTTGAGGGATTTCGTCCTGATCATTGTACCTTTAGTACTTTGGTGCATCATTTGTGCAAGTCTGGACGCGTTGATAATGCTTTAGAGCTTTTGGATTTAATGCTTCAGGAGCTAGGGTTTTTATCCAGATACCACCATGTATAACACTTTGATATCCTTTCTGTGTAAAGAGGGTAGAATTGAGGAAGCTTTGAATTTTGCATAAGAGATGTGGGTTGGGGGATTTCGTCCTGATCAATGTACCTTTAGTACTTTGGTGCATCATTTGTGCAAGTCTGGACGCGTTAATTACGCTTTAGAGCTTTTGGATTTAATGCTTCAGGAGGGTTTTTATCCAGGTACCACCATGTACACTTTGATATCCTTTCTGTGTAAATCTGGTCAAGTTGTTGAAGCCATGGAAGTTCTCAAGCAGATGATTGCAAGGGATTGCTCCCCGGATGTGGTTACTTATAACACTCTGATTGGCAACTTGGGCAAGGAGAACCAAATGGAACAAGCTATTGAAATTGCTTGTATTATGATGGAACAGGGAATTCTACCGAATGTTGTTACGTTTAATTCCCTCATAAAAGGACTCTGCTGGACGAAGAATCACGATTTGGCAATTGACTTGTTCCGTGGAACGAAAAGCATAGGGTGCCAGCCTGATGAATATACATGCAACATCTTAATCGATAGTCTTTGTTCAAGAGGAGAACTAGATCGAGCTTTAGGTCTACTGAAGGAAATGGAATCAAGTGGCTGTGGTGGCGCACGAGATGTAGTAACGTTTAACACTCTGATATGCGGATTTTGCAAAACCAAGAGGATTGAAAAAGCTGAGGAGATTTTTGATCAGTTGATCTTGGAAGGACTTCAACCTGATAACATCACCTATAATGCAATGCTCCATTACTTCTGCAGAGCTGGCAATATCAAGAAGGCGGCAGACATTGTCCAAACCATGGCTTCAAATGGGTGTCAACCGAATGTTGTCACCTACAATCACCTAATTCATGGATTGTGTGAAGTGGGTAGAATCGAGATTGCATTTATACTTATATCTACTTTAATAATTTTTTTTATTTTCTAACACAAAAAATTTTCTTTTTTAACAAAATCCTTTTAATAAATTTTTTAATCGAGTTTATACTATACAAATATATTTTTTTTATTCCGATTGTTTTACACTCCCCATTTGAACACCCATTATACAAACACCAACTAATATATTTTTAAATATATATGTTTTCTTTTTTAAAGTAAAAATTTTCTTTTTTAACAAACGCCTTTTAATAAAAAAATTTAAATCCAGTTCATACTATAAAAAAAAGTTTTTTTTTATTCCCATTGTTTTATGCTCCCCATTTGAACACCATTATACAATAGGGATGGCAATTTCCACCGATCCGATCGAATCCGATCCGCTCCCCGATCCGAATGGATCGGCGTTTTGGAGATCTGTTTGGAGACTGGGTCGGATTTGGGGATTTTTTTTAAAAAAATTCGGGGATCGGATCGGGGAGGGGTAGAAGTGTATCCCCGCCCCGAATCCGATCCGATCCGTCCCCGAATCCCCGTTTTATATTTTATTATATATATATAATATTATAGGGAAATTTTCTTATCCACACTCCCGGATTTAAGGAAAAAATGGGATTTTTTTGTGTTGCAATTTTTTTTTGGAAAATCCGATTCGTCCAATGTGTTCAGAAGGTGTTTTCAAGGGTCCACGCGGAAAATCTTCAAAAAAAAATACCGGGAAGGGCTTGATCCATGCAGTTTTCGCAAAAACTGTATTTATATATTTTTTGCGAAAACTGCTTGGATCAAGCCCTTCCCGGTATTTTTTTTTGAAGATTTTCCGCGTGGACCCTTGAAAACACCTTCTGAACACATTGGACGGATCGGATCGTCAAAAAATTTTTTGGATCAAAAGGTGCGGAAATTAAAAGTCCGGATGTGAAGGGGATCCTAATATTATATACTTATGTATTTAGGGTTTTGAGTTACTGTGTACACAATACTCCTCAGTCCTCAATCCTAATCTCCCATTCTCTTCTCTTCACAGCCGCCGCACCACCTCCATAGCCACCATCTCTCTCGATCTCTCATCTCTCTCTCTCATCTCCCTCTCGAGTCTCGATCTCTCTCTCAACCAAACTCCACCTCTCTCGGTCTCTCCTCCTCCGTCGGTGAGAGAGTGGGTGCAGAAAATGGCAGCAGTTGTAAACGGTCCGACAGCTTGGATTATCAACTCAATTTCTAGCCACAAGTTTGCTGGTGCAAAGCTTCTGGAATGCTTTGAATCGCACTATGAAGGATGAGAAATATTCAGACTCCCAATGCTGTGGTCAAGTTCACTCAGAGTCCAACTAGAGGAGATTCCAATTGACCTTATAATTGTGTACTTCAAACAATGGAGTTCGTAGGCAAATAGTGCCAAAGAACTAGACATACGCAGACTTGTGCTTGTTTGTGCTTCTGTTTTCTTTATTCATAACTCGTACATATTGTGTTAGCATCTGATTTTCTTTGTTTTCTTGTTAATTTTTTGTATCTGGGTTTGGTTCTTCTTCTCAATCTCTATTTCAGTGAACCCTAATCCCCGAATCCCCGTTTGGATCTCCGTTCTCCATTTGGGGCGGGGATGGAGGGGAGAAAATGATCCCCATTGGGGATCGGATCGGGGACGGGGACGGGGGAGGGATTTGGAGATCGGGGGCGGGGATAGTAGTCTCCGGCCCCGCTCCGTCCCCATTGCCAACCCTATTATACAAACACCTACTAATATCACTACTTTAATAATTTTTTTTATTTTTTAACACAAAAAATTTTCTTTTTTAACAAAAGCCTTTTAATATAAATTTTTTAATCGAGTTTCTACTATACAAATAATTTTTTTTTTCCGATTGTTTTACACTCCCCATTTGAACACCCATTATACAAACACCTACTAATATCACTACTTTAATAATTTTTTTTATTTTTTAACACAAAAAATTTTCTTTTTTAACAAAAGCCTTTTAATAAATTTTTTAATCGAGTTTATACTATACAAATAATTTTTTTTTATTCCGATTGTTTTACACTCCCCATTTGAACACCCATTATACAAACACCTACTAATATCACTACTTTAATAATTTTTTTTATTTTTTAACACAAAAAATTTTCTTTTTTAACAAAAGCCTTTTAATAAATTTTTTAATCGAGTTTATACTATACAAATAATTTTTTTTTATTCCGATTGTTTTACACTCCACATTTGAACACCCATTATACAAACACCAACTAATATATTTTTAAATATATATTTTTTATTTTTGAGAGAATTTTTTTTTTTTTAACAAACGCCTTTTAATAATTTTTTTTGAATCCAGTTTATACTATAAAAATAAGTTTTTTTTTTATTCCCATTATTTTATGCTCCTCATTTGAACACCCATTATACAAACACCTACTAATATCACTACTTTAATAAAAAAAAATTATTTTTTAACACAAAAAATTTTCTTTTTTAACAAACGCCTTTTAATAATTTATTTTAAATCCAGTTTACGCTAATTATAGAGTACATAATTAATTTCATACAAAAAATAAAGTTAATCAGCTATCGCTGCACAATTTTTTTTTGATTGGCAAAGAAATTTTTTATTAAAAACGGGGGAGCTATCGCTACACAATTGATCAGACAAAAAAAAAATATTTTTGTTAATGAAATTGTGTCTCGATAATTAAGAAGCTTTCTAAACCCGATCGAGGCAAATTTTTACGAGAAAATGATTAAATAAATAAGGAAAATTACTTTTGGTGGAGTAAATGGAGGGAACATATTAGTGACGAAAAAAATATTTTCGTCACCAAAAAGATGTGGAGGGAACATATTAGTGACGAAAAAATATTTTTGTCACCAAAAAGATGTGGAGGAAGCATATTAGTGACGAAAAAAATATTTTCGTCACCAAAAAGATGTGGAAGGAACATATTAGTGACGAAAAAAATATTTTCGTCACCAAAAAGATGTGGAAGGAACATATTAGTGACGAAAAAAATATTTTCGTCACCAAAAAGATGTGGAGGGAACATATTAGTGACGAAAAAATATTTTCGTCACCAAAAAGATGTGGAAGGAACATATTAGTGACGAAAAAAATATTTTCGTCACCAAAAAGATGTAGAGGGAACATATTAGTGACGAAAATATTTTCGTCACCAAAAAGATGTAGAGGGAACATATTAGTGACGAAAATAGTCATATAGGAGACAAAAATTAATTTCGTCACCACAATTTCGTCACGGTTTATCATTTTTGTTGTAGTGTCAGTATCAGTATTAATCGTTCCACAGAGAAGCATTTGGCTTGCATTTAACTTTCCTCAGTATCAGTATTAATCGTTCCACAGAGAAGCATTTGGCTTGCATTTAACTTTCCTCAGTATCAGTATTAATCGTTCCACAGAGAAGCATTTGGCTTACATTCGTAAGTCTTGAAGACATAAAAGCGACGTTAAAAATTACGAAAGCAGAAACTTTTAGATATTGGCTTTTGTTAGCTCGACTTGGTCCGAAATCTGAACTATGGCTTGTGCTTCTGTCTCATCTTCTTTAACTATACCATATACAAAATTGCTCAGGTAAAGCAACTACAAGACTCATACACCAATAAGTAATTTAACAATATAAATTAGGAAAAAAATATAAGTAATTTAACAAGTAATAGAATGCTGCTATGAAATAGGATCCATTGTTTTGAATATCGGCCGGTTTGTCTCGGGGATTTGGAGGCTCCGATATGGATACGTACCATACCGTATCGGCCGATACACCCAAAAAGTTAAAAAATTCACGACCACTATACCCGATTCCCGAGACGTACATTCAATACGCCGCTTTCCAATACACCGATACCGCAACCAATACTACTATTTAAAACTATGATAGGATCTCCACGTTCTATAGCATGGAGGTTGTGGTAGTTACAGTGAATATTGGTTTCCATTGCCTATGTAGAGGAAGATGACCATTGTGGCTACAGATGCAAATAGCTGCAAAGCTACTCGATTTTACATTATTTTTCCAACAGAGAAAAGAGAAAAGAACCTGTTTACTATTAATCAAAAGAATGAGTCAAAACATAGTAACATATAAAACCACTAGAAGCCTTCAGTAATAGAGTATTTGCACATTTAAGCACCTTGTCCATATCAACACATTCTTATCACCAATTCGCCTCTAAATAATGTGTCAACTTTGCATTCTTGTATGAAGATCAGAACACGGATGCAACAATCAATATAAGTGCCTTGCAAGACATAAAAAAAAGTGAGTCCCATCAAGTGAATCAATGGCATAGGTAATGCCTTACGGTCTTAAATACCCCAAATCAAAACTACACCCCGAAGGGAAAAACAAATATAAAATCTTAGCTCTTATATTTGGGATCTAAAGGGGAGAGTGAGAATATACAATCTCAAACGAAAATCAAAGTAGACCATTTAGTATGCAAGTTGAAGCTTTCAGCAGAAGGGAAAAAAACTCAGAACAAAATATCAAATGAAACAGGGGAAAAACATAGCGATTCTAAAAGCATCAAAGTCATACTACTAAATGCCCATAAACATAATCATACCAACAGGTTCAGTGTCACAAAAGTGTAATTGATTTTCATGCAAGTGAAATTCCGGTGGTCTACAATGTTGTGAGCGAAATTTATACCCAAGCTTTCCCATTCAAGCCCCAAGCTTCTCTAGTTTTTCAACCTTTCCTAAAGATGAATATAAAAACCAAAACAATCTACTCAGGAAACATTATTAGTTCATGAATGCAAAAAAGGACCTGGAAACTTTCTTAAAATGAGCATTAGTTTTTGACAATGAATACAGATACCAAGTCCAACACCTCTTCCCAAAATCAACAGCCCTTCTGTGTGTGTGTGTGTGTGTTTCACCTGCTGGCAAAGCAGCTGGGGAAAATTTCACTGATTACCCCTGAGGTTTCCAGGAACATAGACAGATAGATTGAGTGCAAATTTGTTCCAATTTGCTTCTTTTTGGCCAGTCCAACAAAGTTCTGTATGGACTGTGCCATGGAAGTTGATAGTGCATGAACCCAAATGGTTTCATAGGGCAAAATCTTTTTCTGTTAGATTTGAAACCCAAGGCCATGCAAAACTCTAGCGCTCCGTTACTGTTAGAGGTGTTAGACTTGGTATCTGTATTCATTGTCAAATGAGCATTAGTTTACCATGGGTTTCTTTGCACAAAAATGACTTGAAAATGTGCACCAAATTTTTAGATCCGACTACCAATCTAAAGGATTTGTGATGTACAACAAGTGGGGGCCTAATTCTATGAGGCAGAAGCCTCAGGGGTCCATACAGCTTTTAATTGAAGGCTTATTTACCTTTTTGGTCCCCAATGTATGGGCGAGTGGCCAATTTGGTTCCCAATGTATAAAATTGTCCAATTTAATCCCCAATGTTTAAAATGTGGGTTGATTTAATCCCCAGCCCTAACTCCGTCCACCTCCTCCGTCAAAATGGAGGGTACCTTGGGTATTTTACCCCTCACCAACCCCCCTAAACCCACTCCAGAGGTTTTTTTTCCCCCCAACTCTCTCTCTCACACACACAGAGCACAAAAGACATTCCAGGTTCAAAATTCCGTCCCAAATTCATTGGAAAATACAAATCCAAAACTAGCAATCTTAAGTAAATGATAGAACTCTAAACCTAAGAAATGAAGATGGGACCAGATTTGAAGTCATGGCAGACGCAGACAAACGATGAACCTAAGATTTGAATATCAGAACCGAAATCGAACGTAAACGACATCGCGAGGTTTGGTTGAGTGAGAAACTTGAACACAGCTCTTAATCGACTGTGAATGGAACAGATATCGTACTAAATGAAGACCAAATCAAGTTCCAAAATGCAGACTAGAGTTGCAAAATATTCGGGTTTCAAACAACTCGATTTCATGCCGATTCAAACAAACTGGGGTTTACTTTGATTCTTGGGTTGTAGATGCTCTTATGCGGCAGTATAGAGAAACGAAAACAAAAAACCTGGAGAAAATATACTGTTGGGATCCAAATCCAATAAGCCTTCCATCATTTACTGGTATTTCTCTTTCTCTCTCTCTCTCTCTCTCTCTCTCTCTCTCTCTCTCTCTCTGACTCAGCTGCCCTCTCCGAGACCCTCCAAATCTCCCCCGACCACGCCCGCCTCGTCCTCGACACCCTCTTCGCCGTCCTCTGCTCTGATTGCGACGAAATCGAGTCGGTCGGAGGAGCCGATGTGGATGACTTGATTTTGTTTTTGTACATACAGTCATATAAGAGGTTGTTGCCGAGCCGATGTGGGGAGAACTGGGTTTCATCTCCTCCTTTAATTTTTGTGGGTTTTAAATGAATTTCTGAACATTGTGTTGGGTGTTTCATAAATTTAATAAGAGTGCAATTTTTCTGGGGGTTTTCAAAAATCGAAAAACCCAACAACAGCAATGTCTCTTTGCGGATCAAAAAAAAAAAACAATTTTTCCTCTTACCAGTTTGGTGGGGGTTTGGGCTATTTTTTAGAGAAAGAGGGAGAGATTAACCTGTGTACTAAAATTAAGCTTTTTGTTTTTTTTAAATGTTTTTAGTTCATGAGGTAAAAATACCATTGTGCCCTCCATTTTGACAGGGAAGTGAACGGAGTTAGAGGTGGGGATTAAATCGACACAAATTTTAAACATTGGGGATTAAATTGGACAATTTTATACATTGGGTATCAAATTGGCTACTCGCCCATACATTGGGGACCAAAAAGGTAAATAAGCCTTTAATTGAAAATTACCAAATTCGGCAATTTATTGACAAGCCCAGAATCGGCCCAAACTTGGCGAGCTGAAGCAAAATCACGTTGCGGTCAAGACTCACGACCCTAAAGTCGTGACTGATGGTGGATTTCGGCTAAATTCCTTTATTTAGACCTTCAATTTAGTATTTTTGTTATATTAGGAAATAATTAGACTACGAATTACTTTTAGCGTATTATTCCGTTTAAGTTGATTCCAATTAGGAAAGCCTTGTTTTTCTTTCTAATTTTCAATTTTAGTAGCTTCCCTAGTTTTCGGGATACTTTATTTTTTTAGTAGTGTTTGCTAGAGTTTCCCTATAAAAGGTCATGTAACCTCTTTATTTCAGTATCTTCCAATTAATAAACAAACTCTGAGAATTTTCTCTCTTTCTCTTGTGGGTTCAAGAATATTTCGTGAGTTCGAGAACTTATCTCATTTGGACTAGTATGCTCGAGTCTCTCGTGTATTCCGCTGCGTCAATTTGAAAGCCGGAAAATGTGCAAACCAACAAAAAAAAAAAAAAAACTCAGATTACCTTGGAGCCATACTTGAGTGAAGCATTTTACCAAACACATCATAAGAAATAGGCAGTGAACCCGTCAAAGATACCATACCTACAAATGAGCATGCGAAAGAGAAAGATCAACACCGCACTTATTTGCAACACCTTTCTTTATTTGTGTTTATCAAAAGTGATTTCCATAGAAAAATCCTCTTTTTTACCACTGAAAGACATAAATTCAGTTTATCAAGTACAAAATACATGGAAAAAGAAAAGCAAAAAAAAAAAAATTTAAATCCTTGATGATTTGTGATTAGAACTATGCGAAGAAAGTGATGGTCAAACGAATTGAATAAAGAAAATGAATCCATTGATCACCAGGCCAAATATAAGATATTAACCAAACCTAGACACAAAATCAGCAAAAGTGTAAAAAATAAATAAAAAATAAAATAAAATACAACATTATTCATTGACGAGTTTCATTGACTTTGACCTTTTTTATATCCCACGTTTATGCGTTGGATATGAATTTTTGCCAATACTTGATGATTTGGTTCAAAGTCCATTTTTATATCCCGACGTTAAAAACATGGTTATCATGACATGCCCCATATCATGACATGCCCCATAAATATCAAGTGTTGCATATTATTTTTGTCTTTAGTGAACTTTTTTGTTTCATAATAATTTTTGATTTTTTAGATTCCTCTCGTCATGAGGAACAAATAATCCACAACAAATCGATACAAACTAACAAATGCAATTTTTTCTGAATAAAGATAAAAATAAATAAATAAAATGATTTATTTTTGCCAAAGCACTCGCTGATTTCCCTTGGTAGGGCTTGGGTTTATCCTTGAAAGAACTGGTTAAGAAAAAGTAAGCAAGCAAGCAAAAAAAAAAAAATAGAGTGGGAAGCCATTGTGAGAAGGGAACATAGAATTGTTGAAAAGAAAGCAAAAGTAAGCAGGCCCAAAAAAAGTAACAGAAATGTTAAGTGCCAAGAAGTATTGCCAAGAATTTATCCAAAAAGTGAGAATAAGTGGTTCAAATTCACTTCCAATTGAATCTGAGCCATTCATTCTCACTTTTTAGGTAAATTCTGGGTAATATTTCTGTGTACGTAGCATTGCTGCTGAAAAATAAATAACCGAGCGAGGTGGGAACCCAATGCGAGAGGGGAATCTAGAAAGCAGAGGGGAAATGGAAAACCCGAAAGACCAGATGGGAATTCAACATTAAAAAGCAAAAATGTCAAAATCAAGAGTAGAATATTCAAAGTGTAAACAAATTGTGGGGTGGCTAGAAGTAATTAAGACTTTAAAAAAAGTCCTAGCTTAATATATATTTTTTTACCGGCAAAGAGAAAGATTTTACAAAACTCGATAAGGCTATATCGAAAAAAAGAGAGAGGAAAAGCCCTAAGGCAAAAAAAAAAAAAAAAGAAAAGGGATCAATGAAACGTTGGAGACCCAAAAAATAATAATAATAATAAAAAATATTACAAGTATTGGTGGCATATTTCGAACATATTTGACAAGTATTGGTGGTATATTTCAAACATATTTAAAATGAAAAAATGTCAAAATCAAGACTAGAATATTCAAAGCGTAACAAACTGTGGGGTGTCTAGAAGTAATCAAGACTTTAAAAAATAATCTTATCTTAATTGTTGACAAGTATTGGTGGCTATAAGTAATATTACTATTTTATTTGTCTTTCTTATAAATTCATTCAAACTAAATACTATTTAATTTAATATTCATAAACGTCAAATTATTGTAGGTCTACTGTCTATAAATAATACGCTCTCTACTATCTCATCTCTTTACTATTTTATTCCTCAAAACTCATCCCGTGTCTGATCGGACCCTTAGTGTCTATATATCACCCGCGGGGAGAGAGAGAGAGAGAGAGAGAGAGAGAGAGAGAGAGAGAGAGAGAGAGAGAGAGAGAGAGAGAGAGAGAGAGAGAGAGAGACGTAAGTTCATTTGATTGATCAAGTGCATTCTCTTCCATCATCTTTGTGCCCATCCTTAAACATGTCTCTCCATGTACTCCTCCTGTTTCTTTCAGGGCTCCTATTAGTACAACCCACACCAGTAATAAGCACAACCACCAACATAACTGCCGCTGTCGATGCTATAATCGACTCCAGCTTCAACAAAACCAAGCCCGGCTGCAAACCCACGTGCGGAAACCTAACCGTCCCTTACCCGTTTGGCATAGGGTCAGACTGCTCCATCGGCTCCTGGTTTGAAATCAACTGCAGCACTTTTTCCGACCCTCCAAAACCCTTCCTAGGCAGTGGGAACCTCGAGGTCCTATCCATCTCGAAAACCCAAGTCCGGGTCCGAAACTTCGTCACTATTCGGTGCTACAACAAGTCCGGGGACACGACCGTATATAACTTGTCCTCGACCCGGTTGGGGGCGTACAACACGTCCCCATTCACGTTTTCAGCCGCCGCAAACAAGTTCACGGTCGTCGGCTGCAATGACTTGGGTCTTATCTCCGGATTTTCTCAAACCCAGAACGTCACTAGTGGATGTGTGACCACATGCTCCAACAGTGCGGACGTGCCTGCAATTTATGGGAATTGTACCGGGATTGGTTGTTGCCAAACTGATATCCCAAGGGGGCTGAAGCTGTCCGGTGGTCGCCTTGCAAGCTTCAACAATCATTCCGAGGTTTGGTTTTTTGTTTAGAAAAAGATATACATATATATATGCTAATCTTCTAGTCAGGAATTTCTGACTTAGTCAAGATCTCACCTTTTTTATTTGAATTTTGATGAACCGATCCATCCAACGCATATAGTTTTTATCAAAAACTGCTCGGATCCTTCCCGGTCATTTTTTATATATATAATTCCTCGCGGGGACTATTAAAAACACATTTTAAACACATTAGACTGTTGGGATCATCAAAATTCAATCGAGAAATGTGTGGTTCTGATTTAAGCAAAGTCAGGTTCTCTCTCTAGTCCGGGATCTACCTTCCCAATTTTTTTGTAACGATCCGAACCGTCCAATGTGTTTCAAACGTGTTTTTAAGGGGCCCCACGAGAGATCATCAAAAGAAATATCGGGAAGGGCTTGATCCGAGCAGTTTTTCATAAAACTTTATATGTGCAGTTTTTGTGAAAAATTGCTCGGATCAAGCCTTTTCCGGTATTTTCTTTTATCATTTCTCACTTGGACCCTCAAA
Organism: Vaccinium vitis-idaea; assembly: GCA_963854785.1. Lineage (NCBI taxonomy): Eukaryota > Viridiplantae > Streptophyta > Magnoliopsida > Ericales > Ericaceae > Vaccinium > Vaccinium vitis-idaea. Next base: position 15,523,592 of record OY978218.1, on the reverse strand, counting down.
AACACGTTTTAAACACAATGAACGATCCGGATCATGCAAAAACACATTTTAAACCCTTAAAAATACCCCAAAACCTCCAGTCCGGGATCATTGACTGGTACCTGGGTGTATATATATGTGTAAGGCACTAACACTTGTAATAATAGTTGCACAAAGTCTCTTATATGGAAATGTGGGACCCACATATAGTGGTAGGTCTCACATATCCCATGTGGGAGAGTTTGTACAATTATTGTTACAAGTCTTATATTTATAACAAATCTATTTTTGTCTTACTTTTTCTTGAAAACCAACACGTGAAAAATAATTAAAGAAATCATAAAAAAAATTTCACTTACCACAAACTATTAGGTACTTCACCGCCACATAGTAGTCCAATTTCATAGAAATGAGGGGTGCTGCGGAGCAGATTCCGGCGCCGCACCGGCATCGTTCCAACGATCGGAGACGTCCATCGCGTAGAACTCGTCGCTACAAATGTACCAAAAATTAATTCGATCGGATATCGTTAAGTGCTTCATCCGAACACATATAAATTGAAAAAAATTGGAACACATATGTCTTGAAACACTGGATGAAAACCATTAAACTCACTTTTTAAAGTTATTTGTGTTCCGATGAGACACTTAACAATATCCGATTGAGTTTATTTTTGATACAATTGGAATACTCAACAGCTAGGGATGGCCATCTCGGCCGACCCACCCCGATCCAACCCGTCCCCTCCCCGAATGGGTAGGGGATTCGGGGATTTTTTCGGGGATCGGGTAGGGGATGAAGATTATTTTTTAAAAATTTCGGGGATCGGGTAGTGGATGGTATTGTCAGTCCCCTACCCGATACCCTCCCCGATCCCCGCCCGTCCCTGTTCCCCTCCCTTCCCCGACCCTCCCCGCATCCCCATTCACACATATATATGTGTATAGGTATAATATATATTTATGTTATAAGTTTATAAAATAAATTCTTAGATAATAAGTTTATAACTTAAAGTTAGACTCTTCCTCGGGACTATTCGTCCTCGAAACTAAGCAGGAGCACAGTCATTAAACATAATTAACTCCAATTAATTATCCCTCTCTCCCTCCCCATCTCCAGCCTCTGAATTAAGTGCTTTGCCTGTCCAAATACGTTTCTCCGCCCAAATGTAAGTGTTGTTGTAATACAACTTTGTAGTTCCTCTATTTCATTTTATGCCAACTTTTCCATCAGCAAAAGAAAAGATATTCGTGCGTATCCTCATTTGCTTCTCTTTATGCCAACTTTTAGATTTCTTTTTGTTTGGTTTATGAAGCAAACAACTTGATTTCAATTAAACCAATTTGAATTGCAAGTGTAGTTAAGGTTTGGATCCCCGATTCCCCGTGCGAATCCATGTTCCCCGCATTGGGGCGGGGATGGAGGTTAAAAAAAATCCCTGGTGGAGATCAGGGAGGGGATGGGGATTGATATAAGTTCGGGGATCGGGGATGGAGGTAGTGGTATCCACCCCCTACCCTCCCCATGCCCATGCCCATCAACAGCTCTATGCGGTGGACGTCTCCGATTGTCGAGACAATACCGGCAAGATGCCGAAATTAGCCGCACAACATGCTGCACAGCACATCCACGGTTCCCAATTTCATCCACAACTAGAAACTTTTGTATGATTGTGGAGAGTATAACGGCTGTGCACCAGTGCCCCAGACCCCGGGCACTGATTAATTACCCAAAACTTAACAGTCATGTTTGATTTCCAAATTAGTTTTGCAAAGAATCAAAAGCGCTGATTAGCTAATTTTCCATCACTAGAATGAAATAGTGAACGCAGTCCCAGTCCTAATCCGCTCATCTTTTTATGGGAAATAAACTACTCCGCAATTATATTTGGTAAAAAAACATAACCGAAGGAATCAAATTTAATTTCAAAAGGATGAAGAACTTCAATTTTGGGGCACATTTAAGTTATCCGAGGGAGGCGTTGTGCGGCAAAATTACGTCGTTTTGCTTGATTTTTTTGCACACCTCCAAAGCTTCCAAGGGCCTTGTTTAGAGGAAGAAAAAAACACTACAAAGTGCTTAAACCCTAAATCCGAAGTGCCTAAATCCAAGTGTCTAAACTCATTATACCCTACCCCAAAGAGCCTAAATCTCCTAAAATTAAACTCCAAAATTAACTCTCCAAACAAGGCCCTTGGATGTACCAAGAAAATGAGCAAAACGACATAGTTTTGTAAAACGACATAGTTTTGCCACACAACACTTACCGCACAACGCCTCCCCCGAATTCACATTTAGGTACTTCGTTCTAGGATCATGTACCTCTCCTTTTTTTTTTTTTGCCACAGGATGTTCTCTCTAGTGATCTCTAAAAGGCATTGCACCGTCTTGTTGGTCCAGTTGTGGGTTCACTTGCCATCATATTTTTTTTTTATCAGGAACAAGATTTTATTAAACTCGACAAAGGGTACATCGAGGAAAGCCAAAAACGAAGCGCAAAGCAACGAATAGGCCGGGAAAGAAAATTCAGCGAAATGCTGAAGAAAAAGAAATACAAAAGGCAAACTCAAAAAACAGTCACAATCCGAAAACCATTGCATCTGCTATAACAAGATCAAAACCCCCCCCTAAAATCTCCAACCTTCAAACAGCCTCCTTGCATTAGTAGACACGCCTTCTTATTTAGACGCTTGCCATCATATTTAGACACGTCTTCTTCATTAGTAGATCATGACCATTGCAAAAGTCATCTCATGCCCTCTTGCAGGTTTTGTCATTTAACCCCTGTAGCTATGCGTTTCTGGGGGAGCAAGATAGCTTTCAGATCAGCGGTGTCTCGGATTTTTTTGACCCCACGACTTTCTTGGCCCGAATCAAGGATAAAGTACCCATGGTACTAGATTTTGTGGTTGGAAATGGGAGTTGTGCTGAAGCCCAAAACTCGCCTGAATTTTTGTGCCAACAAAATTCTGAATGTTGGAGTAATCCTGATAGCGGCTCTGGGGGATATCTTTGCCGCTGCAATAGTGGTTACGAGGGCAACCCTTATCTCAGTCCTGGATGCTCAGGTTTGTTACTGCTTAATTATGCTATTTTACTTTTCCTAAATCCATATAATCCAATGCAGTAGAACAGAAATTCGTAACAAGAACGATACTGATTACCTAGAACAATTAGTGCTCTATCAGCTCAAATTGATTTATTTTTTTCCCTTATTCAAAAAAAATTCGCATTTGTTAATATCGTGTCAATTTTTAGTGGTTTATTTGTTCGTCTCGACGAGAGGAATCTAAAAAGTATAAAATTATTAACCAAACGTAAATTTTTGTGAATAAACATAAAAAAAAATTCAACAAAAAATTGGATTATTTTTGTCTTTAGTGAACTTTTTAAAGATTTTTATCATAGTTTTATACTTTGTATATTCCTCTCGTCGAGACGAACCAATAAACCACACAAAAAATCAACGCAAAACTAACAAATGCAAATTTGTTGTAAATAAAGACAAAAAAAAAAAAAAAACCAGTTTTGGTTTTTTTTAGCCAAAGCAACCCTAATAAATCTCCATCTTTAATTATGTCACGTAGACACTTAATTGAGAAAAGAAATTTTAAAATTTTTGCAATAGATTAGTTTCATATAAAATCATAAGGTCAGCTTAACATTTCATTAATGATTTATTGGCAGATATTAACGAGTGTGAAGATTCCAACCTCAATAACTGTGATGTGAAAGCAAATTGCATCAATACTTCAGGGAGTTTTAACTGTTCTTGTCATGATCATTACTTTGGTGATGGAAGAAAAGACGGAAAAGGGTGCACTCCCAAGGCCTCACAATTATCCGGGATCAAGTTCTCTCTAGGTACGTAATTGCGTAGTAATTAAATAGAACTTGCTTTATATCCAATTATTTTATTGGAAAAGTCAAGAACAATATTGTTGCTAGTTTTAACATAGCAGCTATCGTAAGTATTTTGGATAGAGCTGTCACGCATTCTCAATCGTACGTTCCATAAGAATGTGTGGTGTGACCTCCTCGGCCTATATCTGGCAAATATAGGTATTGAAGTTCCCAAATTCTAACATCTTCATCTACTGCAATATAGTTAAGATATTAGCTGGTTTTTGGTATATTGGTCACGGTTCGGATTTAAGGCTCGATTAATTGGTTTGGTTGGTTAATTGGGCCACGATTGCTATTTCTTGCTCTTAACAAGTAGTAGTTGGGATAATTTTGTTTTCCTTTGCTGAACTAGGTTTCATACTTAATCTAGCGTAAATACAGCCTATTCTATTAGAAGTTTTTCGGGAGGTTTCTAACAGATGCAAAGATCTCACATGAGGTTTCTGAAATATTTCTACCCTCCTTGCTTTTCAAACTATTGTAAAGATTTCAACTTTATGTCAACACTGGCTGGCTAAATTACCAATAATTTTATGACCCAACATTTTTATCAGCTAAATTGCCATATTAAATACCCCCCATAGAACGGACTCTGGGGGGTGCTGCACAGCCAAGTGTTGTGCGACCGCAAGGCGCGGCCGCGCCGGCCACGTTCTGGCGATCCGAGACGTTCACCGGATAGCCTTCGTCGAGTACTATAAGTGTAGAGTACTAGAAGTGTACCAAAAATCAACTTAATCGGATATCGTTAAGTACCTAATCGGAATACAAATAGATTGAAAAAAAAATGGGTTTTTTTATTTGGATCCAGTGTTTATGTACATTTGTGTTCTATTTCATTTCAATCTATTTGTGTTCCGATTAGGCACTTAACGATATCTGGCCAAGTTAATTTTTTAAACACTTATAGTACTCAACGAGAGGTATCCGGTGAACGTCTCGGATCGCGGAAAGTGGTCGGTTCAAACAGCTTCTATGCCTACAACACTCACTAAAGGACAACCCCCCATCATAGTTTTAAATCTCGGTATCGGTCGCGGTATCGGTCGCGGTATCGGTGTATCGGTATCGGGGCGTATCGACCGCGGGAATCGGCTGTCTCGGCCGTGAATTTTTTAAAATCATTCACAACTCATATAAACTTTTATGATACACATTTTTTTCTCTCATTGGGCATAATTTGGCACATTTTACACAATCTTTAAGGCATAATTGGAACAAACCACCAGGATATAATACAAAAATCCATTATTATGCAATTTTCAATCCCAACCGTTGATCCCAGAAGTGATTTCACGTGTGGTGGCACAGAGAATTGAATCCCCTAACAGCTGGAAACAGCTGGACCCAACTCTCTGTTTTAAACTTTCAATACTTACAGTAAAACTTAAAACCAAAAGCAAAGGTACGCTACCTTCTTCCTTCTTTTTTTCGATAAGTGACCTTCTTCCTTCTTTACGCCTCTCTCTGTAACAACTTCGTTTCTCAATCTCTGCCATGGCAGCGATCGATGCACCCTCTCAGCCTCTGACGGTGGTTCACAGACAAGAGAACCCCTCTTACTCGCGGTTTGGCTTCGTGTTGGTGTAGATAGATGATTTGTGATTTTTGTTTTGTGGATCTTTTTTTTTTTTTTTTTTCTTTTGTGAATCCTCTGATTTGTTTTCTCACATAAGTATGGAGTATGATGGAAGATTGAGAGATGCGGCTATGGAAGAAAATATCAAAGGAGAAGATGACGATCCGGTGTCTCTCTCCTGCTCCCCTTTCTCTTCCTTGAGAATCAGAGGTGGGTTTTTTCTTTTTTCTTTTTTTTTTTGGTTGCCGTCTCGGCCGATATTCTCTGAACCGGCTTCCGTCTCGGCCGATACACCGATACGTACCGGGTACCGGCCGGTTCGCATGCGATTTTTAAGACACACCGCTATATCGGTGCGTATCCGTATCGGAGGCTCAAAATTCCGGTACGAACCGGCCGATACGGTACGTATCGGCCGATATTCAAAAGTATGCCCCCCATGCCTCGAACTCTCTCACCCTTTGATACCTAACACTGTAACACACTTCCCCAAAGCACCCTCACTCACCCCAGTTAACCCAAACACTAACACAAACATCCCCCTCCACCTTCACACGCACACACACACGCTTACTACATCCAAGAGAAATAAAAGAAAAGGACCAAATGGTATCCAACATAGTATAAGAAGAACTTCCCGACTAATACCAACTTATGCCTCATATCTTAAATGTCTTAACCCATCTAAACATCTAACATAATCCTCAACCAAATAATCTCGCAATCCATGCTTTGCTTTGATCCAGAGGCCCACTCCGATCTTAACCAATTCAATGATCTTATTGACTAATATTGTAACTCTAGTTTTACTTGTAAGCTTATTGTCTAATACTATAAATCTAAGTTCTTCTTTAGAATTATAAAGTTTTCTAATTCTTAATTTGACATATATTTTATTTTAAGAGTTAGATTAAAAAACTCTTAAACTCTTTTAACGGTATAAATATGAAAGGGTAAAAATCACTTAGACTCCTCCATCTTCCACACATAACATCCCTCATCTTTAACCACTATCGACTACAACCCCTCATCTTTTAACCTGTATCACTTAGCACCAACTTATAAGTGTTGCAAGTTAATCTCCTTTCAAAGTTCAAACTTTCATCTGTTCCTCATAGTTACTCAGTAACATGAAATATCTTATTTTGTAACCTTATTCTATGCAGAATATATACACGATCAAAATGGAGTAACAACATTTCAAAGTAGTAGGCCATGTTGACGGGCTGATAAGACTATTTTTTTTAATTTGTCACATCATTTTGTGTTGTTAGAATTCTTCTTAAATGGAGAGGAAGTTCATCCATTTTCAAGGGAAAAAGGACAAGAAAGGTGAAGAACAATGAAGAATGATATCAAATGGGTATATAGTGCCCCTGTTCCCACGGAATCATAACTAATTTCCGCATGTGAAACACAAAGTCTATTTAGTTTTAGTAGAGATTACCTAAAGACTAAATCTATATCTAAATTTTCTGCAGGATTGAGCTTTGGCTTCTTGACACTCATGATATGTGTAACTTGGGTATACTTCAGCGTCAAGAGAAGGAAGCTAATCAAACTAAGGGAGCAATTCTTCCAACAAAATGGTGGTTTATTAATGAAACAAAAAACTTCTTCAACTGATGGAACAAGTACAGAGTCGTCAAAATTCTTCACAGCTGAAGAGCTAAAAAAAGCCACTAACAACTATGCTGAGAACCGGATACTTGGCCGTGGTGGTTACGGTGTGGTGTACAAGGGAATTTTTCCTGACCGACGTGTAGTCGCCATCAAGAAGTCCAAAGTAATGGATGCGAACCAAGTAGAACAGTTCATCAATGAGTTGTTGATCCTAACACAAGTTAACCATAGGAATGTTGTAAAGCTCTTGGGGTGTTGTTTTGAAACAGAGGTTCCCGAGCTTGTTTACGAATACATACCTAATGGCACGCTATACGAGCATATTCATAACAAATTATCGTGGTTAACATTGGAGAATCGATTAAGAATAGCTGCAGAAGCAGCCGGTGCACTTTCCTATCTTCACTCTGCCGCTTCCATTCCGATCATTCACAGAGATGTCAAATCTGCCAACATATTGGTAGACACTAATTACGTGGCGAAAATGGCAGATTTTGGTGCATCGAGATTAGTCCCCTTGGACCAAACTCAAGTGACTACACTAGTGCAGGGGACGTTAGGTTATTTGGATCCTGAGTACTTCTACTCCAGCCAATTAACTGACAAGAGTGACGTTTATAGTTTCGGAGTGGTTCTCGCGGAAATTTTGACCGGGGAAAAGCCTATTTGTCTTGAGAGGTCTCAAGAGGAAAGGAATTTGGCGACCTACTTCATTGTGTCAATGAAGGAAAATAGGTTGTTCCAAATTTTGGAGCCTCAGTTGGTGAGGGAAGGGACCTTGGAGCAACTCCAAGCAATTGCGGAGCTTGTGAAGAGGTGTCTTTGTTTGAAAAGTGCAGAGAGGCCTTCAATGAAAGAAGTGGTTATGGAATTAGAAGGTTTGAGGAAGTATGCAAAGCATTCAGGGGTTAATCAACAAGGTCATGAAAAGAATGAGAGTTTGTTGAGTGAAGAAGCACAAACAAATGTTTACACTATGCCAATAAGTCCTACTAGAGCTGGTGACTTATTTGACCAATATAGTTTCAACAGCAGCATGACATTGCCGCTTAATATAAGTCGTTCTATTAGCACTGGTGACATATCTGAGCAATGGGTATACCAAGGTAATGCGTCGAACTTTCTATAGCATTTTGTGTTTCGACAGACAAAAACGCTTTGTAAATATACAATGGTCAATTGTGAAAGTAGATTGTTCTTCTTTTGGTCTAAATTGTTTGTAATAAGTTGAAGATCTTGTTTGTTCGTGTTGAATATGGTTGGTGAATCCATTTTTAATTTGGCTTTGTCCCATGATTTTTCTTTTTTCCCAAGTAAATTATGGTCCTGTGGTGGTGTTCTTCAGAATTTAGTCTTTGTTGTTAGAAATGCAACTCCCAACATAAGTCTATTATTCGTTAAAAATGGCGTAACCAGTGCATGAAGCTTCCACATATGCAAAAATAATATCTCCATCCCTGTCATCATCATCATCAGTATCTTTGAAGTTATTATCACGCAAGCAATCAAGTCTCACTGATGCAACCCTAGGTAATGCGAACTCATTTCCTGCATCTGCCTCTGAAACACCTAAAGCTGCTATTACAACATTCTTTGCATCATTATCAAGTATAGATGTAGCTATTACAAATCTATTATAGGAAGCCCCAAAATTACATGCACGGCATCTAATGTAATATCCATCTCTTCTATTGTAAGGTGGAATTAGTTTGTCTCTGAATGCCACCTTTCCACAATAGATGAGGCCACCATCCTGTTGGCAAATCGGTATGTGCAATCAAATAAAAAGGAGCAAGTCCTGAGCTACATATTATATCCTGAAACATTAAATTGGTTGTTTTTTAGCACCAATCGCAACCCAATATCTTTGTAGTATGCCATTTTAGGGGACCTCGTTCCTGTACATTTGAAAAATTAATTAAAGTTCTTCTGAATCTATATGTATATGTACTGAATGTTGAAACAAAGTTCAAAGTAGTTACTGTTTCAACCCATACTGTGAATGTTGTAACAAAGCTCAAAGTAATTACTGTTTCAACCCATACCGCTGTAGACATGCGTACCAAAACTTTTATTGATGGATCAGTAGAGAAAAGGGCTAACAAGAACAGAACTAGAAGGACCATCGTCATCGTCATCATTACTAGCTACAACGTCATCCTCCTCACTACATCCCTGACCAATACGAACCCCATTACTTGCGCGGGTGGGAATGACGTTATCCACCTCCTTAGTCTGGTGTTCAATTGTACTGCTACTACGACCACCACAAATGCGAACCTTACCAATGCCACGGGTTCGAAGAACACCCCCAACGACTTGATCTAGGGCACTATGATCACCACGGTCACTACGCGTGCAAAACTTTCAACATCGTGAATGTGAAGAACACCCTGAAAGCCATCTCTTCAACTCCTCGTCTATTAGACCCAATTGAACGAAGTAATTCATTTTTTTAATGAGAAGCCAATAATCCAGGCGAATCATGCCTCTAGTAATAAATCAACCAAAATGGGTCTACTGGTATACCATATGCACCTATTGTATGGTCCACATTGTGTCAGCAATTGTAACATTTTTTACTTTCGCGTAACTTTTACATTAAAAACTCAACTTTTCAGCAATATGATTCATAACATTTTTTCTATGATTAATAATATCTTGGTGCGTCTCATAATTTTTATAAAAAAAGATATCGCCAAATTTTTAGTCATAAAAGGTAATCGATTCTTAAATATTTTTAAAGAAGCATATGACATACACCTGAGTAGGAGTATGTATTGTAGCCTTTCACCTACTTGTACTCCATTATGGAAGTGAACAAGAGAGAGGAATTCAAAATAGCAAAATTGATACTTTTACAATAAATGGCTCCAACATGGTGGGATCCACCCACTTAATCCATGGAAAAAAAAGGAAAAAATGACCAATACATGGTATTAGGAGCAAATAAAGACTAAAAGGTGGTCATGGTTTGGAAAATTTCCAAGGCATGGTAAAGAAAAAAGAAATGACCAATACATGGTATTTTTCACTTGCAATGCCCAAAATACCCTCAACTTAATTTTCCCATCCAAATAAAAAAAAAACCCTTTCTTTTCTTCTTTTCTTTGTTCTTCCAAATCCATCAAATAACCTAACCTAGCCACTCTCCCTCTATCTATCTCGCTCCCTCCATGTGCAATGGTGCACTCTCTCTCACTCTCTCTCTTACCAAAACACACAGACGACACCGGTTCCGGCATAGCAGTAGCAGGCCGACATCGATTCCGTCACAGAAGTACCCACGCCGGCACCAATCGATGACAGTCAGAATCAAAGCCACTCAAAGCCCTATCGATTGTCTATCTGACCTCAACCACTACTTGAAATTGAAGGTTATTCCCTTTCCTTTTTCTTGTTATTCAAATTTCCATCCCGATATATGTGCTTGTGTGTGTTCTTTTTCTGTGTTCCATCGAACAACCAGGTTTTTAAAAACATGGACATGGGTTATGCACCCCATGTGTTCAATAAAATGCTTGTGAGAGGAGTGGTACTTGGAATACTACTCTTAATTTGTCTTCAAGTGCAAGAAGGACTCATCAAATGAACAAAAATCTCCAACAATTTAATATTCACTGGAACACATGTGATTAACTGAAATTCGCTCTGGTAAAGCGGGCAAAGGTTTGTGATGGTAGCCCAATTGTCAATGCAGGTGAAACAGAACCAGAATTCAAATGATAAACCCGAGTGATCACCTCCATTTGGAATTTCACTAAAAACTTGAGACATGTTAACATGCTTTTAGTTTATCCAAACATACTCCAATAACATGAGGCAGAGTTATCATTAAGTTCTTTTTTTTTTTTAACAGATATCAATCAGAAGTTTATGACCACCTACATTGGAAAATGGAAATAAACAAAAAAAATGAAAGTGGTTTATAGGAAGAGAGCAGCACCAACCTTTCCACTTTCTGATGTGTTCGATGAAATGCTTGTTTTGTATGCGTCTTTCCTTGCTTGATTTCATGCGGGTTCCTCATTTACTCCTTTCTTACCACTCACCAGACATTCAACTAAAAGGAGTAATTGTTGGGCTCCTCTACCATGAAGCCATTGTTTAGCTACCATTTATGTATCTATATTGTTGATTTTTACATCACTTGGATTCTGTACTGCATTGGCCTTCATGTTCACAACTTTAAAGGACTGCATTTTACCATTTTTTGTTTACTTTTTTTTTTTTGGAAAGAATTTTTTGGTTACTTGAATGGGTGTTGAAACTCTTTTCGGTATCAACCGTTTAACTTGTACAATGTCACGAATTATGTGCACAACCCTTTCTTTTGGAAAGATGTTCAATTTTAGTTTGCCTTTTTTTTTTCCACTTTTCTTAATGTACAATCTTTTGGGACATCTTAAAATAGAATACTGGACTATCTTTGTGGGACAGAGGAAGCATTACTTTTAGCAATATTTTTTCAGCTAACGATATTGGCAATAGCTCTGAGATCTGATGATCATCCTGGTGGCTCTTCTAAACTTTTACAAGCTCCAAACAGCTGCTGCTTCTTTTTGTCTATTTTTCATTTTCCTTATGAAAACCCACGACAATGTTGTTGAGGTAGATTCATTCTAGACGTTCTTTGCAACAATGTCTATAAGACTCAAGTGAGGAAACTGGGTAATGGTATAGGAGTATTTTAGAAAATCAGACCAATAAGGCCATCTCCAACAGCCTAACCAAAACTTTTGCAATATTGGCCTGAAAAAGTGCCAAACACTATTTTGGCAAGGCACCCCAAAAGGTGCAACACCCAACAACCTAGCCCTTTAGACCCACTAGGTATGATGTTAATGGACGATGGCCACTATTAGGAGCATGTACCATTTCGAGAAGAAATGGTTTGGGAGGGTAATGTTTTTGAAGTATTTGTCTTGATGACTTTTGCTAAAGACACATGTGTGCCTTAAGGAAGAGACACCATCACACCAATTTAAAGGGATCATATCCATTGATCTAGGCAAAAAAGAAAAAGGAAAATCAACAACATTGGTCTTGAGTGTCCTCCAATATCATACCAATACATACACGGACTGGTACACCAATTTTCTGGTGCTTCATTTTCCCCTCCTCTTCGACCCGTTCGTTTGGCAATTTTATCAGTTTGCATTAGAGTGTTCTCGGTTTTATAGAGCATACATACTTTGAACCAAAATATTGAATAGATTGCATCCTTTCCCAAGGACACAAATTTTAAAATAACCTTGACAGCCCATCAAAATAGCCAAAAGATAACTTGTGGTACATCCCACCCAACTATGAATATCTTGTTGGCGAGTAGCCAATAAACCAGTTGAGCTCTCCACCAATGACTCTAGACCATGGCTTAAATTAACATTATAGTTCACCTCATTAATATCATCAATAGTCTCCAAATCAATTAAATGAGCCTCCTTTGATATCTGGGAAAGTAGATTAATTGGCGGGCTTATTCAGTAAGTTAACGAAAAATTATCATAAGGAAAAATGCTTGAAGCCGACGGGCTAGCTTGGTGGAGCAATTGTCCGGTGGAGCTGCCACAGTCATAAATTTAGATGGTTGTTTTGTTATTTTTGTCCTATTGTGCTAATGTAGTTGCCTATTTTTGTCTTTTTCCATTTATATTATCGTTAATCAGACAAATAGAATGTGCATATGATCCTTGTCTTCACATTTTTTTTATTGTTTCTTGAATTGATTGTAGCGAATATGGTGTGAACGAAGTCGACTGCATGGAAATCTACTATACCACTTGAAGAGTGGGATGATGTTCCCAGCAAGCGCCAACGTCGAGGCAATGGATATCATATTTCCGTGTCAGTTTTCATATATTTTACCTTCCATATGTGTAGTTGAAAAAAATGTGAATTGTTTGTATGGAGGATTACAAATTCCTCCAAAATTTCATATTCCCCCGTCTGACTTGCTATTACTTAATTTTTTGCAGAGCAGATTTTATTAGGGGACTAAGTGGAGGTCTCGGAGAAGGGCCAGATGGATTCATTGGATGTGTTCCACATAAGGAGGTTAGGCACTTGAATGGGTCTTATTGTTATTACATCAATCTTTTTTTTTACGTCCATTAACAACATCTATTATTTCATTGTACTAGGCGATTGTAGAAACTTCATATGTGTGGAAGGAAGATAAAACGCCTCAGTGCCATGATTGGGAAGCCATGTATGATAAAATATATTGTCATGAAGTAGCGAGCGCCCGCAGAGAACTTCCTCGCGCTCGGAAGAGGAAGAAGGGCAATCAAGTGCCAGTACTTGTAAGTCCTTTTTTGTCTCATTTCACACAAGTAATGAAATTTGAAATAGGAGATATGATGCATCAAATTTGAAGCAAGGAATGTATATATAACCATTATGTTTTGTTCTTCACTTACAGAATTCGGCTTCCATTCGGACTCGATGTACTCCAAAGCAACTTGTTGATTTGAACAAGGCATTAGTCAAAAGCGAAGGGATGCATTGCTGGAAAAAAAATCCATTTTGTAATCTTCTTCAACTCCAATGTGATTGGCTAAATAGGGACTTCTGTGTTAAATTGGTAGAGCAATTTAACACCAGGACCTGCACTCTTGAATTCCAGAATTGGAGAGTTTGCCCCATAACAAAGGAAGATTTCGAAAGGGTTTTGGGGGTGCCCAGTGGAAGCAAGCCCAAAAGGATGTTAGGAGAAACACAGAGTAGCCATTGCGAAGTTGTTTACCAAGGAGAATGATGACACCCTTAAGGATGCTTTTAAGGGTTTGAGCTTTGCCCAGTTGAAAAAAGTGATCCTACAAGAAGATTTATTGGGCAATCAATTTCAAAGGGCGTACATGCTCTTTGCATTGGGGTCTTTATTGTGCCCCAAAACCAAGTATGCTATCGGGCCTGCGTCGTTTCCTGCCGTCGCATGTGCTAAGATGGCCAAAATCAAGACATACAAGTGGTCGGCTTTCATCATGGACTGGTTGGTAAACCAAATTACAAGTTTCAAGGATCAAGCATCAAAAAAGCGTCTTCCCTTACATGGCCAAAGTGTTGGGGGATGTTTGTTCCTTTTAATGGTATATTGAACAACATTATCTGATCGACTTTTTTTCTATTCTTTACTCACTTGAGTTATTTTATTATGTTGTTTATTATGCTAATATGTCAGTCTTTAATTTTTCCAGATAATATACTTTGACCGATTCTTGATGAATGTTATGAGCGGCGAACAAAGTGCCGAAGAAGATCAGCTTCCCATTGCATTATGGACGAAGGATTTGATAGCTAAGCGCATAAGAATGGAGCCGGAGGACATCCCAGCTAAAGGAGTCTGTGTTGGCTGACTTTCCCCCTCATAACATGCACAATCCGGTGAATTTTAATTAAGCTGTACTTTTATACCCAAAATATGATCCATTCATATCACCTACTGACCTATTATTAATTATTTCTTGTAGGCCTATATTGAACTCTACCATAATATGACATATCAATTCATAGAAAATGCGAACAACTTGCGTGCCATGGATGTTGCGCACTCTCTGGCCTTGGAAAGGGGGAAAAAAAAGGGAGAAGAAGATGGAGAACAAATACAAGAGAGACGGCCAAAAAAGGATGGAGAAGAAGAAGAAAATGGGGAAGAAGATAAAAGAGAGAGAGAGAGAGAGAGACAGAGAGAGGAAGAAGACGAAGAAGAAGAAGAAGAAGAAAGACATACAAGAAGAACAAGAGGGAGAGAAAGACAAAGAAGGAGAAGATTAGAACAAGAAGAAGAGAGAGAATATGTTGCCCATGGAGGCAACGAATGAGAAACTCCCATTTGTCAACTTATTCAAAATTCTTCAAAGAATGTAGTTGGCGATACACCCATCACTAAGGAAACAAAGGTAGTATCTACTCAACCAACTCAGAAACGAGGGAATCATCTTATAAAATATAGTAAATCTACTCAACATCCCTATGTTTCGCAACCACCTTTTAAGTTACAGAAGATGACAAAGGATAAGAAGAAGATATTGGATTATCTTCTCCGGAGACCGACCAAACTCATGAAAGAGTAAGGATGCTATTCATGCTTTGTTTTCACATTAATATGTTATTAATAACTGATATCCTGTCTAACATCCATTGCTCACAAGTTATTTGATACATTTGTTATAGTGAGGTATGTATCCAAATGAAGTCAATGAAATAAACTTTGACTTTCAGGAACGTTTATGAGTCACTCTGCCCGAAGGGCCTTGTGTCCAACTTGGTAATTACTTACCGCCTTGTTATCATTATGTTATATTCCTATATTACAAAGCCAAAATTATTGAATGTCTATCACTTACTGGATCGTTCCATTATCCATGCAGGTACTTGATTTAGTGAGGGATTGGCTCATGCTCAAGGAAATGAAGGAGATAGCAAGGAAAGTCACATCCCAGGCGTCACATTTTCCCATCACATTTTGCAGTACGATCTCACTACCAATAGGTCATGCTTTGCTTCCCACAAGAAAGAAATAGTGGAATGGTGGTCTTGAATTCAGATCTATAGGTGCATTAACCATTGGAGTACCAATCTACTTCTCAGAGAGAGAGACCGGGGGGGGGGGGGGGGGGGGGGGGGGGAGTGGGGAGTGATAGGCACAAAAAAACTAAAAATTTACCACTTCCTTGCTTGCTATGTTAGATACGGATTGAGAGACGAGGCTGAAGCTTCAACTCCAGATCTAGGTTTCTCCTCTGCTCCCTCTGTCTACGTTGTCTGTTTTATTTTTTTCTCTCTCTCCCTCTCTTCGTCGTTTTGAAATCAGGAGAAATGGTCGGGTGTGGCTGATATTGGAATATTAGGGCTTAAGCCATCGAGGGTAGTTTGGTCAATTCGAGTAGGCCTTACCATGTATGTGAAATTTATTTTCTCCTTCTCATCACTATAGTCATATCCAAAAACCTTACCATGTAATTGACATTATTACTTTTAAATACCATGTTTTGGTCATTTTCCCAAAAAAAAAAGGCTCGAAATTTTCAAAAACCAGATCGGCTCCCTCCACCGCCCCCATTTCCTTCGACCAAACTAGAGAGACAGAGGGCGAGCAACTCACATACCACCACCACCGCTGACCCACCTCCCCCGGCCTCCCTCTCCACGTCCGGTGACTGCCGCAGCCACCAAGAACCCTTCAAAATAGAAACTTTTCCAGAACTTGAATTGTTTGATGGTGATAGATCCAATATAACGCCTAGTTTAACTGCTTTTCAATTCACAGTGGATCATAGCACCTCTATTGATGGGGTACTATTGGATTGGTTTTACTACTTGTAAGTTCCTTATTTGTGATTGGCTAATTCCGTGACGTTTCCATGTAATTGAAATCCTATGTATATGGTAGTTAGTTGATTGATTGGTAAGAAGTCAAAGATAGCAATCAATGCCTAGCAATTAGTGCCAAAAGTCATTGGATTGAAGATTATGACTTGGAAAGTATTATTGGAAGATTGTGACTTGTAACGAAATATGGGAAGATTGTGACTCGAAAAAATATGGACATATTGTGTTTTGAAAAAGCTAGGATCATTGGGGAAAGGAAATTGAGAATAAGGAAACAATATAATTGGAGATAAGCATTTTGTTTAAGGAAACAAAATGATTGGAGATGTGCATTTCGCTTAAGGAAACAAAATATTGGAGGTGTAATTAGCCCAATAAGCAACAGGTTCGCTTGAGCGAGTTAGTTGAGCGATTGCATTTGGATTGGTTCTGCTTGAGCGAGTTGGTCCAACAACAATGGCGTTTTTATTTGTCTATAAATACAACCTCATTAGGGTTGAGAAAATTAACGAGAGCAGCCACAACGTTTTATAGAGAGAGAAAAGTTCGTGAGACCTAAAGAAACATTTGTGGGTTGATTCCTTGAGAGATTCAATGAGGTTTTAGCATCTCTATGCTCACATAATCTCTCTCAAGGTGGAGTGTTTATCTTCTACACCTTTTGGAGTTCTTTGAAGGAGTTCAAAGACGATTGGAGGATGATCTAAAGGAGGAGTCCTGCGTAGATCAAGGATTCGAGGAGTTGAGTCTGAAGGAGCATCTATTAGAGCGGTTCATGAGGAGTCCGCAAAGAATCTCTTAGCCAATATTGAAGGAGTTCATAGCGTGGTTGCAAGAAACTTTGTTTCCGCGTTTTGCGTATAATGCTCTCTTCCCTCCCGTGGTTTTTTCCCCGCCTTGGGGTTTTTCCACGTATATCTGTGTGTTATGCTTGCTATTTATTTGTTGCGCTTATAATCTTGCATAATCACATAGATTAGGATTTAATTATATTAATCGGCATAATTAATTTATTCTTCCTAATAGTAAATCAATAGGCGATCCGATTTCGGTTCTTACACTACTTGTTGCAGATTGTTTTTATGTGATTGATTTTGTGGTTGGGGTTTTTTTTGGTGAGTTTTTAGTTGATGTTATGATGCATTGCATTTTCAGGAAGTTAAAAGACCAAAGAATGAACACGGAGATGATGCTTGTGCAGTGGTGAATGACAACCATTTGAGGAATCTACTTTCCCCAAGCACCAAAAAGGATCCAAAACAACTTATAAATTCTCCACATAATTTCTTGATAGTTGAGGTACCCAAAGAATATAGTAGATTTGTGATATTTTGAAGAGAACAAAGTTCATAATCTACTGAAACAGAGGAAAGCAACTACCTGTTCAGTGTTCGGGGCAGGGAACGGGTAGGATCGGATCCAACGAAATGGCAATCCCTACTTGGGAAGCATATTCCTAGATTAAGCTGGTGGTCAACATCTGATGGCATTGTAGTGTCAAAGTGTCCAACTTTAGCAACAGTATGATATTCTCTTTAACACAAGCATCAAAATTCAAAAAAGCTTTTTTTTTTTTTTTTTTACTCAGGATTCATTTCTGTTTCCCACTACAATCCAAAGAAATGAATCCTAAGCTAATTTCCCCCCGATACCTAACAGTTATGAATTAACCTGTTTGCCCAATTGTGGAAGTGTTGACAGTATCTTGTGTTAAATCTATCAAAAGCGTGTAAATCACACAAGACTTACATAATGAAGTGCATCAGAATACTTCGAGCTTTAAAAGATCGACGAACCAAGACCCACTCTACAAACACAAATCGTAACCACAAACAGAACCTGAACACCGTCTTCTATCCTCGTCGCGCAGAGAAGACTGCTAGAGCCTACTCTTGATATCCACACCGCAAATCCTAGGGTTCGTAGATGGAAACCCTAGAGAGAGAAGATATTGATAGGAGAATATTGTGGAGAGAAGGAGATATATGAAACTCTAACTGTTTCAAGTGTCTCTCTCTAATATCTGCAGGACTTTATTTATAGACAAAGTCCTAGCGTTTAAACTCTCCTAATAGATAGAGATAAGAGTCCATCTCTTATCATCCTTCTAACTAACCCAATCACTTAACCTGTGTGGACGATTCGTGTGGGTTGGGTCCAGTCCAACCAACCCATATTAACTAACATCTTGAAATTTAAACTGTTATTGAAGTGTTAAAAGTATGATGCATCAGACAGCCCAATTATGTCCATCTCATAATGTTGGGTTGCTTGTATCATTTCCTGCCTTTTGAAATTTTTCTTTTGGTTGTCCCTGGAGCAACATGCATGCAAGCTCAAAGTTTGATCAGGCCAACTCCAACTTCCTTAAAATTTCAAAGAGATAAATTTCAGAGAATGAAGTTTTGTTCGAAATGATCCTCAATGCATCAAGATACATACTTGAGTACCATATATACAGAATGAGCCTAACTTTCTCTTAGACAATCTCAGCCAATTACACTTGTTTCCAACTAACCAATTACAGCTGGCCTAACAAACAATTAACTACATAACCTAGTTACCCATTCAAGCAGAGACGTCATCTTAGTTTATTAATTAGTTGGGGGTTGTTACCACTTTGTGAGGACGTACGCTAATTTAACATCTTGATACGCTAATTTAACATCATAAGCTAGCTAGTTCAAATAACCCAGTATGATACATGCTCTCGTTTGGTGTATTTGCAGGTTTCACTACATCATGTTATGCACAATATAGGTATCAATACACCCGCCGCATGACAAAAAAGAACTAACATTTTTGTATGAAGTATTCCCAAAGCAAAGATGAAGAATTCCCAAAGCAACCAACAAGTTAAACATGCAAATTGCAAATAGTAAAGACCCATAGTAAGGTTTGTACCGTAGAAACAGCTACTAGAGAGTGAATTGCAGCCATAATCCAAGAACAAATACTGGACACTTGGTATTAGCAACTACATAAATGCGCTCTTTCTTTTGGCTTTTTCTTATATACATCACAAAAGCAAATAGTTGTGAACTTTTTAACAAACACCTGAATTCACGCAATTGACGACCCAATTACACAACTTCGAAACCACAGAATTAGGGATTTTACTCGAGCAAAAGAAAATTGATAGGAACCCTTCAAATCTGAAGCACATCCACAACCAAACACAATAGTTGAGAAGACTAGAAATTAGGGCATTTTTAAAAACCCAAATTCAAATTACAATCCAATATAAACTACCAAAACCTTAGAAAATGGGGCTTTTTATCGAGCAAATGCAAACCAATTATGAGGAATCAAATCTTAAACAAATTTGAACATATAGTCCCAAAACTACGACCAAACATACAAATTTCCGGAATCCTAGAATTTCCGGAGAGTATATGCTACTCAAGGACAGCAGCGAGGTAAATCGGAGGTGGGTCGCCAGTAGTGGTGGTCGCTCCTTGCCCTCTCCCAATCTCTCCGTATTGATCGAACAAAGTGGGGGAGGAAGAGCCCCGACATGGGTTTTCAAAAATTTTGAATTTTTTTTTTCTCGGTTATGTGGGTGGGTCCCAACTTGTTTGGGGGAGCCTTCTGTTGGAAGCGTATCATTCCACCCAACAAATCGGACAAGATCACATTTTTCCATTATTTTCTCGCCCGCCAAACAGGCTTATTCTCAGATTCTTTCTCATGTCTTCATTCGTAAAATTCTCCAAGCCCTGACCTCACTAATCAAATTCTCCTCGTCCCTTGTCTAGGGTTTTGTATATGTGTTCATACGCCGCTCTTGTTTTGGAAAATTGAGTACATTTAATATGGATGAAGAGGCACCACTAGTTGCTGAAAAATCAGATTCGAAAACCCCAGCGAAGAATCATACAAGAGATGTGCATATTCTGAGCTCGGCATTCTTGTTGATTTTCTTGGCTTATGGTGCTGCTCAGAACTTGGAGACTTCAATCAACACTGTGAGTTCAAATCTTCTGATTCTTAGCATTTTGATGAAGTTTCGCGCTTCGTTTGGATAGAGATGGATTTCAATTGAAGAGATTTTACTTTTGTGGTACTCGAGGAGAACAGCTGAAAATCCAGATTTCATAGTTTGCATAGGAGTTTTAGCATTAAGTTTGGGGTTTTTTTGTTTTTTTCCTTCTGGAAATGGTTTTCGCACACCACTTCCATAAGTGCACTCGAAAATTTGTTTTCTTGCGTTTTTTTGATGTGTGTAATTTGAGCAAGACAACTTTTGGAGTGCATTTATGAGACAGTTGAATGCAAAAATCATTCCTATTTTCCAAAGGTTTAGAAAAGCCAATTGGCAAGAACCTAACTTTCCTTCATATTTTGTACTCCTATTAAACATAAACCTAGAATGCTTTTACCTACGGTACAAAATTTGGTGAACAAGAAACCTAAAGAAACAAGGAAAATTTGACTAACTAGGATATATGAATAATAACCTCTAAACAAGACATACCTTTATAGAACCTATAAACTTGGGAAATGTAACTTTATACCAATATTAAGCTAACAGCCATTATGGATTTGACATAAGTATCTAGGAGTGACTTTAACAAGTCATTTATGAGAAAGATTTGTAGTTATCTTAGGAGACCGACTAAGTAGCTATCTTCTAGCTTTAATCCATCTGTCACTCCAGTTTTTCGAGTCACATATAGCTAAAAAAATCTCTTATATTTGTTTTTTGATATTGAACATAAAATTCTTTCATTTGAAATTTGAATAACTACAAATGGAGCTTATTGATTTTGGATCAAATTCTGATTTGATTTTGTTCGAATAGGTTTTAGTTTGATTATGCTTTTCATTTGAATTGAATCTTGTTGCAGGAGGAAGATTTAGGCACAATTTCGCTTGGGATTTTGTATTCATCTTTTACAGTTTTCTCTTTGGTTGCTTCATTGGTGGTCCGATATCTGGGATCAAAAAATGCTCTTGTTCTAGGGACTACTGGGTATTGGTTGTTCATAGCGGCGAATTTGAAGCCAACATGGTAATAGTTTTTCGCAATTGATATATTCTCTAACTTAGTAGTCGTGTTGTGTGTTGCAGCTTAAGTACACCACTTATTGGCTTTTTTAACATCTCGGAAGCTGTTCAGTAACA
Organism: Vaccinium vitis-idaea; assembly: GCA_963854785.1. NCBI lineage: Eukaryota > Viridiplantae > Streptophyta > Magnoliopsida > Ericales > Ericaceae > Vaccinium > Vaccinium vitis-idaea. Next base: position 15,502,045 of record OY978218.1, on the reverse strand, counting down.
TTTCTTATTTTGGCTTATCCATAAAAAACAACTTAGAAGGCTGATTGTTGAGAAACCCCATTTTAATGCCAATGTTCTTCAAGTCGTCCTAGGCAGTGCCTAGGCGGTGGACCGCCGCCTAGACTAGGGTCCTAGGCGTTAGATTAGGCAGCAAGACGATTAGTTGGCCCCTAGGCGGGATTAGTTGGCAAATAGTCGGCTAAGGGGACTAGTTGGCGTGTATATTTTGTAATTTTTATGAATTTGGGATTTAAGTATATAATAGAAGAAGTACAGGAAGTCAAGTGTTGTGTTAGCAAAAAAAATATACGTAATGGCTTTTAAGTTCTCCCGGCAATCAACATCGCTAAATCGCAGCAAATTCAAACCTAAATGCAGCTACGCAAACCTTGGGTAAATTAAAAATTATGAAAAGGCGCCGCAAATGAATTTTCATTTTGATGAAATGTTTGAGGATGAAGAGTCGAGGACTAAAAAATAGTTTATGGGTGCAATACATTTGGTTTTGATGGATGGATGAATGTTTGATGTTTTCATTTTGGATGTTATTTGATGTTTTGTTGTACTTATGTTATTCTACCTGCTAAAACTTTGGGGATGGAGGAATATTTTTCGAAAAATAGAAAAACTGACTAATCTCTAGGCGCCCACTAATCGGCGACTAGTTAGCCTAGGCGCTAGGTGCTGCTCTGCCGCCCGACTAGCGCCTAGCGACTTTTAGAACCATGTTTCATGCTTTTTGACATCTTGACAATGAAGATTGGGATAAGTGTTCAAAGTTGGGCATGGCAAAAGTTGAGGCATTTAGACATATTTGTGCTGTAGAAGCAATAGGATAGAATATGCTTCTAGTAATATGCTGTATATTGTTTAGAAGTAGTATACTTGAGACCAAATGAGGTTGAAGCATGAAATTTTTGTCTTCCATTTCTTCAATTATCTACCCATATTCTTACCCATGGCATTCCCGGACATGGGGTACAAGGGAAGAAGGTGATAATAAGGTAGATACAGGTGTTGCTGAAGGACCCTTAATTTGTTGTAAACCATCAGTTTGACCAGACTTTGTTGTAAATTGAGAACCTCTTCAACCATTGTTCTTTGGCTAGTGGAAGGCCTTCTTAGTATAATATCCACTATATAATAATTTTTTGATGTTTTTTTAATTCAATGGCATGTGGAAATAGTACCTTCTGAAGTTGAATTCGTTATCCTGTTTCTGCATAAGGAACCAGTACTAAAAGAGCCTTGCATGCAGGGTGTTTGAAAATTTTTGCTGTTGCATGTCTAACCTCTGAATTTTTTTGTAGAGTCTGGATGATCTTGTGGGAGGTGATTTTTGCTATTCCCAAATCATTTGCTCTCTGACTTGAACCCCATGTGTACTAGTTCTTGTCAGCTTCAACTTTGTCATTGATATAGACAACAGTGTGACACATAACAGACAAATATGAACAGGGGAAATTCTAGTCTTCTGTCAAAACATTTGTAGAAAACCATAGTTTGTTCCAAAAGAAGCCCAGAAAAAGAAAAAGCAAAAATGGAAAGAATGGAAAAGAAAGAAAGAAGAAAGTCGTGTTTGAACATATACTTTGTTGACAAACCTGATGAATTTGTCTCTACTGCAAAATTGTTGCTTCTTATGAAGGTACACGATGGTTCCAGCTTCTTTGTACCTGGGATTTGCCGCTTCAATAATTTGGGTTGCAGAGGCATGAGTCCATCTTTCAAAATTTGGTTGAACCATCTTTTTTTTTTTTTTTTTTTTTTTGGGTAAATCAGGTTGAACTATCTTTTCCTTGAAGTAATAAACTTTTATCCGACCTATCCATATTCTGAACTTTCAGGGGACATATATTACTTCCACTGCACGCAGTCATGCGCATGATTGCAACCTGCATGAAGGAACTGTGATTGGTAGCTTTAATGGAGAATTTTGGGGAATCTTTGCCAGTCATCAGGTGTAGCATTTTAGCTTTTCATGGAAATTGCTATCCAGCTATTCTGTTAGAATTTGTACATCTTCTTGTGGTTTCATTTTGGTGTTATGGGTGGTTTTAGTCTCCATCCTCTAATAATCTCGTGTTGAAATTTGCAGTTAATTGGAAATCTCATCTCTCTTGCTCTGTTGAGTGTTGGGACGGTATGTGCATACTTATAATTCCAAGCTCTGGCAATGGATATTTTATTAATAATGTCGGAGAAGATTTGATAGTTAAATGGATGCGTTTTTGTAATGCATTTCACTGCATGCAACTTTTAAACCCGTTTCTCCAAAGAAAACCTGGGTCTTGTGGTAGCCAACAAACATGACAGGAATTAATAACTTGAACTGAATCAGCTGATTGTTTTGGGTTTTTCCCTTTTGGTGTTCTGGGAGTTTCTTTATGGAACATCTCTTGTGAATGCCCATGTTCTATATTGCCATGACAAGGAAACTTTTAACACTATTGCATATATGTCTGCAAGTTTGGCATTTATGCAGCCCCCACAAGCATAAGAATTTTTGGCCGCGTATCATTGTCTTGCATTTTTGTTGTGGAAAGTAGAAGCCTTTGTAAATTCTACCACTGGGTCAGGATCTACAATTTCATGTTTGTTTGAAAACACTTTGCAGTTCCCCCCCCCCCCCCGTTTGGTAAGTCAAATAACATGCATTATTGATTTGGGATTCTTTCACATCATGGCAGGGTGGAAGTACCAGTGGCACGACTTTACTATTCCTTGTATTCCTCTGTAGTATGACCTTGGGTACCATACTCATGTGCTTCTTACAGAAGCGGGATGGTAAAGCAGAGGAGGGTTTACCAGATTCTTCAGTCAGTTTCTACTCTTTGATGGTTTCTCTATCGAAATCTGTCATTACTCCATTGTGCGACTCACGCATGCTTTTAATCGTCCCTCTTATTGCATATTCAGGCTTACAACAAGCTTTTGTATGGTAATCCCTGAATTGACTTGTGACCTGATATTTTGTAATTGACCTTTCGTTAGTCAATACATCCACTTGGTGCATCGTTTTTCTTTTCTTAATGACTTCTTTTCATCATGGATTATTTTACTATTTTAGGGCTGAATTCACCACGTACATTGTGGAACCTACACTAGGTGTGTCTGGTGTTGCTGGTGCCATGGCAGTGTATGGAGCTTTTGATGCAATGGTGAGTATGACAATAAAGAAATGAGTAGCTGTATGTGAGGCTGAAAATGAATTAATTCATGCCAACAAAAGTTTCTCATTTTGTTTTGATGTGCATTTTTGAAAAGGCGTGTTTTCTTTATCTTTTTCATCTTGTTGAGTTGAAGAAACAAAAGAAACTTGTGAGTGAACGATTTTTCGTTTTCAGAGCACTTCATTTTATGAGGAAAAAGAACAAAGTCATTACATGAGGAAAAAGGACACACAAAAGTATGACTTCCTCCATATTTGCTTCTTTGAGTCACGCTTTGACATCATTCTTAATGCCGTGGTGGTACTTTGCATTTATTAATGTTGTCGGATAAAAGATAAATTGTCTTTCTTCCGAGATCATTTCCCATAGTTTGCGTTTTCCAAATTTTTGAGGCAGGTTTTTACCCACTATATCTCGTCTCACATGTCGTAGTCTTGTAGAGGAAAACGGTGTTGATGTACTATTGGAGATGCAATCTTATATACCAAGCTTCATGGACGTTAGAACCCTGAGAAGACCATCTTTGTCGTCTTATTTGTGTTTTTTTCTTTTTTCAGTGTGCATTGACTGTGGGTCGACTTACCTCCGGTCTCAAGTCAGTCACTCTAATAGTTTCTGCAGGAGCCTTTATTCAGTTTGTGGTATTGCTCTGGATTCTGCTCGTATATAGGTTAGCTCTCTTGTCAACCCCAATTGTTCTCAAGTCATTAGAACCTGAAGTTTTGAATTGAAATACCTGTTTGGAGCTCTTATAACGACTTCAGCTCTTCTTTCTCTGTGCTATTATGCAGTTTGACAAGTGAAGGAGTTGGCACCGTATACATTTTTCTCATTGCAGCCACCTTGGGCATCGGTGATGGAGTATTAAATACCCAACTTAGTGCTTTGCTTGGGATGCTCTTTAAGCACGATACGGTATTGGCTTTTTCTTTTCATTTGTAGTAAGCTTTTGTTTAGAGCAACTTTTCCCAAGCATCTCCAAAACGTGAATCTGGCATTATGGTTATACAGGTTATGTTGGTTCCATGTTACCAGATACTTGTTACTTCATTTTTTCTTTTATATTTGACATCTCGTCGACTTCATAAGCTATTCAAGATATATCTTGCATGTGCGCATGCACACTCCCTTCTATATTGTTTGTTTTTTGCGTTAGTGCAGGCATGGTAAATGTACACATTATACTACTCTTTTAGTAATTCATACCCTTCATTTATTGTGAAAAAGGATCTCCAAGTATAAAACTTCAGAATCTTCTTTACTAGAAAAGAGAAACGAAATTCCAAAGTGCTCGTTGCAATCTCTTTCTAGGGTCTTATCAAAGGGTTTCATCATTTGTCTTGATGATGGAAGGGAGGAAAATATCAACATGGGAGCACACTAACTGTAGGCTTAAATGCATTTTTCTTTATTTTTTCTATAAAAGCTAAAAAAAATTGGCTTTACAGTTTAAACTCTATGCCAAAGGACCAAGGGCCATGATTTGATCTCTCCCACTTGGGTTTATTCTACACATGGTTTGTAGCCCCCCAATGTAATTTGTCGATCTTTAAGCAACCCACTAGCTGAGAAGCCTAGTTATTCATCCCTTACGAGTATATTTAGTTGTGGTCTTCATTCGTTCGTTGGGCAACGTTTTTGCTTCTGAATTCCGGGTGACACAAAATCTCTAACATAAAGAGTAAACTTTTGCTGCAGGAAGGAGCATTTGCTCAGCTCAAGGTTTGGCAGAGTGCTTCAATAGCCGTCGTGTTTTTCATGAGCCCATACATTTCGTTGCAGGCAATGTTAGTGGTTATGGTTGCTGCAGTCTGCATTGCGATGGCTGGGTTTCTGTTTCTTACCCTTCAGATAGAGAAAGCATTCTCCTCTCACGCTGCCGATATTTAGTGACGAGAAATGTAAATGAACATTTTTCTCGAAGAAAGAAGAACTTTGTCCAGGTCTTGTGCATTCAGAAATCGTCTTGTGAAATGAATGCACAAGACCAGAATACAATAGTTGTATCTTTAATGAAAAATCTGTCCATTCAGAAAGTGTTGTTCGTTGTGTGCAATTCGTACAATGAGGTCTTGTAAATGTTTTGTTGAAAATAGATGCACTCCTCTCTCATATCCAAGTTCTCTGCTTATTTTTAAGTGTACCCTACGACACATTCTTATATAAAAGTTCCCGTTGAATTATTAGCATTATTTTTTTAGTTGATTTCTAGTGAACAAGTAGCCGTTGACAGAGCCGAATGGGAAAATAAAATTTGTGCAAGCAACTACATGGTTTGTTGTTCTAGTTGTTTTCTAGTTCGGGGAGACAATGGCTGCTGCCCTTGCAATATCTTGAACGTTTCATATTCTTCTACATATTTTGTGACGCGAATTGGGTTTGAGTACTCCAAATGAACGGATTAAAAAAAAAAATGGTGCAAAAAAATGTATCTGCTTTCCTTCGCTAATGACCATCACAGAAATGGCGAAGTGAATAAGAGCCCGTTTGGGAGCTTCCAATTCTAGATTTTGCATTATCGAATTGAGGGCAGTTTGAGAAATGGCGAAGTGAATAAGAGAGTTGGGTGGGAGTGCATTTCGTAATGCTTTCTTAAAACCACACAATAGAGACAATTTGATAATCAACCATTAGGACCTTTTGCATTCTCTTATTTCCCTACAGACAAAAAGACAGGATTACCCCTTTTATGAGATTTCCATTTTGCATTATCGTTTTGTAAATAGTTTCATAAGAGGTAATTCGGTTAATTTGCATTCCAAACTTCAGGGTTAATTCGTTCTTCTACTTTCTGTCTGCATTATGGTTTTTGTGTGGGTTTTTGTAAGAATTTGATCTCCACATGATTTATTATCTATTTCCATTGCAAAATAATATTACATTAAATCTTTTTAAGGTAATATTCCAGACTTTCTGCTTAGAAAAAAAAAAGGGAGACCTTATATGTAACACGTGTGTTTGTGAAATGGAAGGACTAAACAATTTTTTAAATAACAATATCTAAAAATAAATATGTCTATAAGTGTCATGTATATAGTCATTCATATACATTATAATATCCTACTAAATATGTCTATAAGTGCCAAAAATCGAGCTTGAGCCTGGCTTGTTTGTAAACAAGCCGAGCTCTTAACGAGCCGAGCTAATATAATTTATTTAATAAGCCTTATTAAATGAGTCAAGCCTGTATAAGCCGAACTTTTGCAAACCGAGTCGAGCTTTACCACTCTCATTTCCTAAACGAGCCTAAAGCTAGAGCCCGAGCTCGCTTTGTTTACTAAGCGAGCTGAAACCAAGCAACAAGTGGCTCGTGAACAGCTCGGTTCATTTATGGTCCTAGATGGATGTGGTTTCATACGCATGAACGGATTTTATTTTGATAAAGCTTATGAATTCCGAACTTTCAACAAACAGAAACATTGGTCAAAGTCACAAGATCAGCACACCATCATCACCAACTAAACTCTTCACATATTGCCCAAAGTAGTTGAGATTAGGTTCATCTTCTTCTCATTCTCCCCACCCTCTCTCTCTCTCAATATAACTACTCCATGTTAACATATGTCCACAATTCATGCACACAAAAAAACTCAAAATCATTCCATGCCCATTCATTGTTTCCTCTTCCAAAATGAATTTCCCCACTTTCAATTCCATACTCCAAAACCTCGGCTCGCGGTGGCCGCTGTTCGTCTACGCCGCCACGTGGACCACAATCCTGATGGTGATCGTGGCGGTGGCCTCGTTCGCTCCGGAGGCTGCGTTCGTCTCGGCGATCGCTCCGACTTCTGATTTCTCCTCCGAGTGCGAGGCAGAGGGCTCCGTCAGGGTTCCGATGGATTTCCCGATGGAGGTTTTTTGCTTCCCGGCTCACATGTTCAGCCGGTCTAAGATGGATTTGTTGGTGCCTCCGATTTTTGCGGCAGCGGTTGTTGCGGGTTCGGCTTACGTGGTCCGAGCCCTGAGTTTGTGGGAGGCTGATGAAGAAACGCATGAAAACCTCGGAGCCTATAGTTTTTAATCGAGTCGTGGTATGCTTCTCTTATTCTCACACCATAAAAAATTGACTGAGTGCAAAGATTTGGATACAATACCGTTCCAAAAAAAGAATTGTGAAAATTAAATTACGCTCTGGGTTTTTTTTTTTTTTGGTAATCGTGATTAAAGCCATGTTCCTGTTCTCCTCAAATGGCCCGAGACAAGGTTTTAAATACCGGTTAATTTTGCAACACGTAACGGTAATGGTTTGGTGTAAAGGTTTCGGGAGTATCGAACGTTACGTAATGGGAATCGGGGTAGAGGTCGTGAATTTTAAAAAACCATTTTTGATTAAACATAATAATTTTAAATTGTTTAAATAACCCGTAACGGTCATGAGCCGGTCCATGAATCGGATACAGACCGATACGAAACGGGAACCGGCCAATATACATGCAATTTTTCCCTCTCAACGATATACCGGGGTGTAACGGTATCGGAAAGGCCAAAAACCGTTACGTAACAGCCGATACGTGGTATTCAAAACCATTTCCAGAGAGTTATTTTTAAACGGTGTGAATCGAGCTCTCAGACAAATTGTAGGAACCGGCCTCTACTAATCCTGGGAGACCAATCCCACCATCCACTAACGGGGCCCCAATTAAAGCCAAAGCGAAGCTCTGTATAAACTAGCCCCAAAAGAGTTGATAGCACTTACAAGATTTCGAACGTTAAAACTTAGAAAGGGAGCAAACTCATAAGTCTCAAACCTAGACCACTACGCGAACTCCTTAGGGTTGACATGATGATCCATTTGAAATGATATCAATATCAACACTGCACTTCATAAATGATCTTTTGAATTTTGGACGAAATTGCATAAGTTGGGTAAGAAAGATTTCTTGTACCCATAAAATGAAGAAAACTACTACTACTAATGAATTTTGGAGAAAATTTAATTACGATGTGTGATTGAAGTTTAGAATTAATACTGAGAATAGCTGAAATGAGATTTCTAACTAAAGAATGTTTCTTTTACTGCTAAAATTGAAGAATGGAATGGGATAGAACAAATTTACTCTTTGCTATATTAACTGTCAAATTCATAATTTAGCTAATTCTTTTGATAAAAATTCATCTCCATCGTTATGAGTAAGCCAAAAATATCGTAAAAAAGGATAAAAGTCATTTTGAGGAAAATAGTCAATTGAGGTTAAATACACCATTATTATTAAAGCACATTATGTGGTATCCAAAAGCAGAGACAAAAAAGTAGAATAAGCAGTGGCGGAGCCAGATCGAAATCGGAGGGGGCCGAATTATGAAAGAAATCTTGATTCTGTAATGTTTTTCAAGACTAAATCTAGTCATTCAAATTTTATTCTTCAGTTTTGGTAAATTTAAAAATTAATTTCAACTATTGTTTTTATTATATCATTCGACAACCGCAGTATTCTTATCGCACAGTATCATTCACTATAATTTAGTGTTTTCGAAATGAAAATTGGTCCTACTTGTTAATTATTTTAAAAAAAATTATAATTTTTTTTAAAATATCTGTAAAAAATATGAAAAATATACTCCAAAATAAGAAATTGGGGGGAGCCACCCGGCCCCTACATAGCTCCGCCGCTGAGAACAAGTATTTTCCCAACAAACTTCTATATAAAAAGTTTGCACAAATTGTCAAATTACTACAATCTTACGAAGTTCGACACAAGTTGGCAAATACACAACTGCAATGTCCAGATTGAGTCAAGCATCTAAATGTATATAAATCTCACCATCAAGATACAGATCTCTAAGTAGCATACCAGAAAGGCAAAGAAAGAGTACCGGAACCTATGAACACTAGGCTTGGTGTGTTTAACAGCTTTATTGTGGATGTAGAGAAAAGATCCATCTGAAGTAAGGGAAGGTTCAAGCAGAATTAACCAACTTGTTGCTGAAATCCCACAGTTGCTTGGCTAACACCGTATCTGTGGCAAGCTTGCCTGGTGCGAACTCATTGCAGTCCACAAAATACTTTCCTGTTACACCTTTCAAATTTGGGTGGAGGGCGACGTAGCAACTCGTGGCTGCACCCTGAAAAAGGAAAACAGCGACGAAAAAAATTGATTTATAGGATGGCACTAGTAAAAACATTAGCGAGAAATTTTGGCTAGTAAATTTGTATATTGCTGCCAAGAGAATTTTCATCAGATATATTTGTTTATCATTGGAAGAGAAATTCCAACTGCGGTTAGAAATCCCAAATGTTCATTGAAGATTTCGATGGAGGATACGAGCCAAAGTGGTAGGTGGTTCATGTTGGCACGAGCGAGGAAAAACAAAAAAAAAGAAGGTACTTACCGGACAGGCTGAGTAGTTATTTTTCAACCTAGCATCATATAAACGTTTCATTTGGACGGGTTTTCAAGTTAGCGCAATCTAAACCTTTCAATTCTGACAGGTGACTTGTATTATTTAACTTCACCGTTCTAAGCAGAAATGAACTGGATTCCTATGGATTGATGGACTGATTACCTGTGGGACGTTCTTCCATAGGAGACACGTGAATAATTTCAAAATCCCTGCGAAAAGCACATAATCGACAAAAATCAGACTAGCCGTTCCCTTTGGGTCATGGAAAATTTTCTGTAGGCGAAAACGCGAAGTACATACTCATTCCAAGGCCAGAATGTCTAAAGAGATTTGTCATTATTAACCCTGGATGCACTGAGTTGACTGTTATATTTGCACCTTCTTCCTGCTTGTCAGGTGAAGAAAAACGATTAGAATGCTTGAAAAGAAAATAAAAACTAAGAAAACAACTAAAAATCTTTTTCGCTTCTTTGGCGTGCTCAAGAAGACAGAAAAGATGAAAAGGTATTTTAACCTGCAGACGACGAGCAAGCTCATTGGCGTGCAATAAGTTTGCTAATTTGGATTGTCCATACGCCTTTTTGTCAGAATAACTGAAAAACACAGCAAAGAATTGACAGAAAGACCAAGTTACATAAGCTTCTGTTTACCCAAACATATTTGACTTGTACATGATCAAGAAGACAGAAGAAGCAGGTCAGAGTTATACCTGTCTTTGTCATTAATCTTGTTGAAATCTATTCCGCCTTCGTAAGTGTGGAGGTGTGCTACCGATGTCAGGTTCACAATCCTCCCTTCAATACCGGTAGATCTTGCTGTCTCCTTCATTTTGTCGAGGAGTAAGTTCGTTAGAAGAAAATGACCTGGTACAATAACCATCAGGTGAGCTTGAAGTCATCAACAAGACAGACTAAACCACCTTAACTATCAGAAATAGAATTTAACAGAATCTATTTTCCATAGTCAAGAGAAAATTTGATGATTTAGGTAGAAAACTTTCACTTTCTGAAGGTGTACGTCAAGTCAAGCTAGCGTCTTACGAAAACCAGCAACATCACACCGTCGCCTCCTTCTCCCACCACCACACACACAACCATAACCTCCAGCAATACCTAGGACAGTATCTTCAATGGGACTATCCGTGGCGGAGCTAAGAATCAAAATCGGAGGGGCTGAATTTTGAAAGATATTTGGGCTCTGATGATTTTTCATGACTAAATCCAGTCATTCAGCTTTCATGGGACGGTTTTGATAAATTGAAAAATTAATCTCAAGTATTGTTGTTATCTACTATTCGACGAGCGCAATATCATTATCACATGGTATAATTCAGCTATATTTTAGTGTTCGCGAAATAAAAATTGTTCTTACATTTTAATTATCGTAGAAGTTTAATAACTTTTTTAAAGAATTTCGAAAAAAATATATATATATATGTGCCGAATTAATTTTGCTTAGCCTAAAAAATAGAATTCGCTGAGAACATAAAATTGTGACACGTATCTCACGTATTTCCGTATTATTTGGTCTCGTTATTCAAACTAGTATATAAAAAATTGTGTATATATGGCTAGTCAATTAATAGAGCTAGAAGAGTCAAGGTAATTTTTGAACACCCTGTTCAAAATTCCAGTAGCCGCCACTGGCTCCGCCCTTGGTAAGAACAAAACACAAGTAAACGTTTTCCCGCCAAAACAAACGGAGAATCAAACACTTTAATTATAGTATAACTTACCAAGATGATTTGTTGCAAACTGCATCTCTATTCCGTCTTCTGATAGCTGGTAGGGGCAAAACATAACACCGGCATTGTTTCTGAAATCATATGCCAATGGCTTGATTAATATGTGATTTCATAATTCTATAGGCGATTTGTTGAACAGAAACTATAGTAGTAGCGGGGAAAAAAAAAAAAAGGGAGAGAGAACAAGAGAGATCACATCAAGAGGTTAAGCGGGAGATTTAGAGCGTTGAAATTGTTAACGAATGCTCTGACTGACTTCGTAGAGGAGAGGTCGAGTTTTAGGACATCCACACGAGCAGTTTCGTTGTCTTTAAGAATGAGCTGTTTAGCTTCATTTGCAGCCCCCGTGTTCCTCGCTGCAATAACGACATGGGCATTCCTAAGGGCTAAAACTCTTGCTGTCTCCAAGCCAATTCCGCTTGCCCCTCCTGCACTTACATCAAAGTATACATTTAGAAGCCATTGACAAAATAATAGGACAAGGGTCCTTTCGAGTTTGCTATTATCCAGTTTGGTTCCGTTTTGGGCCTTTGTAATGACCGGAATCTTCATTTTGTAGAGTTCGTTGAGTAAATTGTTCACGTAGAAATTTAGATTGATCTAACGTCGATTGGTGCTTGAACGAAACACATTTGTACAACGAAACACATTTGTTAAATCTGTTTCGTTCATGCACGTACCTATCGATGTTCGATGTGTTTTATATGGACAATGTATTCAACGAGCTCTACAAAATGAACGATGCTGATTATTGTTGTGAGCTCGGAAGGAGGTCACAAAGACCCAAAACTAGACCAGACTGGACAATAGCAAAACCGGATAAGATCCCCTTCACAATAGGTGTAGAATATTCCACATAACCACTTGGGAGGGGAAACACACCTATTGTGAGTGTGAATTAGATTCTTCGATGCACTTGCCACCTCTTAAAAAAAAAAATCTCAAATTTGAAATGAACATTAAAAGTAAAAATTACACAATCGCACACACACTCACATGGGATTGGTGGCCCACACAACCTCATGTGGGTGTGAGCATAATTGTGTGTGATCTTGTTTAGAGCATCCACACCCAGGAATGCCATTTTGTCATTGCTATTCTCTTTTTTGGATAATGAATAGTGTTATTTTGCCATAATAGCAAATTTGCCATAAATGACTAAGGAATTGGCATTTGCCATTTCTTTTGTCATTCTTAGAGGAATGGCAACGAATCATAGGCGGCTGGCTCTACTTTCTAACAAAGGTTGTCTAATGAACACCCTAGATTAGCTGCTTTCAATACATACCTATTGATTTGCTTGCTATTTGAAGCTATTTTTAGCTTAGTCCAGAGTAATTGAACACCCAACTTACACCTTTTTTTCCCCTCTCATTGATCCAGAATTTGTGTTTGACCACAAGTAATGCTAGGCAATTACTACTACTATTTTACTACACTTTGAATGACTCCTGACATATACATTAGTACTTATAAACTCTTTAAGGAGCTACATCATATAACACTTGGGCACACCTAATTCCTAGTCCACGTATTGTGACCACCCTAATGAAAAATCCTGGAGCCGCCACTGCCAGCTGAGCAATATAATTTTTTTTATGTTTTATGGTACTTCTTACAGGAACAATTCTCTGCTTATTTGTGATGTGGTGTTACAAATTTATTACTAACAACCCTTAATCAAAGGGTAGTTACTCATTTCGTGTGGTTAACTACCCGTTGTTGATGCGGGGGTTGGTTTTGGGCACACACAATGTAGCATACGTCTCGAGGACTACACAGAGGGAGTTAGAGTGAGTGTCATTCCTATAGGTGTCAAATGGACCGTGTTGTGCCGGCCCATCACGTTTAGTTTCGTGCCAAATGTGCTTCGTGTCGTGCCGTGCTGTGTCGGCTCATTTTAGAATATGCTCGGCCTGGCCTAGCACATGGGCACACCTAACTCCATGCTCGTGCCCGTGTCTATTCACATGTCCTGTCGTGCCCGTGCTAATTTGTGCTTTTTTTTTTATCTAATCAAGTGTTGTAAAAGCGAAAAAAAAATGTTTTAAAATAATTTTTTTCCCATGGAGGGAGTAGTATTTGCTTTTAATTATGTTGATTTGTGAATTTAGGTTCAGCTTTGTACATTAATTCTATGGATCGTTGTATGCTTCATAGACACCACATTGCAAGCAGCATATGTGCCTAGTTTTGGTAAAGGGGAATCGCCAGTTGCATAGACTGTACATTTTTACAAAGGTTGTCAAATGAACACCCTAGATTAGCTATTTTCAATACATACCTATTGATATGCGTGCTATTTGAAAGCTAGTTTACCTTACTACTACAATTTAACTACAATTTGAATGACTCCTGACATATATATTAGTACTTATAAACTCTTTAAGGAGTTACATTATATAACACTTGTAATATGTGGTTAATGATAAATAATCGTGTGAACAGATAAAATCAACTTCTTTAAATGTTCAGTGAGAGACTTACAAATTTAAGGATCTCTTTCACTCCTAATATGAGAAGTTTATTTCAACAATAAATAAATAAATTAAAGAAGGGGTTGATCCTCTCCGTTCCGGTATGGGCGACCACGCCCGATTTTTTGACCAAGGGGAGCTAGATCGAGATCCCCTTGTTTATGGGCTCCCGACATCGGCGACAGTGGGTGACAGCGATGGCGCATGCACCGGCGGTTTTCTTCTCCCTTCCTTTTCCGTTTCCATTTTGTATTTTTTGTTTTTAATTTATTTATTTTTTCTATTTTTTTGTATGTGGATGTAGTTCTGTTTGATACAGTAGTTTAATGAATTTTATCTCTTCATTCAAAAACGAAAATTTAAAAAAAAAAATCCCAGTCCACATACTGTGACCACCCTAATGAAAAATACTGAAATCGCCACTGCATGGAATTATGCCATTTTTGGCAAGCTGTGTGGATGCTCTTAACATTTTTCCTTAATATTTCAGAAAGCACAACTTTGAAAAACTTCTAGACAAACCATTGGCAAACCATTAAATCTTTAGAAAAATTGAGTTAGGCAGCAGCCCCTGTGCACCTAATGGGTGAGGAACCCATGGTGGTAGGGGTCTAAAAAAGGTTACCAAGTGAACAATCTATTGTGGATCTTAAAAAGGGGACTAAACCCCTGTTTTCACGGTTGGCTTGGGAATGCTGGAATTAGAAGCATGTAGTCACATGGCTTTGATAATAATGAAGATATATAAGTCAATAAGAAGCTAATAAGTGATTTTGAATTTTTTTTTTCCGTCCTTACGTGATTATTTTCGCGTTAGTTAATTTTTCATCAAATTTTTGTGTATTCGTGGTTCGTCTCAATGAAAGAAATCATAAAATTAAAAAATTATAATTGGAATTCTCAAGTTTTTGAATAAAATCGAGAGTAAGTAAAAAATATGTCTTTTTGACTTATTTTTGTCTTTATTCAGTAAAATTTGAGTTTGGATTGTAATTTTTTACTTTTTCGATTCCTCTGATCAAGACAAACTAGTAATACACAAAAAAATTGTTAAAAATTTAATTAACGCGACAAATAATCAAGACGAAAAAATAAGTTAGGTAACTTATTATTAGGCCTAAGTTGTGTTTGGATATTAGATTTCCGGACATACTTGATGAAAAAAAAGAAAGAGGTTGTGTTTAGCATAGATTTAAATACGATGGAAGAAAAGTGAGAGAAAATCTATCTAACCTTCCCAAGTCATTTACCTATTAAACTTCCTATCTTGTTTACACTTTTCTCCCTCTCATAAATTCCTCCCCATATTCGCGATCCAAACGGAACAATTGTGTTTACATTCTCTATCTCTAAAATTCCTCAAAAAAATGTCTACTCAAATTGCATTTTTCTCTCTCCCTCTTCTTTTTTTTCTCAACCTTGGAGAAGCCTATGCTACACATATAAAAATATTTGGTGACAAAGGATGAGCCAAAAAATATGCGCGCCATAATCCAAAACTACGAGTACCATAGACTTCAAGGTACAATATTGCTACGTAACTGTCCAAAAAAATGTGTAGCCAACACCCAAAAGATGTGTGATGTACAACAAAAAAATTGTGCAACGTTACTGCGGTGCCCCTAGTTTTTCTCCTAAATGCCTATACAGTTCTTCTCTGGTAAAAAAAAAATTCAAAGAACTTGATTTACCCTCTTAAGGTACCCGGCTTTCGGGAACCACGTAAATCTTACTGTCGATTTCTTTACTGTTCTTATTCTATATATTGTGTGTGTGATTAATTTAGGCTTACACAAATGAACAGAAAATCCTAGAAATCAACAAAATCAAAATACACCAAAACCAGCAGAATTAGCATGCACAGGGACGTGAAAGATGAATTCCAATAGAACAAATTGGCAATCAAATGAAAAACAACAATATATTTCAAATCCTTTATGAAGTAACATAAAAATACTCCTTTATGGAGTATGTGTCTGTGACTGATTATTGATTTCTATTAATAGAGGCTTTCTTAATTTGTTGCCTCTTGAGTTGCTTTTCACGCTTTTCGATCGAGACACGTCGGTTGTGTTTGGTTTGGGTTTTAGTTTTTGGTAATGATTGGAGGGAGAAATAGGGAAAATAATTAAAAATAGGGTTAATAATTAGAGAGAAATAAAGAGAATAATATTTGAAAATAAGGATAATAATTGAAAAAACCGGGTCTTGAAACTCAAAACGAACAAGGCCGACATTCTCCCGTACACATGTAACACATCAACTAAAAACCTTAAAAAACGAGGTACATTAATTAGAATGGGGCCATTTGATTGTTGACATTTCTTCTCAAGTAGGAATAGTCTCAATCATATCGCGATAGTAAAATTACCTCCGCCTCATGGCGAGTCTTTGGCCTTGTTTGTTTTGATTTTTAAGAATCGGTTTTCTCTATTACTCCTATTATTCAATTACTATTACTCCTATTTTTAAATTTTATTTTTTTCTCTATCTCTTTCCAATCATTAATACCTATGTTTTAATTATTATCCTTATTTCTCTCTCTAATCATTACAAAAACCAAAACTCAAAACAAAAACCAAAAACAACCTTTATTAATCGGTCCCAAGTCTGAGTCCGGGCAGAGGAGGCTGATGGATTGTCTTTTAGTATTGGTAATCTTACCTACCCCAGTTGACTCTTCAAAGTGAACTATATTTCTGGTATTTTTGTTCATCTTTTATGAATTTTTGTTAGATAAACATTTTACTTTCCGTCTCGACGAGAGATCAAGACTAAAAAATAAAATATTATGACTAAAGGGAAAAAAAAACACTAAAACGAAAAAATACCAAACTGTTGGTATTTTTTTGTCTATATCAATCTTTTTCATACTTACCCAATTCCTCTCCTCTAAATGAATGATTAATCCCCAAAATTACAACAAAAATCTAAATAAAAATTACGAAAAATAAAAAGTAGTAAAAAATACTCAATCCCTCCATCCAAAAGTGAAGGGGTTAAAATATAGATAAAATATGAAAAACACTAAAATCAGGCTCCGCCATTAAGGTTTAAAAAGTGTATTAAAATATATAAAAAGTGTATTTTTTATATGTGAAAGTGTCTAAAAAGTGAAAATATATATATATATACACTAAAGTGTGATTTTTTAGTCTTCTCCTTGCTTTATTATTAGTCAATGGACTCACAATAGAATGACTCATATAACACCGGGTATTAAGAAAAACCCAGGTAAAGGAGGAATGTTGTGGTTTAAGATGAGCACAGAACTCAGAACTATAAAAATCTCGTTAGATCCTACTGACATTAGCCAACTCCAATTGGTAAAGAAAAGGTGGTAGTCTAAAACTACAGACAATTACCGTCCGGATGCACATGGGTTCTCTGCGTCTACTGCATCAAACGGTTCTAAGTAAACATGGTTAAAAAGTTGTGTGCATAGACTTTCGGGAGATTACACAGAGATTGTGCGAAGACTAACCGGTAACAATAGCAGTGAGATCACTGGCATCAGTCCCATCAGTAACTTGCTCGGCAGTAGAAGCTGATCCAAACCCACTTGGTCCAGCAATTCCCGTCATCAATGTAAAGATTCCAACGTTCACCATTTTCCCAATAAAACCCACAAATAAAATTAAGTGTTTCAGCAAATGTTTTCAGAAAGAGAGAGAGAGACAATGACAGATCGATGAAACAAAAGGAAGTGTTGGAATGAAGAATGGAGAGAGAAGAGATGTGGAGGGGAAGTTTATAGGAGGAGGAGGAGGAGGAGGAGGAGGAGATATGGTGGTGAGAGGTGAGGGGTGTAGATAGTAAACAGGTTGGGTGTAGAAACTGTGGGGGGCATTTATTGTTCATCTTCGGTGTGAATTTGACTTGCACCCACCACTCAACCGTTCATTTTGCCTTCTTTATGGAGTAGGAGTACTAAAACTTTACACCCTGTTTGGATAACTGGCAAATGCATGAAAGGAAATATAAAAGACATGGGTTGTTAGTTGTTACATGGAATTGTCAGTTTTCTGCCAAATTGGTTTTCACCGTTTTTTTAAGCTCTACGAGATAAGTCATTTTCTCGTAATACATCAATTCATAAAATAAAAGAAAAAAATATAGTAAGAGACAATTAGTTAAAAAGACAGTTTGTGGAACAAGCTCTGAAGAGTATATATCGTGAGCTAAATGCCAATCGGTCTGAACTAAATTTGTGAATCCAAACAAAAAGATTTAATTCTTCTCATCTGTCCCTTTTGTATTTTGCATTTTTGTTTGGGAAGAAACGGGGGCATGCCGTCGGACAACACGCGTGTTGAACTCATCCGAGCTGTCCGTGCTCGGCGATCAACGACGCAAATGTGCTTGGACCCAAACAGATCTTCACCGTCCATTACCGAACTGATCTTCGCCGTTGATCGCTGAGCATAGACAGTCTGGATAGAATCAGCACGCATGTTGTCCCTTGACGGACAGCACGCACCCCCTGTCCGTAATTTTGGCACTCCCCAAATTGATTTTGACACTCCTCTTTTGAAGTGTCAAAATTAATTTGGGGACCGTCAAAATGAATTTGGGGAGTGCCTCCTATTATGGTGCCAAGAGCAATTTAGGGAATATCAAAATCAATTGCTTTTTGCTTTTTTGTACTGTTTGAATCTTTTCTAGTACTATGTTTTTAGCTTTTGGTTACTTTCACTTGCTTAATTTGCCGTAATTAGTGCAATAAGAATTGTTAAAAGAACATAATTTTTAGTACATTCGTCTTCAAAATATACAACAAATACTCTAGAAGATTTTTGAAATTTTCAGCGGGCTTTTTTCGAATATGATTCATAATTTTTTGCACTTTTTTTTGGTCCAGATAAGTAACTTTAAAACCAAGTTATGACTTCAGTTTCATTTTCCGCTTTCTTGATATTTTTTCTCTTTCATGAAACTCAATAACTGAGAAATATTATAGCCATGATGTGGGGGAGAATTCAATTCACTAATTCAGAACAAAACACCACCTTGCATTTGGCAAGGTTCGAACCCCGTACTTCCCCGGTGGGAGAGCTTAATTAGGAAGTGCAACTGGGCGGAGTAAAATAAAAATAAATAAAAGGGGATTACTTAACCCCAGGAAATTCTTCCCCATGTTACCAAAACAGTACGGATGAATAAATTCTATAATGATTTGGCTAATTTGAAAAAGGGTAAATTACACTGACCTCCCCTGAGGTTTCTGACTTGTACACTGACCACCCCTACTTTATCTGAAATAGCACTGACCTCCCCTGAGTTTTATATTTTAGTATCAAAAGCACCCTTCAACAGTACCGACGGGTACCGACGGCGCCGGGGACCCACAAGGGGGTCCCCGGCGCCGGCAGTACTGTTGAAGGGTGCTTTTGATACTAAAATATAAAACTCAGGGGAGGTCAGTACTATTTCAGATAAAGGAGGGGTGATCAGTGTACAAGTCAGAAACCTCAGGGGAGGTCAGTGTAATTTACCCTTTGAAAAAAACTGGTTTTTTGGTTTTTTTCATTTTGTCCTTATTCAAAATGTTTTTGCATTTGTTAGTTTTCGGTCAATTTTTTGTGGTTTCTTGGCTTGTCTCGACGAGAGGAATCTAAAAAGTATAAAATTATTAGCCAAACTTAAAGTTTTGTGAATAAAGACGAAAAATTATCCAAAAAACTGGTTTATTTTGGTTTATTTTCGGCTTTATTCAAAAAACTATTACTACTTTTGACCATCATTTTATACTCTTTGGATTCGTCTCGACGAGATAAATCCAGAAACCAAAAAATCTTGACGCAAAACTAACAAATGCAAAAAAAAATTTGAATAAACACAAAACGAAAAAAATCAAAAAAACTAGTTTTTTCAAATTAGCCAAATCAAGGTGGCTAAAACTTACTCCCTCCGTCCCAATGGGGTATTTGGGAGCCTCATTTTCTACTTTTCATTTTTAACTTTTTGACTTTTTGGATTATGATCAGAATGTACTTTGAATTTGGTAGGAGTGTTTGGGAGAAATGTGTAGAATGCATTTTGCAACAAGAGTAGTGTTTGGGAGACAAATGACCAAAATGAATTACAAAATGATTTTTACCATTTGGGCCTTGTTTCCTTATTATGTAATACTGATTAATGTTTTTTTGTTGCCAAATTTTTTTTCTTCCTATATTTTTGGTAATTGAAAGTCTCCAAATACGTTATTTTTTTGTGCTTGATAAAAATTAAGTAAAATGGAACTAGTTGCCAAAATATAAAAGGATTTCTACCATCATTATTACAAAAAAAAAAAATATGTATGAAGTAAAAAAAAAAGAACAGACAGTTAACATTATGCATATTAAGCCTATAAATTTAAATAACAAGAAAAACATATTTTGACAATATCAAAAGTCGTGTACAAATTTTTTTTTTTCCGGTTTGAACAAAACCCTAACACAATTGGTGTGCTACCATTTGAAAAAAAAGAAGTAGAAATAATTTTCAATTATCAAAGAACCACTTTCATTCCTTTCAATGTTATCCTTAAAGAGGAAAAAAAAAACATATATTGTCCCTAATGACAATGTCAATATATATGAAAGTTATGAAATAACATTAACATATATGTGAGAGGGTAAAATAGTCTTTTAACATTTGTGGGAAAAATAAGAAGTAGAATGAGAACTTGAAAAGCTTCTATCCTCTCCAATGTGAAAAATTGAAACTCATTCTCTTATAATGTGTTTTGGTGGAGAGCTCCCAAACACCCTCTTAAATGTCCTCTACGGAAAATCGAGTTTTTTAAGAAGTTAAAATTTTTGCTCTAAATTTCTAAAAGTAACCTTAAAAACTGTGAAGTTAAATAAATGTATTTAAATTGTTTATATCCTTCAATATGGATCTCAAAAAACATGTAATATGGATCTTGTTTAATAGATTTCAATTAATTCTATTATACAAAGTTTTCAAAATCATGAAAAATATTATATGTTGAAAGATATTGTCAATTTAAGAATGATATGAATATTATAAACTGTCAAATCAATGAGTACTTTTTAGGGTAAAATTGAAAGTTTGGTATGTTTTGATGGTTATTTATAGAAAGTGGATACTTATTTTGGGACATCTCAAAATAGAAAGATGGACATTTAAAATGGAACAGAGGAAGTAGTTATTAAAATCGTAGTTAGAGGGTGGTTAATAGGTAAAAGTAACTCAAAAATTAGTTAATAAATGATACTCCCTCCGTCCGGATTTGTTGGTCCGTTTTGGGGATTCCAATTTTTTTTCCATTACCTTTTGAGTTTGTTAATTTCCTATTTTATCCTCAATCCCCCCATTTAATAGTCCCTCCATTCCAATTTGATAGTCCACTACGAAATTACGTACAATTTTCAAACTCAAAAATAATGTAGTTACAAAAATTATTTTTTTATCAATGTCGACCTTATTTGATAAATCTCAATGAGAACTTTAATACGGTGCAAAAAAAAAATCAAACATGTAAACACATTATTTAAAAAAAATAGTCTTTGAGTTGTGTTATTTTAAGTTTTAGAAAAGAGGCAAAAAAGTGAATTTTTCATACTTTATCCTTTTAACTTTGAAAATGGACAAACATTTTAGGACTTGAAAAAGTATGTTTGTGGACAAACAAATTAGAACGAAGGGAGTAATTCAAGGATGGGTTAATTTCACTAACCTCCCCTGAGGTTTGCATTAATGTCACTGACCTCCCCTCAGTTTTCTGATATTCCACTGCCCTCCCTTACTTTACAAAATAAATGTCAGATTCCCCCCTTGCCGTTAAAAACGCCTAACGGCATTAACTTTGATGGCGCATTGATGTTAATGCCCTTACACTTAAACTTTACTTTATTCTTTCTTTTTTGAGTGCATATTACATAAAAATTTTGAAAGGAGTGAAAAAATAACTTAATTATTTACTTTTTTCTTGGAACTTTTTTTTCTTTAACTCAAAACTAGTTTTTTTTTTTTTTTGTTTTTTAGTTCCCATAAGATATACTTCAACATTTTGATAATAAAAATAAAATTATCAATAATCACCTAAGCCCACTGCCTGCATTTTTTTTTTTAAACTTTTTTTCGGTTCCTTTTTCTTTTTTCAGATATAAAGCTAACTAGGCTCTTTTTTCTTCTCTTCTTTTTTACATGATTTACTTAACCATGCTCTCTCTCTCTTTTTTCTTTTTCTTTTTTTATTAGAGTTAATAATGGTCTAAAATATTTGTGCACACTCCTAAAAGGGTGTGCACACCCTTGAGAAATATTTGTTTCTCCTAAAAGGGTGTGCATATTTGTTTCTCTCTTTTTTTTTTTTTACACCAATTCAAGGATCCCGTTGAGAAAAATAATAGTGTAATTTTTTCCCCCAAAAAAAGACTCATAAATACATTACTTTGAAAGGTTTTTTTTGTGCAAAATGTTTGTTTCTCCTAAAAGGGTGTGCATATCTATTTTAGACCATTATTAACTCTAATAAAAAAAGAAAAAGAAAAAAGAGAGAGAGCATGGTTAAGTAAATCATGTAAAAAAGAAAAGAAGAAAAAAGAGTCTAGTTAGCTTTATATCTGAAAAAAGAAAAAGAAACCGAAAAAAAGTAAAAAAAAAAAATGCAGGCAGTGGGCTTAGGTGATTATTGATTTTATTTTTATTATCAAAATGTTGAAGTATATCTTATGGGAACTAAAAAAAAAACTAGTTTTGAGTTAAAGAAAAAAAAGTTCCAAGAAAAAAGTAAATAATTAAGTTATTTTTTCACTCCTTTCAAAATTTTTATGTAATATGAACTCAAATAAGAAAGAATACAGTAAAGTTTAAGTTTAAGGGCATTAACGTCAATGCGCCATCAAAGTTAACGCCGTTAGGCGTTTTTAACGGCAAGGGGGGAATCTGACATTTATTTTGTAAAGCAAGGGAGGGCAGTGGAATATCAGAAAACTGAGGGGAGGTCAGTGACATTAATGCAAACCTCAGGGGAGGTTAGTGAAATTAACCCTTGAAGGATTATAGCCAAAAAAAAAAAACTCCAACCATTGGCGTTGCTCTAATGAAAATGAGATCTCCGTTTCGTTCTTCGACTGCCTTTTAACAAAAATTCATAACATTATTTGTACTACTTTGGAAATGTAAAATATACGCTGATTTCAGATCATCTAGCTTTTAACCGGGTTATGTCTAGTTTTTAACCGGGTTATATACCTGGACACCCTCTGTAAGTATACATTTTTCACCAAATACCCCCTGCAAGAAAAAAAAAACCTACGACGACAACCCCTCTATCTTCCAAAACGTTGTCCCAAGACCCTTCTGTCACCCTTCCGTCTCAAATCTCAAAGTTCCGGGTCATGTTTTGATGATCCAACTCATTCAAGTTGTTTAAAACATGGTTTTAAGGGTACTTGCGAGTTACATGAAAAATTGTTTGGATCAAGCACTTCCCGATCATATTTTGAGCCGATTTCTCCACAAGTACACTTAAAAGCATATTTTAAACAAATTGAACGGTTTGGATCATAAAAAAAAAACTGATGGTTCTAGACGATTTTAGACGAAAGGGCGGAAGAGGTCTTGGGGTAAAGTTTGGAATATAGAGGGGGTGTCATCGTAGGTTTTTTTCTTGCAGGGAGTCTTGGTGAAAAACGTATTACAGGGGATGTCCAGGTATATAATCCTTTTTAACCTCAAGTCCCATCTAGTTTTCATCAAGTACTACAAAAGTATGATTGTGGTCATTTTTTTCAGTCCACAGTAGATCCAAGAAAAACTGAAAACTGGACGGGACAAGATGTTAAAAAACTGGAAAGGAAGTAAGGAACCTCGTCCCGTAGGAAGAAAATTTTGTGTGCCTCACGTGATACCTGTTAGCGCATCTGAGCCATCTAAACATGTTTTTGGATGCCTTGGATTTGTTGGAGCATTAGGCTTGGTTTTCCGTTTGATAAAATGGAAAATCCATAAAATCAATTGGTTGATTTTAGCAAATAAGGAGACCATTGGCTAAAATTAACCCATAAAACAACCTCAAATTGGGTTGATTTAAGCTAATGATCTCCTCATTTGTTAAAATTAATCAAATAATTTTATGAATTTCTCATTTTATCAAATAAAAAAGCAAGCCTAAATTTGCTCCCAAAATTTACAAAAATGTCATCCTCAAATCTGGACCGTCCAAAACATGTTTAGACAGCTCGGATCCGCTAACGGATACATCATACTATGTGGTGGTACTCGCCCGATACAGAAAATTTTACAGTCGCACTCGCTCGTAATTGTTCCCTATTCAATTGGCAACGTTACAGTCGTACTATACGATTAGGTACACCTGCGAGGGGCTATTAATGAGTACCACCTCCCTTCCCTTCTCATTCATCATATCATCATGCGTATCCCAATTCCCAACAACATACGCAAAATAGTGATCTAGAGCATCCAGGCCGGTTGTTGAAAATGACAATACTTATTTTTTTGGTACTTAAAATGACAATATTTATTGACACTGCCATAAAATATGGCATAAAATATGGCAATATTGATGACACATCCATTCCCAAACAAAAATATATTGGAGTACTTTCAAATTTGGTAAAAACCATAACCTCTGCCATAATATGGCAACACTTTTTGGCATGTCATTTGGGAGAGTGAGATATAGTGGAGGAAGTTGTTAGACACAAAAATCACAGTAGTTGTACTCAAGTTCAATTCCTTTCATACCCCTCCATACCCTCGATCTTTGTTCACACCTCGGGTCTAAAGCTATGATCAGAACCGTTCACCTTGCAAAACACGTAAAAAAAAACTACTCCATTTATGCCTTTTTAAATTAATTTGTTGCTTCGTAAATCCAACTTATTAAAGAAAGAAACATTGTCGTTGCACCTTTCATATCAACTTTTACCTGAGAGGTGCTTTCGCATCCC